>VBSM01001118.1:17020389-17032212 GCA_008086735.1 Cheirogaleus medius | reverse complement strand
ATTTACTCGCCATCAAATTGGTACTGACTGATTAAAACTATGGTGCTCAAATGGGGATTGAGTTCTTGATGTGATTCTCAGTTTGGTCGTTATTGGAGTATAGCAGTGATACTAATTCACATATGTTGATTTTGTAACCTGAGACCTTACTGAGTTCATTAATCAAATCTAGGAGTGCTTTGTAGGAATCTTTAGGGTTTTCTAGGTATAAGAGCATATCATTAGCAAACGGAGACAGTTTGGCTTTCTCTTTTCCAATTTGAACGTCCTTTATTTCTTTCTCTTGCCTGATTTCTCTGGCTAGAATATCCAGTACTATATTGAATGGAAGTGGTGAAAGTGGTCATCCTTGTCCTGTTGCAATTTGTGGGAGGAATGCTTTCAACTTTTCCCCATTCAGTATGATGTTGGCTGTGACTCTGTCATGTATAGCTTTTATTAATTTGAGATATGTTCCTTCCCGTGCCTAGTTTGTTGAAGGTTTTTATCATAAAGTGAGGATGGATGCTTTTTCTACATCTGTTGAAATGATCATTTGAGTTTTGTTTTTAATTCCATTTATGTGGTGAATCACATTTATTGGCTTGTGTATGTTGAACCATCCTTGCATCTCTGAAATGAAAACCACTCGATCAGGATGAATTATCTTTTTGATGTGCTGTTGGATTCTGTTTGCTAGTATATTGTTGAGGACTTTTGTGTTTATATTCATCAGGGATATTGGTCTGTCATTTTCATTTTTTGCTGTGTCCTGTCCTTGGCCAGTCTCATTCTTACCTGTTTCTGAACTCAGGCACTTCCACAACTGAGGTCTCTCTGGACTCAGGTTCTTTTTTCTGAGGAGAAACTTGATTTTTTAAAATTGTTGTTGCTGTTTATATAGCAAAGTGAACTCTATGCCTGTTCCATCAGGATCATTTCAGGAGAGTAGCAACCCTGAAGAAGATCCATTCTCTTTGACATAAATTTCATTTTTAAAATATAAAATACTTATTGAGTTCCTACTTTCCACCTGACACTTCTAGGAACTTAGAAACAAAGGTGGAAAGGGCTTATCCCTGGAGACAGAGCTGGCAATTTCTGGGAGCTCTGAGTGCCATTGGGAGGGTACAAGTGCACCTCACTCATAGAATGATTAAGCAACACTGCCGCGATTCAAAGGGAAGACAATCTCAAAATGCTAATAATGACAGGTGAGGCTAAATTAATAGCAGAACTTCCAGCAAACCGACCTTCCTTAAAATTCAAGATAGCACTCCCAAAAGAATATAAGAATGTTCACATAGCATCTTACTTTTGAAGCATCTTTACAGCACTCATCAAGACATGCCATGTAGTTTTCATTAAGAACAGCACACATTTTTAGGGAGATTCATTTGACAATTAATAGAACAAGATCCTCCTCTAACAGGCTTTTTGGAGATATGTAGCACTTTTCAGATTCCATAAAACAGTTGAATAAAAGTAATTGAATTTCACATTGTGAAATGAAGCATGATGCAGCTTTTCAAAATGCTGACAAGGCATGAGCAACCTGATGACTTTCATTTGCTTGTTTGACCGTAGGATAATCCAATCATGTTCAGAAGTGGAGGAGGAAAGTGAATGGGAATCACACACTATCAGAGAACCATGGTGGGCTCAGCCACACATAGAAAAGCTAGTGGTAGAGGTGGTAACAGCATCCTCATATAGTAGTGTTCCAGAAGTGCAAAACTATAGCATGGAAGTGGCAGAGGTCTTTTTTCCTCTGAAAGTGGGACAAAATATATTTTTACACTTGGTTTTCTCATTCCCCCAAGGAAATCACAGTTTAATGATAGATACAACACTAAAGCATGGGAAATCGCCAACGGTCTTGTGCTAAATGATTACTCAAGTTACAACTGTATGGCTCAAACAATCAGTTTGCAAGGGAAGTTCCCCAAAATAGCAATGGCTATCATCAGGAAATGAGGCAGATATTAAAGATATTAAACCTAGTGGCTTGCACATCGATATTTTGACACAAAAACATTGAGATGTGAGTGAATATGCCCTGGGCAGGGAGGACATGAGGACATGTGAGGACTTAATAAGGAGACAAGCCTGTCTGGATCATGGTAGAGGGAACAGTATGTGGGCAGATGGTGTGGCTGTACTCTGGTGCCTTGAAATCTAGGCTAAAGCTTCATTGAATTCTACAGAAAGAAAAGTTGCTTGTGGCCATGAGAAGAATCTAGAACTTAGACACTGGGGAGACCCAAAGCAATTTCCCTAGCTGACCCTCTGTCTCATCTGCAAACTCCTGGTTGTAGAGAAGAAATGAGCAAGGCAGCAAAGGTGTGGGGCTAAGGAGATGATTTTGTTCCTTGGGCCAGATCCATCCTGAGATCCCAACCCAGTAATGATAATCCCTGTGTCTTATTCAGCCCCCAGCCTTGAATCACACACAACTTTTGATTCTTTCCAGCTGGGGCTCCAGAAATAATATTACAGGAACAAGTCCTCTCTGCCATCTCCAAATCCCTGACCCACAGAATCTGTGAGCATAATGAAATGGTTGCTTAGAGCCACCACGTCCTGGGATCATTTATCATACAGTATCTGGAACACAAACATTGACCTCTTGATCTGCCTATACTTCCTCATTGGCTTCCACGTGTTGGTGTTGCAGAGAAGGCCTAGCCCAGTTTGATTTTTTTATTTCTTTATAACTAATATGTTTTGTTTTGTTTTGTTTTTTTCTGCTTGGATGCTTCTGGGATTTTGTCTCTATCCCTGCAATTCAAATATTCCCTGGAATATGGCTAAATATAGATCTCATGTTAATCTAATATTAATCTTGCCTAGAATGTAGTGAACCTTTCAGTCTATATACACAAGTGTTTTGTTTTGTGGCTTTTCCAGTGGTTTTGTTTGTTTGTTTGTTTGTTTTCCAGGAATATTGTTAGGACCAAACTGAGGAACTGGTCCCCACTGATAAATCTGGAACCTTGAGTTCAAGCTATTTCCCTCTACTGCTCACCTCCTCTGTTATTGCTGCTCCAGGTCTAAGGACCAGCAATAGAAAAGAGTCAAGTAGCCGTTTAACTATGGTAGATCATGGGGTCAGTTTACTGTCGCTTACAGTGAACATGAGCAACAGACGTGTCTTGAGTTAATACTTGGACTTCTGGATCTTAGGATCTGTAGTGCAACATTTGTCTTTTATAACATTCACGCAACCCACCCGTGCATGAATCCTGCCTATTATGTGATACATCCCTCCTTTCAGGCCTAAGGGTATAGCTTTCTGGCTGTAGTTCCTAAGTATGGTGTCCACCCCAAATGCTGGCACCAAGAAACACACCTGGGACAAGAAAAGCCACCCCTTACCTCCTCCTCCTGAGGCTGATTGGTAAGCAGCTATGGATATTTCTAAAGTAAAAACACACAGGCAGCTTGGAGGGAGAGTTGTTCAGGTCCCCATGAAAAGGTATCTGACTTTAGATTGTTCCCATTTGACATCAATAGTATTTGTCACTGAGAAAGCATTCTGGAATGTTCTCATCCCCCAAACTAACTATAACCTTACTGTTGAATCTCTGTTTCTCTGTCCTATATCCTACACACCTATAATTTTCTCTTTCAACATTTTTTATCTCTCTCTAATAAAACTGTTAAAATTTAACTTTATTATTACCATTCCACTTCTGCATTGTTAATTATGCTCTTTACTGCTTTCAAACAAGATTTTTAATTTTGCTTTTGTGCTTGGCATCTTCTTCTCATTTCTATGTTTCTTCAATTTACCTTTTGCTCTTGTCTCGATGTGTTTTTTCCTGCAAGTCTTATGGATTTGGGCTTCTATTTCATTAAAATCGTGTCTAACCAGTATGCCAAGTAATTTTCTTCTAGTTCTTGTGTTTAGTTATTTTGTCGTGTAGTATTTTTCCCTGAATTTTCAGCATGATGTCTCCTTCCCTTGTTCCTGGTATTTTTCCTTCCAATTCTCCTATGTGGGTTTCCTTTTTCTGGTTTACTTATTTTTGAATGAGATAAGCTCTAACAAACCCAGAATTTACCACTAGATTCACTGTTGGGTTGCCTGTGCCCTGTCCACTAATCAAATCACCCCTCTCAAATACAGTGTTGGACGTGCACAGTTCCTTGCCGAATTCCCAATGTTTAAAAGACTTGCAATGTTGAGATGGAGTCTCATTCTACCCTTACTGATATTTTTCTGACACTCTGAACAAAGGAAGTGATTTTAAAATGACAGTCTCCTGTACACACTGCCACCAGGCTCTTCTTCACGTTTCTACTCACACACTCGAATTTCATGAGTTCTACCTTCTGAAGTAAAATGGGCCAACATTCCTCTCTCTTCTAGCAGTTGTGTATTTTGGAAATATTTGTTTCTCAGCAGATGTGGACAAGAAGTACTGGCTGTGGGCAGCTGAGGGAGACAGCAGAAAGAGGGATGTACAACAGCTCTCTTGGTGGTTCGTAGAGATGTTGTGTTTTCCAAGTAAGACGCAGACAGTAGGGCAGAGACTAAGGGTTCTTAAATCAGATTTATTGCTGAAAATTTCTGTTGTTTTCAGGACATTACAGAGACAGGCCATCAAATGTGTTTCTCTATTCAGCTGTGCTGAATAGCTGCAGTACTTATTAGCGATTCCTTCAAATTCTCGCAGCAGGTGGACTGTGAATCCTCCTTTTCATGGTAGTGGTAGTTTTCATCTTTTTTCAGTGTGTCTTGAGTAGTTCAGTGAGAAACTCAAGAGCAGTAGGTAAGGAGTTACTACCCAGAAAACTCTTTCAGACAAATGAACCTGGCAGAAAATTTGTTTTTAAGAGAGACAGACACAGGGCCAGGATAACCCCATGTTATCCTGAGGTTACAAAAGTCAGACATTTTTTTACTGAGACATCTATCTCCAGCATTTGTTTCTCATGGTCTTCCGTGAGCACGCGCCGTGGCCACCTCTCAACACCCACATTGCGATATGCATTTTTGCATCTTTCCATTCCTGATCAGTCTGCTTTGGCTGCTGCCTGATGAGAACCATGTGCGTGCCCAAAAGTGTAAGGTGAACCTGTCCATAGGATAAATGATTTTGTTGTAATTTGTTTCTACAAAGCACTATCCAGTCCCACTTTACAAGAAGGAAAATTGGAGTAGATAAAGAGTGGCCTGTGCATGTTATTGAGTGATAAGATATGTGTCCCACCCAGCACCAACAAATTACACACACACACACACACACACACACAGCAAAATTAGCATCACTGAAAAGTTCTTCATACACAGTCCAAGAAACATTGTTGAGGTAGAGTTATTATTCCTTGCCAACTTATTTAGGACACATTATGTACTAAGTAATGCATAAAGCTCTTTTATAAATATTTATTTTTCACCACAACACAGTGAGGTTCCTATGATAATTATTCCTATTTTACAAGTGAGAAAACAAATGTATAGAATGCTTAACAAACTTGACTAGAGTAAAACAACAAGCAACTGGTAGACCCAGTCTCTGGGCCTAGAGACCCCAGAAACTCAATGCCAATATCCCCTTTCTGCAGCACTCTCTCGCATGAGAAGAAATACATGTGCATCTGCAGTTGAATTCAATACAATTCACATCAATTACATTCAGAAGACAGATCTATTTATTTACAAATTCCCAGTGGCCACCACAATATCTGATACTTAATAAGCCCATCGTCAATGTCCGTGGAAATGAATGGAATGAGACAGTTTTAGTAGCTTTAATTTGACTCATAGAAGAAACTAATATAACCCACACACTTAGCTGTCCCTCTGAGGGTGACCTCTGCTTTCACCCTCTGCCAGCCTTGAAACAGGACTCCTTCGACCTGCAGATGTCTTCAGCAGAACTCGCCAACAATCAGCCTCACTTCTCTAGCATGAATATCATTAATAGTTGCCTTTCTACATGTAGTAGGCAGAATGATGACCTCCCCGTTACCCTAATTCCTCCATATCCTAATTCCTAGAACCTGTGAATATGGTACAGCCCATGGCAAGGGAGAATTAAGGTTGCGGAGGGAATTAATGTTGCTAGTCAACTGACTTTAAGTTAGGGCGATTACCCTGAATTATCTGCATGGGCCAGTGTAATCACAAGTGTCCTTATAAGAGGAAGGCAGAAGAGAAAGTCAAGATGATGCCACACAAGAATTTGACCCACCATTGCTGCCTTTGGTGATGGAGGAAGGGGACCATAATCCAAAGAACACAGAGCCTCACAGGGGTCCTCAAACTACGGCCCGCGGGCCACCTGCGGCCCGCCGAGGACATTTATCGGGCCCGCCGGGTGTTTTTGCCACCACTGCCTGTCCTGCTTAACAGCCGACTCATCCCAGGCCCACAGTGTGCATGTGCGCCACACTCTCCAACGGCCCTCCAACAGTCTGAGGGACAGTGAACTGGCCCCCTGTTTAAAAAGTTTGAGGACCCCTGCTAGAAGGAACACAGCCCTGCTGCCACCTTGATTTTAGACTTATGAGCTCCAGAAATGTAAGAGAACAGATTTCTGTTGTTTTAAGCCACTAAATTGGTGGCCATGTGATACTGCAGCCATAGAAAACTGAGGCACTGCAGGATGAAAAGCCGCTTTCTCCGGGTATTTCGCAAAGGGCAGATCTAAGCGCGTGGATGGTTCTGTACCTTCCAGGAGCACGACTGCAAAGCCGATTCATTACTTTTTTCATTTGTTCTGCATCACCATGCTGGGCCTCATTAACAGCCCGTCACCAAGTGCTCCCTGCGTAAGTAGAAGCGTGTAAAGAATCAATCACTCTGACCTTTATTCCTTGTTGGTGTTTTGTCATCCGTGGGCTGCTTGGCTTGACGTATGAATTACTCTTCAGCTGCCTGGTGCTGGGGAGGTACCGTCACCAGTCCCCCAAAATTTCAGATGTATGCCAGTTGCAATTTCAATACACATTTCTTTTCTACCTCGTCACCCTGGAACTGTTCCATTGGCAACTAACAAAAATACCAATTGTAGGAAAGAATTGACAAGGCATTGCTGTTGACAAAGGGGCTAACCTTTGAGGACGATTAAAAACAGATGCCCTTGTGGAAGAATGAACTGAGAAAGTGAATCTTCTCACTGTCCTGATCCAAAAATCGAACCTTCTTCAGAGTTCCTTAGTTTAAGGAGGTTGGAAATTTTCAAGAATCCATTTGTATTGTGTAGCAGGCAGCTTTTCGGTTTGTTCCCCACTGAAAATTTATGAAGAAACAATGCTGCAACCTTTGTTATACCAAATGGGTGGTGGTGCATGCCTCCACGCTGACGACTGCCAGGCATAAAGAATGTGTCTAGAGAAACAAACACTCTTGGGAAGGTTTTATTCCAGTGCCTCTCCACTCCTTTGTCTGAGCCCTTCCTCTTGTGGCGGTGCCCAATGTAAGCTCTGGCTCCTTCCTTGCTGATTTGGTAGCACTTCTCCCTGACTTGCAGGAAACTGCCCAAGGCTTTCAAAATTACCTTTTGCATAAACTCCTGTTCCTTCCTTGCACCAGCCTCAGCCAGCATCATCGAGGAAAGATATCTAATGGATGAGTTCATGCATAAGTGTGGGTAAGTGATAACACCTGGATGTGTTGCCCTTCCCAGAGGACTTGTTTTTTAAATCTTTCCAAATAGAGACCTAATTATCCTGGATAATGAGTGCTTAAAATGAAAGCTTTACCCCTCTTGGCTGAAATGCAGTTGTGTGCTTGTGCTCAGGGAAGGTGATTTGGGCCCCTGCAGGCTCTGTTCGTGCCCCTCAAATCACACCATTTACACCCTGCCCAAGTGCCCTGCTTCCACCCTAAAGAATGAAACAGATTCCGTGGTTAGGTTGTTCATCATAATTATAGCCAGTAACATTGATAATATGTTTCATTGTTCCCAAAAACAAAAGTTTCTTTCACCAATAAGCCTGGGAAGTCAAGAATTCCATCATCTGCATGCTAGACATCAGGGGAAAACAAACTTTCTGTAAATGGCCAGAGAGCGAATATTTTAGACTTTGCAGGCCACAGGGTCTCTGTTGCAACTAGTCAACTCAATCTCTGTATCGTGAAAGCAGCCACAGGCAGGATGCGGACGAAATGGGCATAGCTGCATTCCAACAAACTATTTGCAAAAGCAGTCAGTGGGCTGGATTTTGCCAAACCCCTGCTCTAGATGAAGAAAGCATGACTTGAAGAATTTGAGGGACCTACTTCAGAACATGCAGAATTAAGAAGCCAACCATGCCAGGACCTGAACCCAGTTCTTTCTGACTCAACATCTAGTGCTCGTTTGCTGAACCACACCAAGTTTGGATCATAGTCTTTAGCATTCATGACTCTGGATCAAATCAACAACACTCTTCACCCATCCACCCCTCCTTTCACCACGCACATCTGGGAGGCAGCAGCTGGGCCTGGGGTGCCAACATTAGCCTGTGGTCATGGAAACACAGTCAAAGTAACTGACCCACAGGACCAAACCAGATGACCTTGATGCTATTAGCTCTCTCCAACAAGCTTGCCAGCCATAGACAGCACAATTGAATGAAACTGCAGAACATCTTCAGCCGGATCCACTCATGCCTTCCAGAAGCACATTAATGAGCCCTCCCTTCAGCACTGAATGAGGATCAGGCAACCCAGACCCATCCTTACCCAGCATCCTCCTTCTGATTCACCAGCAGAACTGGAACGTGCACCAGCATCCTGTTGCAGGCTTTGCAAGGACAAAGCTTCTGCAGGCTGTGTTCTCATGCAGTGCTGGAGCCATTCATTCCCAGCTGGGTGCCATGAGCACCTTCTCTGTGGGCCCTGCTGGCCTCCCTTCACCCAAGCGCCTTCCCAGGGAGGTGGAGTACTGGGTGCACTGGTCAGATGTGAGGATGCTGGCTGGCCATGGCTGGAAAGGAGACTGGCAGATCCTTCTCCTCCTTCCTCCCTCATATCCCCTGTCCTTCTGTTCTTTCTCCCATCACCCTCCCAGGAGCCTTCCCTGTTAGACTGAGGTCCTTCTGCCCACCTGCAATGGAAAACAGAGCTGTCCACCTGGCCCAGGCAGGCTCTCCAGAGTGCCACTCAGTGTGTGAGGCCAAAGCTATATTCATATATTAAAATGACTTTTCTGCGCTCACCTCTCAGGAGAACTTCCCTGAGAGGACCATGTCATTTTGGCCAAGAACAGCATTTAGGGCTTTCTGGCTTCCCTGGAAAAATGGTCCTCTCAAGCACATCCCGGTCTAACCATCCCTTCCTCAACACCTGGCATAGGACCTGCCATCTTTTAATATCCTGTTCCTTAATACAATCCCCTAAATCCAACTCCTAACATTCCCCCACCACCCTGGGAACAGGAGCAAGAAGGAGATCGAGATCACATTGTGGCACAACCCCAACCATGACACCGATGGAACAGCAAACATGTGAGCTGGACTCTCACCCTCTCAGGGCATTCCCCTTGGCTCCCTTCGCACGTCATTCCTCAAGAAACATCTTTCGATCTCTCCCTAATTACACTTATTTATCTCATGGTATACCTTGCATGCTGAGCTTTAGATAATAGACAGCAGTTCGTTAACATCTTGTCACCGAGATGCAGTGACTGGAACTGTGGTCAGAGGTGCTCAGCCACATCCTCTCTTCTCCACTGAGATCGTCCCCATGTGTGCAAGATAGACAGACCTCTCCAAATGAGGGCAATCGATACTGTGCCTGCAGCCGTAATTGTGACCTAACTCGGCATTCTTTGAGAAGTTAAGCTGTGTGATTTGCCTATAATTGGGCTTTCCAAAAAGTCATACCTGCCCACTCAAGGAGGCAATCATACAGCCACGCTCCCTGATGTTGGCCACCTGCTCTCTCCTTCCTTCTGGGTGTCTGACCCCCCCGGGTCATGTCTTCCCTGCCTTGGTCTCTCTCATCTCTAGATTTGGATCTTGACAGCAAAAGCCGGCAGTTGGTGGCAAAACAGATGAACCAGAACATCTGAGCCCAGGAGTGGCCCCCTTCCTCCATAATCTCCCACACCACCCCCAGCAACGGCTTTTGGGGTTTCCTTGTCTGATGAGCTTTGTTCAGCTCATCAGTTCAAGTGCTGAGATAACATACTACCTTGGAAGGGCTAAGTCAGAAAGATGGGAAGAGCCAACCATGAGCCCTAATGTGTACTGTGGACTCTGGGCGGTAAGGACATGTCAGTGCAGGTTCATCACTTGTAACAAATGCACTTTGTGCTCTGGTGGGGAATGCTGGGCATGTGTGGGGACAGGGTGTATATGGAACTCTCTATACCTCCCTCTCAATTTTTCTGCAAACCTTGAACAACTCTAAAAAAAATTGTCTTAAAAAAAAAAGGTGGAGATATTCTCTTCCTGCAGGTGGGGACTTGTGCATTCAGGACACACATAGGAATGGACTCCAACTGATTTCTCTTCCTTTGTTTAACCTGATGTGTCTTCAATTAGCTAAGAGCAAGAGGAATGAAGCAAAGGCACTCTGGGACACTTTGGAATATGAAGAACCTGGCTCGAGGTGGTCTGGAACGAGAGAAGGCACCAACCTACTGCCGTTCCACATTACAACATTAGCAATAATTAAAGCAGTAATTGCTGGCATTTCTTGAGTGCTGTACTGTGGGCCAGGTGTCTATAAGCATCACCTCACTGGGTCCTCACCACAACCCACGTGTGCGGTGGGAGCAGAGGAGCAGTGCTGGGCAGTGAGAAGCAGGCAGGTCCTGCAGCTGGGTTGCCGGGATGCTCATCAGTCTGCTCAGATGCCACAACCAAGGACCGCAGCCTGGGCTGGCTTAAAGAACAGAAATTTGTGGAGGTAGAAGTCCAAGATCAAGGTGTCATCAGGATGTCTTCAGGGCCATCTCCTTGGCTTGTAGATGGCCATCTTCTCCCTGTGTCCTCCTATCATGCCCCCTGATTGTACCAGTGTCCTAATGTCCCCTTATAAGGACATCAGTCATCTTGGATTAGGCCCTACACTCACTGACCTCACTTTAACTTAGCTACCTCTTTAATGACCCTATCTACAAATCCAACCACAGGAGGTCAGAACTTCAACACGTGGGGGTGGGGAGGACATGATCCAGCCTGTACCAGCCATGCACCATGGTTCTACCAGCCATGCACCTTGGCTAGCCGTGTGCCCCCTAACCAGCCATTTACTGTCTTCTCACCTTCATTCCTAACCTCTCATTCCTAACCTCTCATGAGGTTGCTGGGAAAAATAACTGAGCTGATGTACATAAAGTACTCAGAGCACCACCTGGCGCACCATCAGCCCTCAATAAACATTAATCATCATTAGGGCTCATGCCCATTTTACAAACTGAGCCTTAAATGGATTCAGCAGCTTGCTCAAGATCTCACAGCCCATGAGCAGCAAGTACAACGGGACCTGTGACTTGTCTGCCTGTCCCGACCATCAAGCTCTCATCCACGGTGCCTGCTGCCTCCTTTTCCACAACATTCTATGCTACCTAGAAGTCGGCAGTGTGCCTAAAACGAAGTCAAGCTCTGTTCTCCTTTCTGTGAGATGAAGGATACTCAACCCCATTCATTTCAGTTCTCCCCAGCCACCCCCAGCTGGAAACCAAAGTCCCCCTCCACACCTCAGGACAGGAAGAACACATCTGCGAGCACCTGCCAGGAGTGACTGAGACCCTCTCACCTCCCCAGGAGGGCAACGATGATGAGGATGATCAGGCCAAGCACCACAGGGGCCTTCCGCCTTCAGCCATAACCCTGCGTCCCATACAGGCGTCCTCAAACTATGGCCCGTGGGCCACATGCGGCCCGCCGAGGACATTT
>VBSM01001118.1:16982970-17020289 GCA_008086735.1 Cheirogaleus medius | reverse complement strand
CCCCCCCCCCCGATCCCGCCATCACCACCACCCCCACCAGCTAGGTGTGTTTAGAGAGATTGTATTTTCCAATGAATCTGAGAGTGGTCTTTGGGAGTCTTTGATGAAGACGCTCTTTGTCCCTTGCCCTCGTCTACAGTTTAATTTGATTTCAGTTCTTTGACCTGAGTTATGTAGGGTGTAGTCAAGAGAGCATAGAGAGGAGCCCCCAGCACACTGGCCCACCACCCCAACTGCTCACTGGAATTACCTGGAAAGCTTTAGAAACTACTGAGCCCACAGCCCACCCTGACGACTCCCAGTTTGCTGCTCTGTGTTTTGGCCTGAGTGTCGGGATCTTACCACCTTCCCAGCACCGGGGACCTCCGACTAAAGGACATCCTGGAGCTCGGCCCTTCCTGGGGTTCCCAGCCCAGGAGTGAAGCACAGTCACCCAGGAGCTCTTAAAATACAAGCTCCTGGGAGGCACCCCAGACCCACTGACCACAACAGCCACACAACACCCACATTTTTTCAAAAATTTCCCAAATTTTCACACATTACTAGTGAAGGTGTAATTTGGTACAAGCTTTCTGGAGGGCATTTGGCAATCATTGCCTTATGAAGATTTATTGACTCAGCAATCCTGCTGCTTATAATTTATCCCAATGCATACATGGAAAACATCACCACTGTGTGCATGGCTGTGTGTGTGCACACTCAGATGTGTGTGTGAAGATATTCCCTGCAGCATTGTGCAGAATTGCAGAATAGCAACAACAAAATACCCAACCAACCAGCATGTCCTTCAATACGTGACAAGATCATTAAATTTGTTTTAATCACATGATGGAATAATAAGCGGCTATTAAAAGAGAATAAGAGATTTTGTTAAGAACAGTACATGTTAGCATTATTCTTTTGTACTAAATTTAAAAGAGCTACTATCAGATTTTTTTTATTTCAAGAAAATATGACAGTACAAACATTTTGGTTGCATTTTATATCTTTGCCTCTCCCTAGCACACTATTATATAATATCTATATATAGGTGTTTTAACATATAGATATGATAACATAGATATTATATATTATTTATATAATAGTATATATTTAATATCTACTAGTTATATATTATAATATACCAAATCTATATGTGGATATTAAACATTTATATATTATATATAGATATTATATATATTAATCTCTCTTAAATTATTACTAAAGTATTAGTTTTCTATGGCTACCATAACAAATTACCACAAGCTCAGTAGCTTAAAACAACAGAAATTTACTCTCTCACAGTTCTGGAGCCAGAAGCCAGAAATCACATCATCAGCAGGGTCGTGCTCCCTCCAGAGGCCCCCCCGGAGAATCCTGCGCCACCCTTCTGTCTTGCAATGGTGCTAGGCACTCCTTGGCTTGTGGTCGCATCACTCTAATCTCTGCTTCCAGCTTCACACAGCCTCTCCTCTTCTCTGTGCTTGTCTCTCCTCTTGTGTCTCCTATAAGGATACTTTTCATCAGACTTAGGACCCAACCAGATAATCCAGGATGATCTCATGGCAATATTCTTAATTACATCTGAAAAGACCCTTTTTCCAATAAACTCACATGCACGGGTTTTGGGGATTTGAGTGTAGACATATTTGGGGGGCTACCATTCAACCCACCGCATTATAAAAGGAGCATGCTGACATACACTGCTTGTCACAGAATCTGCCTGCCTATATATATGTGTGTGTGTGTGTGTGGTGTGTGTGTATATATATATATATTTACTAGTGTGTGTGTGAACAATTTCTGGAAGGATTCACAAGAAGTAATGAACAGCAGTTTCCCTCCAGGAGAGAGCTATTTGAGGAGAGGGAGAGGACAGGAGGACCAAGAGTTCCCTTTTCATCTTATAATTTTCTATATTGTTTTGATTTCCTAACCATGCACATGGGTTCCCTTATTTTATTTTTTGTTTAATGTCAACAGGGATTATCAGGAGGGGGAGAGGAATTGTGTTTGTGCATCTTTCCTGCTTCTCTTTTTTACAAGGACATTCATAATGTCCTTCCACAGAGAGAGACACAGAGGCCCAGGGTGGGACAGAAGCTGGGAGGGGCTATGGCTGAGAGGCAGTGGCATTCCCCTGACCCCTTGCCTAGGGGTGACACCTTCAGCATGGTGATGGCCACAAGTCCTCCCATCTGCTGAGCTCTTTACAAAACGAGGATTTCACAGCCCAGATCCTGTTTGAGCCTCACCACAATTCTGAGAGGTAGAGGCAGGTCTTGTACAGAGGAAGAAAACAAGCCTTCCAGACAGTGTCAAGCTCGGCTGCAGATCGACCCACCCAGAGGGTTTGAAAGCAAAGCCTCCAGAGACTCTGACTGGGTCCCAGTGTGTCCTGGGTGTGGGGATCGTTAAAGGTCCCCAGATGACTTTGATGTACACCCAGGTGGAGGACAGCTGACTGCAGGAGTGGTAGGGGAACTGACATTTGCAGACACCTGCAATGTGCTGGTGTTTCACAGACATTGACATCATTGGTTCCTCAAAGCAACTCTCAGGTGAAAGTATTAAATAGTATTCCTGTTTTAGGGATAAGGAAACTGAGTCGTGGGACAGGAAGGTCACTATTATGCTCAAAGACACAGAGTTAGGAAGCAGAGGCAGCACCTGAACTCCCAATCCAGGGCTCTTTTCACCAAAGCACACGTTTCCATGGGTGACTGTCCCTCACCTCGCCTATTAGGGGCCCCAGTCCTGGGGAGGGGCAAACTGAGAAAAGTTCTACTTTGATTAACTGCTCAAAAGTTTGCCAGCAAAATAATATAGAAAGACAAAAACTACCATACATCATCAATTCTAAAATCCATGTGATTTGCATGCATCTTATCACTGCTCTCAGCAAATAACAAGAGTGACAAAGTTGTCATTGTCTTGAGTGGTACATCGAACTTGCAGAATAGCAGTTAGCAGTTTGGAAGAATCCTGAAGACAATAGTGTCGCACTCTTTCAAGAAATGTGGGGTCGTCAACGCTCTGGTTGGCACAGAGGACAATCTTTTGTGGAAAAACACAGACATGAACAATTGTGACTCAGACACCAAATGTGATGGAATTTTAGGGACATGGGAACCAACTGATCTGACTAACATTTTCCTTGTTTCCTTTTGTTTGAAAAAGTTACGTATGGTAAAAGAAATCTTTGTCCAAATAAAACTGTAAGAACACTTTAAGTACAAAATGAAGGTTACAAATGAGAAGGAAGCATCGTGACATAGTTTCATTCTTGGTGGTTGTGTTTGTTTCCTGGGTCTGCCATACAAAGTTCCACAAACTGGGTGGCTTTGTACAACAGAAATTTATTCTCCCAGAGTTCTAGAGGCCAGAACCCTGAAATCAAGGTGTTGGCACAGCCACGCTCTCTGAAGTTTCTAGAAATGGATCTTTCATTGCATCTTCCAGGTTCTGGTAGACCCAGGTATTCCTTGGCTTATAGTAGCATAACTCCAATCTCTGCTTCCTCCATCTCACCAGGCTTTGCTCTGTGTGTCTGTGTGTCTTCACGTGGCGTTTTCCTTGTGTCTCTCTGTCCTCTTGTTATAATGACACCAGCCATATTGGATGGAGGGCTCACCCTACTCTAGTGACCTCGTCTTAACAGGTTCCATGTGACAGGCTCTATTTCCAAATAAGGCTCTGGAGGTTAGCACCTCAATATACCTTGAGCACAGTTCAACCCATAACAGTGGTAAATAGAATAATTCTTAGTGGTGCAGAAAATAAAAGTGTTACACAATCTGGGACATCATAGTTTAACACACTTCAGTATTTTCAGCAACATGTTAGTTTGGGGTTTTATGTCCCTTTTCTTGTGCTCACTTCAAGCAAAGATGTTCCTCACCCTCTTTGGAGGCAGGTTTACCCTTTGTTCCCCTTTGTCCCCCTTTGTCCCCCTTTGTCCTGGCCCCTCCCTACTCAGCACAGCCAGTGCTAATTAACAGCGGTTTAATTATCAGCCCAGCAGGGAAGTGCTCATGGCCCAGGTCCTTTGAGAGTTATATCCACAGTAAAGCTGCACCAGATACTGGAAGGCTGGCTGTGTTACATGCCCTTAGGGAGAGGCAAAGTGGCTTAGTGAAAAGTTCATAGCACTGAGAATCTGTCAACCTGGTGGCTCCGCCATGTTGTAACTGTTGAACTGTGGCTTCTGAACCTCCATTCCCTCAACTGCAACGATACTCGCCACACAGTTTTGTTGGGAAGATAAAATGTAGCAGAAATACCTCGTTAAATTATAAATGGTATGCAAGTGTGCGGAGATGGTTTCTGTTTTATCCTGGCATGGTCTTTAACTGGCACATTGTCCGGGCACTGGGAGGGGCCAGGGTGGGTAGAGTTGCCTGGGTAACATTTGTGCACAGACATCAAATTAAGTTTCAAAAGGTTAACTAGAATTGTAGAATATCCATTTGTTCATGTAAATAAAATAATACCTAGTAACGAATATTCCTACCTTCTTCTATGTTTTTATTTGTACTAATGTTTAGGTCCATGGTCCTAACTGGGGCAGCATTCTAAAACTAAATATGAAAGTTCACTGTACATAATCGTTCAAGAAGGGGAATAATTAAGTTTTATGCATGTCATCGGTGTCACAGCTAAGCGGTAATAAAAGGCATTGTGTGTGAAAGGTTAAAATTCAGAGAAGGAGGAAGAGAGAATAAGTCAGTGGCCTTTTAGTTATAATGTGAGAAATATAGTTTAGATACTAGGAAATACCTCTTTGACATTAAGGGCTTTATCACACATAAAATTATAACACTGAAATCGTCCCCCGAGGTCTTTTTAAATAGTTTATAACCTCATCTCTCTGTTCTCAATAATTTTATGTATAATAAAAAACAATCTAAATGACCAATAAGAGGGAAATAATTGGGTAAATTATGGTACATGATGCTATCAAATGTGTAGTTAGCCATTAGAAAGTAACATATGATGGCTAAGTAGCAGCATATTAAAATTCTCACCGTAGGATACTCCGTGAAGAAAGAATACACGATTTCATCTATAGTTATGATTACTAGTATATAAAAATTAGGTATGAATACAAATTAGGATTGTATGAGAATGCATAAAAATAAAAACAATTGATAGGGTTACATGGTATCATTGTGAAAAAAAAAACATTCTTCAGTTTTTTTGTGTGTAACAAGTGAAAATGCATATTTTTAAAGATGTTCATCTCTCTTGACGTGTAACTGCGATCTTCACTGAGGACAAGAAGATAAGCTAACAGACTCAGAAAGCCTCCTCCAATTTCAGGATTCCTACATTTCTGAGTTGCAAGGAGGCGTAGTGCCCAGAGAGTGCAGCATTCCAAAGCATCACTAGTTTCCATTAAAACTTAATATATGAAATTAAAAATTAATTTCATGGAAATGAATTTGAGCAGGCTTTTCATTAGAGTACACTTGGTCTAATTGAGTTTGGAGTGATGGTAACAGCCATTCTGCACTGTTATTTAAAAAGGTGAAATCCGATGTGAGTCTTTTTGTTCTTGAGCTGCCAGAAAACAACATCTAGATGAGAGTTTTCAAGTTTCCAGTTTGCTCTTGCTTACTGAAGATCCTCTCAAGGAAAGGTGCTGTCTCCAGGAAATTCTTCATGACGAATCCAATACAATGGGAGTCCCAAAGTAGAAGCCAATCCAGGCCTTCCTTTAGTGAGCAGAGCAGACAAGGGCCTCCCTTGTGGAGTCAAAATAGGAAGTTCCAAATTCAGACTCCTTTCCCAAGCTCAGTGACACTCTCGATTGGATACTTGCTTCTATAGTAAAGGAAGGTTTCAAAGGGGCATGTCATGCTTATCTTTACAGGTTGAGAACTCAACATTTTAATGTTCTCCATGAATGAATACACACATGCACACACATGTGCACATACACAGAGCTATGAGAATGTGCCCTCCAGATCTCTGCCATCAGGGAGAATAATTGATCAAGGACCCCAGCTGCTGTGCTCTGAAATCGATCCCTGTGTGGCAACAGGCCACATTTCCCACAGGGACTGCACACAGCAGGGATACTGAGGCAGGCCCATCCCTGGGAGACACAGGGCTCCTCTGACAGCCAAGTTTAGATCCCCATGAGCCCTGCAAAACGTTCCCCAGGCTGTGGAGCAGATAAGGATGCATTTGCCCAACTTTGTTCACTTTCCTTTACTTACAGTCAGATTTGCATCAAAGTTTCTTGTATTTTCTTTATTAATTAAATCCTTGGCATCTGCTTCTTAGAGTATATATATGTATATCCTGTAAGACACATTCACATCTATAGACACATACACATATATCTCTTTATATAGACACACATATACATAAGTGTATATATGTATATGCATATTTGAATCATAATTTATATCCATTTGATGAACATTAGTTGTATCCATACTTTTGCCATTATAAAAATTGTCATCCATCTCATTTTTCCAATTATTTCATTATTTCTTTAGTGGGAATTTTTTTAAGCTTGCCACAGTGACTGACTGTCCCTTGTTGCAATATCTCCAAAGAACTCATGGAGCCAATGCCATACCTAGCACTCCTTTTCCACATCTACACATTTTTCTGGTAGAGTTTGAATTTCCCTGGAAAAAGAGCCCCAGCGCTTCCTGTGTCAGTGTGCAGAGCAAAGAAGGGAGGAACCAGCCTCCTCCAGGTTCCTCCACAGTCCCAGGCAGCAAGGAGGGGAAACAGTTTTCTTATCTGTGGTCTCTTCTTTCTTCCCTTCCTGCTTTCACTCTTGACTTGGGCCCTGCTGTCCTTTTCTCACCCTGTATCCATTAGAGTTCTTGACTGCAAGCAACAGAAATTGATTCCACATCACTTCTGCAAAAGAGTAGTTGTGGGAAAGACATCAGGAACTCATAATCCATGGGAGGCTGAAGGATGAGTCTTGAGGGAGCTCCAGGGCTGGGCTGCAGGAACTAAATAAAACAAAGATCGTTTACTAGTGAGTAAACTTCTGGGTTAAATAGGCTCCCAGAGTTCTTTGCCTTTGCGTCATTTTCCCAAGATTCAAGTCCTGGGAGAGAGATACCCAGGGAGGCATCCCCGAGGCAGGGAGAGACTTAGTGCCTGCAGCTGCCAGGCACCTAGAATTTCACTCCCACCAACACAGAACCCAATGGACTTGAGGTCATTTCCCCAAGTACACTGGGGAGATTTGGGAAGAGGAAAAATGAATGCTGGGCCATGAAATATAATAAAAATAATAATCAATATCCAGCACACACCTTTTTATACATGTGCATCGTCCTTGAGTTTGTAGCTGTTTGTAGCTGTGGACCAGCCACAGCTATTGAATGATAAATTAGTTATTGTCCAAGTGAAAGAAAGTTTCCTGATTGGGCAAAGCCCAGCTGTTGTCAGGAGCCTCTTGAACTATCTCAGCTCGTAAGTTTCATTTTCATCCAAGAGCTTGGGGTTCTGTCTGACTGTCCAAAACTGAAATGTTGTCCATGCAAAGATAGCAGCAGCCATCAATTCCTTTTCAAAGCTTCCTCATTTACCTTCTAAGTCTTTGCTATGGGACTGACTGGCTCTCCAGGCAGGTTTTATTGTTTCTTGGTGTGGGGGAGGTTTTTTTTAGCTGATTCCCAAATGCGATAGCACAGTACTGTCAACAAATTAAAGGCTGAGAAGCCCTCCAAAAAAATAATCTATGCTATACCCCAAGTTCAAATGCTTTAAAAATAATAATCACCATCATCTATGCTATTTCACTCTCTCCCTCCCAGAATCCACATTAACCTTCTTTCCTTAATAGAAATGTTTCGTTGTTTTATTTCACTTAATGACTCTGACCACATTATCTTCTTTCCTTGAGAATACTTTTCTCCATATAATTCTTATTTTAAAGAAATTCACTTTGAGCTATATGTGAGATAAACTTGCTTTTGCTGAGAAAAAAAAAAGCACATGATATACAAATGAAATTTAGATTCTTGGAGACAAATTCTAGAAGACAAGTGTTCAGGCTGAGATTCGAGTAATATACCAGTATTGTCATTCCAGGTAAAGATGGCCTTGCAACAGGAAGGATTTGACCGAAAAAAGCGAGGGTACAGAGACATCAATGAGATTGACATCAACATGAATGATCCTCTTTTCACGAAGCAATGGTATCTGGTGAGCGTCTCTGCGTTCTTTCTAACATTTCTCACGTTGAGACTCCGGATAAAAGATGTATGTCTATTTCCTGGTTATGCAGTGGGAGATTAGCCAGCATCCTGCTCAATGAACTTCCCTGTCCCCTTCAATATATATTGATCTTCTGTCACCACTTGTGCATGTGGTTCCCTAATCTGCTTTCTTTTGGGACTACTAAATAGCCATGCTCTCCTAGGGTCAAATCAAAGCTACTACCAACAACTGATCCAATTCTCCTAGGCTCTGAAAAAGCACACCAGTGTAAGAGTGAAAACTTGCAAAAATACATAAAAGTCAATCAAAGTTCTGCGAGGAGCCATCCAGGGCTCTCAACAGGCAGAGTAACGGGAGGACGTAATGAAGTTACAGGCATAAGAGAAAGAATCTGGTGACTTCACAAGGGGCAAGCAAGAGAGCTTAAAGACTAAAGTAGCAAAAGTAGCATCTATTAGTACTTCCTAAAACAATGGCAGGAAATCAATTCTATGGGGCTTGACTGATGCAGGTTTCCAGGCACCGAGACCTAGTCTGTCTGGTGAAGTGAGCATTTCCTGGCTCACCAGCAGTCCACATGATCCATTGGATTGGTTAAGCTGTGTTCAAAAGCGGAGCAGTGACTCCAAACCCACCCGAATTACAGGGCATATTGAGAGAAAGAGTGACTAATGTATAAATGTGAATGAAGATTTATTTTCTTCAAGATTAAAAGGTGATGAGCAAGAGAGGGAACTAAATTACAGCCCTGTGGATGGCTACATTATAGGAATGCGTCACAATTTCCCTCCTGGGGCTGCAGAGCTTGACTATGCCTTATGCTTTGGGGTATGGAAGTCTGAAAATCCGATCTACATAAGTGAATGAGTTTGTGTGTGTTAGTCAGGATGGGCTAGGTTTGTTGCAGTAACAAACAGCCCCCATATCACAGTGGCTTATCAAAATCAAAGCCTGTTTCTCACTCTTGCTACACAACCAATGCTTTGTAACCCCTTCAGGGACTCAGGCTGGCCAAGCTCTGTCGGAGCTCCATCCTGATAGTGCTTTTATAAGCCCCTCAGCTAGGAAATGAAGCAAATTGTACTCTGGCCCTTAAAGCCTCTGCTTGGATGTGACAAATGGCACAGGAGATCACATGCTATTGGCTAAAACCAGTCATGTGCCCATTCTACCCTCAGAAGGGGTGGAGAGATGTAGTCTTTAACATGTGCCTAAAAGGAGGAGGGCAGTAATTTTTGTAAAGAGCCCTAATGATATTTACATAATGCTTTATCAATAACAAAATAGCCACTGATCATGGTGGGCTTTTGCCAGTACAAGCTCTGACTTTACTATTTTTTTACAATCCATCTTTGAAAAAATCTGCCCAGGACAGAGATGCATGAAAAGAGAAGAGTGAATATACTAATTTGGAATTTTTCTTCATGTTCCTTTCTTTCTTTGGGGTTTTTTGTGGGGGGGGGGAAGAAGTAGGCTTTATTTTTCTGTGTTAGAACATGCACTAGAAGTGAACCAGTTATCTTTAGTTTAGTTTGACAAATATTTTTGAGTAAAACTTCATGTGGTGGTACTGAAATTGCAAAGGTAACTAGGACGTGCTCCCTCCTGAAAGGGTGTTATTTAGTGAAAGAATTATATTCCCATAAGAACAATCCAAGACAACGTGTGCTGAATTCAAAACGTGAGGTATAAACAAAGAGCTACACAAGTGAGCATTTAAATTCTAAATCAGGGAGGATTTCTTGCAATGGCAGCTCTAAGGTTTTTTATAGAAAGAGTTTAAAGATAGCAATCTAGTTATAAGAGATGGGGGTTGCATGTTTACATAAAACATCAATTGTTTATGTCAAAAAGTGGAGAGGAAAGGCTGTAAGAGGTGGTTTGGGGAGGGGGGACACACAAAAGTACTGTTTCATGGAAGGTGTGGCCTTTGAGCTGGCCCTGGAATATTAGGAGACTGGAGAGCTATCACGAAAACTTTACATGGGTGCTTTACAACACCAGAGTATTAATATTCTCTGCTTTGCAATTCCCATACCAGATCAATACCGGGCAAGCTGATGGCACTCCTGGCCTTGATTTGAATGTGGCTGAAGCGTGGGAGCTGGGATACACAGGGAAAGGTGTTACCATTGGAATTATGGATGATGGTGAGTCTTCTGAAGCCTTTACATTATTTGGAAGGAAGTATGTCTTGGCATGCCTTTGGAATATAAAACATTTCTTGTGTTGGAGACACTAATCAGAAATAGAATAGGCAGATACTAGTTCTGTTGACTATAGGCACTGTGACCAAATTTTCACACTTCTCCGTATCAGTGGTCCTCAAACTTGAGGTTGCCCTTAACAAATATTTGTTGAATTAATAAATACAAAACTAAACAAACGAACAAATGAAAGCTGCCTGTCACTCAAGTGTAATGACTTATTGGGCCACGGCTTACAACTTACCTTAAAAGGTCTTCTACACCTATTTAGATTTACCACTGATTTCTCTAGACTCACACTGTCCAGTGTAGTAGCCACTAGCCATATGTGGCTATTTACCTTTAAATTTTAATTAATGAAAGCGAAATAAAATTTAAAATTCAATTCCTCCATCACACTAGCTTCATTTCTATAGCCACATGGGGCTGGCAGCTGCTGAAATTCAATCCAATTCAATTTCCATCATCACAGAAAGTTCTATTAGACAGTATGACTCTAGATTCATAACACGGCTTTTTAGTAACAGGATTGGGATTTGGGGAATTTTGACTTTATTGCTACTTTCAGAATGAACCCTTGTAAAGCAACCTTTGATAACTTTTTATTACAGACAACCCCTACATGTTATTATTTCATGTATACCTGCCAGACAAAGATTTAGCAGAGCTATATCTGTGATATGAAAACCCACGGGTTTGATGAATGGGCGTTTTTCCAGTTACACACATCCTTGGCTCTACCAAGATCCTGGAGAATCACTGCCTTGCAGTTGTCTCCCTGGGGACACGTTGTTGCCCTTCTTTACCCATCTGGCTTCCCCAGCGAAGAGCTCCCCTGTGTATTACTGGTCCAATGACACACAAAGGCTATACAGAGATGAAACAATGGAGCCTTTCCCTTCTGAAGATCCCCAAAGAACACTGTTCCCTAAAGCAAGCCTTTGAAGCAGAATGAGTGGGGGAAACAAGGGGAGCCTGCTTAATACCTGTGCTGTCTTTGTGGGGCTCATTAAGAATCAACTTAAAAACAATGCCTCTGTGTTTTCTGATGTGGGAGATGTTTTGAAGTGGATGTAAAAGTTTTCTCCAGTGGCAAGGGCTTTCACAGGAAGAAGGGAGCGCTGCCAGTGTGTATGCTTGGATGTCAGGGGTTTATGTACGTTTCTTCCTTTCTAGTGCTTAGAAACCTTTCCAAAGGGGTTGAGGACACCTCACCCAGGAAATAGATGCATCAGAGTTTGAGGGAAACCTACCTGGGATATATTGTGATGACCATTTCTAATAGCATATCTATGGGGTACACCCTGCTAGGGGTCAGAGAAGCCACCCTAAGAATGGCATGGCACTATAGTGTCAACACATGCACATTGCTCTTATAAAGCCTCCAACAGTACAGTAGATACCTGTTTCAGACTTCTTTAACTGTAGCACCCCACCTGACTCTTAACTCATCCCTTCCAAAGACAGCAAAGGAGAGATGACTCCTGAGTCTGTTCCACATCGAAAGGCCAAGACCTTTAGAAAGTCACAGCAGAATTTCTTGTTTGACCTTATTTCATCAGCTGATTAATGGCCCCTTTGGGCTCCCCAAAAAAGTAACCTCTGCCCCATAATTACAATTCCTGGCTTCTTCATTGTCTTGGCCACTTACTACTGCAGAACAAATCACCCCAAAATTGAGTGGCTTTACAAGAACAGCCATGGTATTATCTCGCACCATTCTGTGGGGTGATGGGGCTCTGCTGGACAGTTCTTCTGCAGGTCTCACAAGGGTCTTTCATACAGCAAGAGTCAGAAGGCAGCTGGGGCTGGAGTCGGCTGGAGGCTCAACAGGTGAGCTGAAATGATTCAGCCTTCCTCCCTCTCCATGTAGACCTGAGGCCTCTGCTCTCTATGTGGTTTCCCCAGCAAGGCAGCTGGATTTCTTACAAGTGGCTGAGGACTCCCAAGAGCAGGCATTCCAAGAGAGAAGCAGCAGAAGCTGCCAGTCCTCCTGAAGGCTGGACCTGGAGTGGGCAGGTGCCACTCTGCCACTTCTCTTGGATAAATTGTCACAAAGCCAGTCCAGATGCCAGGCGAAGGGAAATAGACTCTGCCTCCTGATGTGGAGAAAGACAAAAAATCTGTGGCCATTTTTTAATTTACTACATGCTATATAGTATGGTAACTAAAGAAAAGGATGACTGCCAAGCCATTCTCCAAATCCACCGATGAATAGCAAAATGAGCACATCTGGGACAAGACCAGCCTCCCACACAACAAGGACAATACCCGATGCTCTGCAGCCTCTCACCATGTAATTGGGCATCTCTGCCCTGACAGCGAGAGCTGGGAAGACCAGCAAGGCCAGTGCTACATTTTCTCTCCTGACCACCTGCATGCATGAATAGTATGGTATCATTTCCCAGATATTGTTTCTGCAAAATATTCCAGAATAAGTTTAAAGACAGACACAGATGCTGACCCCAATACCTAAGGGCAAAAATAATATAATACTTTATAAACATTGACTCTCTATATTTTAGCCTGCATGGCATCTGGAAGGTCCAATTTGTAGACACACTGATTTTAATATCCACCCACCCCTCTCTGGTTTCCCAACTCAAAATTCAGCCATCACTTCTCTGATAGATCCAGTGACTCTATAGATATTCAGTAAACGCCTGCTGCCTTCACTTAGGTACAACGCAATGTCATTTCGACACACTACACATCACTGGGAGAGTGCCTTCTTGGCTAGCTGTTGCCAAAGGAACAGAAAGCATTTCTTAAGGGTCTGCTGGAACATTCCAGGCATGCAGATATCAGCAAGGACCCCACTTACTGATGACAGCTTCATCTGTTTTGTTGTACAGGAATTGTTTAGTGTTGGGAACTTGACCTGGGAAATGGAATGTGACCATAACAAGACACAGGAATAGACAAGAGTCACCCAAACCAGGCATAATTCAGGGATAGCTCTCAAGATCAAAGATGGTTAGAGAAGACATGGGGCAAGGCCTTTAACCAACATCAAACTGAGCCAAGGAAGTAAGATTGAAGGCCTTCAAGGCTGAGACAGAGAGAGCCTTAAGCTAAAATAACAATAAAACAACTAACAGTAAAAATAACTAACATTTACTGAGTGGTCACTATGTGCTACACACTGCTTAGAATTTTGGAAACACAGCCATGGTAATTTCCTAAGGTTAGTATTATTATTATTATTCCCATTTTGCAGATAAATAAACTGAAGTCTAAAGAGGTAAGAAGTTACCCAAAGTCTCACAACTAATTCTAACCACCATCCTCAGTGCTTGAAACGTACCCTGTGGTTCTACCTTCCTGGTGAGACTTTGTGAATGGAGTCTCATCCATGTGAGAGAAGGTTCAGGCTAAAGGACCACACAGTCACCCCTGCCCTTCCAAGAAATTTAGCACTTTGCATCACATAGAAGAGCAATAAGAAGGTCCAGCTGGGTGGCTGCTCCAATTACGATAGCTGTGTAACAAATGATCCCAACACTCAGCAACTTAAAGTATTTACTTTTGCTCATGATTTGGTGGCATATAAATTTGGGAAGAGCTGGATGAGAATTCTTCATGCAGTTGAGGTCAGATGTTAGCTGGGCTGCAGTCATCTGAAGGCTACCCTGGGCTGGACATCCAAGACAGCTCACATGGCTGGTGGTTGATACTGGCTATTGCTACCGTCAAAAATAGTGCCTACTACATGTTGCATTTTTTTCTAATTTGGTCTTGAAGTGTCTCTTACAAGAGTGACTATAAATTCTAGCCTGCCCTGACAGGGATCCAGGGGATTTGGTTGTGAATGTTGACAATGTACTTTTTTCAGTACACTCTTGATGTTATGACAAAATACCTTAGGCAAAGTAATTTATAAATAATAGAAATTTATTTCTCACCATTCTGGAGGCTGAGAAGCCCAAGATTAAGGCACTGGCAGAGTCAGTGCCTGGTAAGGGCTCATTCTGCACTTCCAAGATGGCAACTTGCTGCTACATCCTCCAGAGTGGACCAATGCTGTTCCCTCACATGGCAGAAGGGGTGAAAAGGGGGCAAACTCACTCCCTCAAGTCCCTTTTTAAGAACACTAGTCTCATTCATGAGGGCAAAGCCCTGATGACCTAATTACCTCCTAAAGGCCCCACCTTTTAATACTATTGCATTGGGAATTAAGTTTCAGCATATACTTTGGAGGGACACACACACACTCAGATCATAGCATTCCACTCATGACCCCTCAAAATTTATGTTCTTCTAACATACAAATATATGCATTCCATACCAGTAGCCCCAAAAGTCTTAATTTGTTGCAGCACCAACATAAAAGTGTAAATCACAGAGCCACAACTAAATATCTAAATCAATATGGGTGAAATTCAAGGTATAATTCTCCCTGAGGCAAGCTCCTCTCTAGCTGTGAACCTGTGAAATCAAACAAATTATGTGCTTCCAAAATACAATGGTGGGACAGGCATAGGACAGACATTCACATTCCAAAAGGGAGAAGCAGGAAAGAAGAAAGGGGTATCAGGTCCCAAGTAAGTCCAAATCCAAAAGGGCAAACAATAATTCTTGAGGCTGGAGAATAATCTTTCTTGACTTCAGGTCTCACCTTCTGGACAAACTGGGGTATGGGTTGGGACCCCAAGACTCCGGATGACCCTGCCCCCATGGCTTCTTGGGGCAGATGCAGCAGCTCTCATGGTTGGAGTCTCACACTTGCAGTTCTTCCAGGCTGGAATCATGTTGGCGGCTCTGTAGTTCTGGGGTCTCAGGGGCGTCTTTACCTCACAGCTCCACTGAGCATTGCCCTCGGGGCTCTGCAGTGGCCCCACCCCTGTGACAGTTCTCTTCCTGGATCCAATTCTGTCTGAGGCATCTTTTGAAATCTAGGTGGTAGTGGCCATGTCTCCACAGCTCTTGAACTCTACATACCTATAGAGATGGCACCATACCACCAAAGTTTACAGCCTGCACCTTCCAGTGGGTAGCACAGGCCAACCCTGAGCCTGCTTGAGCCACAACTGGGCATCCAAGCAGAACTGTACCTGAATGTATGGAGCAGAGACTAGAAGTGGCCTTGGACAGCCAGTCCTGAGGTCTCACAGGTACTCTTGGCCCCTTCTTTAAAACTATTCTACCCTGAAGACCCTGGCATTCTGGGCCAGTGATGGTGGAACAGCCATGAAGATCTCAGAAACACCTTCTAGGTCATTCTGCCATTGTCTCGATGAATAGTGTATGGCTTCTCTCTATCTATACTAATCTCCTTATCAAATGTTTGCTTGACCATACCCTTGGTGTTTCCTTCCAGACATGCTTTCTTATTTATTACAACCTGGCCAGGCTGAGAATTTTCTAATTCTTTAAGTTTTGCTTCCCTTTTAATTATAAATTCCTTCTTTAATTCCTTTCTCTCTTCTCACATTTTACCATAAGCAGTCAAGAGAAACCATGTGGTACCCTCAACGCTTGTACTTAGAGATTTCTCTGCCAAAAAATGTCCTGATTCATCACTCTTCAGTTCTGCCTTCTACAAAGCACTAGGACACAAACACAATTTAGCCAATCTCCTTGCCACTTTGTAATAAGGATGGCCTTACCTCCAGTTTCCAATACTTTGTTTCTCCTTACTGTATGAGACCTCATCAGAATTGCCTTTTTTGTCCATTTTTCTACCAACATTCTGTTCACAAGCATTTAGGAAGTCTTTAAGATTTAGACTCTCTCTCCATCTTTCTTCTTATTCTGTGCCCTCCTCAGAATCACCTTTAATGCTCTGTTCATGGCAATATAGGCAATATAGGCTTTTTCTAGCATTCACTGTAAAACTCTTCCAGCCTTTACCCATCATCCACTTCCGAAGCTGCTTCCAATTTTTAAGTATTTGTTATAGCAACACTCCACTTCTGGGTACCAACTTCTGTCTTAGTTCATTCCTGCTGCTATAACAAAATACCTTAGACTTGGTAATTCATTTAAAAAACAGAATTTTATTTCTTACAGTTCTAGAGGCTGAGAAGTCCAAGATCAAGTTGCCAACAGAGTCAGTGTCTAGTGAGAACCTCATTCTTCATAGATGGTGCCTCCTTGCTACATCCTCATGCAGCAGAAGGGATGGAAGGGCAGAAGGGACTAGGGCACTCCCTTCAACCTTTTTTATAAAAGGACTAATTCCAATCATTAGGGCAGAGCACTTATGACCTAATCAACTCTTAAAGGCCCAAACTCTTAATGCTATTGCATTGGGATTAAGTTTCAACATGAATTTTAGAGAGT
Source organism: Cheirogaleus medius (assembly GCA_008086735.1). Taxonomy (NCBI): domain Eukaryota; kingdom Metazoa; phylum Chordata; class Mammalia; order Primates; family Cheirogaleidae; genus Cheirogaleus; species Cheirogaleus medius. The sequence continues at coordinate 17,003,616 of VBSM01001118.1, read as the reverse complement.
CATAAACATTCAAACCATAGCAGTGCCTTTCACATGATACTTCTTTACCCTGGTGGACAGCCTAATGCCTAAGTGTCCAACCTGTGATTAAGTGTTTCTCTCACAGGAAACTTGTTTATACTGGCATATGCCCTGTGGCTCTTGGCTGAACTGTGTCCAGTTTATTTCTACCAAAATAGCCACTCTCTAGGAGATCCCTGACCAAGAAAGAAGTTAGGTTCAGGTGTGTTGGTCGGGTGAGACACAGGGGCACCAACTCAACAGAACACATGAAATAGGAAGCAGTTTATTATTTTCATATCCCTGAGAGAAGACGGTGGTGTGCCTCACAGAGCCAACAAGAAGGTAGAAGCCATGTGGGACATGTACATGCAACCAGTGGGTGGGAAATAAAAGAAAGTGTGAGAGACCTGGAGGCCAAAGCCTTTATTGGGGTCCAGAGCATTACCTAGGTGGATTTCCCACAGGGAGGTCTAACTTGTGGGTTTAGAGCAAGCAGGCACAATTTCCCTGTAGTCACACTGTGACTGAGAGGTAGTTACTGCAGTATATCCGTTCAGTCCATGTGGGGTGTGGGGTTGAGTCAAATAGGTTGTATCTAGCTGTATCTAGCTATCCCATAGGGAGGTGGTCACCAGGAAGTGGTTGCACAAGGCAGATATCTGGACTGATCACATCGAGGAACTGAAAGGAGAAGGAGAACTATAAACTGTGTCAAGGGTGACTGAGCCCTACTTCTGGTACGAGAAAGTTAAACCTATTCAAAATGAATGTCAAGGTGACATAAAATTGTAGGAATTCACTCCACCACATATGGGTTCCTTATATGGCATCTGGCTTCCTCCAGAGCAAGCACCCAAAGGGAACAGGTGGAAGATACCTGGCCTTTGCTGACCTCACCTTGGGAGCCATGCAATGGCTTTCCACTACGTCCTATTGATGGAAGCAGTTACAAGCCCACCCAGACTGAAGACGAGGCAATGGACCCACCTGTCAATGAGAGGCATGACACTGTCACATCGTAGAAGACCACATGGGATGGAAGAGAATTGTGCAGCCATCTTTGAAAAATATAGTATGTTCATTGAGGGCTACTCCTCATCAACATATAATAATTTGGTGGAAGGTGGGGAGAGGAGGGTGCAAGATGCTAGCTCTTGAGGGGCAGTAGAAGGAACTGAGCTCAGCGCCATGGTCCTAAGATGCTATACATATCAACTGAACCATTAACATCTAACTTGGAATATCCATGTGGAACTCCTTGCTAGTTCCCTGAGGCCTCCGGAACTGTCAGAACTCCTGAGAATTTGAACTATTATGGATCAGACTTTCTGAAAAGATTCAAACTGATAACAGGATACTAATGATTTATGAACAAAGATATAATTAAGTATTTGTCATTTGTGTGCCACATTCATTATGATTGGCTGGTGATCAGTCTGCCTGCCTCCCATAGGCTGTGAGCTGTAGATAGTCGTACAGCTTTGGTTCTGTGCCTAAACCATCTGTGTTTTTATAGGCCCTACATCATGCCTGACATTCTTTGCTGAAAAACAAAAGCATGAAATGTGAGAATTAAAAATAAGCTGATTGAGAAGATGTGTTCATTCCAAAACTGCTGAAGGCGAAAAAAATAAATAAATAAAAGAAGTCAATTAAAAATAAAAAAGAAGAAGATGTGTTCAGTCAGTACCTTTCAACTCAAATGATAATCAAATAGACAAAAATATTAAAATACTAAGTACAAGTTTACTGCTTCCATTATTTAGTTCATTGTTATTAATACTTTTTCTGAATCACATCTGGCATCCTTCATAGTTCTATCAATAATCCTTTCTTTCTCAGACCAAACTCTGTGTTTGTCCTAACTTAACACTTAGCCTTCCCCTTAACCTAATTAAAGACCTTTTATTTTGATTAGACTAAGTTTGTTTTGTTTAAATCCTAATTTCCTCCTGGTCTCAAATTATCTCCTTGCTCCAATATTTTCCCTGCACAAAGAATAAACTACTATTTCTCAGAACATTTTTCTCCTAAACAACTTCCACTATCAGAACATGGAGCCATGTTTTAAAAATTGACTTCCTGTTAGAAAATATATATATATACATGGCATGTGTCTTTTTTTAAAACATTTCTATATGTTACAAAAACTTTTGCTTGATAATGAGTTCACAAAATTTAACCAATTTCAAGAAATATATACAATTTAATTCCAATGCAACAGTATATTATAAAACCAAGTAGATTTTTTTTAATTTTTCTGTTTTTCTGCATTATCCCCATTACTCTGTATAATGATGGTAAGAAATATAATACATCAAGTGTTTACTATAAGCTAAAGACTGTCAATGAATTGTCTCTAATCTTGAAAACTGCTTTGCAAGGTAAATAATAGTCCCATTTCAAATATGCAAAAACCAAAACTCAGAGAGATGACATCACTTGGCCAAAGCCACACAAATAGTACAATGTCTGAGCCTGGGATGGGACAGGCTGGACTCATCTCAAAGCCTATGCTCAACCCCAAAGCCACCCCACAGCCTAAAGTGACCATCTTCAAATTAGGGTCCAGAATAAGGGTCAACAATCTCTAAATACATCAGTCTTTACACCTTCTGACCCCTTTCCTCCTGCAGATCTTGGGAGGGGAGTGGAAGGAGAAGGCATAACAATTATGGGTGGGAAGTGACTGACTACACTCAGGCTATAGAAGGCAGCCTTAATGACAGCAATTGTTTCACCCTGTCAAAACACTGATAGTGAAATCTAACATATATACTGTAGTTCAGTGACTCCCAGTCCAGATATTATTTGTATAACCAGAAAAAGACAAAGGAAAATTTCTTTTTAGTAATATGCATCCTAATAGAAGCTGTTCTTTCCAAGGCAATCTATAACAGTGGCACAGCCTCAGTAAGGATGCAGTGAAGACGCCAGCTATAGGATAGACTTGGTGATACTTCTAGCTTTTAAGTATTGCATCCCCATATAGTCATTAAATGCACCAGCCGCTGGGCTCAGCACACCACATGCATTAATTAGTTTCTTTAATCCCAGAGGCCAAGCAACTTGCCCAAAGTCCTGCAGCCAGTTATGGTGCAGGTTATGGTGAGGTGGTTAGGACTCAAACTCCAGTCTTTGACTCCAAAAACCTCTGCTCCTAACCATTATGCTAGGTGGTATCAGGAACCTGCCCTGTTTTTTGGAGGGCTGGGTGCTCAGATATAACTGCTGCAAAGATAATATGGTTCTGCAGACCCAGATGAGAGCTTTTCAACTGCCCTTGACGTTCCACAGTACTTTCTAAGGTCCAAGTGTCTGATGGAAGGAACTCAGTAGTGTTCATAGACCATAATTCTACCCTTGGAACAACTACTAGGCAACAAGACAGACCCACACTGGGGAGAAAGCACAAGACTCCTGCTGAGAGATTCAAGGCCTTGGGCTTTCTGGAAAGCCACGTTTTGAAGAGACAAGCATCCGCTCCCAAGAGTACCTCGCTGGAAACCATTTGCCCTTTGTCTAATGGCTTTTCTCGCCGAGCCGTGTTCTCTTATTATTTCCATGCCAGGATACGTTCTCCTAATGCACAGCTGTCCACACCCTGTTAAATAATAATCACTTTTCCTCCCTGGAGCCAATTTCATTTCAGAAGAAATGCCAGTTGATACTTTAAAAATGTCAGGATCTCTACAAATCTTTTTTAGATCGCTGCTCTGATGAGCCATCCATCTTGCAGTCACTAAGCCCCTTAGTGCTGACATTTATGTCAAAAGTGTTATCCTTGGGCCCCAAAGTCTAATTGGCTTCACTCCTCTGAAGTGTGTGTAGGGGCAGCTGTCTCTGCACTCAGGCGGTGCAGCACCCTTCACACCTTCCCACGGGAAGGGAAATGCAAGGCTGGGGGCTCAGAGCTGGGCTGCTCAACCCCACCGCAAGTCTCCCGGAGTCAGCCCCATAAAGAGAGTGCTTTCTTGAACAGCTTTCCTGAAGACATAGTAGCAGGTATTAACCTTCGGTTCCTGTGTTGTTGTTGTGTTTTCACAGGGATTGACTATCTCCACCCAGACCTGGCCTCCAACTATGTAAGTACAAGCTGACTTCCGTGAGGACACACGTGCATCTTAATTGCCCTGGTTACCTGGTTGTTAGAAACATGTATAAACACATGCATGCAAGTACACAGGAACGTGAGCACACACACACACAGGAGCACACATGCATGCACAGGAACACACACGCATATGCACACGAGACTGTGAGCACCCACATGCACTCACAGACACACAGGCAGTCACACAGACAGAAACCTGCTTATGGACACACGCTAGAACTGGCCATCATGTTGGAGCCACAGCTCAGGCCAAAGGCAAACAGACAAGGCAAGCAGCCTGGCGGCAGGAGAAAAAACTTGAAGTGTGAAAGCACAGAGGGCCAAGGAAATAGGTACAGGGAGGGGTGAGGAAGAGAGAGACTTGGCAAGGTTTAAATCAATTCTAGCTGATGATATTGAATTGGAGGGTGGAAACGAGCCATTTGAGTTCTTGCTGGACAAAACCAAGGGCAAAAAGCCAAAAAGTGCAGCAACTCGCATGACAACCATAGCTTTAGGAAGTAAAAGCATTATCTTTTATTATCGCTTATGACATTGAGCATGTAGTAACCCTTGACAAACAAGAAATGTTAACCGAGAATCACAGTAAGCCCCGCTGGGCTAGAACCACACACTGTAATTTCTGATTCAGCAAGTCACACACTGCTTTCCTGATGAAACCCACAAGCCCTTTAAATAGAATCAATCACTTTATTTTAACCCAGGGGAGTACAATATTCAAGCACTGGTGTGTTCACTTAAAATTATCCAAACTAGTTCTAAGCTGGTAATCTATTTCTGTAACCTCCAGATATAGGTATAAAAAATGCTATCTTAGTAGTTGAAGAGGCTCATATTTAGAAGAACAAGGGCTTAAATAGGAGAAAGGGTGGTAAATCAGCAAAAGTGTTTGAGGGTCAACAATCTGGGTCATTTGTTCTGGAAAGTGTGTGTTTCCATATCGTGCAAAGCAAGTGGGGATTTTCCATGTGTTTAATGCACTGGACATGAAACGGGGTTCTGCGTGAGTCCTGTAAACCAAGAAGGGTATAAATTGTGCTGAGCATCTTTTTTAATATTAGGCAAAAAATGTTAACTGAATCATTGGCACAGTCCGGCCAATATGGCCCCAGTGGTAAATGGGCTGCAGAAACTAAACCAAAGCTGTATTCACAGTGATGATAATCCACGCATGTAGAGCGTGGAGTCTGAGGACACAGCTATTCCCTGCTCCCGCGGCCGCCTTCCCGGATGCACACAGGCGTGGAGCTGCCTGCTGGGCTGGTCGCTCGCTTGCTTAAAGGGGCTGCCCCGACGATGCAGTCCTCACCTGCCTCCTGGTGACCTTGGCTGACTGTTTCGGGGCCTCCCCGCTTTCCCTGCGTCCCCCACAACTTCAGGACCCTGCGGATGTCTCAGATGCGGAGACCAAGAAGCCTGCACACTGCATTTTCTCTAAGGCTCTGATGTATCCGTGGGGAGCTTTTCCTTACCCAGATGTGGCAGGGGCGGCGGGCTCGGCCTCAGAAGGCTGTCCCCACCCGCACCCCACCCCCCACACGCAGAGGCATTGCCATGCCCCACCGTCCCCTCCCACTCCAGGGCCCAGCGCCTCCAGAGCAGCCACATTGCTCATCTTGCCACTTGGAGACTTCAAGGTGGGCGGCGCCTGTCGTCGGGCTGGAGAGCTGCGGGCACGTGGCCTCCCTCCTGCAAAATGCCCAGCCCCGCCAAGGCCGCAGACGCTGCAGACAGGGACCTCAGCACCCTTCCCTTCCCCCCCCTCCCCAGCCTGGCAAGCTGCTCCCAGCACCAGCTGCCAGATTCAAAAGAGATCGTCATTCACTTGGGGAAAAACCCTCTGGGGCTCCGCTGAGCCGCAGGTACAAGGCCAGCGGACGTGCGATTCATCTGCCCAAAAACCCTCATCGGAAATTGGAAACTGAGACGTGCCAGCTGCCCTCAGACCTGCAAAGCCGGAATATGCCTGAAGAACTCCGTGCGTTCTGTGAGTGTCCTGTTCTTTTTCCTTTCTTACCCAAAAAGATTTTTTCTAACTAAAAAATGAATGCATGCTCTCAAAAATTTGAAAAAGCATAAAACAGATTCAAAACTAGCCATAATACTACCGTTCTTAATATTTTGACATATTTTTGGCCTTTCACTGCTATGTGTATATTAAATAATTTTAATGAGATTTGGCTCTTGTCGCATATTCTCCCCTTCCACGTGTTATTCCGTGAACATTTTTATATTATTAAGCATTCTTCGAAACACAATTTGAAGGGCTATACCTCATACCATAATTAATCTAAACATTCCAATCCCCAACTGGAATGTTGTTTACAAAGGGTGTCCCGCTGTAAGAGGAAATAGCAGAGAGTGACATGAATGTATTCCAAGCCACAGCCTGCTAAGGAGAGCTGAAAGAACTGGAAAAGTTTGTCCTGGGGGAAAAAATAGAAACTTAAGCACCCGAAGTAGGTTTTCAAACATTTCGAATTCTCCTTGTGGGATGAGTCATTCAACTTGTTCGGTAATTTCAGGAAAATTCCCACCAACGGGCGGGAACTGAAGAAGGACGATTTTAATTCAGTCAAAGGAAGAACTGTCTAGTGATGAAGGTTAATCAATAAATGAAAGTAATGAATTCTCCATACCTGAAAATGTTCAAGAGGAGGATGGATGGCCACTTGCCAGGGATGTTGTCGAAGAAATGACAATGTCTATGCTAAACTTAAACCAAATGACAGTTAAGAATTGAACAGAAGATGTGATTTCTGTACAAAACTGCACATCTTGATAACATCCATCCAGAGCAAGTCTTCAACATGCATCCGACACTTGGAACCGTACAAAAAAAATTGTATATATTTACACATGGCTGTGAACATTTTATCCCTCTTTGGCATAGATGAGAAAACTGAACATCCAAGTATCTCATCCTTGAAACCTCAGCAGAGAGCCCAAACCACTGGGTTTTACGAGACATGGTGTCTCTCCCACTCTGTGTAGAGTAGAGAGTGACAACTTTGAAGCTACTAAGCACATTTATCTTCTTTATTTTTAATTAAAAATTTTACACTCTCATTAACAGAATGAGGATGGCAAATAGAGTAGACCTGCTCAGGAGAGCAATGAAATCAGTGGATAGTGATAGGCTCGGAAATTGTTTGAGCGGAGCATCAACAGGCGGCTTCACACCTTGTTAAGTGACTTAATGGCTCAGATGGAGGGAGCTAGCCTGGTGCCCTTTAGAGAGGGATACTTTGGGGAGGTCTTTGTTTGAGTTTCCCTAGAAGCAGATGAGGGTTTGAGTCCAAGTAGTTGATTTGGGAGGTGATTCCAGGAAGCAGAGGAAGAGGAGGGAGGAACAAGGCAGGGAAGGGAACATGGTCCAATATACGGGGCATTATCAAGGAAGTAAGCACAGTGGGTAGCTGGAGTTTAATCCCACTGGGGAACTCTGGGAGGCAGCATGGCATGTGGATGGGATACCCAGGGAAGCTCTATCAGTCTTGGCTGAGGGCTGGTCCCGGGAGATATTAACATCACAGCACTTCCTACCTCCCCACAGCCTGGGGAAAGCCCTGGGCAAAAGTGTGGGTATAGGCACCTGGAGAGCCCCAAGGACATGAGGGTGTCAGGCCAAAGGGATATGCAGCACCATCTGCCCCAGAGAGGATGCCTTGGGAATTTATTAAAGGTTAAAATAAATATGTTCTGTGCTGAAAAAAAAAAACTTCCTCCTTGTTACTGACTTATTTTCAGTGAGTACTGAAAACCCCACCCAAGGCCTTTCAGCAAATTTCTTCCTAATCAAACCAAGTAAAATGTTTCCCAAAGCAGAATTATTTTCAAAGCTTGGTTATTCTGTATATTAAAAGAGAGGCATCAGAGTTTGCTGGTAGTCCGGTGTTCTTTCTATTAAACTGAGAAAATACTTTGAAAACTGCAAATCACTATATAAATGAAAGTCGTTAGTGTTAATTTAATTCGACAAATCTGTACAGAGTCTGTTGAGTGTTAGGAGCAAAGGATAATAATAGCCACTTGTATTATCACTCTATTGTTCTGTGATTGAATTTAATCGAAGGGATTCAGTCCCACTGGTGAAAGCTTACTATTCCAAATAATTAAAATTCTCTTTTTTTCCCACCCCAATAGTAATAACATGAAATGAGTATTGGCCAAGAGACTATTTTAGACCAAGTTAAAATCAGTGCCTCTTTTACCTGTCTTCACTGTACAAACTAGGTATTTTCTCTAACCCAACACAACCACTGTGTATTGAGCCTGTTACATGCAAACCCCAGGGGAAGAGAGATAAATAAGACACCGGCACTCTGTAGAGAGAGCTGCAGGTCAGTAAGGATGCAGGTGTGTCATGCAGGTGATTGTCAGGTAAGGGGAAGGGTATTGGCCTTCCAGTCCAGCGGGGTTGTAGGCTTATGTTCACAGGGCCTCTGCTAGGTCTGTGGAATAGAGGGGCTGCCTCAAGAACACATGGTGTGTAACTTAGGTGGCAGCTTTCAGAGCGTGGCGGGGGCAGGGGGTGGGGAGAGGTGGCAGAGCATCTCCTGCTCTGCTTCAAAAGCCTGCTTTGCTAAAGCTACAAAGGTGAAGAAATGGCTGGTGGGTCTGCAGAAGCCCAGGAGAGTGTTCTCTCTGTACGCTGAGGTTTTCTCATGGGCAGACACTGACACAGGATTTGAAGGTAAGTAGCTCATTTGGGAAGAGATCCCAGAAAGCACCAGCCAGGCAGGGAGAAGGGAGGGGAAACCAGGTGAGAAGTGCCTTTAGCTTGGCGGCAGTGACACACCAGGCTCCAGGTGGCATGTGGCCACCATGATAAAAGGGTGACAGCTAGAGACAGGCACAGTCCCCCACCCTGAATGACTCAGATGCTATGAAGTATTGATCACATACATTGTTCCAGGCTTTTAAACACATTAATATTGCATGTGAAATTGAGGTTTAAATAAACTTTGTGTTTCACTGAAAGGAAGGGCTGGCCAGATCATAGTGAGCACTTTACCACCAAGAGAACAGACTGAATACTGAAGATAAGAACTTTTTTTTAACCATTTTGATAGATCATCAGTCTAAAGTCTATCATTTGACTCTACCTATGTACTAGAGGAAACTGTCCATTTTTACAGGAACATACTTTGGTATGAAAATGGGAAAAAATAAAACCTCATTTAACAAAATGAAACTACTTGTTTGGACCTAAACTTTCAGCTACTGCAAAAAGCAAAGAAAAAAATCTGGTCAATTTTTTTTTTTTTTTTCAATTGACTAGTTTTCGGTTCATTGAACCTAAATAACATTTAAGAAACACGTATTGCGTTCGTATTGTGTGCAAAATGCTATACTAAGAGCCCGGATTATAAAAATGTGAAAAATCTGGTTCCTACCTCTGGGGAGTTCACATGTACATATATAATTACATTATATTAATTACATTATCATGTGTTCAGTGCTAGCCTGGAAATGAAATACTGTGAACTTGGGAATGCAACAGCATGAAGAAGCAAGTCGTCCCTAAAAATTAGAGAAGGAAAGATACTTAAATGCACTTAAAGAATGAGCAGCAGCTTACCACATGGGGTAGGAACTTGTTTTCCTGGTTCGATACAACATATGCATCCATCTAGAAGCTTGATCGATATGATACTGGACAAATGAGTGGACAAATGAATTTTCATTTGGAGATGTGCTTCCACTGAGTAGCATGGACTAAAAAAAGTAGCCCACAAAAATAATTTCCTTACCCCAAATTCCCTAAAGGCCTTTGATAGATTCTCATCTCTTTGATGAAATGTAGGTGACTTAAAGACCAGGATAATGTCTTCTAAATCGTTTGCTCATGAGAGAATCAGCTGGAGGCCTCATTCCCCAGAGACATCATTAATAGAAACTTTTTAAAAATAAATAAATGACTGAATGACTGAATTATGGATGGATGGATGGATGGATGGAAGGAAGGAAGGATGCTAATGAGACTTAGGATTTTATTCTGTTTATCCCCAAACATACCTGTTCAGAAAAAGTGTGGCAATGTTTGCATTATGTGATAAGCCACAAGAAAGCCATTTATGTAAGCATAAATAATATTTGAAAGGTCACTTTACTGCCTTACTTTCTTTCTTATTCCTATCAGTGTATACTCACTAAATTCCCAAAATGTGACACATTTGACTAGTTTTCTTCTCCAGGTTTCTACCTCAGAGAACCAAAACCCCTTAGGTGACCAGGCCTTGCTTAAAGTGGACCTTACAAATAATTAATTTGCCAATAACTCCTTGCTGCAGCTGTGATGAAAAACACATCCATTTTTACTTTTTCCCTCCTCTCATATGCCTATTTCCCAACTGTGCTTCCTTAAGGCCACAGTTCTGCACATCTGAGGTGGGCCTGCCCAGACTGCACCTGCCCCATCAGGAAGGAAGGTAGTGGGACGAAGGCACAGTGAAGTGGGCAACCATCTGCAATGCTTGCCTGTGTCTTGTTGCCAAGCAACAGAGCCCAAGTGGGTGTGTCCGCCAGGGCCCAGCCTGGGCAAATGGGGGTCTGATGGAGACCAGAGGTCTAGCCCATCCTCCAGCGCCAGTTTTCTGAAGCAGCAAGAAAGACCAAAAAGTAATGCCCAGGTCTCAGTGAAAGAGGCTCAGACCCTGAGCCGCAGAGTTTTCTAACATATGATATGCTTTTGTAGTTTGTGTTGAAGAGCCATGAGGACTACAACTTGCATTTCAACTAGATCCCATTCTCCCCTTTAAAATCTCTCAATTGTTTTTCCTTGAAGATAAAACCTTTAGCATAGGCAGAATTGTAAAACAGCCCCCAGGATTCCCACCCCGTGGTGCAAACACTCAGTATGATCTCCCCTTGAGTACAGACAGGCAGGACCTGAGAATATGATGGGATGGATATCACTCTCATGATTAGGTTGCATTAAATGACAAAGTTAAAGGAATTTTTTCAGATGTAATTAAGGTTTCTAATCAGTTGACTTTAAGCCAATCAAAGGGTAGATTATGCTGGGTGGGCCTGAACTAATCAGGTGAGCCCTTTAAAAGGGGATCAACAGGCCAGAGAAGGGGGAAGTCAGAGTGATTCTAAGCAGTAGAGACTTTCACCTGTTGGCTTTGAAGAAGCAACTGCCACTATGTGAAGAGGGCCACAGGCAAGGAATGGTGCCCACCCTCCAAAGGAGCTGAGGGCCTTTCTCCCATGACCACAAACAACAGAATTATGCCAACAAACAGTGGACTTGAAAGAGGACCCCAAGCCTTAGATGAGATCTCAGTCCCAGCTGAGAGCTTGATTTCACCAGGTGAAACCCTGAGCAAAGGACCCAGTTAACCATGTCTGGAAACTCTCAGATAAATTTGTGTTGTTTTAAGCCACTAAGTTTGTGATAATTTGCTATACAGCAATAGAAAACTAATATAGCCTTCCTGATGATAGTGGATATTTGAGCATGAACTGAATGACTTGCTTTTTCTCTGAGTTAATAAAAACAGACCACTCTTCAGGTTTTATATTTTTTAATGTGTTGCTTTTATCTCAAAAATAAGTATACTCTTTACCTGCTGCCATAAATAGGGCTCTTTCGGAAATAACAGTTCTACTACAACTAGAGGCTCAGAGAAATTTAGTGTAGAAGTTAAGAGCTCTGGAGCCAGCCTCTCTGAGTTCACATCTTACACAACTACTTACTGTTTGACCCTGGGCAAGTTAATCTCTCTGTGCCTCTATTTCCTCATCTATAAAATGGGTTAATAATAATATACTGATCTTACTGGTGATTGTGATAATCCCATTAACCATTAAGTAGTGCACACAAAACCAGATAGTGCAGAATACAAAGGACTTAGCCCATTGCCACTTTGAAGAATTATATTTTAGTCCTGAAGGTCGCCTTTTAAAATATATTCTGGCACTGGGCACAGTGGCTCACACCTGTAGTCCTAGCAATTTGGGAGGCCAACGCAGGAGGATTGCTTGAGGCCAGGAGTTCAAGACAAGCCTGGGCAACATAGCAAGACCTCATCTCTACAAAAAAGTTTTAAAAATTAGCCAGGTGCAGTAGCAGATGCCTATAGTTCTAGCTACTAGGGAGGCTGAGGCAAGAGGATCACTTGAGCCCAGGAGTTTGAGGCTACAGTGAGCTATGATCGTGCCACTGCACCCCAGCCTGGGCAACAGAGCAAGAACATGTCTCTAAAAAAAGAATAAAATATATTCTGGATGGATATAGGCACATAGACCTATAGAGTGCAAGACATTTGTGCTTCCTCACTGTTACAAAAGTAAAATACATATGTGTGTGCACACACACATTAGAGATAGATGGAGAATTTTGATGAAAGAGATTAGACTGGTTATTGTTGCTAATGACCTGCATTGGATCCCCCTGGAAGAAGATTGAGATGGGAGTTCCTGATGAAGTGATTTTCCTGGGTGAGGGCTCTCAGGAGAAGGGAAGGGAGGGAGCAGGGCAGGGCAAGGGAGGAGCTGAACCAGGGTGTAGTCTTGGCTGGAGTCCAGCCTTGGCCATATCCCACAGGGAGCTCTGGAGTGTGAATCCTATCACAGAGTCAGTCCCTCCCTAAGGAAGAGAACCAGCATTTTGTACCTCTGTGTCAATCAGTCTCTGACTCCTAGTGGTCACTGCAGAAGTGCATTATGTGTAACTTCCCTGGCTTGGTGACTCTCATTGGTCCAAGGCCAATTTTCAAGAGAAGGAGAAAGCTGTGAGCTTGCAGCAGCCAATACTTCAGATCGGAGGTCTCAGTACAGTGGCCCAAAGAAAAGCACCTAGACAGGCGCCACATCTCTGTGGTTCTCTTGAATGAGGACAAGTGCCACACCTTTGTACTCCCCATATCTTCAATGCTCAGCATGTGACTTGGAACACAATAGATGTGCAATGACAGTTTGCCAAATGAATGAATGAATGAAGTCAAGAGAAAGATTTAACCTTAAATATTGAAGGGTCAGGATCCATCTAAACCAAGGGTAGAGGGAAGACAGGATGAAAGAATGGCCACAAGGTCAGCAGAACAATGGTCCCCCCAAATCCCTGCACCCTGTGACTATGTTAGGCCACATGGCATATGTAAAGGGACTTTGCAGATGGACTTAAGGTTAATTTAAGATGGGGAGATTCTCCAGGTGAGCCAAATGCAACCACAGGTTTCTTAACAGCAGGAGAGGGAAGCAGATGATTGGGTCAGGGTGAGGGTAGATGAAGGGGCGGAAGACATTCCAAGCATGAGAAGGACTGGACTGTTGCTGGCTCTGAAGACAAAGACACGAGAGCACAGACCAGGGCCTGGAGGTGGGGGGAGCTATGGAAAGTGGGACCAGCTCTGGGCTGACAGCCAGCAAGGAAACAGGGCCCTCAGTTCTATAGGTAGCTGAATTCTGCCAGCAACCTGGTTAGCAAGGAAACAGATTTCCCCTAGAGCCTCCAAAAAGAAGCACAGCCCTGCTGACATGTCGATTTCAGCCCAGTGAGACCCATATCAGACCCTGACCTACAGGACTATAAGATAATGTGTGTTGTTTAACCCTGTTTAAGTTCGTCGTTCATTTAAGGCCGTTGTTCATTGCAGATGGCGTTCTCCCTCTACGTGGTGGAGAGCCGAACATTTAAATGTCACAAGCGGTAGAGAATGGGATGTCACCTCTCAGCCACTATCCCAGCACCACAGGCTCAGCAGGGACATAGGCAAACCAGTTCTGAAGCCAGTGATGGGGTGGATGAGCCCAAAACCATCCCACCTGCAAGTCCAGGAAATGAAGGCCGCTCTGGAGGCAGAGTGAGCAAAATGTGTGGACTTTGAGATGGATCCAGGTGGCCAAACGCGTCCCCTGGGCCTTCTTGGTCTCCGTTCACGCAGATATGCGATGCCCACGCCTCTCGCCTTCCCAACATGTGCCCTCCCAAGGCTGACAGCACCTCCACGCCGGGCTGGTGTAGGTGTCGGTTCGCGGGCACTCACCTGCGCTCCGATCTCCTTTCAGTTCCTCCAAGGTACACAGGTGACGCACACGCCCTGCGTAACGCAGGAAGACGGGTTTTGCTGTGCTGAACTCAAGGCCCTAACAATGCAGGGGATTTTAAAGGAGTTTGGGGCCCGTCCGTCACACCACAGAGGAGGAAACTGAGGCCCAGGAGGAAGGGGGATTGTCAGAGGTCACACAGCCGGTTAATGCTGAACCGGTGCTGGAAGTCGGGTCTCCAGCGCCCACTGGTGGCTGCAGATGCCCGCGCCTATGCGGATGCTTCCAAGCGCTCGCGCAAAACCTGGGAGTGCAAGAACCATCTGCACATCCCGCTGGGGAAGCTTCAAGCTTCAAGAAGGCTCCTCACACCCTTCCCCCTGCCAAACCCCCTAGCCCACACTCTGCCACCTAAGGGAACCCCTTGGCATGGGTTATGCCTGCTCTGATCCCTTCGTACCATTTTTTGTGTGTCCTCACCTTGACTTTGGTCTGTTTTGGCCTCCAACCGCCAGCACCTGCTGCTCCTTTTGGGGGAATACCTTAGGGCCACTCTGCCCCCCGTGCGTGGCGACCCCATACATCTGGGAATTTACATCCCCTCTTGGTGGCGGGTAACCTATCACTCTGAAGTATGAAGACCTTGTCTCAGGTTGGGAAACGCCGAGGTTTAAACCCTCCAGAGTCCTCTGCAGCTGCAGCCCCCAACCCCCAGGCCTCGGACCGGTCCAGGTCCCTAGCCTGTTAGGGACCAGGCAGCAGAGCTCCGCAGCCACCCCCTACCTCACTCCCGGTCCGTGGAAAAATTGTCTTCCGTGAAACCTGTCCCTGGTGCCAAAAAGGTTGGGGACCGCTGCCCTGCCTGCAAATACATTTTGGCGGGGCGTCTTCCCGTGCCCTCATCTGCCTCGCCGACCCCTTTCCTGGCTTCCCCTGGGAGCACATCCTTCCTAAATCAGCCCACAATCCTCCATCTCAGGATCAGCTCCCAGGAATCCTGATCTGCTTACATTTAAGCCGTCTAGAGCTTCGGGCAAAGCAGAATTTTCCATCCTAAGTGGCCAAGGCAGAGAGAACCTCTGACGTAGAAATAAGATTAACTCCTCCACCATGGCAACCTTGCTGCTGACTCCCAACCTATGGGAAATTATTTTTCACAAAGAACCCTTAATTACTAACCAATAATTAAAACCTGGAGCCAAGAACAGGAAGCCAGGGCTTGGCTCTTAGCAATGTTCCTTAACATCATGCTGAATATCAAGGTGAGGTCTGCAGTTTCCCTGTGGCTCGCACGCAACCTCTTCACAATAAGTGCTCTGCTAGGCGGAAGAATAAGATGTATTACAGTGTGTGGGAGATGTTTTCATTAAGCTATGGAAAGAGATGGATTGTGTTTTATAACTCAAACGTTGCCAATTTTTAAAATAAGGGGTTTGGTGTAAATCTAAGCTATACAGGGAGCACTGGTTCAAGGACTCCCCCTTGAGTCATTGCAAGCAAGAAAAAAATGCAGGGTTTGATCTTTATGGTCCTTGGTTTCCCCATCTGTAAAACAGGGATGACTGTCTTCCCCAACAAGATTCTTATTGTCTTCAGAATCAAAGGCATATGACGATCATTCAGGTTGCTGATAAGAACACGGGGTCTTTGTTGAT
This sequence comes from Cheirogaleus medius, assembly GCA_008086735.1. Taxonomy (NCBI): domain Eukaryota; kingdom Metazoa; phylum Chordata; class Mammalia; order Primates; family Cheirogaleidae; genus Cheirogaleus; species Cheirogaleus medius. The sequence continues at coordinate 16,987,845 of VBSM01001118.1, read as the reverse complement.
CTATCAAAAAATATAAATTGAACTCCCTAAAGTGCTAGAGACACTGAAGCTATTCTGGTATGGATTCTAGACCACCTTCCCTACTCTTCTCCACCATCCCCAAGAATATATGCGCACAGACCCTCTAATTTGTAGAGAATGTTCCAGAAGACTCAGTGGGAAGAAGCCAGTCCCTGTATAGTTATTTGATATAGTCAGTACCTTTTAGAGATTCTTACCATGCACCTTATAAACAAAGATTATACTGTTTATGTTTTCTGTGAATAAGACCATGGCCACAGTTCATAAACACTTCGATTAATCTATCACAAAAAGTCACAATGATCCTACACCACATGGCAGCTTTGTTGGGGAGTCTTGATTTGTTGCTTGCTTGGTTTCAGCTTACACAGCCATCTCACCTCACATGGAGAGCTGACTGTTCGTTAACAGAGTGTGAGGTCTGTGTTTTGTCTCCCGTCTCTTCTCCCTGCCTTGGTTCTGATATGTTGGCCTCTGCAATTTGGTCCTTTTTTCGCTGTTGACTTCTGCTGAACAGTGGGCATATGAGTTCCTGGCATTTATTGAGTATTTACTGTGTGCTTGGCCTTGCGTTTTACATGCATTGTCACAGTTAATCTGCATAAGAAACCCGTGAGGTAGGTACTTTCTTATCCACCTCTCACAGATGGGAAACTGGAGATCAGAGAGGATTAGTGGATTGCGGTAGCTTACACAGCCAAGGAGGAGCAAAATGTGAAGTTCACCATCTGTCATGCTGACTTCATGTAACTGGGCCCCCTAGTCTCCTGCATCCAGCAATGGCATCACCATGGGTGCAGTGACTAACGTCCCAAACACTCCAATCCTCCGTCCCCCCTCCTCCTTCCTCTTTCCCCTCCTGTTTCTCTGTGTCCACTGTAGCATCCTGGACCAAACCAACATCACTTCCTTCCCAGACCCCACAAAAGTGAAAAGACCCCACTGCTTCCACTTTTACCCTCTGCAATGCATTCTCCCCAACACAACCAGGAAAGACATTACAAAGAAAAAAGCGGAGGAGGCCATGTCACTGCCCTGCTTAAACCCAACTGGTGGCTCCCTCCTCCTTCCCCGTGAGGCTCAGCACATCCTTGCTCTCCATGGATCCGACTCGGCAATCCAGGATTTTCCCTCGTTCAAGGCTTAGAAGACTTTTCCACTGGCTTTTCTCACAATTGAGTCGCTCAACTTAAATAGCACACCTTGTTTAGTCCCTTCTTAATTCTTAAAATAGTCTGAAGCCATGAATTTGTTTATGTTTCGTTGCGTGTTTGTGGCGCCCTCCATTGAAATATCAGCCCCAGGAGAGGGGGGATCCAACCTGCCTTGCTCACCTCTTTACCCTCACACAGCACAATGGCTGGACCAGAGTAATCGATGGTCGATAGGTATGTGTGGGAAGACCGACTGGCCGAACAATGGACGCTTTGCTTTTCTCTTTTTCTTTTGCCTTCGCCCTTTCATTTCTTCTGACCACGATTTCTTCTCACTTAGCTCCCATCTCTGCCTTTGTTATGCTCTTCCTTTTGTCCCGCTCATAGTAGAAATTATTTATTTATACCTCAGTAAACACCAACATTTGGCTATGAAACAAAAGCCACCCGGAAGACAATCCTCCTAGGAAATGAATCCTTTTTAGTACTTCCTGGCTTCTGGGAGAACTGGTATATTTCTTCATAGCCACAAACCAAGCAACAGAAAGCCCCGCTATCCGCGACTGCCTTGCCCATCCCAAGAAAACAGAGAACTAGAGAAAGCAGCAGGAACAATTTTCTTTATGCTTTTAACTCCTTCATTTGTGCTACAGACAATTAACAGTAGCCATTTGATTTCTCAAAGCATACAATTTCAAGCCACAAAATGAAGCTAGGGTTTTTTTATATTCAGTTAAATACTAAAACTTTTTGAAAACTAAAATAGCCTTTTTAAAAAAAGATATACATGCACATGTTCTTAGATAGTAAGTTTTGCTTATCCACTATTCCACCAGGTGAAAGGAATTCCCGACATTCACAGGGCTCTCTTGAGAAACATGATGTTATAGTGTCATCGTTATTAATATTAAACTCGATGCACCATATTTATAAATCCTTCTGGGGGAAACAAACCTGGCCTGGAAACAATCCTTATAATTATAATCGTGCACTCTATCTGTTCCTCACAGGGAAGGCTTAAAATATCAATTTAAATGCAAATGAATCTTATCATTCCAAATTAGACTCATCCCATTGTGTTGAAATTAATATAGAAAATAATATTGAACACTAAATTACAAGTAATTAATATTGACACAGTGAACAATATACACACTCATTTTGATATTTGGGGGAGGAAACCTGGTCTGCGTGTGCGCCACTGTGTGTTACAAGCAGCAGCCAGAACACGATACCCCTATCGCCTAGTGGGACTGACACCTGGGATTAACACGACAGAAATCTCAGGGGAGAAGACAAATGGCAATGATACATTTTAGGACCCCATAAGCTATTCTTTGAGTCTGAGGAAAAGTACACTTGAACCTTTATTTAAGTGACTAGATATTATTAATATTTTAAAAATTATTTCCCAATACTAAGAAGCTATAAGGAAAGTCTTGAAAAATTATAACATTTCTCTCTTAAACATAAAGACCTTTGTCTCCTCTATTATCTAAACTAGGGGTCAGCAGACTGCAGTCCATGGACTGGTTGGCCACCTGATTTTGTAAATAAAGTTTTATCAAAACACAGCCACGCTCATTTGTTTACTTACATCTATGGCTGTTTTCATGCTCTAATGGCCAAGTGGAGTAGTTGTAACAAAGACCATATGTTCTGCAAAGCCTAAAATCTGCTAAAATCCCCTGATCTATCCAGTTGTGTATCAAGATGTAGCAAGATGGTTTTGTTAGAAACATTAAGGGCAGAGAGCTGCAATGCGGGTCCGGTCACTGCTGCACCACGTTCTAGCTGTGTGCTGTCTGGCAAGCCGCTAAATGTCTCGGGGCATAGCATCCTCATCTGTGAGCTGAGCAAATTGGACTGCTGTCTGGTATAACTCTAAAATCTTATGAAACTCTCCTCCTTTCTAATAAAATCCCTGATTAAGAAACAAAAGCTGAATTGGTTTGGTAAGGAAATGAAATTGTCAAGTAGTTTGAATCTACTTAATTTGCTTTTGAGAATGACAGACACTAAGTCAAAGTTATGCTCCTTTTCCACGCATGATGCTCTATACATTAATCACTGGGACTGAGTGATTTCAAAGACTTTTGCATTTATTTACTATGTTAGTTGGGATCCCCCCAAAAGCTCATTCTGAGGCATGGATTCACAGACAAGCATTTTATCTGGGATTTAGTCCCACAGGTAGGGACTGAGACAGGGAAGGGAGTCAACACAGGGTGTGTAACAAGTGAGTTACCACTATAGGCAACTGGAGCTCAGTTCTGCTGGGCAGCCGTGGGGCATAGGTTAGAACACATAAGGGAGAAGGAGTGGGGGTATTAATACACCAACTCCCATCAGTCATTGGCTGAGGACTGATACCAGGATGGACATGGGAGCAATTTCCTATACTTCTGGGCTGCCATATCATGGACAGATTGGGCTCCAGAGATAAAGATCTAAAATACTGACAGATGCAAGTTGAATCAATATGCATTGAAATGCTAAAAGCAAGAGGTTACGGATGGGGCATTCAACAGCATCTGGTACATGTACAAAATCAGAGGTCTTCAAATTTTTTAATTACACAACCCTATCTGTAAAAATTTTTGAGCAGGCTCTCCCAATATATTCATTTACTCAGTATATGTGTATACTACTATAATAATGTGCTATGTACATTATAAAGCATATCCAAGAAAGGCAATTTTAAAGGATAAAATAAAACCAAATAGTAAAAAAGTTAAAATGTACATCCATGTTCATACTAACATTATGCACAATAGCCCAGAGATAGAAGTTCCCCCTTGTGTGTGGCTTTTCATGAGCTGCTTGAGCATCCTCATGACATGGCAGCTGACTTCCCCCAGAGCAAGTGATCCCAGAGAGGGAGCAAGATGGAAGCTACAACGTCTTCTATGGTCTAGCCTCAGAAGTCACACACCATGATTTTGCAATACCCTACTGTTTATATGAGTACAGCCTTGTTCATAGTTGGGGACTATATGCAAGGTCATGGATCTCAGGAGGCAAGAATCACTGGAGTGCAGCTGGTAGCAGAAATGAGTTGATGAATAAAGCAGATATGGTCTCTACCCTCAAGACCTTAGCACTTAGAAAGTAAAATAACCCCAAAGAAATAACTACAGAAAGAATTGTTTGTTTACAACTGGGTGCACTGTTATGATGGAAGATACTGGATGCTATAAATGTGTTTACTATGAGGAACTTGATCTGGGCTGCTGAGTGAAGAAAGGTTTCCCTGGAGAAACTATCCCTATGCTGATGCCTTCAGGGTGAAGAGGTGTTAGCCAGGTGTCTGGCAGCAGAAGGAACAGCTCATGCAAAAGCCATGAGATGGGATTTTCAGCCCTTTCAAGGATCTGAAGAAGGCCAGTGTGTGTGTTTGGAGGGAAGGGAGAAGTATATCAATCCAGGGAGGGGAAAAAATAGCATGAGATGACATTGGAGAATTAGAAGCAGAGCCAATTGTGTGAGCTTTGTGAGCCATGAGGATTTACAACTTCATCCTAGGAGCAAGGAGAAGCTTGGGGGCGGGGGCGGGATCACATGGCTTGATTTGGCATTTTTCAAAGATCTGCCTACTATGGAGATGGATTGGAAGTGGGAAAAAGGGAAGCAGGAAGAGCAGATGGGGAACTTTTCTAGGAGGAAGATTATTTGCCACAGAGCTGTTGTGGGAGAGAGA
>VBSM01001118.1:16959564-16971516 GCA_008086735.1 Cheirogaleus medius | reverse complement strand
CTGGGGATCCTGCTGAAACACAGGTTCGGTTGGCCTGGGCTGGGGCCTGGGAGTCTGCGTTTCTAACAAGTGCTCAGGCAATGTCAATACTGCTGGTCCACAGACCGCACTTTAAGCCATAAGGAGGCTGGAATTTGAGCTACAAATGAAATCAGAATCTAAGGATTGCTCAAGTATTTGTCTTCTAAAAGCTCTTCAGGCAATTCTCTTGAGCAGCCTGAGTTAAGAACCACTATTAGCTGATACCCGAAGCCTTTATTAAAGACTCCATCACTAGTGTATTCGCTCATGCGTGCTAATGAGATACACCAGCGGAGGGCATCTTCCTCTCCAGTAGGGACTTGCTATTGTACCGTGCATGGCAAATAGTTAGTGCTCAACAAATATTTGTTCGATTAAAAAAATATAAATGATTGGCTCCATGCATGAATGAATGGAAGCCAACAATCTATAGAATGAAAAGGATTGAAGCCATATCACTGAAATGGCAAGTGGCAGGATGGAGATTTGAGGACAGAAAGTCTTTTCCATAAGTTATTCAAATCATCCCATGTAGGTACTTAATTATTGGGCCACTTTTAAGGCTGACTCTGTTAATAACTAGAGAAGTCAAAGCCATAAATTGTACCATTACTTTATGCCAGTGTTTCCCAAACATCCATCAGTCGCAACACATTTGCAATTTTTGCCACTGGTGGTATTATTTACCTAGTGTGTTTCCTTAAATTGACTCACTTTTTTAACATAAATACATGTATTTTAAAGGGAAACTAGAAATCATTATTTCAGATAGAAAAAGCACCAATATCCCTAGACATTGGTAGGATGGCCTGTCAAACAGAATGCAATGAAAGCGATTGGGGCTGGATGTTTCTGCCTGCCAAGGCCTGGCTCTGTCAGATAAGGAGAAGGCTTAAAAAAGACAGGGAGGTGTTAAAGCCATGGGAGCACCTAATGGAGACTTTATCACTGGCATGCTAAGGAGTGTTTTGAGGGGAGCCACAGCCCTGCCCTGCGATGCCAAGTTATTTAAAGCAGAAAGGAGGCACTCCACGGAAGCATCTCATGGGATGCCTTTCTCAGCCAATGATTTTCAAATTGTTCTTAGAAACCGAAAGGCCACTATGTAGTACTGAAGAGGCTCCAGAAAAAAATGAAATATTTCCAAGATTTCAGTTTCTAAGGAACCCAGTCATCAACATTACTTGTTTTATATAGAGCATGATTTTTTATTTTTTTAAAAAAAAAAACATTAGACCGGGCGTGGTGGTTCATGCCTATAATTCTAGCACTCATGGAGGCCAAGGCGGGAGGATTGCTTGAGTTCAGGAGTTTGAGACAAGCCTGAGCAAGAGCAAGACCCCGTCTCTACTAAAAATAGAGAAAATTAGCCAGGAGTGGTGTCGAGAGCCTGTAGTCCCAGCTCCTCGGGTGGCTGAGGCAAGAGGATAGCTTGAGCCTGGGAGTTTGAGGTTGCAGTGAGCTATGATGACACCACTGCGCTTTAGCCCAGTCTACAGAGTGAGACTCTGTCTCAAAAAAAAAAAAAAATCCTACTTCCATAAGGAAGAGCATCATCAACAGAAAACAAAGAAACAGGTTGAGCCCTGCTGTTGAAAGCAGGAGAATTAGCTTTCTCTTTGGAGGCACATTTGCTGCTTTAGGCCTCAAAGGCATTATATCAACCTTGGGTGAGCAAATTTACTAAGTAAAACCATGTTGTTTAAAAAAATGAATGGGCCATGCAAAGCACGACATGTGCTTCCCTGCCTCGAGGCATGTCCCAGTGTGGGGATTTAAATTATTAGCTAAACTTATATACTTGGATTTAAACAGAATGATCCATTAATGCTCTAGGGAGCAAATGCACTAAATTATTCTTTTTTTATTTGGTAGGTATTTGTTTTTCATTTAAATAATGCATGCAGTAGAATGTGGTAGTTATGACTCTAATGCAGAGAAGCAAGACTGCGTAGCTAGGAGAGAGGTATCTGAAGCCAGACTACTTGGTCTAAATCCCTACTTTGCCCTTATCTGTGTGACCTTGAGCAAAGTATTCAACCTCTCTATGCCTCAATTTCCTAGCTTATAGAATGGGGTGACAATAAGAGTGCCCACATATGGACATCATAAGGATGAACTAATGCATGTAAAACATCTAAAAGGGTCCCTTGTATGAAATAAGCACTCAGTATGTGTTACCTGTTATTATTATGGGGAAAAAAAAAAATTTACCCAAAAGGTTATGCAAGAAAACCGTGTCTTCCTTCCACCCCAGACCCCATGCCCCGCCCGAGAGACAAAGCTCTGCAAAAAGACTCTTGTGTTTCTTTCCAGAAACACTGTACACACTTGCCATCAAGTGTATCCCCCTCTTCTATGCAGATGGGAGCACGCTATGCACTCATTCTGCACGTTGTTCTTTTCACATAACAATATTTCTTGGGAATGGGTTCATTGCAAGTTTCATATCTCATTCTTTGCCAAAGCTGCAGAATTTTGCAACATATGGGTACAACATAACTTCTTTAACTCATCCCCAATGTTGGACATTTAGGTTGTTTCTAGTCTTTTACTATTATTAATACAAGCATGGCAGCCATGAATATTTTTAAACACACATCTTTCATATATATACAAGTATATCTTTCAAGTAGATTCTTAGAGGTGAGATTGCTGGATCAGTCAGTTCATGTTTTGTTTTGATAGATATTACCAAATTTCTCTTCAAAGAGATTGTACCAACTTGCACACCAACTAACCCTGAATACAAGTGTCCTGTGTCCCCTCATTCTCAAAATAATGTTTTAAATGCATAAATAAAATACATAGGATAACCAAGTTTCTCAAAATATCTTAGACTGAGTAATTTATAAACAACAAAAATTCATTGCTGGCAGTTCTGGAGGCTAGAAGTTCAAGATCAAGGTGTCAGCAGATTCTGTGTCTGGTAAAATCCTGTTCCTCATAGATGGCACCTTCTTAATACATCCTCACATGATGGAAAGGTTAAACAAGCTCCCTCGGGCCTCTTTTATAAGGACACTAATCCCATTTATGAGGGCTCTGCCCTCATGACCTAATCAGCTCCCAAAGATCCCACCTGTTAATACCAACACATTGGGGGTGAGATTTCAACATGTGAATTTTGGAGAGACATCAATATTCAGACTGGAGTACCAAGGAAAGCTATGATATTGAAACACAATTATCAAAAGATTAAAATATGCATTTATGAAATGGTAGCATATATCTTTATTAATGCATTGAAGAGCAAAATCTAGTGGGAGGTAGGGATATGCTAAAAAGATATTTCAGCATATCTGCAACAACCATAATGTGGTATAAAATATACATTGGTGACAAGCTCACAGGTACTGCTAGTAACATTGTGGTTTATATTCTACACCCTTAATTGAGGAAAATGCTCAATTTGAGGTGGTGGCTAGTGAAAATAACAATATAAATTTTTTCCACTCAAGTTTTGGAGCCTGTCTTGCAACCAGCTCTTGGAGATTCATTCCAATGAGTGGCAGCTTCTCTTCAATATATCAGGATGGCCCCAGGAGCTTATGCTTTTAGGGAAGTTCTTAAAATTCATGTGTAGGAATCAGCCTCAATCTAGCCTAAGACAAGTTTCGTTGACCTGCTAAAATAGCAAGATGAGCCAGGACATAGACAGGGAAAGATCACTCTAATGATGTCTTCCAGACCTCAGAGGTGCTGACTTGGCTGTGACTTAGGGCAACCACCCACTTCTTCCTGCAATATATCTGCTCCAGGTTTTGGATATTATCAAATAAAATAAGAGATTTACATTCCTTTGAAAAAATTAAAGTTACCTTTAAATTAAAGGTACCTTTAAATTAAAGTTACCTTTATTAATATTAATATATGTTATTAATATAGGGTACTCTGTTAACCATTAGGAATTATTAGTATTAGTATTATCTCCTCTTCTGTTTAGTACTCAGAACCTCTCCCAAGTCTGCTGATAATGATGGCAATGAGAGCCAAAGGATGAAGCTAGCTGCTCAGTTCTGGAAAATACAAAAGTCCAGTAGCCCAGGACATGGCTTGGGGCATGGTGATACTTGTGCAGCCTGAGTATTAGGATGTATTATTCCTCTTATCTGGAGAGTGCTCCAGTGACTACAGAAGTTGCTAGAATTTCTAATCTAGCAACAGGAAGGAAGTGATGAGAGGAAGCATCATATCCACAATTGGAGAACGCTGTGTCACTGGAAAAATACATGACCCTGGAAACCTTAGGAGTACAGAAGAAAGATTTCGAACAAATTTCTGACAATACATTTTTCTTTTAATTTTTGGAGTTCTGGAGAAATGTTAAATTTCATTAAGTTTTACAGCCAGACTTAATATAGACATAAATCCCTTTAATGTCGGTTTCAGTCAAAAGTGAGCTGAACATTATCGTTAAACCAGTGCATGTGAGAGAATTATTTGAGGAAAATCAAAATAGGCACAGTTGGGAACATTCAGCCATGACCATATTAGATGCAAGTAGGCACAATAGCAAAATTCTTTAGGCTCTAATGGGCTGGGCTATTTTGCTGCTCAGTTTCTGGGGCAATATGGTTGCAGTTCGAGAGTCTATCTGGGGAAGCTCATTTCTCTTTCATTAGTCCATGAGCACAGTGCAATTTCAGCTAATACTGTCACACAGCCTCTAGCTGGGTTATTTGGTTAAATGCCTTCAAGGAAAGTAGCAAGGCAGAATAAAGGGACCAACACAATGTAGTTGCTTGTTCTGAGTTCTTATAGCTGTGGAATTATATTGGCAGTTAATCGTATGCCACGCTATACTCATCATCATAATCTCCTATTGTTTGAGATGTTATTTAAGCCTTGTATTATTTGATGTTTCTCAGAAAACAACTTGTCTTCTGTGGTACAATTTCTTTATGGTCTGGGCTTGTATATGACGGTAACTATAGAGATCTATTTCCCATCAGGGGCTCACAGACATGTTAGTCCATACATAGCGCATTTGTGTGAAATTGAAAATGACGCCGCCTGCTGGTGGGTGAATTGCAAAAGAGGACCCTCCCTCTGGGCAAACAAATTAGTAAAGGTGCCCCCTTCCCTGCAGACAGCCGAGAAAAAGGCAGGCCCTCTGAGCTGACCAATTCTTTTTTAAAGCCCCACCCCAGGGCACATGGCTTGGTGCAGCCCCTAGTTGCTCCCCTTGGGCAAATATCCTTGTGCAAGGCACAACCTGCACAACTGTCCATGACAGCCCTGATTACAGAAACCATTTTCACAATGTTGTAATCAGACCAGAGTTTGCCCTTCAGTGCTCTGTAAATATCTGTTCAATCACATCAGTGGATCCCCATAAGAAATACAATACGTTAGCCTATTAGAAGAGTCCAGTATTGTCAGAATGCTGACACAGCATCACTTTTAAAAATGAAAGATGAGTGAGTTGAGCAGACACCATGTGCACCCATATCACCTGTGTGATTACCTTTGCATGCCTCAGGCAGCTTACTGTAAATACCTGCCTCTTTCCCATGTTCTGATCATGGGAATAAACAGGATACTTATAGTTGGAAAAACAGAAGAGCTAGAGGAATAGTAGCCCTTTAGGAGAAACTTCAACCGGTGGTGGGCAGTGGGGTGGTGGGAACAATGGCAGTACTTCCTCACCATCGCAGCGAAATGTGCTCTGCAGCCTCCATCAGTGCCCTGGTGGGCTGAGCACCAGTTTCTGACCATAGTAACTTGCTTGATAACCCACCTTTGATTGACATGAGACATGGGAGGGGTAAACTTCAAGCTTCTAACAATGTAGTCAGACTAGTTTATGTCAGATTCCTTTTTAGCAGCTACAGTTCACGTAAAGAGAATGGGACACAGGTTGGGTATGTCTCAGAGCTCAGGAAAACAGTGAGCAGGTGAGATGCTACAGTTACAGCTGGGGAGCCCCAGAGGACTAGGACGTCAGTCAGAGATCTGCAACCTCTTTCCAATAAAAGGCCAAATAGTAAATACCTTAGGTGTTGCAGGCCTCTATCACAACTACTTAGCTCTGCTATTATAGTGCAAAAGCAGCCATTACCCAATTCGTAAACATATGGATGTGGCTGTGTTCCAATAAAACTTTATTGACAAAAACAGGCAGTGGGCCAGATTTAGCTTGTGAGCCATATTTTGTGACCTTTGCCAGAGGTGATCTAAGAAAGAGAAGGACAAGAAACATCAGAGATGAGAGAATGACCACAGTGAGTTGGGCAATGTGCCTGCAGGTTTGCATCTCCTCTCATTTTACCCCTCCAGCAACCAAGTAGTAACAGTTTTACCATCTGCATTTTAAAGATGAGGACACTATAGTTTCCAAAAAATAAGAAAATTCCCAAGGCCAAAAACAGCCTAGTTTCAAACCACGTTTGTCCAACTGGAATGCCTCTCTTCCTTTCCCTTCGCCAGGCTGGTACTTGCAGACACATTTGTCTTGGACAGCTCAGCAAGACATTTGTCTTGGGCTCACTCATCACAGAGGCATTAAATCCCAGATTGGGGAGTTCAGTGTCAGGAGCTTCAGAAGCTTCTCTGTAGATGTGAAAACAATGGACACAGTTACCCCTGGGTTCAGGAACTCCCACCTTTCCCCACCAGCCTTCACGATATCCCAGCCCCACCTGAAGTGTGCCATTTGCCAGCTTGTGCCTTTGATGGTCCCACAAGGACAGCACCTCAGATATAACAAGCCAGAGGATTTCATGAAAATGAGTAAGTCACTTGTCCCTTCTTAGCATAGTATGCAATGCAGTCCATCTGTTTGAAGAGTACACAGTGCAAACGATGCCCAACTTTTAATTATTAAACTTTCTAGCTTAGAGCAAATCTAGTCTTTGTTTCTGACTACACATTAAAATATTCAGAAATCAAGCCTTAGAATTATTAAATACCAGAGGTGGGATTTTTCCCCCCTGCCCTAAGCTTTTATAAAAGAAAATGAGCCATTATGAGAAGTTTCTTCCAGAAATAACTTCCAGGGAAGCCCTGAGGTCAGTTTGGATTCAGCCCAATCTTCTCACTTTCCGCGAGATGGTACAATGATAATTCAAGTTCTTAATGATGACTCTGAATCATCCTGATGCTGAATCATCAAAGATTAAATTATTTTCACTAAAACAGCTAGTATTTTCTCAAGCAAAAAATAGACTAATGCATTTTAGAAAGAAGTTAGAGAAATCCAAACAAAACAAGCATCTGGTTTAGCCAAGGATGAACAGAACATTAAATTTACCAAAACACCATTTCCCCCCTCAAATGTCCATGTCAATGACTCTTATAGAAAAGTCTGGTATAATTCAAAGCCAGTTTAACTTGTTCCTGTACACAAATAATTTTATGGGAGAGAGCATTGTAATTCAAATCAATAAACAATCCGGCTTGGCTATAAAAGAATAAATAGAACCCTTGCAAAATATTGCTCATTATTCTTTCTTGCTAGAAACCATTTGATTTTTAGCCAGAAAACATACAGCCAAACAAGAATAACAACTGTTTGCCTTCCTTAATGCTCAGTGAACACTGTTACCCAAGGAATTAAGCATTAGTCATCAAATTAATGGTAAAGACAACAAAATAGTTGGGGTTCCTAAGTTATCATCCATTTCAACATTCAGATGCAAATTTGACCCTAGGATAATACACGGCCTTTCTTCTTGTTATAAAAGTGGTCACAGAATTCTGTAGGTTCTCAGCTATAAGCTGGGCTCTTAGAACTCCCCAGCTGCCCCTATGAACCCCACCACCCCGGGGTTGGGGGGCTATTGTGCACCAGAAAGATAAGCCAGAGTGGAATGTCTATGAAACCAGAAACTCAGGCAATTGAGCACAAAGGTGCAGACATTCCCCAATTTTCTCTAATTGAACTTAATTTCTACCTGCCAGTCTAATTGTCCTGATGATAGAAACTTGGTCTTGGTCAACTTAGGTTTTGTCCCCTCCCTCCCTGTCTCCAGAACTTCTCCAAAGGACTCAAGCTCCAAAGGACTAACACAGCACTACAGAGAGGGAGAAAATTGTCCTGGGGCCCATTTTTCATCATCTGTCCACACTGGCTTCTGCGGCCACCCTCTTCCCATTGCCCTCAGTTGTCAGTTACCATGGATCCTGCCTGAGCCCTGGATCCTCACTGTCCTGACCACCAGAACTTTTTGGCCAGCTGGTTCCCAAGGCCAGTCATCACCAACCTCAGCTTCCCACGGAATATTCTGCCAGGCCCTGCTCTGCGCTGGGGCCACCAGGGAGCCTGTAGCTAAGATGCCTCACAGGGCCACCCTGATCTGCGACTCCACGCCCCTGTCGTGGGCTGAGTCCTGGACCTCTCTGCCCCTCTCTGTCCACATGCCCCCACCCCACTCCAAGAACACAGCTCAGAAGAAAGAGGCAGCCCACAGTGACACTCAAGTCAATTTCCTATCCACCTCACCTGGGGCCAGGGAATTTTAGTCTCTCCTATGGAAAAACAAACAAACCAGACTGAGCAAATAGTCTTCTAAATCTATTGCTTAAGTTTCAATCTCAACTGTGAACCCCTCCCCCCAAAAAAAGAATATTACCTTGTGTTTCTCTTGATTCCTCCCTCACCAACTCTACCTAAGAATGCTCTTATCTTAGCTCTGAAAAATTCAGAGGTTAGCAGTAGCAGAACACACTTGGGGAAGACAAATAAGTTACTATTTCAAAATAGTATCCGTAAAAAGAACTGAAATCCAAGTGTCTCAAGGAAAGTCAGGGGGGAAGAAATGCCAAATCTGAGAGAGTCTCCCAGAGACAAAGATTGTAGACTAGAAAGAGAATTAAACGTTAAAAATGAGTGAAAGTAATTTGAGATCTAAATGGGGAAGGAGGAGGAAAACTGGCAACTTAGCAATGATCGTGGTGGGTGGAGACAGGCGGACTTCCTCTCTAAAGACCTGCTGTTCAATGAAGACCTAGATTCTGGTACAAAGGACAGACATGTTCAAGACTCAAGGCAAAATGACTGGGCCAAATTTCAGGGTGCCTTCTACCCAAGTACAGCATTTATTTAAATAAATTAGTATTACAGTTCTGACCGTGACAACTACCAGCGACTAGCAGCTTTTTGTCATCCAACAAATCAAAACAAAAATGAATAGAATTAGATAATTTGCTCTTAAAAATATTACACCACTAATACATTAGGTTTACAAACTGAAGTGTGTCCCAAACTAAAGTGTTTCACCTCCTAAAGGAGCACATTTCTTGAAAATGTCTCAGGACCCATGGCATCAAGAAATACCAAGGCTGGAATGTTCATCTAACCCAGTGTGTACTGTAGACCAAGAAGCCATCCAAGGCCTTTAGCTCAGACCCCAAAAACAAAATGAGGAGAATGAGATGAGGAGAGAGGAGCTTCCAAGAAATGAGTGTCCTTGGGCGAGCAGAGAAGGTGATGGGGAAAGAATGGATTGCTCCTCCAAGGATGGTAGATAATCTCCCATTATAAGCCAAAGTAAAAGGCAGACCAACCAAAGACCCAAATGTAAAAAAATGAAATATGAAATCACTTAAGTGAATGAATAATTGATTTATGTGGGAAAAGACTCTCAATGGAAAAAATGGAGGTGTTGGATTACATGGAATTTTGCACTTCTAAACATATACTGTAGGGTGGAAAAATATATACTTATCGTGGTTCACAATAGCTTATTTATTTGCTCAATCATTTTATTGACATCTGTCCCAACTAGACTATAAGTACATGAGAGCAGGGGACGCCACCACCGTATTCCTGTACTTAGTAAAGTCTCTGACACACACTGGACTCTTAGAGATGCTTGTTGAGTGAATAAAGGAGACCAACCATGGACAGCATCAGGGGCTTGGGCAGGGGTTTAATAACAATAAGGGGAAAAGAAACAGGCCCCATGCCAGTCTGAAGGAGAGAGCTGGACACTTGCATAAAGCAAGAAAACTCTAGAGGCCACCTCACTTGTGACATGAAAACTAAACCATCTAGTCATCAGTCCAAGGAAGCAGCAAGGAATTATACCATAAGCCCCAGATTCCGCATGAAATCCATTCACTCACAAGGAGGGCCTCAACTTAAAACGAAGACAATTCCTGAGAATACAGGGTTCAAATTTGCTAACCCCTTGAAGGCTAGAAATAGGATGGGATGAGGAAGCCAGGAGAAAGGTATCAGGGGACAATGGAAGGCTCCGAGGACACACTTCAGCTCTGTCACAGTTTTGCAAGGGCTGGTTCAGCACAGAACATTAGCACAACACTCCAGGGGAAGACTATAAACACAAAACAGTCTCACAGTGTTTTCCCTTCACTGTGCCTCTGGATTTATTGACCTAATGAGATACCTTGTGTTTTTCAGAATGCCGAAGCAAGTTACGACTTCAGCAGCAACGACCCTTATCCTTACCCTCGGTACACAGACGACTGGTTTAACAGGTAAACTGAGCCTGCCGAGGGATCTTTGACTTCAGGCTTTGGGGTTTAATTTGGCTTTGTTTTGTTTAAGGCTTGAATGCCACCAGCAAAATAGTCCCTATGCTTCGCTAGATTATATTGTGGTTTTTCTCTTCCTAGTGGCTTACATTCTCTGTAAATTTGTGGAATTTTTAATATTTCAATCTTCCTCCAGAATTATCTTTCGACTGTTTTGTTTTGCTGAACTAGAAATTTATTTGCCACTGTAATCTATTCAAGATAGAAAAAAATAGAAATAAGAAGTCTTTTCTTAACCCACTACAAGGTGATTTAAAACACGCTGATTTTGCTGAATCTGTTGAAACTATTGGGCAGAACATTTTTGCCCCATGGGTCTGTGTCTGTATGTTTTTGAAAAGCGTTTCTGCTGTAACCTCATAACAGCTCATGTGGTCCCTTTCAACAGAAGAGTGTGATTGGCAGAAATTGAAGTATTGCCTGGGATAACTGTCCCACATTGTAAAATTACCCAAATGGTCCATCCAAAGGTATAATATTTCTTTAGCCTGTTTCACTACTAAATATGTAAACGTAGTCTTGTTCTTCAAGTAAACATCTTGCTTACGTTGTAAATTGCATATGAAAAATATCAAGAAACAAAGATGTGGCCGGGCGTGGTGGCTCACGCCTGTAATCCTAGCACTCTGGGAGGCCGAGGTGGGCGGATCATTTGAGCTCAGGAGTTTGAAACCAGCCTGAGCAAGAGCGAGACCCCATCTCTACTAAAAATAGAAAGAAATTAATTGGCCAACTAAAACATATAGAAAAAGTTAGCCGGGCATGGTGGCGCATACCTGTAGTCCCAGCTACTTGGGAGGCTGAGGCAGAAGGATCACTTGAGCCCAGGAGTTTGAGGTTGCTGTGAGCGAGGCTGACGCCACGGCACTCTAGCCCAAGGCAACAGAGTGAGACTCTGTCCTAAAAAAAAAAAGAAAAAAGAAAAAGAAACAAAGATGTGTGGCTTGCTCAATGAAAGAATACTGTAATTTTTAAACCTAGTTCTTCCCTAATATTAATGTCCTGGAGTGAAGTTCATAAAAATAAATGAACTTCAATTAGTGGTATAAAAATATATTATGTGTAGCACACTGTATCCATTTCTTTTCATTCTCATGGCAACCTAAGTAGTAGACAAAACAAATGTCATTGTTTTCAGTTTAGTGATAAGGAAACAGGCACAGAAAAGTTAAATGGCTTCTTTGGTCAAACAGTTACGATTCAAGTCAAAGCCAAGATTAGACCCATGCTTCAAATTGTTTCTAAATCCATAGTTGTACCATTCTTCTATAAGTATCACTTTTATTATTTTATACAAGAAGCGTGATGTCCAGAGAGTGACCAGGGCCAGATCCTCAGTGGTCTCTATAGTTAGCAAGTTGACCTGACAATGTTAGGGATGGAAACAAGGTACACAGATTTCAAGTGAAAATGCAGAAAAGAATAAGG
>VBSM01001118.1:16948775-16959464 GCA_008086735.1 Cheirogaleus medius | reverse complement strand
AAAAAAAAAAAAAAACCACTAAGGAAATGTCTTCTCTCTTAAATATTTCATTTGCAAACTTGTTCTGAAAAGTAGGATTTTAAACTGGCTAAAAACCTTCAATTAGTACTAATTAGTGCTGAGGGTAATAAAATTCGTCATTGTCAGTGCTAAGAATTCCCAAGTGTCCAATTACCCGAGACACAGTGACAGTGACTCAAGCAAGCATGATCACTGTCTTAGGGAGCCAGTGACTCAAGACAGAGGGTCCACTTTGACCAGTAAATGGGTTTTTCCCAATTATCAAGTCATTTTCAAAGATCCTCACCCACCATGGCTTGTTATTACAAAGATCAGATGATGCCACCACTAAAATCATGGCCTCTCAAAGCATAACTACTATTGTAAGTGATTATGGGAGGACAGGGGTGGGGGGGTCAAAGCTCAACCCCACAGCACTGGGAGAATCTTTGGTCCCAAAGGTTGGCACCTTCCTGGAGATGATTCCTGCTTGGCATAAGAAGAATGTGAATGAAGTGTCTTTTCCATGAGGGTTAGGATATGTTTATTTAAAAGTCCCTTTCTAAAAGGCATTAAGAGATGAAATGATATTATGCCAGGTATCTTCATCAAGATTACTATGGCTTGAGGCAGGAGAGAGGAGTATGGGTTGGGGTGTAGAGACAATGACATTGGTCATGAGTTTGTCATTGGTAAAGCTGGGCAGTGGGTACATAGAGTCTATTTTTGTCTTTGATATTTTTTATAATAAGAAGTACATTTTTAAAGCATAGGGTATAAAAAGAGGCAATAAGCAGAACTGGGACTTTAGTTTGCTATCTCAAAATTTCTCATTTTGGTGTGCAAGCTTCTAAGGAGCTGACAGTGCCACATGAGGAGACAATAGATGTCCAGGTACAATGCAAAATGCAGCCAAGGCTGGAATAACACAACAAGGAGAGCCGATGCACATCCAGCAGTTACTATCTTTAAGGGGCACTGTTCTAAGTGCTTAGCAGGTATTAATTCAATTAACTCTCATAACAACCCTCTGAAAGAGGTATTATCATTATCTTTCCTATTTTGAAAACTGAAGCACAGAGAGGTTAAGTGACTTGTGCAAAGTTACACAGCTAATATGTGGTGGAGACAGGATTTGATGCCATTGAAGGGCTCATTGGTCTATGATTCAATTGAAGGTAATAGATAGAGTTAGGGGTAGGGAGCAAGTATTTAGTATATTCCAAGGCAAAAGTACAATTTGGGCAAAGATGGGAAGGGAGGGAGGGATGTGCAGGATCTGTTCAGGAGGTGGCGTGCATATCAGTCTGGAGGTTAGAGACAGGTGCAGGGGGCAGCATTCTAAGAAGGAATCTTGGGAGAAGCAGAACTTCAAAGTTTTTGACAGGTTGCCAGGAGAAAGAAGAAAAAAAGATTTTGTGGGTGGGTCAGAAACTGGGCAGGGGGCATAGATGAGGATCATCTCCCATTGCACTCAGGAATGTTGCTACCCAGAAGCTTCAAGATCCCAGAGCGCAGCACTTGCCCTTTGCTGGTGCAGGGTCTTCTGCTGCTCCGTCATGAGCCTCTCGCCAGCTGTGCAGACACACAGGCACGCCCCTGATCCTTCAGGGGTTCTCTCCTGAACATGGGCACTACATCCAATGCCCCATCTCTGTTCCACAGACTGGGGCTCTTGAGAAATGCTCATTTCAGCATGCACCAAAACTCTGATAAAGGGCTGACTTGAGCTGACCAACAACAGGCTTGTTGCTATTGACTATTCCAGCCACATCACCTGCCACATAGGCTAGTGAGAACGCAGGAGCAATTGCTGCACAGGAAAAGGCAGCGGCTCCCGATCACAGGATTCTCACTGCTGTGGCAAGTAGAAAGTGAAATGCACTAGAAGGGATACTCAAGCAAGTAAAATGTTCCCCTTGGCTGGAAAATTGAGTTCCACAGCAACACATCGCTTCTGGATTTTCCATCATCTCATATCCTCTGTAATATTATTTTCCTTCAAGGGTACATTTCTTTAAGAACATATTTAAAACTCCAAGCCAAGGATGCTTTATGAAAACAAACTTCATACATATGCAGAACTGCTTTTAGAAACTATGTATATTAGAATGTCTTGCCCTGTGCTAGATTGATTTTGTAAGATTGTTCCTTTTTAAGCAGAGCAAGTGTATTTATTCTATTGCAAATCATTTAATAATTACATGCAGTACCGAGCTCCAGGGATGTATTTGAAACACAGTTGAGAAATTTGCAAAAGGATTATAATTTTCTCCTAGTTTGCAATCAGAAAAATGCATTTGGCCAAACAAAATAATAATAATAATAACTCAAAGTGTAAAAAGATAGAAAATAATACACATTTAATGAGCATAAATAGTGTGCAAAACAGATATAATTATTTTGATGGGTGGTATCAGGATCTAGCATTACATTTTTTTCTTGCTGACACTCAATATATATTGATTGGCTGGTTGATGGATGGGTGGCAAACCTTTTCAGCTACCCCAAGATGTTGCGTAGCCTTGACATCTGTCCATTTTCGAGCTGCACACTGCTCACAAGGTTTGCAGCCTACGTTTTGTCAATAATCTTGTAGCCTTGCTCAGTTTTAGGTCAATGTTTGGTGATGCATTGCAGATCTGTATTGCATTACTGTGCTGTTGTCCATAAAAATCCCTCTTGCATAGCATTTCTTTGACAGCCATTCACCACTGAAATGTCATCCCTGCCATCGACAATATTTATGAAGCATCAGAGGATGCAGCACACTCTATCTATTAAACCCTAAAGAGTAAGAGATTCTGGATTAGATGCAATTCCTGGCTGCAAAAAGTTTACTATAAATTCAGGAAGAGAGAAGACATTTATTACTCAAGAAGCCAAAATGGGGGGAAGGAAGAAGAATAAGTGGATGCTGAAGGACATGTATCTCTATGTGAGCTAATTTGATTGATGGCATTAGTTAAACCTTCAAATAAGAAAAATTTTCAGTGATTAACATTTTTTTCTTATTAAAAGTCGTATTTCATTCTGAAGAGCCCTGCACAACAGGACACAGAAGAACACGTGAGAAAAATGGCCCTCTCTGGTTGGCTATTTTCACATTGATGTATACTGATACCTTACCCTGGTGACATTTAATGGTTTTGTAATAGATGAACATCTTTCCCTTATGTCTTTATGGACTAATTCTAAAATGGCCTCCTGGATAATAAAATTCAAACTGCTTTCAAAGACGTAATCTAACTTTTTTTTTTCATGTGCACTTCACGACTACCTCATAAGTCGATATTAGCTCAAAGGTTGCTGCTTGTAACTAATCCTTTCCACATCCAAACCAGAGCACAGTGAAATCCAACAGAGTTCAATTTGTTAGCTATTCTGAGCCATTGGAAAAATAATGCAGGGTTTTTTTTCTTCTATTCCCCTACCTGGATTAGTAAAGTCTCCGTTATTTAAATGTTCCCTTCAGCTAAAAGAAATAGAGATAATATAGATTTAGGGGTTATGGAGAAAATTGTAAAGATTGTAAAAGAAATACCTATATGTTGGTATAATCATTTCTACTTTGGAAGCTAATGTTGTGCATGCTATACAGAGAGATTGGCAATAATTATTTTCTTAAAAGAGAAAAATACAACAGATTATGGTGGACAAATGTAGTTATAATAATCGCTTGGTTTGGAATGAGTGATAGCTGAATCAGTTTCCCCATCTATAAAATAGGACTAAAGCTCTCACCTTGAAAGTATGCATTGCGGGTTAGAGACAGGTTTACCCAGTATTTGGTACAGAGCATGGCACATGGCAGGCACTCTCCAAACAGAAGCATATATAATGGTGAAATTCAGTAAAGTGATTTCTACAGGAGCTAAGTCAATGATTCTCCAACTATTAATAGATAGAAAAGCAGGAGAATTTATGCCAAAAAAATAAGTGAATGACCCAGCCACTCACTCATCTTGCTCAGACAGCCATTCTGTCATCTGAGCTTTTGACAGAAACTAGGTAACAGTCAGTTCAAGGTCTTTTCAGGACAGGCCAGTCTTTTTGTCTGTTCAGGCCTTCAGCGGACTGTATGAGGCCCACCCACATTATGGAGGACAATACACTTTACTCAAATGTCTACCAGTTTAAATGTTAACCACATATAAAACACCCTTGCAGAAATGCCCAGAATAATGTTTGGTCAAATTTCTGGGTACCCTGTGGCCCAGCCACATTGACACGTAAAATTAACCATCATACTTTTTATCGGCACGTTTCTGGTAGCCAGAAATAGATGATAATTAAGGGTCATGGTTAAGAGAAGGGGTTTGGAAACAGCAGGTCAGAATTTGAATTCTGGTTCTGCCCCTTAATTGAGAAGTGACTTCATATCCCTAAGCCTCAGTTTGCTCATCTTCAAAATGGGGGTAATATTAATAACAGGCTCTTGTGAGGATTAAATAAGATAATACAGGTAACACTCTCAGCACAGTGCCAGGCCCATAGTAGGTACCAATAAATGAGAGCTGTTGTATTCATATTGCCTGATATATCTTACACTATATCATGATAGTAATACATATAGAAATGCATGCTTTTGGCTGGAAAAGACAAGAGGAAGGACCAAATCACTTTAGTGCAAAGTCCAGCTGCATGAAAAGAAGGGGTGTGTCTGTGCTGTCTCCCCGAAGATCTGAAGATCCGCAAGATTGGGTGCAGGGTCTCAAGTCTTCTCTAGGACACCCCAGCAGCCACTGCAGGCTGTTCAAGAAAGCCCCAACATAGTCATCATGCCAGTCTAGGTTTGAATCCCAACTCCCATCCCATGAGCCATGGGTGTCCCTCTGGCCGTGCTTATCCCTTGCATCAGCTATCTACTGCCATGATAATGTCACATAACAAATTATCCTAGAATTCAGTAGCTTGAAGCAATAAGCATTGATTGATGCTCACAAGTCTGTAGGTTAGCTGGACAGTTCTGTTGATCTGGATAAGGCTCAGCTTCTTTCAACTGGGCTTTCCCGTGCCATGGTCAGCCGGCAGGCTGGCTGAAGGGTAACTTTCCTAGGATGGTCTCACTCACATGGCTGCAGTATGGCTGGCTGCTGGCTGGGGTGACAGGCATGACAGGTTACATGTCTTTCATCACCCAATAGGTTAGCCTGGGCTTGTTCACATGACACCTGGGCAGAGCTTCAGAAGAAAAGGAAGAAGCTGCAAGGTCTCTTGAGGCCTAAACTCACCACTTCTGCCACATACTTTTGTCCAAAGCAAGTCACAAGACAAGTCCAGATTCAAAAGCCCAGGACTGTGAAGAGACATGATGTCATGATCAATTATTAAGAAGTCTCCATTCATTGCTTACTGTTAATTAGTGTCGCCTAATTTAGCAATGAAATGTTTCTTCTCATATGTTCCTCTGGAGAGCCCATAATATTCATTTCCCCCACTTAAAGGCCAAAATTAAGGATACAGAAGCATTATTCAATGTCTTGTCTTTGTTCAAATCAGTTCATGCACATTTGTCCTCCAGCCTTTAGTGAGCACTTTTAGGGCAGGGATGGGTTTATCGCCTTCAGGTAGGGTAGTGAGGTAGTCCAGCATTGGTTGCAGACCTGGCCCAGCCACTTTCTCATTGGCATGTTTGGGAAAGCACTTTGGGAGATTTCGTCGGGGTTGATTATCAAATAATAACATATTAGGTTGTGAAGTATGGAATGTCCGATTTCCTTAAGTACTAAGTTTGACAGTTGATATCTCTGACATTTCACTTTGACATTTCTTGGGGTTTTTTTGTCATTGTTGTTTGGTTGGTTGGTTGGTTCATTTGATGTTTTTGTTGTTGTTGTTGTTGTTGTTGTTTTTATCATGAAGGTACATCCTTATTCTTTCAAACACATTTTGGCTTGTGATTGTCTTTCAAAATTTTTAGAGCTATTTTTGTGAAATAATGGATAAGTCAAAAATTTGTGTTATTTTCGAATTTGAGTTCCATCATGGAACCAATGCAGGGCAGACAGCTCAAAATATCAACAAAGTGTTTGGGAAGGATGTGGCTAATGAATGAATGCACAGTACATCGGTGGTTGAAGAAGTTCCATTCTGGTGATTTTAATCTTGAAAATGAGCCATGTGGGTGACCTGAGACCAAGGTGGATAATGAGCTAAAAGCTACAGTGGAAGCAAATCCATCTCAACCTACCATGAATTAGCAGCAAGGTTTGACGTTACTATTCCAACAATATTGGACCGTTTGAAACAAAGCAGCAAGGTAAAGAAGCTGAATAGATGGTTCCACGTGAATTAAACAAGCATCAGAAAAGAAATCGTCCTGAAGCTTGCCTTTCTTTGTTGTCACTACGTAAAGGCAAACCATTTCCATACAGTATTGTTACGTGTGATGAAAAATGGATTCTTTTTGACAATCACAAGTGTTTGGCACAATGGTTGAATAAAAATGAAGTGCCTGAACACAGTCCAAAACTGAATGCTCATCAAAAAAAAAAAAAAAAACAAATGCTGTCGGTTTGGTGGTCCAGTGCTGATATTATCCACTACAGCTTCATGAAACCTGGTCAATAGATCACAGTGGATGTCTACTGCAACCAATTGGACAAAATGATGAGGACACTTGCAATTAAGCAGCTGAGATTGGTCAATAGAAACAGGCCAATCCTCTTGCAAGGCAATGTTCAACTACATGTTGCACAAACAACGCTGCTCACACTATAGAAGCTGGACTTGGAAACACTCTGTCATCCACCATTTTCACCAGACCTTGCATCAACTGACTACCACTTCTTCCAGGCTATGGACCACTTCTTGCAAGGAAAAATATTCGATTCTCAACAAGCTGTGGAAAATGCCTTTCGCAATTTTATCGCCACTCACTCTCCAGGCTTCTTCGTTGCTGGCCATGAGCAAGCTACCGTTAAGATGGCAAAACTGTGTCGATAGTTTAGCCACACACTTTGATTAATTGTACTGCTTCTTGTTTGAGATATAATAAACTAAACTTTTGATTCAAAATCGGATATTTCATATTTAATGACCTAGTATTATGATCAATTGAATTAGACATGGGACTGATTTTTAAACTTTTATTTAAATACTTGTTTGTTCACATTAACCAAACAGCAAGCAGGCAAGCCTAATTTAATCAATATCCATTAAAGTTCCATTTTAAAATATATTAATGTATATACATATATATAAAGCATATTATGTACTTTATATATGATTTGACATAAGTATATATTTATGTATTTGGATGTGTATATATTATATAAGTATGTATTACATATAAACATATATGTATATAACTATAAATATATAAGTAGATATAAGTGCAAATATATACTTAAAATACATACATTTAAAGTATATATGAATCAATATAAAGTGTACATATATTTCATTATATAATATACCTATATGTGAGCTTCCAGACTGTTTTTTCAGCATCTTATTTAGCATTTTCTTCAGCATTTGGCATAAAAGGTATAGAAGCCACTTCTATGATAGACTAACTCATCAAATCATAACTAAGCACCTTCTTAAAATCTCAAATGTGCTTTACAGAAAACAGAAAGACAAGTATACAGTGGTTTATTCAGCACTTCAAGTTTTCACAGAGCTTTAAACACAAGGGCCAACCTCTGCTGTGACATAGGGTTTATGTGTGCACAATATACAGATTTCATTCTTGTTTCAAAGGGAATTTTAAGCCCATGAAATATGCAGCCTTTGTAGAGGCAGGATTTGCTTTTGTTCATACAAAGAAAGAAAATGTGTGTGTACATGTGTGTATCTTTTCAATCCTTGGATGTGATTATTTTTAAGGGCTGGTGCAATAGCCTTACTTGCCCCAAGAGGCTGTCCCAGACAGTGTGCTAGTCAACACTGCAGAAATCGGAAATTCCTGGGGAATCGCAGTCAATGGGTCCCCCACCCACATTTCCTGCTGGTGCGCCAGCATTTGAGCAATGAGTGGACAGACCAGCCCTCTCTGCCCTGTGTCTTCAGCAGGCCAAGCTCACACTGTCCCTGCAGACCTGGCAGCATGGCCCGTTCAACTCATTAGCTGCTCCACAGACAATTAAAATGGATTTTTCAGAGCTGGGGCTGATAGTTTCAGATGACTTGAACCGTTGGAATGTTCCACATCTTGAATGCTGTTTGGGGCTTAAAACACAGTACAGTGACTGATTCGGAATTTATACCTGTTTCAGTTCTCTATTGCTGCTTAACAAATGTAGCAGCTTAAAAAAGAACAAACACTTCTTTGTTCACAATGCTGGAACCTGAGCTGGTCCGCAAGAATAGCCTGTCTCTCTCCACGTGCTGCTACCTGGGCCATTTGTCTGGGTCTGGGGGATGAAGGTGGCTTCCCTCACACATCAGTTTCTACCATGGAGGTTGTTGGGCCTCTCTCTCTCCATGGAGCCTCGTCCATTCCTAGGCTAGCCCACATTCCTCATCCACTCCTAGGCTAGCCCATGTTCCTCTACATGGCACCTGGCACCAGAGGATGGAAGTCGAAATGGCCAAGCCTATTAAGAAGTGGGATATCATCCTTCTGCTTGGTTCTCTGGGTCAAAGCAGGCCAGCCCAACACGAGGGGAGGTGAAACTGTTTGGAACCCTTATAAGGGAGGAGAGAACAGCGGAAGGGAGCAAATGAATGGAATTATAGTGTCTGTTGCAGACAACATTCTAGACCATGAGGCCATTCTCTTCTCAGAGAAGGCCTTGCTCAAAATTGTAAGGCCAGGCAAGTCTTGGAAAGACCATCTAAGCCTCGGATTCCTAATCTGGCCAGCCTCAAAGTTTCTGTGGACCTCTTAAAATTCTATGCAACGTGTTGCCCATGTATGCTTTTTTATTCTTGAATGGAGGTAGGATCATAATATTCAATATGTTCTCAAAGGAGGCTATGATCCAATAAAGGTAAGTAACCTTATCTCATTACTGACAGGCAGGGTTACACCCCTGTGTACTGCACCAGCCTTGAAAATAAGCAGCACCCCACAATTCTAGTGCTTAAAAAAAAAATCAGAGCCATTCCAACCATCACAAACCTGTTTTTATATTGTGTTACATTTTTACAGAAACTTCTGTATTTTCTGCAAGAAGATACTTTAAATTTTGAAGTAAAAACCCAATGTTAAGGCTGAAAATGTTCTGAGAAGCCTCTTTATGACAGAAAAAAAAAAAAAACCAAGGTCAAAAAAACAACCCAGAAGGACCAGAGGGAAGGAAGGAGAAGTCGGGATGTACAGACAGAAAATGGGGTGGGCCACGTGCTGGCTCAACTCTAGCTAAACCATTGAAAAGAATCAAATTATTTCCAGTTGATGGAATTTAAAGACCCTCCTCTAAATTCTTTTCACTCTGTATCTAATATGCCTTTTTTATTTTTTTACAAAGCCATGGGACCCGATGTGCGGGAGAAGTTT
The DNA here is from genome assembly GCA_008086735.1 of Cheirogaleus medius. NCBI lineage: Eukaryota > Metazoa > Chordata > Mammalia > Primates > Cheirogaleidae > Cheirogaleus > Cheirogaleus medius. Next base: position 16,950,016 of record VBSM01001118.1, on the reverse strand, counting down.
CTGCTGCAGCCAACAACAATATCTGCGGAGTTGGAGTGGCATACAACTCCAAGGTCGCAGGTAAGCTGTCCCTGCCAAAGAGCCAGCCCCAGAAGGCACCACACACTCTGGTCTCCAGACCAGCCAGGGAACCGCAAAAAAGAAAAAAATTCCCACTAAGGGAGGAGAGCTAGGATCCATAGATTTAGCATAAATGAAAAAAAAATTCTTTTATTTTAACCTGCATGGCAATATCAATATATTTTAAATTTTTTAATTTAAGCATAATATAAATAAAGAAAAGTGTGCCAATCATAAGCACACAGCTCAATGAATTCTCACAAGCTAGGCACACCCATAGAATGATCAGGAAACAAAATATGTCCAGCACCCCAAAACCCCCCTCATGTTCCCTCCCAGTTACTACCTGAACACACAGGAATAGCCACAGTCCTGCTTCCTAACAACAAAAATTGGTTATTGCCAGTTTTTTTTAACTTTATATAAATGGAATTGTATGGTCACTACTGTTTTGTGTCAATGTCAATAATATTTTAATAAGACTCAACTATAAGACTATAGAATATAAGGAGGTGTGTACAAACTATCTGTAAACATACTCGGAGCAAATGTTGCCCCAAGAGGCTGTCCCAGACAGTGCGCTAGTCAATGCTGCAGAAATCAGAAATTCCTGGGGAATCGCAGCCAATGGATCTCATCTTTAAAAAGATATATGACACCTAGAATATTTTTATTTTATTTTAGCATATTATGGGGGTACAAATATTACAGTTACGTATATTGCCCATGCCCCCATCCCCCGTCGAGGCAGAGCCTCAAGTATGACCATCCCTCAAACGTTGCACATCTCACTCATTATGTTTGTATATACCCATCCCCTCCTCCCCCCTCCCACCTGCCCGTCACCCGACAACCGACAAATGTTACTCCTATATGTCCACTTAGGTGTTGATCCATTAATACCAATTTGCTGGTGAGTACATGTGGTGCTTGTTTTTCCATTCTTGAGATACTTCACTTAGTAGAATGGGTTCCAGCTGTATCCAGGAATATACAAGAGGTGCTATATCACCATTGTTTTTTAAAGCTGAATAGTACTCCATGGTATACATATACCACATTTTGTTAATCCACTCATGTATTGATGGGCACCTGCGTTGTTTCCACAACTTTTCAATTGTGAACTATGCTGCTATAAACATCCGAGTGCAGGTGTCTTTTTCATAGAGTGACTTTTGTTC
>VBSM01001118.1:16885700-16948675 GCA_008086735.1 Cheirogaleus medius | reverse complement strand
GGTTTTATATCTGGGTTCTCTGTTGTGTTCCACTGGTCAATGTCCCTGTTCTTGAGCCAATACAAAGCTGTTTCAATTACTATAGCCTTGTAGTATAGTTTGAAGTTAGAACTTTTTTATTAAGTTCCATTGGGTAGGATATTTAACAATTTCCCCTTTATAGAAGCTTTAGAAATGAGAGTGGAAAGTCACTGGAAATTTAGAAACCAACATTTCCACCCTACCACTACCGAAAAAAAGAAGGAGAAAGAGACAAAGACAGAGAGATTCATAAGCTTTCAACAAGATGCCTGAGAACAGAGTGGCTCCTATCTTGTTCCAAGTTTTGCATCAAATTGGTTAATTTATTCAGGCTGAGTCACCCAACTTTGTTTTTCTTTTTTTCTTTCTTTCTTTTTTTTTAAACAACAACTGTCTTGATATTTTTTTCCTAGCAATTTAATGGAACTGTAAACGTACTTTCTGCTGACACTTGCATTTCCAGGGAACTAAATAAAACAAAAGTAACCTATACAAACCCACTATTAATCTCTTTCAACATTGTTTGCTAAGAGGCTTGCCTGAACTGGGTACTGAATTTCACAAAAGAATACATCTGGAGGTTTCTGAAATGTAAACAGAAGAGGCTTTGCCTCTCGTTCGGTTTCAGCTCTCTTTACCTTGTGCATATCCAAAATGCTGGCATTAAAATGTCAGGAGCCATTATGAGCTCAGGGGAAAAAAATATCGCTCAGTTAATATTTTATAAGCCAGGCTCATACCTGGGGTGGTATCTGAGATGAGGCCGGTCTCTGCTCACAGGACAGAACTGGAGGCAACTGAAAAATTCAAACCTGAGTTACCCAAAGGTAACCGGTTTTTTGAACAAAGTACTGCCTGCAAAAGTTAAAGGAGTTAGGGGCAGCCCGTAGCTTTCTGGAGGTTCATGGAGAAGATCTTTTCCCATCTGCTTCTTTTCTCTTTTTCTCTTCTGTCATATTATTTACATTCTGAAAACATCTGAGCTGTTCATCAAATGTGCCTAACTCTCCTGCTCTCTTAGTTTGGATTTCCTGACAGAGAGAGCTGAGACAAGGATTTGGGTGCAAGCAGTTTATGTGGGAGGTGGTCCCCCTTGGCTACGTGGGAGGCAGTCCTGAGAAGCCAGAATGAGAGAATGAGGAAGGAAGGCAGCAAAGGGAGGGTGGGTTGGTGAGCTGGTTAGTCTCATGGAGAACAACTGGTCCTGCAGGTACCCCTCTGAGGGAGTGTGGGGAACACCCCTCAGAATTGTCCCCCTAAGGTGAGGAGGCTGGAAAATTACTCCACCAACTCCCATAGTTCATTGGCTAGGGGTAGCTCCTGGGCCGTGAACACCCTGGTCTGTCCAGCCTGCCCAGCTCACTTGGGCTGAGCAGAGCTCCCAGGGCAGAGAATGCCCCAGGCAGAAAGACTAGGACCAGACCACAGAATCCCTGCAGGGTGCAATGGCCTCTGCCTCACCGGCTGAATGCAGCCTGGTATCTCAAAGACCTCACAGTGCTTCTGTGAAACCCCAGGATAGCTCAGGCGTCACAGCAACACTTTGAGGTTCCAGAAACAAAGAACAGAGGAGGAGGGAGGCATGCCCAGCCACACAAAGATTTCAAGCAAGGGCTCCTGCTTTCTCCCTTTTTCCCACCGCCTTAGCCCTGGTTTTGCTCCTTTGTGACCACTCACTCACGCTGGTTCCAACTGTTCAAGGGTTGAGGAGGCTCTAATCCCATTCCTGTGTCCTTTGGGGCACCCAATGTCCTCGGCTCTCTGAAAGAGTGAATTCTCCTTGAGAAAGTACTAGAGAGTTACTCGTGAATTGCAAACAAAAGCAGAGTTTCAGCACCCCCTTGACCTTACAGACTTAGAGAGAACATTTTCTTCATCCTGGCCGGCAATTCCAAAAGTTGGCTGATTTCTAATTATTTGCTAATGGTGAGCCAACCCCTTCCCGAGAATCTTTCCTTTCAGAAGCTGTCTGAGCTACCGAGGTCAAAAGCGCCACCTGCTGACCAACGAAGTTCATTGCCAGTCTCTGGACGTCTCTAGGTGTTCAGTTTCGAGTCAGGGAGATGCTGGGGAAATGTGTTCCAAAAAAGCCCACAGTTAAAATGCTGTTGAATCTTAGTCCAGAGATGGAAAGAAGAGTGGAGATGAGATTAGAAATTGAAGAGGTAAAGGGAAAAAAGCACATTGAGCATCTCTTCATCTGCTGGTTGCCTGTTGGGATCTTCTTCTGTTCATAAACATTGCTCATTTTTCCATCAGGGGTCCTGTCTTCTTGCTGGTTTGTAGGCATTCTTGGTATGTCCTAGACATTAGCTGCTGATCTGTTTTAATCAGTGCGAATATCTTCTTCGTATCTATCTTCATTTCAGACTTTCACATGAGACCACTAGTCACTCTCAATTCCGTCTTTGCATGTCGTACTAGCTGGGGATCCAGTTTTATTTTTCTCCAAATAGTGAACCAATGTTCCCAACACCACCTATTCAACAGCCCACCCTGTCCCTTTGATGTGGGGTACCACCTTCATTGTATATTAAGTTCCCCTATATACATGGCTCAATCCCTGTGGGTCAATATATTTTAGATAAAACCTCTTAGCAAATATCAATTTTAAAATGTAGTCGTGCTCCTTCTAGTGGACCTTTGTATATGCACTTCCCTCTGCCCACAATACCTCTCCCTGTGGTCACCACTCTTTATCCTTCAGCTTTCGGGTCCCCCATGTGCTTCCTCCAACACCACCTCCCCAATCAGTTTCCTCATCCACACTTGGTAAACAGCACCCTGAGCTTTTCCTTCCTGGTGAGTTTTCCAAACCACTCACTACTGTTGGTTATTGCATGCTCTTGTGCAAGGTTATTTGATTAATATCTTTCTCCCACAGGAGACGAAAGTTAGGGAGGTGCTGGGGTCATGTCTGTTTGCTCTGTCCTCAGCATCTAGAACAGGGTCTGGCACACAGGGGATGCTCAAGCCATCTGTGCTTAACAGCAGAAAGCAAGGAAGGAAGGAAGACAGGGAAGGGTCAATGAGTAAGCCCATTAATAAGCAGTAGAGATTAATTGTTGAATAAAAAGAGTAGACGTGTGAATGGAGTTGAGGGATTATGGATCTAAGGACCCAAGGCTGATGGAGTTTCTACTTAGGAAGCAAAAGCATCTCCTCTTCTACCAGCACCATCTCACCCTTGCTACTTTATCCCAATCAAATTAGTTCCAAGGAGACCTGGGCCTTCCTCATCTTCCTCCTCTCCATCTCATGGGCATCATGAGAATGTCCCAAGGCCAGCACCAACACCCATATCAGTAGGAGCTGCCCAGGTCCCAGCAGCGAAGACAGACTGGTAACCTCTTTGCCCAATGCCTGAACTGCTCCAGGCTAATGGGGCACCAAGATCGTGTGTCATTCAGGTATTGGAAATAGAATTTGTGACTTTTTCAGGGACTCATCTTTCCCACTTATCCATCAGAATCTCAAAATCTTTGGCCCACAAAAGGCTCTAAGGCTGTTAGTCCAAACACCCACAATACCTGCATAATGATAAAAATAATGTTAATAATAATAATTAACATCTATTTACTCTTACTATGTGTCAGACACAATGCAAAACCCTATACTCATTTAACCCTCTTTACAACCCTATCATACATTATTATATGTAACATATACTTTATATATTATTGTCCCTCTTTCACAGAAAACAAAACTGAAATATGGAGGCCATAGAGCTAGTCGTGGAACAATTTTGCACCCCAGTGCCCCCTGGGCCCAGAACTTCTACCCTTGGCCTCTGCACTAAAGTGCTTGAAAACTTATCTTTCCCCCCTTGTGATATAGTATGGATCCAGTCTGGAACTACACCTCTGATCACTGATGTGGTGCACAGGCCTGCCTGGAGGGTGGGACAGAGACGTTGGATGTGTGCTCTGTGTCTGTCCTCCCCAACTGAATCACATCTGCCAGTAGAGCATTTTTACAGATGTGAAGACACTGATTCTAAGCTCCTTTGACTGATCTCTCTCTCTCTCTCTCTCTCTCTCTCTCTCTCTTTCTCCATCCTCCTATATCTCCTAGAGCATCCAAGGGTAGAGGAGAGGCCCTCCCTAAAAACCCTTGAGTCACCCTGAGCCTCTGTCTTGGCTGCTAATGGTGCAGTGGCTTGCAAAATTAATACTGTATCTCATTCGATTAATGTATGCCTCATTCCTCTTGAGCTTAACGAGATTAAAAGAATATCGGGCGCCTGGACCCTGAGTATGAATGAGAGGCAGGCTTGCTCCCCCCGTCTGTGGCTGTCCCGCCTCCCTTAACGTTACAACAGTCAGAAGATGAATACACGTCAGCCCTGATGTTCCTGTGCAGCACAAAGGGAGCCCATGAGGGAAGGAAGAGGGAGAGAAGCAGAGAGACAAGAGCCACGAGGAGGAAGAGGGTTCAAGGCTGTGTGCACCGTGCCCGGCCCTGACAAAATCCAGGATTGCCATTGCTTGGCTTGTGGGGCAGTCTGGTTTGTGAGGCAGTCAAGGACCACTTTGCCCAGGGCTGAAATTCTCTCGCTTTCTAGTTGGGGTGGGCTGTTCAGTCCAGGTCATCTGTACACTAGGCAATTCAAGGGCATCTGAGCTTTCCCCATGCAGGCAAATGTCAGCCTCTCTGTGTTTATTTCCCACCCACAGAGCGGGCATGACTTTGCACAAGAAGAAAATGCATTGTTCAGTTTATTCTGTGGCCTGTTGGCTACCTTTGTTGAATAAATCTCTTAAATAAATAAAATATAGGTAGACCAAAAACAAAATATAGAGTTTTAAATTTCCTGTCTCCTTATAAAATGAACCATAAATTCAGCTTACAGAAAGTTCAAACCAAAGAGTGAGTTTATTCTGAATAAGCTTCCTCCAGGAGAAAGGATGTTAACCAATAATTGGATGTTTGTTAGCAAAAATGGTGACCTGACTTATGGGTTAATGTTAATAGTAGAAGATGGATGATCTAGGCCTGTTATTATTTGTTATTCTAGACCTGTTATTTCTGTTGGGGAGAAAAAGCAACTAAATAATGTAATAACAATGGATATTTATTCGCCAAATATTTATCAAGCTTAAGATAAATACCAAGCATCATGCTGATCATCAGGGACACAGAAGTGAACAAAATAGGCACCTTCCCTGTACTCAAAGACCTGGTGGTGTAGGAAACATTCAAATAAGCAATTTTAATAGGAGGTTAAAAGTGCAGTTCAGGGGAGGGGGGGAGACTGCAAACCACGCTCAAGGGACATTCTATGAGTCACTGAAAAGGAAAGAGAGACCCTGGAGTCTCCTGAGGTTTGACAATAGTTGACCCTTAAGAAAGAAATCCATTTCATGTCAATTTCTTGCCCAGCAAGAACCTGGGTGGCCCTTATTTAAGTTGATTTGCATACCATTTTAGAGAGTGATGCTTGTGAAATAAATGTCCTTGAGTAATAATGTCCTTTGACCACTAGGGACAGACAAGGAAGGAGTGTCAGGATCCAGGTTTTGACTATGCCAGGCCCAGACCCTTCATTCCATAATCCCAGTGGATGGAAAGAATTAGGGCAGCTTCACTAACACCCCAGGCTGCCTGCCACGGGGTAGTGCCCCAGCTGACTCATCCCGGTGACAAAGTGCCTTAGCGAGCATTATGGCGCCAAGCAGCCAAGCTTTGAGGATAGTGATGAAGAGACAAAACGCCCATCCCATTGGCGGCTGCTAACTTAACCCTGGAGTGGCCTTTGCGCACCGCCAGAGGGGGACGTGGGAGATGGGATCCTCAGCCTCAGCACAGGCAGCTGGGACTGGGACGGAGGCCACCCACGCCTCTTCTTCCTGTGTCCCTGTGTCCCCAGATTACACTATCCTGGACTGCACGACTCTGCTCCTTTTCAACTTCCGGCAAGAGCCACTCCTACGAGGCATCAGAGAACAACACCCACCCACATGGAGCAGAAGGAGGAGGGGGCTGCATCACACGCCCCATTGCTAATACAGTTTAGAATAACCCACTCGCCATTTCTGCCCTCCCCAAAGTCCCTTCTCAGCTACAGTGCAACTAGGGGTTCCTCCTTCCTGGCCCACCGCACCCCTTGCACTGTCCCTGTGCCTCTCTCTGCCCTCTTCCCGCTGTCCCCTGCACTAATGTCTCCTTAAATATCAAATACCAATTTCCTCCCCACCTGACATGCGCAATAGCTTTATTTCTCCCCCCGGAAACTCGGCCCCTGTCAACACCCACTTCCTTGGGGCTGAGCTTCCGCTTAGACACAGGCTTATCAAGGAATCTCTTCAACAAACGTGGTCTCTCCCCATCAGGAATTCATTCTAGTAAGGTTTTCTAGGAGAATAAAATTTTCTTCAAATAGTTACATAAGGAGAAGCATGATGGGAGGGGAGGGATCCAAACAGGAGAGAGTGGGACGGTCTCTGCCTCCTTCTTGATCCTTGGACCTCACGGTGTCCCCCAAGGCACCGGGGTCACCACCCCATCCAAGCACATGCAGGACCCGAGCCCTCCTCCACCCCGCGTGTCCTGTGAACCCGGACACCCAAGCCTGCTGTTCTCTGCTCCCCCTGTCCCCAGGCATCCGGATGCTGGACCAGCCGTTTATGACGGACATCATCGAGGCCTCCTCCATCAGCCACATGCCGCAGCTGATCGACATCTACAGCGCCAGCTGGGGCCCCACGGACAACGGCAAGACGGTGGACGGGCCCCGGGAGCTCACGCTGCAGGCCATGGCTGACGGCGTGAACAAGGTAACGCGCGCGTGGGGCGGGGGACCACGCGGAGCGGGCGGGGCTGCCCTGCGCGCCAACTCCCGTCCTGCGGGAAACCCACACCACCTCCGTGCGAGTAGCCAAGCGGGAGGCCGGTTGGAGGGGACGCCGTGCAGGATAAGGGAGGGAACAGGGGAGGCGGGATGCAGGACTGGCCCCTGCGAAGGAGACAGGGAGGGCAGGGGACAGGGGCGGGGGGTGGGAGGTAATCTCAGACTGCAGGTGGGAAGGGGCCTGTGCTGGCGCCCCCAGTCGCTGGATCCTGGATAGGAGCAGAGGGATGCTCACGCACTGGGAGGTCTGAGCAGAGCCCCTCCTCCACTGAGATTAGCCCGGGGAATGGAGGGGCCCTGAAGGGAGTGGGCAGAGCCCACTTCAGGAACTTCAGACTAGTCACTTAGCGTCCCCATTCCTCACCTTCTTCTGTAAAATGGTCTGCGTCAGTGGTTCTCAAAGTGTGGCCACTGGCCCACTTAGGAGTGTGAGAAATGCAGAATCTAGGCCCCACCCGCCCACCCGATGCGTCAGACACCACATTTTAAGAAGATCCCGTTAAGTTTGAGAGATATTGCTCTGTGTGACCTCTAGGATCCACATCATGGAACCCTAAGATACTAAAACTCTAATAGCTGTTTTTTTAAAACCCACAATGAATAGAAAAGGGCAGTGGAGGGGACTCATTTTCTGGAAGTAACAGCACTGTTTCCTCATCAGTACAATGGGTTAGATGGTTGGTTTGATGACTGAGCCATACGCTCAGTTTGTCTCTGTGTTACAGGAGCAGAGGCCTAAGGGGTTTCTTGTAAGAATGTACCAGAAGGGACAAGGGCAGTGAGATGGACTTGGGCAGGACCTCATACAGCCTGGGACCAGACAGATGATCTGATTCAAGGTGGCTGCAGGACGCCAGCCGCAAGAGTGTGTGGACAGCCACGTGGGGGCTCTGCATTCACCAAGCTCGGCCATGCTCACCCTGCTGGTTTCTCCCTGGCTTTGCGTCTCCCTCCCTCCAACCCATTCTTCCTCGTCCTTGAGACTGATGCTCAGGTGGTGTTTCCACTCGGATACGGCCCCATTAGCACAATTGCTTGTCACAACCTGTCGGCCTCTGTTCCGGCTGCTACCGGCCCCCAGTGATTTTGTAAAAATTTCGGCCCCAAATTAGAGAAGACACCCTCCCGAGATGAGGCTCCAAAACTAAGAAATGTGGTTCTGACACCTGTGCAGACCACCGGCCGCACTGGCAAAGAGGGTTCTTCACCTCCATGCAAGAAAGCATTCAAACTCAGGGTCACACATGAAGCAATGAAATTTACTAAAGAAAGAGTATAGAAAGTATAGTACACTCTCAAATATGATAGTGTACTGCTCCAATAAGGAACAGCGTCACCCCAGGGTTAGGATCTGTCCTTTTATATTAAATCTTAATGCTATGCTAAACTGGAGGCACAATATTCATGGATTTTCTGGGAAAGCAGTGGAAAGTTCCTAGAACCAGGAACCCTCCCCTTTCTTCACCTTATAGGGTAACTTCCAGGAGTTGCCATGGCATTTGTAAACTGTCATGGTGCTTGTGGGTGTGATTTGACTATGTTAATGAGGGTAGCTCATTTAAGTTCACTGTTGCCTCAACTGTGCGCATGCCCAAATTAAAGCAATTCCCCCTTTTACCTTAAATAAAGATGTTATGGCTAAAATAAAATAACTAAAAGGTCCCTATTGGTGACATTTATCATAGCAAAGCTTATCCATGTTCTTGTGACTTTGTTATTCCATTGGCCTTCTCCTTCTGACCCCTGCCCTAACTGCCTGCAGGGTGTGACTCCTGTCTCAGTTTTGTTAGAAAGATTCAGAACTTGAAAGGTCAGATGTCAGTCAGAAGGTCTCTAACAAAACCCCTTTCTTTCTACTACTGATAACATCAAATGGTAGTCGTCTGTATTCACCCTGTCTTCTCAGCCTCTGATGGAGAAGTTTCTTCTGAGCTGTTGAATTCTTTCAAAAGTCTGAACAGAAATATAAGACCATATGCTCCCCTTCCGTTGTGGGTTCAGTTGTCCCCAAATATTCATATATTGCAGTCCTAACACCCAGTACCTCAAATGTGACCTTATTTGGAAATGAAGTCATTGCAGATGCAATTAGTAAGACGAGGTCGTGCTGCAGTAGGCTGGGCCCATAATCTAATATGCCATGTGAAGATGAAGGCAGATATTGGGTGATACGTCTACAGCCAAGGAACACCAAAGGTGGCGAACAACCCACCAGAAGCTAGGGGACAGTGTAGAATAGATTCTTCCTCACAGCCTCAGAGGGAACCAACTCTGCTGACACTTCGACCTTGGGCTTCTAGCTTCCAGAACTGCTAAGCAATACATTTCTGTTGTTTATGCTACACAGCTTGTAGTACTCTATTGTAGCAGCCCTAGAAAACTAATACTCCCTTCCAGTTTTAGAATGGACAGTCAAAAAAACAGATTCGGTTAGACTTGAGCAGTGTGGAATTGACCTGGTCAGTTTTTCAAGGTCACCTTGATGTCACCTGGCTCTCTCGTTTATAGCCAAGATGGTTGATAATTGGTCCAATTATAATTTTTTTTCTTCTTGTTTGGGACTTCGAGAAGTCTCCTTTTCCCATTTTCTAACACAGCATGCAAAAATTATGTAATACTAGGAGAGAAAAATGTTTCTGAGTTAGGGGCAGTGAGTGCCATGCTGAAATTGCTCCTGGTGACATCACATTGGTAGCTTGAAATTAGACATGGAAATTGGCAAACACTGTAAATAATGTCCGTTATGCCCTCTTCAGAGAGCTGGTTGTTAAACATTTGCCAGCACACCCTAGTTAGAGGACTCTGCTGGCTTCCCTGAAATTATCACATTTAGAGACCTATGGATTCTTCCTGCAAGTAAAGGTCAGCCTTGCCTTAATGGATCTCAAAATTCCCTTTGGGAAGGGAAAAAACTGGAGGAAAAAACATATGAAACCCTAAGGCTGTGTGTTTCCCCAAAATGACAATTTCCCAACCAGATTGTGGAGGACAACTTTTCTAAGTCAAGTAAAGCTGTCACACCTTGAGAGATTCAGCAGTCTTGCATTTAACACAAGGATCCCAGAAACACAATTATGAAATGGGAAACAGAGTCATTCAAGTGAACAGCATCATGGTGGCAGCTAAATACTGATTGCCACCTTCCAAGGGGCCCATTGAAGAAACAGTGAAGAGATGTTTTATTACAAGGTTATGCCAATCTGCTGTTGAAATTCAATCCATCTGAAACAGCAACAAGGACCCTGACATTCCAGTGGCACAATGCAATTTACAAAGAATATCTATCCACAGAATTGGATAGCAGGAGGTAATGTCCCTGCTCTGTTTCAATACCTGGTCCCCTTAAGGAGTATTTAGGATGAAACTGTTGACACACAAACAGCTTGTTTCCTTATTGCATTATTCACTATGTGGCTTGAGAGAAATGGTTACACATCCAAGCCCAGGACCAAGTGACAGCAGGCACCCAGGGAGGCACTTGGCAGATGCCCTCTTTCCCCAGCAGACATAGATTTTTCACTGAAAGGCATTTTTTTTGACACCCAAGGCCAAAAGAGAGTCAGGCAAATAGTTGATGTCTGCCCTCCATTCCAATTTACAATGCAGATGGTGCTCAATGCAGCACACCCCTGGGTGGCGCCTGTCATTTTCCAAGGACTTCCGACCTGCTCCACCACATCTCAAAGCTGGGTGTTTCTCTCTCTTCCATCTGCAGCCTCCCTGGCTGCAAGTAAAACAGCCCTTTCACGGGTGATTGTCCTGCAAAACATGCCAAGCGCTCTCAAGCTTAAGAGAAAAATTGTTATGACTGATTTTTAGATGACAGCATGTAAATATTTTAGAAAGTGAAGTGAGTCTGATGAAAAATACATGATTTCTCATTTGACGTTTCTCCAAGCTGTGGGAATGATTCTTTCCTTGTTTCAAGGTGACATTTTTTTGGACAATATTGTAGAATTTTGTGAGTGGTGATGTATTATACATTAGCAAAGATTTTCTCGCAGTTAGTTCAGTTGTCTGGTCTACTCTAAAGGAAAATCCATCTCTCAAAGGTGGAGATCATCTGAAAGGTCATCTCCACAGAAACAAAGGAGTCAGATAATTATCTACTGCACAAAGGCAGTTCTCATGTTTGTCTTTGAATTTTAGCATCCTGTACATATGTTTTGCTTGACCAACAGAGAAATGATTTAGAAAGGAAGAGGAAAAAGAAGAGGAGAATAAGAGATCTCTATCAGGGCATGCATTGTTTTGCCACAAACCCTACCATTCCCAATTGTCTGATGCCTGCTTCACATATAAACATCACCTACCTGGCTCCTTAGGAACTTGAGTTTGCATCTCCTAAGTTTGTTTAATAAATACTTGAGGGAGGCAGCAAGGAGTAGGCAAGAAGGAAATCTTCTTTCCTTTGCTTATTTTAATCTTTTGTTCTTTGACTTTGTAGTCTACTGTTAGGTTTATAGTTAAAGCATTTTTTACATCATATATGGGAAGTGATGACAATCAGAGACCCCTAAATTACGAGATAGTCCAATGACTGACTTCTTTCTTAGTTTTGGATCCCCCAGAAGCAGACTCTGAGACAAGATTTGAGTTCAGGAAGTTTACTGGGGAGGTCAGGGGAATGGGAGGTATGACAGGGAAGGAGAGGGGCCAGAACAGGGCATGTCACCCAGCCAGCTACCTCTGTGAGCAACTGGAGCTCACACCCACCAGGAAACTGCAGAAAACCATGTAGAACACACACTGAAGTTATCCCACCCTGTGGCAAAGGAACTGGGATAAAAGCCACTGGTTGAGGTTTGTTCCCAAAAGATATAAATGGCCCAGCACTTTCAGTCTGGGGGCAGGTATGTAGAGCAGCCTTCAGCCTCTTGGGAAGAAGCCCTTAAACAAGAAGACGCATATGCTGACATTTAGAAATTCTTAGACACAAGAGATCCTAAGGTCCAAGAGATACGGGCCAATGCCCACTGCCATCTGCCACAACCGCCAGTGCAGTTTGAGCAAAACCTAATCTAAGACTTCATCACTGAGAGTCATCCCTCCCTGGATAAATAAAGCACTAATAAAGTGATGAGTTTACTGTTCGGAAAAAGGACGTAGCCCTTGCAAAAAACTGATGGAGCAACAAAGACCAGCCATTATGGGGCACAGAATCTTATTTTGCTCTGACAACCAGAAGGGGAATTCAGACACTAGAGGGCCTTGGAAGTGACAGTTGATTCATGAACTTCTTTCCACATCTTGAGGAAATGCAGCCACCCAGGGCAACCCTGGCACACCTTTGGCTGGCTCTGATGACTACATCCCAACCTCTTATTAATCACTCTTTGGGTTGCTACTTGGAGGGAATAGCTTAGGAGTATTTAAAGACAAAACTACAGAAAATTCTCAGAGGTGCAGATGAGACAGAGCATTGATTATTTATTCCCAGAGAGGTTGCAAAGGGCACCAGCACAGGTCTCAGGTCTTCCTGCTGAAAAATATGGAGAGGGGCTCCTTGTAAGAAAGCCACCACCCGGGAAAGGAGGGGGCAGAGGGCTGCCTGGGGAGACAGTGATTAATCAGGCGTGGGCGGGGAGAGGCCACAGTGCTGCCTGCTGAAATTTAATCAGAGCCATGGGTCTGACACCGTGGCAGCGAGTGCCGAGGCCTCTGGCAGGCGATGGATGCCTCCTGCCAGGGAGCTCTCGGGAATATTCCACAAGCCCTGATTTATATGCTCTACGGCCAGACGAAGGTTTGCCGCAGCGTGGTCTGCGACTCAGCCTGTGAAACGGTTAGTGCCGTTACAATCTCTCTTTTCATTTCTGGGATAAAGAAAAATAGAAGAAAAGTCTGGTGGGTTTCAGATGATCCTTGTGACCAATCATCCCACTTTACCTTGAACTTTTGTGTTTTTAGCATTAGAAGTCGCACATCCCAGGAAACCCTTCAATCCTGGGCAAACCAAGACAATTGGTCACCCACTCCTTTGACTTTATCGGTGGTGTTGACCCATCTGGGAAGAGTGAGAAATTCATTCAGGTGAAAGATTGATGTGAACGTAAACTCCTCACCAGCACCTTTCACATCAGAAAGGTTAATCACCACGATATGTCTGTATCTTTCGAGCAGAGAGACAGGATTCTGACTTCCAAGGTGGTTACATTGCAAGCCAGGCAATACTTTAAAAAAGATGACTGCGGGTGCCATTAAACACTGGATGGAGTTAAGGATTTAAACCAGAGGCTAAGGGTGACCACGGCATCCTTAATTTGGTTCTTCCAGAAAACCTGACACCCTGCTCCTGCTGAACTACCACAGAACCAGCAGGGGCTCTGCAGAATCTAGCACTGACCAGTAAATGTTTCAGCCTAGAAATGATACTACATATAACTCTCACTTATAACTCATTGGTTAAAATGACTTACAAAGCCCAACCCAACCACAAGGAGGTCTTATGATGGGCTCAGACTGTGGGCAGCTAGAAATAGTTAGCAAACAGCAACAATGGCTACCACAATGAGCCCAGAAAAACAGTTAGGTGACCTTAAAAGGTAACCAGTAATCTAGTGAGGACAAATACACAAATGTCAAGGATGTTTGTGAATAGTATGAATAAAATTGTTTCATGATCTATGAGTGCAGAAAGGCAATATTTATAAATCAACACATTGCCTTATATGGTATTTAAAATATGTGTTTGAAGGCCAGGCGTGGTGGCTCGCATCTGTAATCCTAGCACTCTGAAAGGCTGAAGTGGGAGGTTCACTTGAGCCCAGGAGTCTGAGACCAGCCTGAGCAAGAGTGAGACCCTATCTCTACAAAAAATAGAAAAATTAGCCAGGCATGGTGGTCATGCCTGTAGTCCCAGCTACTCAGGAGGCTGAGGCAGGAGGATTGCCCGAGCCCAGGAGTTTGAGATTGCTGTGAGCTAGGCTGATGCCACTGCAGTCTTCCCAGGGTGACAGAGTAAGACTCTGTCTCAAAAAAATAATAAATAAATAAAATATGTGTTTGTAAAAAGTACATATTTTAATAATAGATTTAATAATAAAGTAATATAATGGAAAAACTACTGCAAGTCAAAAATGCAATACACAAAGGAAAAAGGAAAAACTGAGTAAATATCTACGCAATATAGATGACAAAAATCTAGTTAGGTCCCTTAATATAGGAAGAGCTCTTACACATTAATAAAAAAGAGAATACCATGAAAGAAAAAATTAATCTTGTGGGCTTGGGGCTTTCCTAAGTTACTCAAAAAGCAAGAATACTAATGAGCAGGAAAGATACAAAAAGATAAACTCAACTTTAGTGAAAAAATACTCAAAACAATGAGGTAGCATTTTTGCCCACCAAATTGGCAAAACTGTTTTCAAAAAATGGCAATTCTAAATGGTGACCTATATGGACTGAATATGGAGTTCTCATGCATTAATGGTGAAAATGTAAGTTGTTAACAAACGTCATTAAGAGCAATAATATGGTAATATGGATCAAGAATCTTCAAACGTTAATTTATTTTCACCCAAAATTCCCTGTTTTAGAAACTCAGCCAAGGAAATAAGCAGAAATGCAAAGACATATATAAAATTACATTCATTTTAATCATAAAGCACTTTTAAAAACCTAGAAACATCCCCACCGAGAGCACCAGGTGTGTCAGTAAAAGAAAAAAAAAACTAGAAACAACCTTCCATGTTATGTCTAAGAAGAGGATAAAATAAATTATGGAATGACTATTTAATAAGACTAATAAAAAATTATGGTGTAGAAGAGTAATCACATAAGGCAATATTAATTATATTAACATAATAGTAAACGACAAATACATTTTAAACAGGCCAAGGCCAAGAAAATGGATCTTTTTATGATCCCAATTTCCTTTTCAAAGCTGTTCTTATACTTTGCATTTATATATAAAACTGGCAGGAATCCACAAAATATCAACAGTGATTCTCTATTTATGGAAGTTTATAAAGGATTTTTATTTTCTTCTTCATGGTCTATATTCCAGTTATTCTACAATGCATGTTATTTTCATAATAAAAAATATAACTTTTTTTACAGCATTTCAATGTTGTTCAAAAAATTAAGATGTCAAGGTGGCTGGAAAATAAAAAATTACTATACTTGAGTGCTTAGGAAAAGGTAAGCTACCCCAGGCTTCCCTCAGCAAGGATCTGCACACCCGTACCACACTGGACTAGCTCCTAGTCTGGCCATTAACCCAGGTCACTACTTATTGCTTAGGGTGAAGGGACTGACTCACTTTAGCTCCTAACTTCTCAAAATGGGATTTTTTTACTTCCTGGAATGTGGGCAATGTGCTGGGGGCACCAGGGAGCCACCAGACTCATGTCTAGCTGGAACTTCACCTTGGCTGATGGTAAGCAATGTGTAACATTATTTTTAAATTATGACCAAAATACAAAATCTGCATGAACTTTTAAGAAGTTTTGGGCTTATGAAAGGCTGGTTTAGGTCACATCCTTAAAATCAAGAGGTTCCAATTCACTGCCCTTTACCATTAGGTTAGAGTAAGGTTTCTCAACCAGGGCACTACTGACATTGTGAGCAAGAAAATTCTTTGTCAGGGAGTGAGCAGGCGGACCTGTGTGTCGTATAGTTTAGTAGCTGGCCTGTACCCACAAGATGCTAGTAAAATACACACACAGAATTGTGACCACCAAGAATGTCTCCCACAGTGCCCCTGGGGCAGAAGTCCACCCTTGGTTGAGAACCAGAGTGCTTAAGTACCATCCGTGGTGCCTAGGTGAAAAGTTTTCATTTGCTGACAACTTTTGAGAAACACTAATCTCACTAAACTTCAAAAGACTGGCTGATTCAAAGACAGAATTCAAAGTGGAGTTGCACCACTTATTTAATTTCGCCTAAATGCACTCGCCCTCTTAAAATAAAAATAAAAAAGCAAAAGAGCAGTGAAGGAGAGGGAAGACAATTCCAAAATAAAGAGCACAGGCAACTGAGGGCCATTCCATTCACTGAGCATGCGCATAGTAAGGGCAGCGACCCCGCCCCCTACAGTCCAGCTCCCTCCAAGACAGGCTCGTGGGTCCTCGCCCCGTCTGGGCTCCAGCTCTGGGCTGTTAGAGAGCTCCTACTCTCTGGGTGACCTCCCAAACCACGTTTAAGTTGGGGGCTCTTCTTTACCACCTGTTCCCTGTATAAAATTCCCTCTGTTGACCTGCATAGTGTGGCAGTATTTGCATGACTGAATCTCCATTGATACAGTCCTCTGTGTTTATTGGGATGTTAAACTTATCCATTAACGTAGGGACAATTGACATCTCTGTGGTGATGTCTTTCCATCCATGAACATGGTGTGTCTTTCCAGGAGTCAAGTCTTCATCTGTGTTCCTCCTTCCAAAGAGTTCACTCAGTTTCAACGCTTTTTTGTTTGTTGAGTTTCTTCCTGAGTATTTTATCCCTTTGTGTAAATGGTGCTACCACCTAGGGTTGCTGTGGGGATTCAGTAGGATAATATATAAAGTGATTAGAGTAGTCCCTGGCATACAGTAAGTGCCACTGAAATGCCTGCTGTGGTATCAGCCTTGGTTCCTTGCAGTGCATCCTCTAAATGGTTTTGTTTGGGTGTGGGTCACAGTTGTTCTGTCTCAGTTTCTGCCCAGCTCCTGTTCAGGTGAAGCTGAGGGACAGCATTGGACTTTAGGATACCATTTTTACAAGAAAGTGTGTGTCTTCATCAGTTCATGCTGCTATAACAAGATACCACAGTCTGGGTAATTTATAAAGAGGAGAAATTTATTTCTCATGGTGCCCCAGGCACTGTGGTTTGGTGTGTTGTGAAGGTTTGCTCTCTGTGTCTTCCAGAGGGGGCAAACACTGTGTCCTGACACTGTGGAAGGGCAAAAAGGGACCTTGCTACTTCCCTGGAGCCCTTTTATGAAGACACTAATCCCATTCATGAGGGCAGAACTCTCAGGACTTAATCACTTCCTAAAGGCCTCACCTCTTAATACTATCACATTGGGTCTTAGGTTCCAATATATCAATTTTGAGGGAACACATACACTCAAACCATGGCAGTGTAGCATTCCACTAACAGCCCCATCCCATTCCTCAGTCCTCTTATAGATGACCCTTCCCCATCCATTTCTGCCCCCAGAATAGGGTTTTCTCATCACTGGCCCATTTTTGCCAGAAGCCAGGGATGGTTTGATGCTAAAAGCCAATCACTGGAAGCAAGAATATAATTATTACTGCTTCATGTGTTCTATCTGGCTTAGGAAAATGAAGTTTAATATCCCTAGAAAACAAAGTATTCTTGTGGGCAAGTCTGACAGTCCAATACAAAACCAACATTTGCTGCTTACTGTTCAGAAACAGACTGACAGTTGCTTTGTGTATCAGTGAGCTGGCTGCATGACAAACTGCCCCAAAACCCAGTAGCTTAAAATAACCACTATTTAATGTTACTCATGGGTCTACAGGTTATATGGGTTGTTTTGCTGATCTGGACCAGCCTGGGCTAATCTCAGGGGCCTCATTCATGTTTCTGTGGGCAGCTGGAGGGTGAGCTAAAGACTGGCTGGTCTAGGATGGCCTCCCTCCTGTGTCAGGCAGCTGGCAGCAGAGGCAATGAATTCAACTAGAGTACATGTCTCATCAGCCAGCAGGCTAGCCCAGGTTTGTTGTCATGGTGCAAAAGAGTTCTGAGAGAGAGAACACAGTACATAGGACTTCTTGAGACCTATGCTTAGTCCTGACACAGAATCACTTTCCACTACATTCTGTTGACCAAAACAAAATACAAAGCCAGCTTGGATTCTAGGGCAGGAAACAGACTCCTCCTCTTGATGTGTGGGGCTGCAAAGCCACCTTGCAAAAAGCATGGATACAGGGAATCATGAAACATTAGGGTTGCAATCAATCTATCATACTTCCCACACCAAGGCGAGAACACTTTAGCATTGATTTCCTTTTAGCAAAGCTTGCTTGGTCTCACTAGCAGTCCACATGTGGACTAGTTCAGGGGGAAGTTCCGCAGATGGTCAGCCTCACCCATTCATCCCGATTCACATCAGTTGCACTTTCAGAAGGCACCATTTCTTGACACTGAGCCCAAATCTGAGTCTATTGAAGAGTGTGATCCTCTGCACCAGCTGCAGGAATGATCTGTTTCTCTCTCTGTCCTGGTTTTTGAAAGCAGTTCCTTGTTTTAGTGGAGTTTTCCAGTATAGATTTACCAAGATGCAAAGGTCAGTTCCCAGCTAGTGGCTGAATAAATATTTGTTGACTTATCGATTCAATCAATCACAGGCTAATTAACTCCCAGTCCGGTTAGAAGCGATTGAAAATGTCACTTCTCAGAAGTGTCAGGAGGCAGAGAGAGAGAGACCTGGGAGGTAATCTAGTCGTCTCTCTTCCTTCTGGCATCTCCATGCTTAAGCCACTGAGTTGGGACTGTGGACGGCTGGTGGCCATGCAGGACAGACTTTCTCTGCCAATATCTCCTATCTGTCTCCTCGCTCTAGAGGGTCACTGAGCCACCCAGGGCCAGGCTGTGGAGTGGGTGGAGGTTGCACACCTGTGGCCCACCCCGACATCACCCCGGCCTCCCATGCTGCTGGCTGCTTTCCTCTGGGCCCACACAGCCCACAGGGGAACCCAAAGCAGCCCCAAGCCCCAATGCCTGGGGGTAAGAAAGTGGGAAGCGAGAAAGGAATGACCCAATCCTGTTGAGTTAGAGGATACTCACAGAAAATAGGGAAAGAAAAAAGAAAAGATTTTGAAAAAACCACCAAGAACATGGGTTGAACAGAAGCATGATGCTAACTGCAGGTATTTATGACAAAGCTTGCTGTTTTAGTGCGTGGTAATAGCTAACGTGCATACTTTATGTGATTAAAGTTTTATTTGCTGTACATTTTACTTGATCATATTAGACTTTCTTCTACATTTGGTGTTCCCTTGCACAAGTAAAATGTCATGTAATATTGTGTGTGGAAGGATTCTAGTGTGATCCAATTGGATAAAAAAGAAAAAATATATATAAACACATATATGTAAGGGTTTTATATTTTGAGGGTAAGTGCAGATTTTATATTTACAATATCTACATATCATATTTATATGTAAATTTATATATGATATACAACTATTTAAAATAAAAGGTATATATCTACTATAAATATTTTGCATATCTTATATAGCTAAGAATATATATATATACGGATACTTACATTTTCACCGAAGTGTCTAATACATAAGGATACATAGGAATGAGATAATAACGACTACCTCTGGAGAGGTTTTTTCATTTTCCTTTTCATATACTTTATCTTTTTCACGGTGAGCATGTACTACCTGATAGCTTTATTTTAAAGCAGTTCATTTGTAAATTTTAAGGAGATTCTTCCTGCTTTTCTCAACTCATTGTCCCCAGTTTAAATTGTAAATTCAGGTGACTTTTTATATCCATCCTTCGTCAAGGAAAGTTTCCCACGGTGCCCTACCCCCACCCCAGAAGGCTCCAACCTAATTAAAAAGCGAATCTAGTCATTACGTTCAGCTGCTGAGGACCCTCCCTGGCTGGGGCCTTCCCTGCACCGCGACCCCCGGCCGGACGCCCGCACCCCTTGCATGGCCGTAGAGGTGGCGGCAGCGTCTCCTCTGCTCCCCCAGGGCCGCGGCGGCAAAGGCAGCATCTACGTGTGGGCGTCCGGGGACGGCGGCAGCTACGACGACTGCAACTGCGACGGCTACGCCTCGAGCATGTGGACCATCTCCATCAACTCGGCCATCAACGACGGCAGGACCGCCCTGTACGACGAGAGCTGCTCCTCCACCCTGGCCTCCACCTTCAGCAACGGGAGGAAAAGGAACCCCGAGGCCGGCGTGGTGAGTGCGGCCGCTTCCCGCCCTGTTTCCCGGTGGCCGCCGCCCCTCTGGGACCCGGTGGGCGGCGGAGACTCCGACCCCGCCGCTCGCTTCCCGCAGAGTTAGCGCGCAGGCCCTGAGGAAGAGCCCTTTTCTCCGCGCCCAGTCTTGCTTTCTCACCCAAGTCAGACCTGCCCTTGCAAGCTAGAAGCAGGAACAGGGATGACTGCTTTGCAGCTCATTTTCTGTAGATTTTCTTGTTTATTGTCTTGGCTTGCAAATAATGATGAACTCTGGTTTATCGGTAAGTTGCCCCAGCACATCACTTAACAGGAATAACTAATTCGTTGTCATTATAACTAACTCGTTCCTCACTGAAAACCAGGACGCCAAGAACCCATCCATGTATGATAGTACCGTGTTCTCCCGAAAATAAGACCTACCCCTAAAATAAGCCCTAGCAGGATTTCTAAGCATTTGTGCAATAGAAGCCCTACCCCGAAAATAAGACCTAGTGATGGGCGTTGGTGGCAGCGTATCTGCACAACCCATGCATTTCCTGGTGGAGAGGTAAAGAAGAGGAGCAGCCCTTCTCATCTGCCCCATGAGAGCTCTATTGTTCCACATGAGAGATTGGGACCAATAGTTCTAAAGGAAATAGAGTCGCAAGAAATTCAGGATGGAATTCGGGGTTTGGAGAGTTATGATGATGTTCCAGAAGAAGACGACTTAACTATATTTGAATAAATGTAGATTGTTGTACCATACTTAAAAAAATAACACACCCCCTGAAAATAAGCCCTAGCTAGGGTGTCTTCTTAAGGAAAAATAAATAAAAGGCCCTGTCTTATTTTCGGGGAAACATGGTAATTAAACAGCACCCATGAATGGACTCTTCTGGGTCCGTAAACCCCTTAAATTGGGGCACATGTGTATTTTCTCAGGAAAAGAGTTGTGATTTTTATCATATTTTCCATGATTTAAAAAACAAAAAGAATCATAAATTTAGGTTATTTATTGCTCTTTTCTGAGAAAGAAAAAAAAAACCTTTTCCAATCTCCCTAAGAAATATGTCATCTGTAGAGCAGAATGAACCTTTTTGGATCTTTTCTTCTCTCTGGTTCCTTTGCTCTCATGTCAACCTTTCCTGAGACCTCCAAACCAGGAATTTAGTAGGTGGTTCAATAGCCATGCATGCGTTACACCCTAACTGGCCAGCCACCTCCACTGGGGCCTCTCAAGAGAGGAGGACAGGTGCTCAGAGGAAAATCATCATTACCATCCAGTGTTTCAACCCCACATTCCCGTCTGGGCCCCCACCTTGGTGAGATGGCCAGGCCCGGGTGTGAGCCAGGAGAAGCCCTTTACCTAGAAGAGACACAGACCCTAACAGCCTGTCCCTCCTATGAGCCCTCCTGGGTTCCCCCTTGGTCTTGGGGAGCATGGAATATGCCAGCTCTTCCCAAACAGAAGGGAACTTTGGCCCCTCTTATCCTACAAGCTGTACTGGTGGAAAGAGAGAAGAGTGGAGCAGACAGGGACAGGTGAGGGAGGTCTCAGTCCTGTTCTGTTTGTGATGCTTCACTCTCACCCCTAGAAGTTCTCTTCCCTACCCCAAGGGCCTCCCAATGGTGTAACTTTGTCCTCAACCCTTATCTATGACTCTCTATTTGGGCTGGAGAAGGACCTTGAGTTTCCTCTGAATATTATAATTTTGCTGAATAGATGCCCTTAAACCTCCCTGATACTTCGTTCCTTAAAATAATAGGCTGTCTTGAAGATCCTATAGTCAGAGGACGAAGAAGAATTCCTGTGGTTCATACATGATTTTAGTGGAAACCCTGGCTCTCACAAACATAGAAAATGAGGTTTTTCTCTTTGTGAAAGTCCTTTATAACTCAGTTTGTCAGTCTCCCTGTTAAATAAGAGTGGTGGAAGTGATACCCACATATTGGGTTGTGTTGACTCAACATATTTCAGCATCTCTCCATGGATTTTAGATGTAGAGAAATATTTCTTTTTAATAGCCTGTCCTGCTAGGTAGACTTTAGCTGAACTTGTTTGTTCTTTCCTCCTTGGGAATACCACTCTTTCCTTCATGAAGGGGAAGAACATACTGATACATTTCCTTTTCAAGACCCAGTCCCAATGCAATAAAACCATGGTGGAGATACTGACTTAGCACTTTCCACCTCATAGTGTTTCCTTTCAGGAGCCAGGAAATACAGGTCTTGCTATTCTCTGGAATAACCACAGATAGGCTTCTTTGAACAATTGCCATATCTAGTGGCCACTGCAATTATAACTGATTACATGTCCTTTTTACAGGGGTACTAGGAAGCTCAGATGAAATTTATGGCAAAAGAAACAGGTATATGGATGCTAAGTTTGTCCTTAACCTCATCTTAGTCTTCTTCAGAATATGGCATAGTTTAAATAAAAGAAATATATAATCCCCTGCTTCACATTTCTTGGAGGTTCAAAATAGTATGACTTATTCACTCATTACTCAATATCTTCCCTTCCAGGCAACCACAGATTTGTATGGCAACTGCACTCTGAGGCATTCTGGGACATCTGCGGCTGCTCCCGAGGCAGCTGGAGTGTTTGCACTGGCTTTGGAGGCTAAGTATGTTCATAGCTCTGGGCCCTGGGCAAGCTCTACAGTGTAGACTAACATGTGTCTCTCTACCCACATACCAGGTATCCATAGATGTGAGAGCCTATGGATAGTCAGGGCCAATGAACTCTTCTGGGCATTTCTAAATGGCCCCTGGGCTCTAATGATACACACACACCATAAAACCATATCCCTAGGAAAAGCACAAGACTCCAGCACCCAACAGCACATATCAACAACTTACTCAGATACCGAATAGGGACACATAGATATTTCTTTATTCGTAGAATCCACCCCTTTATTTTCCGTGTATCCCTTCCCTATTTTATTCCAGTAATGCAATCAGCTAAATGAAGGAAATCTAATTGCCAATCTGGGTATCCAGCAAGTTAACTCAGAACATGTGGAAACAGGGCATTCCTGTTCAAGATTTGTTCATTCCTGAGGCAAATTCACTTTTTAACACTGAA
The DNA here is from genome assembly GCA_008086735.1 of Cheirogaleus medius. Lineage (NCBI taxonomy): Eukaryota > Metazoa > Chordata > Mammalia > Primates > Cheirogaleidae > Cheirogaleus > Cheirogaleus medius. The sequence goes on along the minus strand of VBSM01001118.1, from coordinate 16,925,859 downwards.
ACAAGGTGGGCAAAGTCACACAGTATAGACCAAGATATGGGCTTTACTGGGAAACCTTCCAAGCTACAGGTAAGAGGAGACCATTCTCTATGTTCTCACCATCCTACAGAGAGGTCTTATATTGTTACTGCTGGACACACTTTTGATTTGGGCCTCAGTGAGGGTACCTGCCCACCTGCTACCGTACCTTCTCTTAGTGATGCCAGAGGCTGGCATTATGTTCAAGGAAAGAACATGTGGGCTTCAGACACTGTGCACATGGTGTGAGTGTAAATGTCAGCTGGTAGGGAGTTGTCAGAGAATGCAGCACCCGGCAACTTTTGAGAAGTTGGATTCAGGCCCCTGGGGAAGGGGTGTCGAGTTTCCCATCCCTATCAGCAGTTGCTAGGCAACCGGAGCTTGCAGCATCAGTCTCTCTGTAGCCAGCTTGTCTCTCTCCACAAATGCAGTGCATTTTCTGACTTATAAGGGAGGCAGGAGTTGGTTCCTAGAATAGGAAGGGACTTTGAAAAATTGTCTGCCTTCATGGAAAAAAGGCATAATTATCCTCCTTTTACAGATAGGACCCCAAATTGAGACTGACTCCTCCCTTTGGACCAATCTAAACTTTGATTTTTCTAACAAACATCAGATGGAAAATTTAGGACACCAAGAGACAGACACTGGTCAAAATTTAACTATTAAGTGTAGAGACCTCTGCCCTATTTAACATAGAAACCAAAATTGATTCACAAATAATGTGCATTAGGTTCTCATCTCAGGGTCTGAGTGGGCCCTGGAGTCTGAGCTGGCTTTGCTCACTCCAGATGGGAACAGACAGACAGAGAAGCCTACTGCCTGCCGCCCAGCCTCCCAAGGACAGGGAGTAGCAGTGCTCCAAAAACGAGACAGGTTTCTGGTCTCCATTTCAACCCAAAAGGCAGTACTTAACTCACAGTCTCCTGGGATTTTGACAAGCAAAAAGTCACTTGTCCAGGCCTATACATATATAAAGGGACAACCTAAATAAATCAAAGTGGTGGAGAGAGGCTGCTGGGTTCCTAAGGAGATTCACAGTTCCGCCTCAATCATTTGCCATTCTTCTAGCACACACATGCAGATAGCCTACAAAAAAAAAAAAAAAAAATGTGGGCACCACTTAGGCATACTGTTTTGGAGTAATGGTCATGAATTTAATGCTGTTGCAATAAAGAGAGAAAGATTATAAGACCTGGCAGTAGGTGGCTAAAGCCCATCATGAAAGCTAGTCCTAAAATTCTTCAAAACACCAACTGCCTGAAGTTGGAAGCAGACCCTGAGATGAGATTTTTGGTGCAAGTGATTTATTAAGAAATGGCTCCCAGGAATGATCAGTAAGGACACAGGGAGAGGAAGTGAGGGATGGGGAAGAATCTAAGCAAGAGTGAATTTCAAGAGAAGTTCTGGCCTCAGCCTAATCCTGCAGGAGCTCTGGAGTGCAAATTATGCCTCAGAGTTTGTTCCACCTCCAGCCAAGGGACCTGGGCTGTCACATTCTTCTGGTACTCAGTCACTGGCTAAGAGCCACCCTGAGGAAGTAAACTCCAAGGCACCTCTGGCTTTCTGCCCCAGTAGCCAAAGCTGCACCGGTAGCCAAAAGTGAAAACCACTGGTCAGGATGAAATAGCCCCAAGAGAGAGCCCAGAGGGAGGAGAAGGGAGAGGCTCGCCCCAAGTAGTCCCTACAGCTCATCTCTCTCTTCAGACAAGGCAGCAGGGTGTCTTAAATGACAAGTGTGACAGCAGTCAAGGGCTGTTTCCTACCCAGTGGTCAAAAAAGAAAACTTTTCCAAAGCAGTTTGAATACAATAAACACATTATCCTGTCTAAATGTATGAGCATTAGGATCTTGAAAGAGAAAGAATAACTGCCCCCTACCACTCAGGGGAGGAAAAGAAAAACCATTTCTCTCTTCTGACCAATCATCACTTTGTAGTTTAATCTCATAAGGTTATTTTCTAACAAATGCTTGAAAATGCCCAACTGAGTCACAGGAAATATTGCTCACAACTCCCAATGTGACCAATATTAGAGAAATTTTAAAGAATTTCTTTGGTAGGGGGTGACCGCCACCTTAAAATGTTTCTCTCATAGGACGTGCAGCTTTCTTTGTGGTTCTAGAGAGCTGAGCCAAGTCTGAGGAGTAGACGTCACAAGGAAACAAATTTGTGGCTCAAGAGAATCATCCAGAGAAAAATGGTCCACATGTTGGACTGGAACAGTGTTCCCAAAACTGACCTTCCAGGGGATGGATTCTTAACGTAAACTCTTTGTTGAAGTAGAATATACACAAAGAAAATCATTAGGTATAGCTCTGTGACATTTTGATAAAATGAACAGACCCATGCAACCAACCAGCACCCAAATCAAGAAACAGATCATTACCTCAGTACCCGTGTGGTCTCTGTTGCTCAACATTCTGTCTGAGAGGTTCCTCCGTGTTGTCGTGTGTAGTTATTGGGCATTCATTCTCATTATAGACTATCATTTCATTGTACAAATGGATATTTGGATCGTTTCCACTTTGGGACTATTATGAGTGATGTTGCTATGAACATCCTTGGACATGTCTTTTGGTGAAACTATGGATGCATTTTTGTTAGGTGTATACTAGGGAGTCAAAATGTTGAGTCATGGGTACTCATACGTATGACTCTAGAAGATGCTGCCAAATAGTTCTCCAAAGTGGGTGTACCTATTGACCCTCCCTTGAGCAGTATATGAGAGTTACAGTTGCTCCACATCCTTGCCAAAATTTAGTATCATTAGTCTTTAACATTTTAGCCGCTCTTATGTGTATGCAGTGGAATCACATTATAGTTTTAATTTGAATTTCCCTCGTAACTAGTTAAGGCAAGCACATTAGGGAAAGTTTCCAAAGAGATAGATTCCCAAACCCTTCCAAGATTCACTGCATACAAATCCTTAGGGATGAGTGGCCCAGGAACCTGCCTTTGCAGTCCCTATTCCCAGGGAATACTTATGCAGCCCGCCTGTCACTGGTCTGTGAACTGGGTGGATGGACAACCAATAAGGCAAGGGCTCTGTGAACTTGTGACTTGGAGTATAGTGCAGAGGGTAGGTAGCTGGACTCTGCCTCTGAGTAGATGTTGGTATTAGGTCAAGATTGAATTTGTCTACATGAAACAGAAAATCTAAATAATAATAGCTAAACTGAGACAAGGGTTTATTTTTTTATGTCTTGTGAAAGATAATAAAGAGATAAGGAACCCAGGGCTGGCTTGGAGGTGCCACTGTGATTCAGGGATATCAGCTCTTTCTAGCTTTCTGCCCTGTCACTTTCACTTTCTCTAGATGTGCTGGAGCTCCAGCCATCATGTTACATTTCAGGCAGGAATAGGGGAAGAGCAAAGGGCAAAAAAGAAGTCCACCAGGTGAGTCAGCCATATTTAAAGGGCTTTCCAAGAAGCCCCATCCAGTGGCTTCTCTTATTTCTCATTGGCCAGAGCTCTCACATGACTACCCACACTGCAAGGGAGTCTGGAAAATGTAGTTTTATAGCAGAGCACAGTACTGTTCTGAATAAAATTGAGGTTTTTCTTAATAAGAAAGGAGAAAGTATAGAGTTGGAGGGAAAGACAACTGCTAATGTCTTCCAGCATCTAAATAGGCAATCACTTACCTTCTCTGGATATCTGTTGTCTTATCTGCAAAATACAGAAAGTTAGATCATGCTCTTCTAGTCTGGTCTCCTCTCACTCGTCTGGTCGCCTCTGGTCTGGTCTCCTCTTCCTTGTCTGGGCTCATCTCCTCTTCCTCATCTAGTCTCGTCTCCTCTTTCAGCCTGGTCTCGTCCAGTCTCATCTCCTCTTCCTTGTCCAGTCTGGTCTCCTCTTCCTTGTCCAGTCTAGTCTCCTCTTCCCTGTCTGGTCTCATCTAGTCTGGTCTCCTCTTCCTTGTCTGGTCTGGTCCAGTCTGATCCTCTCTCCTTGTCTGGTCTAGTCTCCTCTTCCTTGTCTGGTCTGGTCTCCTGTTCCTTGTCCAGTCTCGTCTCCTCTTCCTTATCTGATCTCCTCTTCCTCATCCGGTCTGGTCTACTCTTCCCTGTCTGATCTCATCCAGTCTGATCTCCTCTACCTCATCCAGTCTGTTCTCCTCTTCCTCGTCTGGTCTGGTCCAGTCTCATCTCCTCTTCCTTGTTCGGTCTCATTTCCTCTTCTGGTCTAGTCTCATCTTCCCTGTCTGGTCTCATCTGATCTGGTCTACTCTTCCTCGTACAGTCTGGTCTCCTCTTCTTGGTCCAGTCTTATCTCCTTTTCCTCATCTGGTCTGTTCTCCTCTTCCTCATCTGGTCTTGTCTCCTCTTCCTCATCTGGTCTCCTCCCTTCTAACTTTGTACATTGTTAGGGCAACATTGCTCAAAGTGCCTAATCAGCCTCCCCATCTAAAATACAGGCAGGGAAAAGATACTTTCTTCTCAGAGTTTTCATTTTTAAGACCAAAACAAAGCTATATATATGTAAAGACTTGCCATAGTGCCTACATTAGGCATTTAATATACATTGGATGTCATTATTACTGTTTCTTTCTTTTACCTTTTTTCAAAGTAAATTCATTACCAGGTACCAACTTATTGCTTATACAGATAGTAAATTCTGTTTGTCTTTAGCTCTACAGACTAGGGATGTTCTGTAGCAGTATAATTATTCAGGCAAAAAAATTCCACTACCAGGAAAATATTCAACTACATTTGCCCAAACTAAAAAATTAAGTCCCAGCTACTCGGGAGGCTGAGGCAGAAGGATCACTTGAGCCCAGGAGTTTGAGGTTGCTGTGAGCGAGGCTGATGCCACGGCACTCTAGCCCAGGGAACAGAGTGAGACTGTGTCTCAAAAAAAAAAATTAAGATAGATTACACAGAAAATCTTCTGATTTGTAAAATTATTTGTATGAAATGTCTTACAAAAATATAAAATTAAATTACACTTATACACTTAATTAATTCTTTATTGAAAAGAATAACATTATATGAAATGAGAACTATTCCAGAAATTCAGGACATATGGTCATTGTCCAGTGAAAATCAATATAATGGGATTTTACTTGCATTTCCTACCAGAGAATAGCCTTTTTGGCTTGTAGACATCATTTAGAGGTTGAAGACAACAAAAGAATGTCTTGCTGAGGAACATTCTGGAATCTCTTTTCCTGTAAATTTTCAAGTGTGGAGTAGAAAGAATATGTCCATTAAATAAAGTTTAATAATCTCTTTCAAGAGGTTAGAACTTGTGCTATCTAATGTGATTCCCTCTATTTCCATATCTCCTAGCCATACATCCTATCTTGGATGCCATATCACCAAACAGGAAGATCGTAAACTCTCAAGATTAGGAGAGACCTTCATGGTCAACTGATCCAACTCTCTATTTGGTGGAAAATAAATGAGATAAAGAAATAGTCCCTGCTGTTCTAGCTCTATACAAGGGATAAAATAGCCAATAGCCTTGGATCAAATATCCAAGGGAATAGCTCCTGCTCTTCTCACCATCCCAGATTCAGCTGCCTTTGCAGGAAAACTAGCAATCCTGGCCCATCAATGGGCATAGCTCCACTGTGTCTGCAGAATCAAAGCGTCTTCCTAAGATTCCCATGATAGACCTCCTCTGAGTCTTCGTGGCTTTTCCATTTGAAGGAAGTCCCTATGAGCTACAAATATCTAACAAGACCTAGTACATCAAAGAAGCATGGTATGGTAGACAGAACAATGACCCCCTAAAGATGTCCACATCCCAATACCCCAAACCTATGAATACATTATATTACTACATGAGATATAAGAGGGCTGTCCAGAAAGTATCCATCCAAGTATCCAAGAATAGTTATATGGCTGGATACTTTCCAGACAGCCCTCTTACATATTTATACACACATACACACACACACACACACATGCACACACACATATATGAAATAAGGTTATAATCAGTGAACCTTGAAATGGGGAGATTTTCCCATCCTGAATTACCCAGGTAGGCCAAATGTATTCATAAGGTCCTTACAGGCAAAAGTGGAAAGCAAGAGAGTGAGGGTCAGAGTCAGAGACGGATTGGAGGAGGCCACCCTGCTAGCTTTGAAGACAGAGGAAGGGGCCACAAACTAATAAAAGTGGGCAAACTCTAGAAGCTGAAGGAAGGTAAGGAAGCAGTTTCTCCCATAGAGCCTTCAGAAAGGAGCACCCCTCTGTGGACATATTGATTTGAAGCCCAGTAAGACTCATTGCAGATTTCTGACTTCCAGAACTGTTAAGAGAATAAAGGCATGTTGTTTTAAACCAAAAGAAAGAAAGTTAGATCATCAATAAGGTTCAAATGAATTTGTGAGATATCATAGCTCTGCTTCCAAAATATTATTTCTTTAGGAAAGCTTATTTTTTTAACTTGATGTGTGGTGATTTTTTAGGTTGAATACCCCTTAAAACTGAAAGTCATTCATTTACATACTTTGAAATATTGTGACTAATACTTTACTTGGGAAATAGCATCTATTCTCTTCTAACTTACTTCAATTTCCAGTAAATGAGATAGATTTTATTATTTATAATAATAAATTCTTTATTCAGCACCCAGCACTGTGCTAGCTATTTACTTACCTGATCTACGTTTATACCCTGCAACAAACCTGTAAGGCCTTGTACACATTTCAAGGATGTGAAGGCTGGAGCTCAGATTATTAAAGTAACTTGTCCGAGTTCACACGGTTGGATTTAAACCTCGGGGTGCCTGGGTTCCGATGTGGGGCTCTTTCCTCAGCCTCACTATTAGACATAGAAGAGGCGCAGCCACCAGCTTGGCTGAGGGGCTCACCGCTCAGTCTGTCCATGGCAGTGCACCACAGTGAATGCACGAATTAGCTCTTCCTCAAATACGATGCTCGAGATCAGGTTTCGATTTCTTTGAGATAGATTTCCACACCACAGTGACACCAGGGGCGGTGTGTAAACTACTGTATTTCCCCTCACTGTTCGTAGGAGGTGAACAAACAAAGGCAGTGGAGAAAATGCCAGGTTGACTCACAAATGCATTTTTTTCTCAAACTGGAAATAATCCAGAATTTAGAAGATAAACTCAAAATATTACAGATGAAAGAAAACAAATGGATCTTTTGCTACTGCAGTCATCTCTTATGGATGAAGAAAATAAGGCCCAGAGAAGTGAAACAACTCTCTTACCTTACATTGCTCAGAAAAAAAGATCAGATCCAATAAGTAAAGGGATTAAAAGTCTCCTGTTGGCTTCTAGAATTTACCAGATGTTAGTAGAAGTCATTCCTCTAACCTTAAAACTGCAATGTCTTTAAAACATTTCAGTTTTCAATTTCTTTAAAGATGCATGTGTTCTCCTTAAATTCCCTTTGCTGCCTTGATAATTAGGAGGAAAATGTTAATTGGGTTCAGGGGAACTTGATGCTGTAAATAGAAGTATCGTGCTCTGAAAGAGAATGGTGAGGGGAAATCCTCACAAACAGGAGAGACTAATCTACTCTGTTAGAAGTCAGGTTTGTAGTTAGCCATTTCCCAAGAGATCCTTGCTGAAACCCTGGACCAGAGTTTCTCAAATTTCCTGATAATTAGACTCCCTGGAGTGCTTGTTAAAAACACAAATACCCAAGCCCACCTCAGCCCCATAGAATTGTGATCTCTAGGGGAGAGCCTGGAAAGCTGCATTTTGCACGAGCTTCCCAAACGCTCTTCAGGAAGTAAGGAAGCTCCCCAGACCCTGTTTGCTCAAGCTTGACTGCATATTGAAAATACCAGATGCTTGGATGAGTCCATGAAACCAAAACCTGTGAGCCCTGACTTCACTTTTTTTAACCATCCCTAGATGATTCAAATGTTCAGAGAAGGTTGAGAACCACTGTCACAGACCAAGGTTCTCAAACATCAGTGTGCAGAAAAAATCATTTGGAGAGTTATCTTAAATGCACATTCTCAGGCCCACAACCTCCAAGATGCTGATTTAGGAGGGCTGGGAATCTACACAGGTCACTAGTGCTCAAGTGGTTCTGACCCAGGGGCTTGAGGACCACAGTGAGAACCCCTGACTGGGATAATGCAGGAGCACCACTGAAGGCTCCCTCAGCATCCTGAGCTCCCCCTAAAATGACAGCCATTACTTTTTCAATATTGAGTTGTCCATCTGTCCCCCTAGGTTCTGTAAGGGAAGGGACCTCCCTGCGACATGCCTGGAATTAGCACAGTGCCTAAATGTGGTAGACACTCAGTAGATGTCCATGGAATCACTTCATTGTACAGTCCCTTTCCACATGGCTGTGTCTAATTTTCCCAACTATTACACAAAACATTTGAGAACAGGGAAGAACATGTCACATTACTTGTCCTACAACCTCCAACACAGTGACCTTTATCTTGCAGATACTCTGTAAATTTATTTTTTTATGATTTGATAACTAGCACCTGTGATTCTCGAGCTACTGAGTTGGGTTAAAGCTTAAAGCAGGTTGATGAAATACCTATTTTACAGAATAATGTATTCTGTCAATTCTGAAATTGCTCAGAAGGGAGAATTAAGAAAGACTCAGTTTTACTTTTTAGACATATGCAAATGGCTGGTCAAACAATATTCACAAACTCAATTACATTAGGGTATGTGCTATGCTCTGATTTATCCCAGAAGTGAGAAGTTCCTTGTTCTGACACATTCATATTCTCTCTCTCTCTCTCTCTCTCTTCCTCCCTCTCTCTCTCTTTCTTCCCATGAGACTCAATCTGGAGAAATATCTGAGGGTGTCCTTCTCCAGGCATTGGGAAGTACAGAACATTTTTGTGACAAAGATGAGAAATGAAAAACCTGCTAGCCCTATCATTAACCTGCTAGCCAGCCCTCGGGTCATTTAGATCCTTATTTGTCAACACCTCTGAGATTAATAAATTCAGAATCCTATTTCAGCAAAACGCAGAGCTTTTAGCCACAATTAACTTCAGGAACTTTCACAGAATTCTCTCCACTCCTGGGGGACCATATGTCCAAAATTTGTTCTGAATCTCCTCAAATAAGCATTGACCTTCCTTGGAACTTCCTCCTTAAAAAGAAGAAGGTCTGCATTTCAGAATCATTGGAATACTTGACTCTGATTCAAATCTTCAAACCAGTGAACTTTGTATGTGTTGAAATTTTATCAAATGAGTTATGTCATTGCTATTCCTTTCAATTTTTCGACTTCTGAAGAGAATCATAGTGCATGCAGGGTTTTGCCAACTCTTTGACCAGAACCCTCAGTGAGTAATGAATTCTTCACTGCAGCCCGGCACACACACATGCACACCCGAACATTTCATGGAAAAAAAATAGTTTCCCATATTACACACAGTGCACACTGTTATTCTTGTCTGTTCTATTCCATTCATTTTTTTAATGATAGGGCCACCCATTGAATCACTGATTCTCAACTGTGGCTGTCTACTGAAATGATCTGGGAAGAGTTAGCAATTTCCAACACCTTGATCTTACTCCCAGAGATTTTGATTTGCTTGGTCTGGGATGAGGCTTGAGCACTGAGATTTTAAACATCACCACGAGAAGATTTTCACATGCAGCTCGGGTATTAATAGAGAACCTGTGCAATAAGCTGACTTCCTAGCCCACAAACAAGTCTTGACTTGCAGTTTGAAAAACACAGACAATGAATAGTAATAGACACTAATTTTCAAAAATAGTACCATTTGCAAGCAGACTAGTTTATTCACTGAACAAACAGTGTGCCAAGGACTGTCCTGGCCACTGGGGATATAGACATGTTGTAGATATTTTCTCTACCCTTGAAGAACTGGTAGCCTCATTTTCAAAATTGGAACACACCCATGTAGTGAGCACCCAGACCAAGAAACAGAGCATGACTGGCACCCAAAAGCTCCCTTGTGTCCCTCTCCAGTCACCACCCCTGAAGACTAACCACTAATAGGACTCCTAACAGCATGGATTAGTAGTTCCTGTTTTTATACTTCAAACAAATGGAATCATACAGTATATTATCTTTTCTGTCTGGCCTCTTTAGATCAACACTGTATTTGTGAGATTCTTCCATATTATTTAGAGTAGCTATAGTTCATTCATTCTCATTGGTGTATGGTATCCCATATTCAATAAGTTACACCTCACTTGGTTTATTCATTCTACTGTGAATGGGCATTTAGGGGCTTTTTACTTTGAGGCTATGAGCATTCTAGCACACATGTTTGGGGAATAGATACACATTTTGTCAGGTGCATACCTAGGAATGGAATTTCTGGGGTATGGCTTAGACATATGGACAACCTTAGAAGATACAGCCAAACAGTTTTCCAAAGTGGTTGCAATCACTTACACACTCCTCAGCAAAGTACACGAGTTCTAATTGCTCTGTATCTTCATCAACACTTGGTATTCTCAGACTTTTTCATTTTAGCCATTCTAGTGTGTGTGTTAGAATGCTCTTTTGAAATAAACTTGTTTAAGTAAAAAAAGCAAGAAGATCTTTTAATTGACATATATAGTGGTTCTGAATAGTGCATGGCCCCCCTCCCTTGAATTGGGGGTTCACAGATGTTCCAAAACCTTACGAGGTGTCCTGGGTGTTATTTATCTTAGTCATTGTGTGTCTCTCTCCCTCTCTTACTCTGCCTCTTGCCCTTGCTGTCACGCTCTCTGCTTCCTGTATCCAGCCTGGGGCTGACCTGGCGAGACATGCAGCATCTGACTGTGCTCACCTCCAAACGGAACCAGCTTCATGATGAGGTGCATCAGTGGCGGCGGAATGGGGTCGGCCTGGAGTTCAATCACCTCTTTGGCTACGGGGTCCTTGACGCAGGCGCCATGGTGAAAATGGCCAAAGATTGGAAAACCGTGCCCGAGAGATTCCACTGTGTGGGAGGCTCCGTGCAGGACCCTGAGTAAGTGGAGGCAGAGGTCCTTCTGCTGCATGGGGACAACGCCCCAGGGATGGCGCCGTGGAATTGACAACAGTATCAGATTCCCTCTCCATGTCAAGGGCAAGGGCTGGATTTGAGTCAGGGGCAACCAGCTTCCAGGCAGAGCTGTAGAGTTAGTTGCACAACTCCAGTGGGTAGCATTTACATAGAACACAGTTGTGTACCTCAGAATCCCTGCTTCTAGGTGTAAGCCTTAACCGTTTCAGGGGTTATGCCATTATTTTTAAGTGCACAAATCAACCAGTGTTACCAGCACCCAGATCGGTAAACATAACATGACCAATACCCCAGAAGTCTCCCTTGTGTCTCTGCCATCATCGTCCCCCACCGGGGGAACCCCTATTCTTACTTCTAACTCCATAGCTGATTTTGTCTATTCTATACTTCATATAAGTAGAATCATACACTATGTTCTCTTTCATATCTAGATTGTTTTGCTCAGAATTATGTTTGTGAGATTCGAACATGTTTAGTGTGTACTTGTAGTTTATTCTCATGGCTGAAGAGTGTTCCAATGTGTGACTATAACAAAATGTATTTATTCATTCTCTCTGGGGGGCAATGTAAGGACTTGGTTCTACTCTGAGTGAGGTGGATTGCCACTTGCAGGGATTTGAGCCAGGGGTGCCCCGCATAGAAACCACTGGGTTGGCCAAGTGTACCTACTTCCCTTCCATCATCCCAATCATGGCAAGAAGATCAGTCAACAAGGATTCTTCTTTACGTAATTTCTATCCACATTGGTCCAACAGTAAGATAGAGACAGCAATTCTTATCATTGTTATCATTTAGGTATTATTTATATGCCATGAAATGCACAGAATGTGAATGTGTTATCTGAGTTCCATAAATGTATACACCCGAGAAACTACCACCCAAACAAGAGATGGAACATTCTGTCAACACAGAAAGATTCCCCCTGCCCCCTTCCAGTTGATCCACACACCCTATCATAGACAACCGTTGCTTTCATTCCTCTCACCACAGATTAGTTTTACCAGATCTTGGACTTTCTCTAAGTAGAATCACGTGGTATGGACGCTTTAGCATACAGTTTCTTTTACTCAGCATTAGTTCCGTGAGAGTTATTCGCATGATCTCGTGTAGCAACAGCTGGCTCATTCTCATTGCTGCGTTGAGTTCCGTCGTAAGAATACACCTCTTAGTTTGTGTCATTTAAGCGGTGGTAAAATCCATCCCTAGCCCGGCCTTATCTCTGTTGATCATCGAGCTTGACTGAAGTCCAGCCCCTCTCAGAGTTTATCCTCCTCCACATTTTCCTTTGGTCCTAGACTCTCTGCAGATTTGTAGTCAGTTACCCAGACCTGAATTCAAATCCTGACTTCACCAACTTAGACAACACTTCTGACCTCTCTGACCTTCTATTTTAGCAATCCTCAACCTTTGTGCTCTGCCTCCCTTTGGCAGTAAGATGAAGTCTCTGGACCTCATCTCAGTAGAATGCTTTTTTTTAAATTCATTAGGTAAAATACATAAGATTACAAAGGAAGCCAATTATATTGAAAACCAGTCATAAAAATGTTTTAAAAAGAAAATTTGTGATGAAGTAACATACGTCCTTTATATCAACACATTAAGTAAAAACCTCCAGTGGCAAATCCGATGGCCAAGATCATTTCAGAACAGTGACAGTGACCCAAATGCTACTGTAGGACACATGCATGAGTGTGACAGGATATGAAAATCTCTGGGCTCTTTGATGACAAAGTCTGGGGAAGCACTAATACTGCTCTGCTTTTCTGCCTCCATTCAGAATCAAAAGAGAAGCTAAGCTTCCATTATAGGTTAGTGATAATTAATGTGTAGGGTTCTTCCATCTAAATGATTAGACTCCCCGAATTCTGTCCTAATGGGCCCCAAAATAAGAGCCTCTTCCCTCTTTCCTCACCAGTAAAGTGGAGCTAATGTCTCTTTCCTGCCCAGGCTGCTGGGAGATGTTAGCAACACCCAAGTGTAAAGCCGGCACCCAGTAGGCACTTAATAAATGTAACTTTGCCTCTCCCTCTCATCCATGACTTTAAACACTCCTAGTTCACGCTTACAGAAAAAAGAAAGATAATAATCTCCTAGAATTTTGGATGAAATAATTGCCTGATTCTCAAATTGCCAAATTGTGTATCCTCATGGCCTAAAGCATCCTCCCACGGACAAGCGTGCACCCTTGGGTGTACCTCCTCCCCCAGCCCAGCGTCCTCTGTGCTCGAGCGTCCTGCCATGGGCAAGCTTCTCCTGTGGGTGACTGTCCTCCCATAGGTGAACATCCTTCCATGGCGACCACCCTCCCACAGGGTCGTGTCAGCCCGTGGGCTAGCATCTGCCGTGGACAAGTTCCTCCCACGAACGAGCCTCTTCCCGTGGGTGAGCGTCCCCCTTGTGTACTCACTGAGCTAGAAAGCTAGAAATAGATTACTGCAGAGCTGCGTGTTTTTTCCGTGAACCAGTCCATGATTTTATAAGGCCCCACTCTGATCAGCACTGCATGGGAAAGTAAAGCTTTAGCCCAAGCCCTATGGTAATCTAAAAACACAGAGCTGCACAAGTCCCAAGCGATGTTATAAATGTCCTATTATAAAAATAGCTACTCGGCAGAGTTCCTTGCAGTTTTCCCAAAGCTGCTGTGTCCATACGTCCCTTCTGCTCATCCTGTACCCCTCCTCTCGGTAAGACAGACTTCACTGCACTTCAAACAAGTTGACCAATGTCGTCAAGGTTACAGAGGCTGTAAGTGTATGTGAAGGAAAGAACTGACTTTTATTGCATGCCTACTATGTGTCATGCGCTTTATGGACACACAAGCTTCATAGACACCCTAGGGCTGAGGGCGTGCCTTCCACTCACATGGTCAGGATAATGAATATTTTAACATTAAACTGGTCTTATGCTGTGTCTCAGGGAGACGCACCCACTATGTGCCTGGTATTAATGTATGCTAGGCCTTCTGCCTGCACTGTATTTAATCCTTGTAAGCCCGGGGAGCATGTCCTATCATCATGACTTTTTAGAGGTAAGGAAGCTGAGATGCAGAAAGCATAAGAAATATGCTCCAGGTCACAAAGGGCAGTCCAGGACTTGAAGCAAAGCCCATCTGCATCCAGATCCCGGGCTCTTTTCACTTCATGATAAGGACACGTGCTGAGATGAAGAGCAGTTTATCTCCCAGATTCTGAACATGCTTAGCATTCCGCCATAACCCATGTAAACGTGGAACCTGGACCAGAGGGAACACTGGAAATCCTGTTGTCCGAGCCCATCTTCTAAGGGATCTGAGGCCCAGAGCTGGATCATCCCAACATCTTACAACGAGCCAGGGCCTTTACTCAAGGTCAATGCCATGTTTTCAATGACAGGAAGCCAGAGAGCCATCTCAGCACTAGCTCCTGGGAGCCCTCCACAAGGACAGGGCCTTGTCTGGCATATTCACTAGTGCATCCTTGGTGCCTAGAACAGTGCCAGGCACTTAGTAGACACAGGAGAAATATTTTCTGAATGAATGGGGGAATGCCTATCTTCAGCCAGTGTTACCTGGGCACCAGGAAAATGTCTCAGTCACGGCAACGGGACCAGCAGACTCGGGGAGGAGGCCCTGCCTGGGTGGGAAGGGCTCTGCGTCAGTTCAGTGCCGTCTGGTCTCTCCTCCACGCCCGCACTGAACGTGTTCTCAGACGCAGGTGCGTGAGGTCTAGGGCAGGTACACTGGTTGGAGAGCTCCGAGGCCGGACAGGGAGCCTTAGAGCCCACCCCAGGACTGGCTGTGCCGCTCAGCAGAGAAGGCCCTATTGCCACCAGGCTCACTCCCGAGGCGCCGGGAAGAGGGATCAACAGCCTTGGCAACTGCCACGGTCTGGGACATGCAGGGCTACACGCAAACAGCTCCCAGGTGCAGTGAGTGGCAATTGTCACGTTTGTGGGTTTCCTCAGCCTTAATCTTCCCGGAGAAGGAGTCAATTTGAAAAGCAATTTTCTAAGGAGACTTTATCAAGAGAGTCGGTGAAGGGTGCTCAACTAAAATCAAAAGGAAAAATACAACTGGCTGTGAACAGCTGCACCAGCCACGAGGGATGAGCGGAGCCAGCCGGGCCTGCCCGTCGGCCAGCACGGAGCCAATCGCTCGCCCAGGCCACCCCAGCCCTTCTGTGCACCCCGAGGGAACTGCTAACTGGGCTCCTTTATGGCTGTGGCAAAACATGCGATCCCACTCTGCACTGTACGTGAATTCGGAGTGAATGCCAGAAGCAGCATGGCAGCGAGACAGTGTGGTCAGCCCGCTGCCCGCTGGGTGACAGCGGCCCAGCCCTCCTGAGCTGCAGTGCCTTCCTGCGTGAGTTCCTGCCCACCTGGCTCTGTCACACAGGGAAGAAAAAACCTCACAACAGCTCCCTGCTGCGTATTCTCACGTGACTGCCACATAAGCAGGCGTTTTAGGCACTGGAGAAAGAGTGGCTGTTATTATTACCTATTGTGATTATTCCAACAAAACAATCGCAGCTTCATCACTTCATCGTACAGTTGAGGATTCATAACACAAACAGGATTCCCCACAGCCTCCCGGAAAACGACACCTATTTCTAGGCACTAGGCAATCGAACACTTATTTGCAACGATATGCAATAAAACAAAGATACAAGCTGCCCCGAGTCCGTAAGTGTACCTTTTGTAAGACTTAAACATTAGACTTTTGTATATCATCTCTAAAAGTTCAGAGAGGAGCTCTTAAACCTCTTGGTCCATGCCTTCTTTTCTGCAGCCAGTAAGTTCCAGACTATGGCCTGGGAACTAACACCCTGTGACTATCTAAACTACCTCTGCAGAGCCTCATTTTGTTCCACAAACAACCATCTCTGAATTTAACCTTCTTATAAATTGACTGTTCCTAAGCATGTAGCTCCTTTTTCCTTTAAAATAAGTTTTATTCCTTTTTCTTCTTATAAAAGCAATATATGGTCACTGTAGAAAAATCAGAAAATAAAAGTGAGCAAAAAAAAGAAGTAAATAAGAAACACCTGGAAAATATTGTTCCTTGCCCCCCCCCCCCACAAATGCCATGATGCCTGCCAAAAACCTTACCTGCGAGAGGAGGGTATGTTCTCCTTTCTCTACCAAGATTGCTGCCTCTGGAATTCACATCAGGCTTTTAATTTAATTCCATAGTAACTTAACATTCCCAGAAGAGTCCAGCCACATGCGTCCTCTCTCAGGGGACCCAGTTTCTGTGCAGTTCACATGGCAGGACAGGGATCAGGGGAGTGTTTCTAGTGGGTAATTTCTCCAGGGCACTAAACAAGCCAGACTCCCCAGGGATACCTGGCATGGCCTCTGACCCCGGCACACACCCCAGTGTCCAAGACTTCTAGAAAAGTTTGAGATTCTTAACACAAGCGTGTGTGTTTGTTCACACTCCAGCCTGTCTTTTGGCTTTCCAAGGTGCATGATAAAATTCCAATTCTTTTTTTAGCCTCCTTCCATCTCTCCCTTGCACCCTCTCTCACAAATGCACAGCACTGTCCTTAAGTGAGACCTTTAGACCGGGCAGTGTATGGCCTGTGTCCTGGTTTCCCTTTGTCAGCCTTGCTGTCACTGCCTCTCCCTTTGTCTTTGTCTCTTGTGACTTCCCTGCGGCCTGTGGGCTTCCTGGGAGAGCCAGGTGGGAGAGCTGCTGAGGAGGACTAACACAGACAGGGTGGGACGCACCAGCCCTCATTGTTCTGCCAATCAGGCTGCTTCTTGGGAAGGGCTCCTCTGCCTGTCGATCTGATTTCTAGCAAACACGGACATCTCATTTCTGATGCTCAGCCAATTAAAGAAATATTTTCCATTTTCCCCAAGGGGAGCAATTGTCACTTTTCTGCTGGAGTTTCCACAAATTTCCTGTAAAGGGTCTGTCACTGTATGGCTCCAATTCAGAAGTGCCCTGAGTGCAAATTGGGACCAAAAATTTTTTTTTTCTTAGAATTCAGCTGGTGTTTTGAATCCTTAAGATAACAGTGACTATTGCATTTGAAAAATGAATAGTGATGTTTTATAATGTCTATACTCAGAGTAACAGTCTCTGATTGTTGGCTTGTAAATTTCCTTCTTGAATGTTTCAGGAAGACCTGGGCTACAAGATAGGAAAGGGCCTCCCGTTCAACACAGAACTCAGAGCTGGAGTCTCTCTTCCTATCTTCATTCCTTGTCACCTCCAACTGTGCTTCTCAGAGAGTTCCAAAGCCCCTCTGGCCCAACTCTGGAAGGAAAGGCCCCATTCCGTCGTGCCTGCCTGTCAGTGTGGAAGCTCTATGGTAGAATGTGGCATTTCATCCTCACACCTTAAGGTTGGACATTCCGGAGAAGTCCAGAAAACCTGCATTGACACTTTCCCCAGTGGCCTTTCCTAGAGCCTGTGAGCCAGGCAAAACCTGAATGCCCTTGAGCTTCTCTGTGTGGTGTTCTTATCAGGTTCAAATTCAACATACACAAACAATTTAGAACCATCATGTCTAGCACAGAAGCAACTAGCCACATGCGATTAAGTGATAAAATTAATTAAAACTGAATTAATTAAAATTGAAAAAAATAAATTGAAAATTCATTTGTTTGCTCACGCTAGCTGCATTTCAAGTGCTCAGTAGCCACATGTGGCCAGTGGCTGCTACACTGGAGAGCACAGGTATAGAACATTTCCATCACTGTAGAAAGTTCTAGTGGTCAGCACTGGTCTAGACATTTGTGAATAGACTACATATATGAGTGTGTGTATATACACACACACACACATCTTCACAGCAACTCTTCAAAGTAAGAACTAATAGCCCCATTGTACAGGTAAGGAAAACGAGGCTCAGACCATTCAAATACTTGCCCCCAACTAGACCCATAGTCTGAGATTCTTTTTGCTACCCCACACAGCTGTCCATCTGGGCGCTGTAGCCCAAACCATCTTTAGTCATTTATCACCTCACCTGTTCTGTTTCTGACCCTGTTCAAAATAAACAGCATCTTCTTTGAGAGATCCAGGTCATGGTCCTCCATACCCCGACCTCCAAAGTTGGCTTAATGCCTGCTCTCCACCAAACTGGATGATTTCCCCAGAGCCTGGGAACAGGAAGACCACCACCACCACCATCCGGGTCTTCATAACCAATGGATGTTCCACCTGTCATTCAGCACGTGCCAGCCAGGCGGAGCACACACAGCAGCACTCTGGGAACCTGTTTAAGGATGCGTTTGCAAAGCTCCTCAGGAGAGTACTGCCTCTATGAATGAGCTACAGCATGATCTTCAGCAAGCTGGTTCATGGCCTTGGTTCCAAGGGCAATGCAGACCAAAGCTTGGCTCCCAGCTGGGTGTGCAGCCAGTACCTTTCTGTAGGTGTGCTCTACAAGATGTGTGTTTTATAAAATTAACCACCAGTTTATGCTCCAAAATAAAAGCTGTGTGGAGGTAGGATATTAGCACAGGCAACCGGCCAGGGGAGGGAATCTGGCACCATGCACCAGGCCCTGTACTTGGTATCTTTATTCATGGTCTTATTTAACCTCACAAGAACCATCCACAGTGACAGTGAAACTTACAGTGCTCAAATTTGCCCAAGCTCTCATCAGTAGTAAGCATAGAAGCAGAATTCTAATCCAAATAGGTTTATTCCCAAAGTCTAGAGTCTTTCCATTAATAACATGCAACCCTCAAATGTAGTTTCTTTCATTATCTTTCTAGTGCAAGAACCTCTGAGCTTCTCCCATTCAAGGAAGGCCATCTCCAGGAAGGAGACTGTAAGGAGAGACAGCTTAGGGGATGTACTTAGGCTCAGCCCCCCTGGGGCTCCTACTCTTTGGCCAAAGAGACTCCCAAAGTCTCCTGATCTTTCATAGGAACTGTCTTTCACTAGAATTAATTTACCCAGTGTCAACTCTTTTCAACGGTGTAATAACAATTCTATTAGCAGTCACTTCTATTTATGGAAATACCTAGTACTTTAAACGAAAGGCATTATGAGGTCCTGCCCCAAAAGTCCACCTTGAGACAGGACTTGGGTGCTGACAGTTTTTTGAGAGATGATCCCAGGAAATACAAGTGAGGAAGTAGTGTGAGACAGAGAAAGACAGGAAAGCAATAAAGAAGACATTAATAAGCAAGTTGCCACTGTGGGCAGCTAGGCTCCGTCCTGCCTGCTGGGGACACTGAATTGTGCCACTGAAGAACAGTGACGCCGGGGTGTATTTATCCACCACATCCTGTCAATCATTGGTGGCGGGTTGCCCCTGACAGCTTTGGGCTGCCCTGCACAGAGGCTGAGCAAGCTCCCATGGTACCCAGGGAGGGCGGGTGGCATCCCCAGGGAAAAACTGGGAGATGCTGGTGTCTGCGACGGGAGGTGGTCGGGGTGTGTGGGGGCTGCAGCTGCAAGCAAACTCAGAGGAGACTCAGTTTCAGAGACCTGAGGCTGGCTTCAAACCCCCTCATCGGGTGCGTCTGCCATCCCTTACTCTATCTTCTCCTCCCTTTGCCCTCAGGAAAATACCACCCACTGGCAAGTTGGTGCTGACCCTCACAACGGACGCGTGCGAGGGCAAGGAGAACTTCGTCCGCTACCTCGAGCATGTCCAAGCCGTCATCACAGTCAACGCCACCAGGAGGGGAGACCTGAACATCAACATGACTTCCCCCATGGGCACCAAGTCCATCTTGCTGAGCCGGCGTCCGAGGGATGACGACTCCAAGGTGGGCTTTGACAAGTGGCCTTTCATGACCACCCACACCTGGGGAGAAGACGCCCGGGGAACCTGGACCCTGGAGCTGGGCTTTGTCGGCAGTGCTCCCCAAAAGGGGGTGCTGAAGGAGTGGACCCTGATGCTGCATGGCACGCAGAGCGCCCCCTACATCGACCAGGTGGTGAGGGATTACCAGTCCAAGCTGGCCATGTCCAAGAAGGAAGAGCTGGAGGAAGAGCTGGACGAAGCTGTGGAGAGAAGCCTGAAAAGCATCCTCAGAGAGAACTAGCGCTGCACACCCGCCTCCTCGCCACCCTCCACCCCCGCCTCTGCCTCTGTCCTCGCTCCACGTTTCTGGCAGGCGCCTAGCAATGACTGTCGCCCACACAAGCAATCCCGTCTTCTTGATCTGCAGCTTCGCTCACTGTCGATGATTATTTTCATTACAATGGAAGCAATCTTTTTAATTCTATGCCCCAAATACAGTGTTCCCACCAACATCTCTGTCCTGTGTGTGACTCTAAGGTCTTTATTCCTGTCATTCAAATGGGTGATACACTGCAAACAAAACTGGGATAGCATTCCCCTCAATTTTTTTTTTCCATTTCTGAGAAAAGAATGCATTGAAAGAGCCACACAACAGTGACTCGGAGAACGTTTGTCCGTTGTCTCAACTGAGAAGCTGTTACACGTAACAAGGAAATCAAAGCTGGGGACAGAGGGTGAGCTCTGTGCGTCTCTTGAAGCACAGGAGATGCTGTAAATCCTTTGGGGAAAGATGTTTTGAATTTAGCAAGATTTGCCAGGGATGTAGATTAAGGCAGTGTGACTCCAAAGACGCCACTCACCAAGAGCCCTAGTTACTGTTGGGGAAAAGAGATTCAAAAACCGTGTGCACCAGACATTATACCACCAAGACCAAGATCACAATTCTCCCCACCCAGCCGTGTGATGAACATAAAACCTAAGTCGCATGGTTGTCCTTTCACCAGCTGCGGCTCTGAGTTATGGTAAAAATCTGCTAGAGCAGCCCAAATTTCTCTCGGTTTGCATAGAGTTCATCCCAACCTCGATTTCCTGGGGCTCCCCACACAGCTATCCAAAAGAAAACATAAATGAAGCCAAGTCTGGCAACAGTCTGGTGAAAGTAGTTTACTAGTTGTTAAAACAGGCGCGTTCCTTTTCCTAAGTCACTTCGGGGCTTTATAATCTGATCTAAGTGAGAGGTGAGGCGAGTACATTTTTTTGACAGCTGTGCACACATATACTTGGGCTTTGATTTCCAAAAATATAATTCGAGAGAAGTATCTAAGTCCCTCACGTTGAGATTTCATTGATGTGTTGGGGAAATGGCTCTGTCTGGGGAGAGGCATATATGAAGGATGAAGGGAGCGTGTTTGCAGATAGGAGCAGCCACCCTCATACGGACCTTCATTCGTACGGAACCTGTTCTGCCAAGGGGGACCCTGCCAACTCACCCCGCAATACCTGGAGGCCTGAAGGAGGCAGGAGAAGACCTCTGTTAAGAAAGCACATAGTCGCCATCTTGGCAACTTATGCAATCCATGAGAATATTTAACATGCAACCCAAAGGTCATAGCTGTCAG
Organism: Cheirogaleus medius; assembly: GCA_008086735.1. Classification (NCBI taxonomy): domain Eukaryota; kingdom Metazoa; phylum Chordata; class Mammalia; order Primates; family Cheirogaleidae; genus Cheirogaleus; species Cheirogaleus medius. Next base: position 16,904,582 of record VBSM01001118.1, on the reverse strand, counting down.
CCCCCAAGAGACACCATTTCATTCCCAAACAGACATTACCGAAGTGACCTATCGTCACTTTGTTCAGCTACCCAGGGACTGGCTTCTCATCCCCAACCCCAAAGCATACCCATTTTCAAGAAATGATCTGTTTTCAACCAATCCTGGCTCCATCCCTCCCTTCCCATGGGAGCATGTGGCTCAGCCTGGAGCTCCTTTACAAAGCCAGCGACACGAGAGCACTAGGTTCTCTTCCCTGAAGGTGGCCACGTGAAGAGGGAAGTCTGAAAACCCCGTTTTCTTTCTTTTTGCCCCCATATCGGCATGAATTTCTGTCTTCTCTAACACCCTGTGACCTTCTCTATATCATGCTTTAAAGTGTAATAATATGATTTTTTTAAAGAAATTTATTACTTGTTGCAAAGGTCTTTTTAAACCAGTCTAGATTTAAAGAAAAAAAAATACATGGAAATCATTGAAAATTCATGTCACATTAATGGTCTGAAAATAAACCAAAGGACATTATGTGTGCATGTGTGTGTAAGTGCACACAGAAATATATATACATATGTAGACTATATACATGTGTGTATATATGTGTATATATATACACTTGTATAAATGTATATACACACATATACCTAAAATGTGTGTATGTGTATTTATTGAAGAAACAGACACCACATTCATCTCTAAAAGAATATTCAGAGGATATCAAGATGATTCTGGCTGAAGAAAAAGGCCGGTGGAAATTCAGGTGAAAACGTTCATCGATTCCCATTATGTCACGTCTGTAATTTTGCAGCTCTCTGTATAAACATTAAATGTCTTATATTGCAGCAAAAATATAAAATAGTTGTCCATATTTTCACAGTTGTGGTATAATTTATGAAATTAGAAAAAAAATTATCAGCTTCTTAATAGAAATGGCCAGTTTTGATATGAGTATACAGTATATAAAAATATATATAGTGCTATATATAAATATTTGGTCTCTATTTCATTTTTTGCATCAGTATTAACACCAAAATATGTCAAGCTAGTGATGTTTTTATGATATCCCTGATCCTAATGCAAAAGACAGTTATTTATAGTCATTTATTTTAAAAAAGGAAAATAAGTGAATAATAATTAATCAGGTTAAGATTGTTACTCCCTGTGACAAAATTTTATAAGTAAATTTCAAAAGACATGTTGTAAATTAGAAGGCTCAACAATAAAACATTACCTTCCAGAAATTATGTGGGATGTGTTGTATCTTACATGAAAACACTTCCATCCATTTTAGGGGCAGATAATAAAAAGTTGCCAAAGAGAGGTCTAGAATGCCTGCTTTAGTAAATATGCATGAAAGATTTATAATTAGCATATAAATCACACACAAATTATGATCTACAGTAGCATTTTTCAAATTCAGGTTACATCCATTAGTGGGTTGTAACATCAGCATAGCAAGTCATTTTTTAATAAAATAGGCTAGGACAGAGTAGAATAGAATAGATCATGCATATGAAGGATAAATATTGTTTACTAAAATATTTGTTTCAGGTGTGTGTGTGTGTGCACACATGTGTGTGTCAGAGTGTGTGTACTGGCTCACAATGTAAAACACATTTCTTATTGTGGTTGTGGTAAAAAAATCCTTTAGAAACACTATTCTAGAATATACTAGTCAGGCCAGACTAAGTTATACTACAGTAACAAACAGCGTCAAAATCTCAGTGGTTTACTACAACACAGGCTTATTTATCATCCACACACATTCCAGTGAGGGTTCAGGTCACTCCCCAAAGCCACAGACCTCCATGCAGTGACTCAGAAATCGAGGCTGCTTCAGTCTTATGATTTGTAGTCCTAGCATGAGGCTGTTACAATCACCGTGCAAAAGAGAACCCATGGAGGCCTCTTACCACTCTTGTATGTTCGACCCATAGGATACACACACGCCAGTTCCTCCCACTGCCTACTGGCCAGTGCTGGCCAATGACCCTGTCTAAATGCAAAGCAACCGGGAAACGTGGGGCAACTAATAGGATACTTGGTGAGCATCAGAGTCTCTGCCACAGAAAGTGCTTGACGTTCCTTAAAACATATTCTTAAATTCACACCTAACAGGTGTGGTGCACACTGTCTGGGGGATGGGCACTCTTATAGCCTGGCTCAGGCACTACAAAGGCAATTTATGTAACCAAAGTATTTGTACCCCCGTAATATTCTGAAATATAAATATATATATAGTCTTAAGTACCAATTTACATGGCAACCTCTCTTCATGGATGGTACCGTGAACATTATTACAAACTAGCAGTCCCTTACTTCATATGATCACACACTATTCTAGAAAAATCTTAATAGTTATTAATAAAATATTAATATACTCTATTTATCATAGTTCATTATAAAACCAACTTATCATTTTGTCCCCTGATACAACACTTAAAGTCAATTATTAAAATCTTCATTGTGCCTATGACTAAAAACATATATTGAAGTTCCAAAGTTTGATCTCATGATACTGAGACACTTCTTTTCAAAACTTAAGCTCAAAGACTGATTTCTAAAAGATTAAGTTTAAAAAGCTGATAAAATTCTTATAACATCATTACTGTATGTCTTCATTACTACCATTTATAAATTAATGAGTGGTGCTTTCCTATGATCGATGCATTCATTGGTTTGAGTGATTATATGAAAACCACACAGTGCAAAAACCTTCAGGACACATAACCAAGCATTTTATATTGACAGAGAAAGAGAGATGCTGAAATAGGGGAATTGGTGATCTTAGTCATCATAAGATTTTAGATGCAAAGAGTCTAATTTGAGAGAAGTTTCTAAAAAGCAAAATGCAAAGATTAGGGAGAGTAGTTGTGGGAAAGGATAAGAGGTCCTAAAACTCTTCAGCCCTGCAGGGAGGCGAAACCAAGTGCGTGTGTTGAGACCTGAAAGGTGGTGAGCTGTGCCCACGGGGCAAAGCCAGAGCAAACTCCGGTGGAGGTCTGTAGCAGTCCTGCCACACAGATGGGTCACCTGACCCGGGTACAGGGCCGTGGGACCAAAAGACTAAAGAAACCACCCAGCAGCTGGTTGGCTCCGAGGTTGCCCTCAGGATAGCTGCTCTATCACATGAACCCATGCAGTTTTCTTCTAGTAAAACCAATGCTTAGAGGTCTTGGGGCTGAAATGATCTCAACCTATTCTCGAACTTCGAATGGGTAAGAAGGGGCTGGTGTGGGGCTGGTCATGGCATGCAAGTGCCCAGAGGGCCACTTCTGGTCAGCAGAACTGCAAGAAGCAGCTAGCTCCCACCTAAGGGGAGAGGTTGGAATTAATACAACTTGGAAGCCTCGGGGGGCCCCGCCAGGCTAGGACCCAGACCTCTGAGGAAGGAGCATCAAAGGGCTAGTGCGGGCACCCCTAAGGAGATTGTAACGAGGCTGGTTCTGCAAATGCTCGAAAAACTAAAAACTGGATTCAGCTGCTGCTACAGAAGGCACTGCCACTGCCAGGGTGAGGACGCTCTCTCATTCCGTTCTGGCTGCTGTCACAGAATGTCATAGACTGGGTGCCTATAAACAACAGAAATTTATTTATCACCGTTCTGGAAGCTGGAAGTCCAAGATCAAGGCGCTGACAGGTTCGGTGTCTCGTGAGAGCTCCCTTCCTGGTTCATAGCCGGCGCCTTCTCACTCCAACCTCACATGGTGGAGGGGCAAAGGGGTCTCTGGGGTCTCTTTTACAAGAGCATTAACCCCCTTGTATGAAGTTTCCACCCCTGTGACGTAATCACTTCCCGAAGGTCCCACCTCTGAATACCTTCACCTTGGGGATGAGGACTTCCACGTATGAACTTGAGGGGACATAAACATTCAGACCACAGCAGAAGTGTTGCTGGGTGATGTGGACAGGAGCAAAGGGAGCGAGTCCCTTCTCCCTCCTTCAGCCTTTCAGGCTTCCCCTGGGTCCCCCTCGGACAGAGCTCCCCAGGGAGCAGCAAAGCAGGACAAGAGTGGCCGTCCAGCCCTGGCAGCACAGGGTAGAGAAGACAGGAGCTCACTAACCCGCACACTGAGCTTCCTGCAGTCACGGCCCTAACAAACCCCCTGCACCAGGGACCTTGTCCAGGGTTTGGGGTTAACCCAGCTTAATCCAAACCTCCTTAAGTTCTCTGTTGATACCAAACCTTATTAATCAGCAGTTATCTTTGGGAACTTTGGGGTTGCAAGAAACAAAAAACCAAATATAACTAATGAAAACAAACAAGCAGTAAGTCAAAATCACATGTTGTAGTTCTCAGGCCTAAAGAGCTGGCCAGCACCATCCTAGAAAAAGGACAGCGATTGGAACAAATCTGGGGACCTAGACACATGGCAAGAACCCACAGTGATCTTGTCAGAACACCCCCAACAGAGCAGAGGGCATTCATAGTCTTGGTTTCACGGGACTCAGATTTCAAACTTGAACAAGAAAGAATACGGCTGGTCTAGTTTGGGTCATTTGCTCACCCTAGGCCAGAGGAAAGCAGGATGTCTGAACCAACAGTTGATTCAGGATGTCTGAATCAACAGCTGCTGATTAGCAGCTCCTCAACACAAGGTCAGGGCTGCTGCCTGAGGCCTGGGAGGTATTTATAGGCAGGTGAGGGCAGCAGATGCCAACCCACTGTCTTAGGCTGGGTCCTCCCAGAAGCCACGCATGAGACAAGGAGTCCTGGGCAAGCCATTTATTTAAAAGGAAGCTCCGGCCGGGCACGGTGGCTCACGTCTGTAATCCTAGCACTCTGGGAGGCCGAGACAGGCAGATTGCTTGAGCTCAGGAGTTTGAGACCAGCCTGAGCAAGATGGAGACCCCGTCTCTACCAAAAATAGAAAAAATTAGCCTGGCATGGGGGTGTGCACCTGTAGTCCCAGCTACTCACTCGAGAGGCTGAGGCAGGAGGATTGCTTGAGCCTAGGAGTTTGAGGTTGCTGTGAGCTAGGTTGATGCCACAGCACTCTAGCCTGGGCAACAGAGTGACACTCTGTCTCAAAATAATAATAATAATGATAATAATAATGAAAGGAAGCACCCATGTATAGGAGAGAAGGAAAGTGAAACAGGAAAGGGAGGAGACCAATGCAGGGGACACTGACTGATAAGTGGGTTTCTTCATGGGCATCCAAGGCTCAAACCCACTGGTGGCCTCCAAGCGACTATGTAGCATATGCTTAAAACTTCTCCCAGTGGAGGGTGAGAGAGCTGGGGTATTTATCCACCAGGTCCTGTCCATCTTTGGTTGAGGGCTGCTCCTGAAAGCATGAACTCCCTGGGATGCTCAACCTGCCCAGTGTATGCACCAAGCATGCTCCTGTGGCCGTAGGAGACCCTAAGGCCGAGAGTCGCAGGTGCTTGCATCAAGAAGCCTCGGAGTGTGGGCATGAGCCGGAACAGCGAGAGTCAGGGCATCGGGGCGAAGTGCCCTGGGCGGCTGACACAGCAGCAGGGATGGCTCACTGATCCATGCTTGGAAGTGAGTGGGGCAGGAGGCTGCCATATGCCTCTCTATGGAGAAGGCAGCTTTGGGAAAGTCTTGCTCCTGGACTAGACTCTAGGCTACATCAGGGAAGAGGAGATGGAGATCCTGCCACCAGTGCTACTGGGAAGCCTGCTCTGAGCCCCCATGTTCACTAGCAAGAAACTTTTTATAAAACAAAAGTTGTTGTGCTTGCTTTGAGAGACCTCAAGGAGAGGAAAAGCCAGGAATGAACCCATTCTACAGCTCCCCAGGGGACTGCAGAACCAAGCAGGGACAGTGGAGAGTAGCCGTCAAGAAAATGAGCAAGTGGGGCAAATCCCTGGGACCCTTGGGTAGGGGGGACAAAAAGCCTGTCTGGGCCTCAAAGTCTCCAGTGCAGCCAGCCCCGTATTTCACACCAGGGGCCCAACTTTCTGGCTGACATGAGCCTGCCAGGAAATGGCACTCATTTGGTCCCTGCACCCGACCATGACCTCATCTCCTTCCACCGTCCCCCTCCAAACCTGTTTATTTCTCCTCCTTGAACAGGCCAAGTCCATTCCTGCCCCAGGACCTTTGCACTTGCAGGTCCTGCTGCAATCATGTGCAGATCTGTGGGAAATACCCAGATCTACAGGTGCTGCCCCTGTTGTCATTGGGATCCCATGTCACCACCTTCACGTGGTCTTCCCTTGACCACCCAATTCAAAGTAGACGTCACCCTATGTTATTTCCTTTACAGTATCTTCTCTATTTAATTTTCTCCTCATTATCAGCTTGCCTGTGCATTTCCTGCCTCCCACACTAGAAAGTCACATCTCTGAGAGCAGGACCATGTCTGATTGTCCCTGGCTGTCTCCCGAGTGCCAGACTATGTCTGGCACAGAACAGATTCCAATCCATTTTTCTTGGTTGACTAAATAGAATATAAAAATGAGCTTTCTTTCCAAAATGATACCCCTGCCTTTTTAAATAATAATATTAACTGAACACATGGTCCAAAAAATAAAAAAGACTTAATGGGGAAAAGACAGACTTTTCAGTGGCTATTAATGCTGAATAAAATATACACATAGGCCCAAACTCTGAGTACATCCTGCGCTCCAGCTAATGGGTGGTTTCCATCATTCTCTCTTAAGCTTTTAAATCATAAATATTTCAAAACTGTGCAGTGGAGTGGGTTCTCCATTCATCTTTTAGGAAGAACAACAAAAGCTTATTTCTTCCTTGAAATCAAAACCTCAAATGAATTCAGAAAAAGATTGTTTAAAGCTCTAAATAGAAAGAAAAGGTGATTCCATTTAGTATTCTATTATTTGTAAGAAAGAAATAAAAGAGTGTAATTTGTGACTGTCAATTTTCTCTAATAATGTGTAGTTGTCTTGCCACATGCTTTTATTTTTTTAGGCAAATACAATAATCTATTTAAGTGCATTTACTCAGTGTGCCCTTAGTGTATTTTGCAGCATCTACACAGAGAAGGACTAATTTTTAAACTGGCAAAAAAATGTTTAAACTGTCCAAAAAAAAGTAAAAACTCATTTTTTGGACTGTTAGTAAAAAAAATAGATGTCTAAGAACAATGTAAAAATTTTGCAAAGATTCTGGTTTGGAGTAATTTTTTTTCTTAGAACATTGACAGAGTAAGTACCCGTATGCACGTTTGCATGTGTATACACATGAGAACACATACACTCATGTGTGTCGAGGGTATATTATGGTAATTAAGATCATTAATAAGTCTGAAAAATCTCCCCTTATCAGCACAGCATACCATCTGGCACATGGCATATGCCCAATAAATGCTCATTGGGCTAATTATCTAGCTTCTAAACAAGGAGCACATGCAGTGACATTTGAGTTTGCTTCTTGAAACCTGACCTAGGATTGCAATCTCTGAGTGAGAAAATTTTAAGTATCTCATACAAAAATCCATTCAGTACACAGGTAGTGGCAGATGGCATTGTGCCCTCCCTATACCACCTGGCCCTTACTATTTGCAGGTATTTCCAGGCCTGACTTCCAAATGCCAGCATGTGTATTTCTTTGCCTCTTGGCCCCCAGAGTTAATGCCCCCAGAGCACACCTCTCACTGGCTGGCAGGAGTTGGGGGCTTAATATCCTGGCTCCCTCCCCACCCAGGGAGGATGACTCTCAGGCACGTGTTCCACTCCGGCTCCCAGAGTTCCTCAGTGGATCTGGCTCCGGCAGCCCTCGGTGCCACGTGATCTGGTGACACAGCTCTCATCATCTGCCTTGCCTTCCCTGCACCCCTCTGCACTCCCCTGCTGGCGCTTCCTAAGATCATATTCCAATGAAACTTTTCACATGCAAATCTTTGCTGCAGGATCAGCTTCTGTGGGAACCCAAACAAAGACAGATTCCTTGAATCATTTTATCTCTAACAAAATACTCATCCTCATAGGCATGTACTCGTGCTTGAGATGGAATGAAAATGAGCCGGTGTCATCAACTAGCACTTTTCTGTGTGAAATCCAGACGCTGTCTGGGTCTCTAACGAGTCTTTGAATGAAGCATGATGAAGAGCGTGTCTCTTTCCTAAACAAGGGTGGTCTGGTGGCCGTGTAACAGAGCACCCTGTCCTGAGCAAGGGCTGACCCACCCACACCCCAAAGCCCCTGTTAATTAGACAAAGGACATGCAAGCAAAGAAAACATTTTAATGAAGGCTTCATTGGCAACACCAGACAGGTCAACTATGGTCTAATCCAAACAGGAATCCTCACTCTTTCATCATCTGTTCTAAAATATCAAAGCTTTCCCCTACAGTGGCCCCACAGACATTTTCTCCCATTAAGCCTGGGCATTCTAAGAGCCCTTCTCTCCGGATTTCTTCTTGTTTGCTTTTGCCTTTCCAACCATGGTCTCCACAATGACAGCAGTTTCTTCGTACGTCTGAATGCTCTCCGTTGAAATCTTCTCAATGGATTCCACCACTTCCACCGTCTGATACGCCAAAGGCTTGGGAGGGCTTTTTTCTGGCAGACTTCTTCTCCTAGTCCCCTCCAATCCCTCCTGGATGGCCTCAGGCCTTTGAGCCTGGGGTGTAGGCTGTTCCTCCGGACCAGGTATGACTGTGGGGCAGGGTCTCCTGGACCCCTCATCCTCCTTCTCGCCGTCCTGTTTCTCCTCTGGGCCTTTCAGTTCTTCGACACTTATCTCGCCCTCCTTCTCTGTGGTCGGCTGGACGCTTGGGTGTTCCTCTTCTCTCCCCTGGGGAACCCCCTCCCCATTCTCCGGAGGGGGCTCAGGCTGCTCAGGAGAGGGCTCCACCTGGTCCTCAGGACACACGGAGTCTCCCTCGATGGAAACCACCACCCCACCTTTGGCCGGGATGGAGGAGACACAGAAGTCAGGGTCCACGTAACTGGCATCCCCTGTGACCAGCACGTGCCGCCCTTTGGTGTAGAGGTCAGCTACATCGGGAGGCTCAGGCTCCTTGGGGCTTTTCACTTTCTCCTTGACCAACTTGGACAGTTTCTCAAAGGCTTTGCTTATCTGCCCTCCGTCTGGTACATCCTCTGGGGCCCCTTCTTGTGTCAGGGGACATGCCTCTTTGCTTTCTGGCTCAAGCTTAGATTCACCTTCTTCTTTAAGCACCACCTGCACCAGCTTTGTGTCTTCCAGACCTTTCAACGGCACGTCTTCCAGAGGCCCATCTGCTTTGTCTTTCGCCATAATCTCCTTTCTCCTTGGAACAGTCTTGGGGAGGCCTTTTTGTCTTGGTTTTGCTGTCGTTATATCCTGCACAGCCCTAGTGAGATCTAAGAAAACACACAGGCAGTAAGTCAAGTACAATGGTCAGTGAAAGGGTAAGAAAATGAATTGGTTGAAAAATAGGCTAACTCTATTGGAGACAAATATCTAGCACTACAGTGGGGGCTCCTACATCTGGAGCAGAAGCAACGGGGAAAGAGCCCTGGCTCTGTTGCTCTGTGGCCCATGTTGAGGACCCAGCTCTGCCAGCCAGCTGTGCGACTTTGAACAAGTCACCGGATTCCTCTGGGCTTCCACAAAAGGAAGGGAAGGTGTTCCTTGTCCTGAAACTCACGGTTCACCATTGCACTGGGCAGAGCGTACTGAGACACAATGCCCCACCCTGACTGTAGTCCCTGCCGAGCTCACGGCAGATGCTTAGATCCACAGACTAGACAGCAGAAGCCCATTCCTCAACGTCATCCCTTCCTCCGACTTCCTCAGAGGAGAAACGGCACAGTTATCCGGGCCTCTGACATGTTCAGATGGCCTCCGGCGTGTGGACCGAACCCATTCACAGTGTATCTCCTTCATCCCACATTTATCTCAAGCTAAATAAATGCCACCAGCCCTTGATAGCACCCTCTTCCTCCTGGGCCAGAAGGGGCAGCCATGCTATTAAATTCAGAAGTGATGAGAAGCCCCTGTCCCCAAAGCTTTGCTCATTTCTTCAGACCAGCTGAAAGGACAAACTAGAAGTTGAAGGAAATATACAAAAATCTCACCCAGTATAATCTATGAGGCTTCCCAGCTCCACCCATGTAGTGATTTTTGAACTTTTTCAACCCAAAGGTCATCTCTATCCCCTCCCACAGGTCAAGACGGACCAAGCACCAGCACCTCACATGGGTTGGCTCGAGGTGAAAAGAGAGCCACGTGAGCAAACAGCAGAAATGGGTCACAAAGCCACAAGGGGGCAGAGGACAGAGAGAGGGACAGGTCACAGGAAACTCTTGTCAGGAGCCGGGACTCGAGGAGAAAGAGCTTATAAGACCACCACGGCATCTCAGGGCCCAGTGCCAGAGGACAACACGAGACCCCTTGGTCAAAATTATTAAGAATCTCAGGACAGTGACAGCAGAGCGTTTAGCCAAGCAGGGGCCCGTGCAGGGCCGCACATCTTCAGAGCCAGCCCCGGGTGCCCGGCTGCTCCCAACGATGCTCCACAAACCCCTCCAAGCTAAGAAACGCAGATTTGCAGGCCCTGCACGTATGAGCATCCACATTACCATCCTCTCTTTTCCTCCAAAACACGGGGTTTTGCTCAGAAGACTTGGATGTGAGGTGACATTTCATAGAGCAGACGCTGAAAGCAGAAGTCGCATTTGCCAACCAAGCTGTTTCTGCTCGGTTTTGAAGGGAAGAAAGAATGAACAATTGCTGAGCCTCCAACACCGCGTCGGACACAGGATCAAACACCCTTACGCAGACTGGTTCATAACATTTTCGGGGGAAATGCAATTCGATATCCACTTCTTGCCCAAGTGAAGAAGCAAGAAGCGTATGCTGAATTGTATTTTTCCCCTGATTACATGCCTCGTGTTGAGGGATGGCATGTCCAAGGTGGCCTGTTCCCCCGGGCAATTTGTTTTCCTGATAAACTTCTTGCCTCTGTCACTTAGCACCTGAGGGGCACACCAGAGAGGGAGGGAAGGAGACCTCCCTCACATAAAAGCATTTAATTACCAGATGGGTCAGAAGGAAGCATGAATGTGAAAGTCAGGGAGAAAGGCACTTGGTTTTTTCCATTTTTTCAACACAGAAAAAAGCAGAAGCCAGGGATGAGGGGAGGGGTGTTACCTTTCCCGCTCGACGCAGAGCTGACTGAGGCTCCGGGGCTTGGGATGAACAGGGCAATGGGGGTCTCGATGAAGGCGGAGCTCAGCCTGGCAGAAAGAACCAGAAAACACAAGCCACGCAGACGGTCAGGGGCAACAGCGACTCTGTCTCTCGTTGAGCAAAAGGGAAAGAAGCTTTCTCTCGATCAAACTGCTCATAAATTATATATAATTTTACACAGATAACCACATACACGTTTACGCACGGGTTGAGGACGTAAAGGAAATAATCGTTTCTTTGGGCTCAAGTCATAAACTGTGAAACATAACTATAAAAAATTGATAAAGTGGGGATTGCTTATAATCTAAAAGTATCACTTCTCTGTGGGACAGAGTTTTGGGGTTTTTTGTATGATATTTCCAACTTCAAAAAAATAATAATATATATCATATATAGAGAGAGAAAAAGTGACGAAGCAATTGAGACAAAATGTAAACAACTGGTGAATACGGATAAAGAGTATATAGAAGAGCCCCTTGTTCTATTTTGCCACATTTCTATCAATTTAAAATTATATCAAATTAGAACCTCTGCCCCCAAAACAAACATTTTCACAAGGACGTTTGAATGCCAGTTCAAGGCTTATTCCTGTCAATGCATCCAGTGTTCCCTGTGGCACAAATACATTGACCATCACTGGAAAAAGAAAAAGAAAATCTTGCTTTTCCTGCTAAACATTCGAGTACTCTCAGCCAAGACAGAGCACCCAGAATGAAGGAAAGAACTTATTTTTAAAATCAGAATTTATTTATTTATTTATTTATTGTAGGTAAATAATATATTCTTTTTTTTAACTTTTTATTTCAGCATATTACAGGGGTACAAATGTTTAGGTTACATATATTGCCCTTGCCTCACCTGAGTCAGAGCTTCAAGCGTGTCCATCCCCCAGATGGTGCACACCACACCCATTAGGTGTGAATATACCCATCCCTTCCTCCCCTTCCCATCTGCCCAACACTTGATGAATGTTATTACCATATGTGCACTTAAGTGCTTATCAGTTAGTACCAATTTGATGGTGAGCACATGTGGTGCTTGTTTTTCCATTCTTGGGATACTTCACTTAGTAGAATGGGTTCCAGCTCTATCCAGGTAATACAAGAACTTCGTGGGCTACTTGGTGCAGGAGGGGGAGGGGCTCTCTTTTAATTCCATCTAAACCCAGAAAATAAGCAAGACTAAAATTGAAAAATCACAAATTAATTTCCAACCTATTCTCTGAAAGCTATCTATAGATTTGTATATGGACATATGGACATAGTCACAGGCAGACAGACAGATAGACAGAGAGAGAGAGATACACTTAAAGAGAGAGAATTTCCCAGCTGTCTTAACATGAGTAGGGTTCAAGTCACAGGTCCATTATGCAGGAGGCCAGACAGCCTCGGTACTGGCAGCTACAAGACTGACCCAACCAGGTGCTAAGAGTCATGATGGTGGTGGCAGCAACACCACCAGTACCTCTGCGCACTCCTCAGTGCCAGGCACCTCCCCTGCAGCATCTCCTTAAATACTGCTTGTCATCCCACCTGCTAGGACACTGTGTCCCCAGAAACCTCTAGACAAAAAGCAGACTTCTCAGCGAGGCCTTTCCTGACCACCCTGCTTAAAATCTCAAGCACCCCCACCGTCACCTCCCCTTGTCACTGCCCTCCTTCTGCCAGAATCCCCTCCGCAGCACTTGTCACAGGTCATGCTCCCTGTGTTACAAATGCATGCAGCATCTGTCTCCCCCCACTAGTTCTCAAGCTCCACGAGGTCAGGGATTTTTGTGTTTCCTTCTTCCCTGCCGTGTCCCCACTGCCTAGAACTGTGCCTGGCACACAGTAGGCAGTCAACAAAGGTTTGCAGAAGGAGGAAGTGGCCAGGATGGGAAGACGGGCACACTCTCCCGGGCCTAAAGGCACAGGTCCCTGACCACACCTGTTGCCTTCGACCTCGATGATCCGATGATACCGGTCCAGCTCGTTCTTCAGGGTTTGCTGGGCCACTGCCAGCTGCCGGCAGTCATAGGAGGACCTCTCCAGGATCCGCTCCGTCTCTTCGATCTCCTTGCGCAGGGTTTCGATCTGCTCGTTATAAAGCTGAATCTCGTCGTCATAACAGTCGTGGGCATTTTTAATAGCTTGTTCCAGGGCTGTTGTCTGTGGGCAAAGACACATTGTAAGGAAATTCTTCCCACCCTCTGCCCTAAGGCACGGGCTTTGCCAGGACAACCTAGACTTGGCGTATGCAGTTTTATTTTGTTTGTTTCCCTGTCACTTAGAGACTAGCAATGAGTCACTTTGGAATCCTTAAGCCAAAGAGGAAGGTGAAAACTGAGCTCCTGTCTCCGGGCACTAACATCAGCACCCTCTGGGATGACCCCGAAGGGAGCCTACCCCAAAGGCAATCTGAAGATGACAAACTCAGAAAATAAAAAGAAAGCTGCTATCGTGGAATAATATGCATAATTTTTAAAAAGTACATTCTTCATACTTTAATGAATTAGCATAGATCTAATAGCCAAAAATAAGTAAAAAGACAAATACATACTAAATAGATGCTACTTTTAGTAAAATAATTAAGGGAAAGAAAAGTTTCCTTATTCTCATTCAGTTGCTATTGTGCTTTAATTTTCTCCTGAGGTTTTTTTGATGTGGGAGGGACAGGGTCTTATTCTGTCGCCCCGGCTAGAGTACAGTGGCATCATCACAGCTCACTGCAAACTCAGACTCCTGGGCTCAATTGATCTCCTGCCTCAGCCTCCCGAGTAGCTGGGACTACAGGTGCACACACCACCACACCTGCCTAATTTTTCTGTTTTTTGTAGACAGTGTCTCACTCTTGCTGGTCTCAAACTCCTGAGCTCAAGCAATCCTTATGCCTTGGCCTCCCAGAGTGTTAGGATGACAGGTGTGAGCCACCATGCTCAGCTTTCCTGAGTTTTGATCAGTAGAGTTACATTTATGTTTTGGTAGCTAAAACGTGTATGTGTGTGTGTGCGCGCACACACGCACTTGTGTACACATAAAATAATGTCAGGGAAACACTATTTATATACTAATGCAGACCAAGCAAAATTTAAGGCAGGAAAATAGAAAGAGGTGGTTTTATACTCACTTTAAGAGCTGGTAACAATGCATAAGTTCTCATAAACGTACTGTTGTGCACCTCATAACATCTCAATCAACAACAGACTGCATATACGACAGTAGCCATGCAAGATTATAATGGAGCTGAAAAATTCCTGTTACCTAGTGACGCTGCAGCCACTGTCATGTCTTAGAGCGATGCATTACACACACGTGTTGGTGATGCTGCTGTAAACAAACCTACTGGGCTGCCAGCTAAATAAAAGTCTAGCACACACAATCATGTACAGTACACAATATTGGATAATGATAATAAATGACTGTGTTACTATTTATGCATTTACTATATTATGCTTTCTATTGTTATCTTATTGGGCACTCCTTCAACTTATAAAAAAAAAGGTTTCCCGTAAAACAGGGTAACGCCGCAGCAGCCTCGTACATCTCGTGTTTTCCTGCATCGCTTGATTGCATCGTTTTCCCTCCTGCTTGATTTAAGTATTATTACAAAAAAGTCAAAAAGTTTTTAAAGGCTAGGCGTGGTGGCTCACAACGCCTGTAATCCTAGTGCTGTAATCCCCAGCACTCTGGGAGGCCGAGGCGGGAGGATCGCTCAAGGTCAGGAGTTCAAGATCAGCCTGAGCAAGAGTGAGACCCCGTTTCTACTATAAATAGAAAGAAATTAATTAGCCAACTAAAAATATGTAGAAAAAATTAGCCGGGCATGGTGGCACATGCCTGTAGTCCCAGCTACTCAGGAGGCTGAGGCAGGAGGATCGCTTGAGCCCAGGAGTTTGAGGTTGCTGTGAGCTAGGCTGACGCCACGGCACTCTACTCCGGGCAAACAGTGAGACTCTGTCTCAAAAAAAAAAAGTTTTTAAAAATGGAAATGTTTATACAGTAAAAAAAAGTTACAGTAAGCTAAGGTAAATTTATTACTGAAGAAAGGAAAATATGTTTTTACAAATTGAATATCGCTTTCGTGTACACTGTTGACAAAGCCTGCAGTAGTGGAAGGTCGAATCCCGGCCTTCACATTCACTCCCCGCTCACTCCTTGACTCACTCAGAGCAACTTCCAGTCCCACAAGCTCCATTCATGGAAAGTGCCCTATACAGGCGTATTTTTTTTCTTTTTTTATCTTTTATACCGTATTTTTACTGCACCTTTTCTATGTTTATACTTAGAAATGCTTAGATACACAAAGACTTACCATGGTGTTATAATCACCTGCGGCATTCAGTACAGTCACCTGCTGTACAGGCTTGTAGTCTAGGAACAAGAGGCCACCCCATATAGCCCGGGTGAGTAGTAGGCTATGCCATCTGGCTGTGTGTAAGTCACTCCATGACATTCACACAACAAAACTGCCTAATGACACATTTCTCAGACCGTATCCCATTATTAAGTGACATGTAACTCTACTTATTTACCACCTTAATCTCTGTGGTTGTGGCTCTTTTATAATTTCATTCTCAATGAGAAAAGATTTTGACATGCACAGTCTTCTAAAACAAAGGAAAAAAACCCACTTCCACCTAGAGCAGCACTTTTCAAATCGCAGTGTACGTTAGAACCGCCTGAGCATGAGATTCAGATTCTGACTCAGGGATGGGGTGAGGCAGGAGATTGTGCATTTTTAACCAGCTCCTGTGTGGGGTTGATGGTGCTGATCCTCGGGTCACACTCTGAGTCATAAGGGGCCGGACAGGCATCCACAGGCAACGTCATGTATGTCCCCTATGAGGCATTTCCTACATCGAGGTCTAAATGTACCTATGGGACACCCTAGAGGACCATCATTCCTAGCCAAAAGCCAACTCTCTACTTCATATAGGTCTGGCCTTGGGATAGTGAAGTTCCCTAAGTGAAAGATGTTCAGGAATATATCTGTTGCATAAGGAAAGAGGAGGAAGGGAAGAAAATGTACATAGACTAAACACTTTGGGAAGACTTCTGTCCGGCCCATGTCATCCCTGTGTCTGGTGACTGTCCCACTCCATCCATAGGGAGGTACTGGCAGCAATGTGACCTCATTCTCCCGTCCAGAGCTATGGAACCAGGGGTGGACCTGACCCCGGCTGGCCTATCCTATGCTCTCTCTCCTGGGAATTTGGAAAGGGATCTGAGCAGTAGCAGCCAGTAGGTGGCAGGTTCCAGACCACCAGGACACATAAGCTGGGGCCTGCGGCTGCCATTCTGGAGTGGCGATCTTGCACAAGTGCATGGAGAAGCTGAGCAAGGCAATTCTTCAGAGAGGCAGAGACAGGTAGCCATAGAGTATGGACAAGCAGGAATCAGAGAGAGCCCACGGCAAGAGAAGGAAGAGGAGGGGAGGGAGAAGGAGTGAGCAGCTGTCTCAGACCCTGGGTCCTGAGTCCCGCTGCACCTGCTCTCGAATTTCAGACACTACCTTTTAACCCTGCCCCTTTGAAAAGAAAAGTAGCACCTTTCCAGTGGAGAAACCTGGCAGCATTGAGGACACAACGTCCCTTCCATGGGGTTCTTGCTAAAAATGCACAGCCTCCATCTAACCCTGAGAAAACATCAGGGAAACCCAAATGGAGAGACATTTCACAAAATAACTGGCCTGGACCCTTCAAAAGCATCAAAGTCACAAAAGACAAAGACAGACGGAGGAACTGTCCCAAACTGGGAGACACAAAAGAGACGTGACCTCTAAGTGTGGTTAGGATCAGTGGGGTAACTGGTGAGATTTTAGCCTGTGAATAGGACAGCATCGTTGTTAATTTCCTGGTTTTCATCATTGTCCTGTGGTTATTACGCGTTGACGTCTGGGGAAGCTGGGTGAAGGGTGTCTTGAAACTTCTGTGCTATTTTTGCAACTTTTCAGAAGTCTAAAATTATTTCAGAATAAAAACAAGAGTGCTCTTCTCGTTTCAAGGAGTTTCTGTTCCTCATAAAAAACTCTCGGTTCAGACAGTCAGTCACCTGTAATGTTAAATACCAAGCCACACCCACTAACTCCTGGGGCAGCCACACCTTGCTATCCACACCCGAGTGTTCACACACTCTAGGAAATGCTCCTGAGAAATGAGGGGATTCACGAGACCCCTTTGAGGCCGGAATCTCAGAGAAGCAAATTTCATGGGAAGAGTGTGTGGGGCTGTAGGTGATATAAAAGGAGTCATATGTCAGGGAATGGGGACTATCTCTCACTTTTCTGTTTGAAATGTTTCGTAATAAAGAGTAAAAGAAAAAAATTATAATACATATGAAGAGAATCTATTGTCCCCTTTGGGTATGAAGTCCCTATCCCAGAGAGGGAGTAATGGTCTGTGCCCACGAGTTCTAAAGGTGGTCTGCTCATCAAACTTACAACAACCTTTTCGGGGAGGGAGGGGCTATTATTATTCCTACTTTACAGATGAGGAAACTGAGGCACACAGGCAAAGTGGCTTGCTCATAAATACCACAGCAGAATTCAAACCCCCCTATGCAGGGTCTGAGGCATCTCCTGAAGCCAGAGACCCCCGTCTCAGCTTCCTCCCAGCTGCAGACAAGTGTGCAAGCACACTTGAAACACAAACACACAGGCACGCCCAAGGCCCCTGGAAAGCTCCCCCTTCCCACAAATCAACAGGCAGTCACCACTGACCTGTTTCCACTGAAGACACAGGTAACTCAGTGTGACACACACAGACACCCCTCCCTGAGGGTTTTCACTTAGCACACTTTTACACAGTAAACAGAACAACAATGGGTTGTCATAAATTGAAAAATCAGAGACTAGAAAAGTCATGTATAATCTTTCTTCCCTACAGTCAAGCGCAATCTTTTTTCATTTATCTCATGATTTGATAATTCGTAGCTTTTGTTGTGGTAGTGGTGACGGGATGGTGGGTGGGTGGGTTGTTGTTATTTTTGCATTTGTGTGTGTATCTGTGTCCGTTTGAAGAAAGAGGCATGTTTTAAAGGCTTGCTGTCCTGTGCTGGGGTGTGTGGGAGGAACTCCTGCCCAGGCAGGACTGCAAGGCACCGTCCCACCTCTGGAGGCTGATGCTCTGTGCGATTCTGCTGGATCAACCCAGACCTCCCAGCGCCCAGTGAAGCGAAGACTTGGTTTATAAAACTGGAACGGTGTCTACACCAATGTGGTTTTATAGCTCAACCAGGGGTGGGGAACCTGCAGCCACAAGGCCACAGGTGGCCCTCCAGATGCCCAAGTGCGGCCCCTCCACCGAATCCAAACGTCACAGAACAAATCTCTTTAGTAAAAGGATTTGTGTAAAATGTGGATTCCATCAAAAGGCCGCACTCAAGGATATAGAAGTCCACAGGTGCCCCAGCCCTGAGAGTCACGGCATCGAGTGCCACCAGCGCCAGCCTGGCCCTCAAAGAACCGGACACGGACGCTCCGCGAGAAGCTCACGGTCCGCGGGGAGGCACGTCAGTCACAGGGACATCCGGGCATCTCGGGGCTCAGGGAGAAAGGGTTCCCGGAGGAGGTGGGGAGTCCTGGGTATCGAGGAAGGACAGGGACTTCAGAAAGGAGAGACAGGATGAGCAGAGAGGCAGGTTCTAGAAAGCACAGGAGGGGTCAGGAGAGGAAGAGAGGGTGGTCCAGGGTCACCTCGAGAGCGGCAGCTGAGAGGACACCAGAGAGGGAGGCAGGGGGAGGGTGTGCGCCCTGTGGCACCTTGAACTTCATCCTAGACGAGATGACTACTGTGTTTCTGCCTGGACCATTAGATCT
>VBSM01001118.1:16833481-16885600 GCA_008086735.1 Cheirogaleus medius | reverse complement strand
AAAAAAAAAAAAAAAAAAAGTAGAAGTCAGAGAAATGCAGAAGTAGAAGGTCAGACTGATTAGATGCATGAGAAAGAGTCAATGTACTGTTGCTGGCTCTGAAGATGAGAGGCCCTAAGCCAAGGAGCATGGGCAGCCTCTACAGCCACTCCAGGCCAGCAACCAGCAAAGAAACTGGGTACATAGTTCTACAGGCACACAGAATTGAATCCTGCCAACAACTTGAACAAGACTGGGAGCAAATTCTCCCCTAAGAGCCCCAGACAAGTGCCCAGACCTGCCGACACCTTTATTTCAGCCTTGTGAGACCCAGAGCAGAGAAACCAACCAAATTTCCCAGACTTCTAACCTTCAGAACTGTGTGCTAATAAGTGGGTGCTGTTTGAAGCCCCAGGTTTGTGGTAACTAATCAAGGCAGCAACAGAAAACTAATACAACTATTTCATCAGACCCACTACTAGATGTTTTTACTAAATATAAGCACATATCCTATTTTATATGAAATGATTTGCTAATATTTTGATAACTGTTTCAATACAATTGATTTCCTTTTAATTATATGTGCTTTATTTTATGCCTTTATCATCATTTTTCTGAGACAGAGTCCACGAGCTTCATCAGACTCCCAAGGGTGGGGGCAGGGAGGGGTGGCACCAAAGAGGAGATTAAGACCCTACTTTAGAGCAACAACGACATCAGAGTAAAGCAAGTACGTCTTGCAGTAGCAACTAAGGGCAGGGACAGGTGGCCAGCCAGTTTCATTCCACGTTCTCAGAAACTAGGTTAATCCGTTGTGCAATTTCTTATTCTGATATTCACCAAATACATACATGTACATAGAGAGAGAAATCGCTTTGTCCTGGAACTGCAATTTACCATCTTGGCTGGGCTCTTTCATCTTTCTCAGAATCTAGGGCAGTGGTTTTCAACTTTATCCCCACGGCCACAGGAGAAAACACATTTCACACTGCCAGCCCTGCACATCAGACAAATGTGTGCGTGTGTGAACTGATATATATAGGTAAAACAAAGGTTTCACAAAATAAATCCTACCTTTTTACTTGCTGATCACTGTTATTTTTTAGTCTGTTTTAGCTTAGTGTTGCTGACTTCCTTTTTAATGCTAGCTGATGCTAGTGAATCTACTAGCATTGGTGCTAGTGAGTGCCAGGAAGCTCGTTAACTGAGAAGGAAGGCCAAGAAATGGGATCGAGCTGTTCTGCTGAGTTTAGTTTTCAAATTAAGCTTCACCCACAAGGGGGTAGGAGTAGAAATGTGAGCTTCACACTAAAAAATTTCTAACTAGAGGCCAATACTCACACAACCTCTTTCCAGGTCTGTAATCAAATCCTGAAGGAGAAATTTTTTTTTCTAATTAGACATATACTTTATTTTTATTTATTTTTATTTTATTTTTTTCCAGCATATTGGAGGATACAAATGTTAAGGTTACGTATATTGCCCTTGCCTCCCCTCCCCCCTCGGGTCAGAGTTTTAAGCGTGTCCATCCCCCAGGTGGTGCGCATCGCATTCATTATGTATGTGTATACCCATCCCCTCTCCCAAACCTGCCTGACACCCGATAAATGTTATTCCTATATGTCCACTTAGGTGTTGATCAGTTAATACCAATTTGCTGGTGAGTACATGTGGTGCTTATTTTTCCATTCTTGGGATACTTCACTTAAGAGAATGGGTTCCAGCTCTAGCCAGGAAAATACAAGAGGTGCTATATCACCATTGTTTCTTATAGCTCCATTTTATACATATACCACATTTTATTAATCCACTCATGTATTGATGGGCACTTAGGTTGTTTCCACATCTTTGCAATTGTGAATTGTGCTGCTATAAACATTCGAGTGCAGGTGTCTTTTTCATAGAGTGACTTTTGTTCTTTTGGGTAGATGCCCAGTAATGGGATCGCTGGATCAAATGTCAGATCCACTAAAGGAGAAATTTTACTATGAGAAACAGACAGGAGGCATAGATTTGAGCAAGTGTAGGATAAAAATCCCGGTATGTGTTCCTTTCTTCTTATTTTTACACAGTTTAACCTGGACTGGATGAATCCATGATGCAGAAGCTGGGACAGCCTCACCCTTGGTGGGGTGAAGGAGTCTCGCAGCAAACCCAAGGGACTGGGGAGTGAACATGGCCCTGTCTCCATTTGCCTGGGACTTCTCCAGTTTGGGCACTGCTGGTCCCATGTCCTGGAAACCCTGAGCCCAGGGCAAAGCAGGGCACCTGGGCAGCTACTCAGAATGTCCTGTTCCTGCCAGGAACAGGTGTGTCTGGCATGTGACAGCTCCTCCAGCTGGATACTGTGCATGCATGTGACACCTCAATAAAATGTGCATGAAGCCCTGATTTGCACGTGGCAGACACAAGCATACCTGGGCCTGCAGCTCCACTCTCTGTGCCTGCAGGTGGGAGAGCACCTCCCGGCCCTCCTCCAGCTGACTCCGCAGGGCACCCACTTCCCGCTCTGTTAGGAGCTTCTCCTGCACAAAGAAGGCCAGAGTCACACTCATGCATGTGAGGAAATGCAGAGAGGCAAAGGGCAAAGAAGGTGGGGCCAGTTCTGGACTGAATGTTTGTGTCCCCCAGAATTCATGCGTTGAAGCCCTAACCCTCAAGGTGCTGGTAGTAGGAAGTGAGACCTTTGGCAAGTGATTAGGATTAGATGAAGTCATGAGGGTGTAGCCCCATGTTGGGATCAGTGCCCTTATAAGAAGAGGAAGAGTCACCAGAGTTCTCTCTCTCTGCCACGTGTGATGCAGAGAAGGTGGCTGTCTGCAAGCCAGGAAAAGAGCCCTCCCCAGATGCCATGGCTGTCTGCAAGCCAGGAAAAGAGCCCTCCCCAGATGCCAATCTGCAGGGACCTTGATCTTGGACTTCCAGCCTCCAGGACTGTGAAAAATAAGTATCTGTCATGGAAGCCCCTGTCTACGGTGTTCCATTACAGAAGCCTGAGCAGACTAAGGCCCACAGCAGCCACAGCTTTCGGCTTTGTCTTCAGAGTCTGAACCACCTTGTGCGTGCAAAGCGCAGAGGCAGTCTCGGGAGACCTGAGCTTAGACCTGGTTGGGCCATGAACTCACTAGGAGACTCTGGAAGAGGCATTTGACTCTCAAAGTCTCCGCTTTCCCTTCTGTGAAAGGGAAAACCCAGAACGCATATGCTCATTGGGCTCTATTTTCTGTGCCTGTGAAAATGAAGGTCAGTCTGAGTTTGGAGCCACCAACAGGGCGATGGTGCCGCTATGGGAAGTGGGAGTCATGGGGCCCCGGAGGCCGAAAGGGGAGCGGGGCCCTGGTGAGGCTGCTGCGCCATCCTATGGACAGTCTCTGGAACAGCCTGGAAGGAAATCTTCCTTGGACCTCTCCACACTCTGCTAAGCAGCTGCCGCAGTCCTGACCTGCCTTTCCACTGTCTATTCAAAAATATTCAAATTGCTTCCCAAAGCCTGATGTTCAAGCAGCGCCTTCTGATGCCGCGCGCTGACTCAAAGCCATGCAAAATCAGAAGCCAAGGCTGTGCCAAGTGCTCCTGGTGTTCATGCGCTGAAGGTGGCCCCCTGCTTGCAAACACCTTGCAAAGTGGCTGGAGCAATGACACGGACACACAGGAAGCTGGAGCAAGACAACATGCTGGAAGGAAGCGTGGGTCAGCCCCATGGCCTGACCACATGGAGAAGCTGGGCTCGAGACGTACTGCAGATGCCCCCTCACCTGTGTCTGCTATTCCTTCTCCCAGCAGGGAGGCGTGTATTTCTCTCTCTCTCTTTCTCTGTCTCTCCCCTGTGACTCTCGGTCTGTCTCTCTGTCTCTGTCTTCTTTTGTTTCTCTGTGTCTCAGTCCCCACCTTCCTGCCTCAAAGAAGCAGAGAGGGGTGTGGCTGGGAGCAGAAGGGGACCCATGTCCCTGGCAACCAGTATATGGCAGATTTGTAAATATGCTACCCTGTACAAATGCCAGCCCACAGCCTCGGGATGGCGGGAGACACGGTGCAGCTCAGGATGGCCTCCTCTCCTCACTGCCTCGCTCCTGTTCCCCTCACACCCCTGCCCAGCCCCCATAGGGTCCCGCCCACAGGGTGACTCACGCGGGGTGGGTCCCCAAATACTCACTGAAGACGAAAGACAGCCCCACAGCTGGCACTAACAGGGAGGCCAGGGTGCTCTCTACTTATAAACAATGCCACACAGCATCCGAAAATGTCACTCTAGGACCATGCAGGAACAAGACAAAAACAAGAGCACAGACCAAAAGACCCCTAGGCAACCACAAAAATGACCGTGACTGCTCTCCCCACCAACAAGAGTGACGCTGCTTCATTGCCAAGTTCAGCTCCAGCCACACACGGTCTCTCTGGGTCCTTGATACGATGAGAGAGATACTCAGTTGTGGGACCACCCCCATTCTGAGGGCACCCAGCCCAGAGCAGACCCTGCTTACCTTCCTGTCCCCCAAAATCACCTGGCACAGCCCAGATATCACACCATGCCTCTCCCCCACCAAGAGCAAGTCTCCTCAGAGTGACGCCCCCTTGCTGCAGTGGCCAATCAACCCAGCTCTACCTGAGAACAGGATCCTGAAATGATAATTGATGGGCATTTGGACAAATATATCCTCATGAAGACCAAAAAAAGTAACTTTCCTGCCTGCCTCTTAGATGATACTTTACAGGGTTCAAAAGTGTCTTCTAAAGCAAATTTGGGGACTTCTTTAGCTTCGATATAAGCAGCAGCTACCCTAGTCCTCGGGTTCTACAGCAGTTTGTCTGCCCCTTCCCCGGGGCAGGCCCCGCCTCCCCAGCGGCCCATTCACTGTCTTGGGTGAGGCCTGAGCACACGTCTAGGCAATGGCAAGTGTCACCAGGGTTAAGAACCACTGTCCTAGGTCATCCTTGCAAAAAAAACCCAGAACCTTATCAGTTCACCAGTCCACCAAAGCCTGTACCAGCCTACCACAACCTCTGGAGAAGGGACCTGGCAACATTTTTATTTGAATTTCTATCCTTTTCAGTTTAATTTTATAAGTATCATATTATGCATTATAAACTTCCATAAGCCACATTAGGGACAAGTATGTCAATATTCTGTTGAGCAGCCAAAGAGCTAACTGAAGAAGGAATTTGGAGAGTTACACTGAGAATCAGGTTTCACATCCAAATCCCCAGTTTTTACAAACCAGCTGCAATAATCTCTATTCCATCTCGGTAGTTTTCATGCCACAAACTCATGGCCCAAGAGCCTGGTCTTTAAAATACATTCACTAACTGAGGTTTTCTGTATTTGAAATTTATAATCAGATTGATAAGGAGAATAAGAAAACAAACAACTCCATTGAAAAACGGGCAAAAGATTTGAGCAGATCCATCAATAAAGAAGAAATACAGATGGCAAACGACTCCATGAAAAGATGCTCCACATCGTTAGTCATTAGGGGATGCAAATGAAAACCACAATGAGATACACAACATGGCTATTAGAAGAGCAAAAAAGAAAAAGCTGACATACCACATGTTGGCAAGGACGGGGAGCAACAGAAACTCTCACGCATGGCTGGTAGGATGCACGAATGACACAGCACTTTGGGAAACAGGCAGTTTCTTATGAAGTATTCAAGGAAGAACAGCCCATAACTCTTAAGAGAAAATCCCTAAGAAAATGGTCAGAGACACGGTTTATGTCCTCAGATGTCCAAATATTGGTATTTAGAGTATGAGTAAAAACTCAGAAGAGCAAACTTCAAATGCAAACACAAAGCGGGAGCAGGGGAGAGGCCATGCTCACAGTCCAGCCCGACACTCTTCCCTGGGTCTCTGCCCAAGTTCTCTGCCCAAGTTCACGAGGACCACAGGGTGTGGGAACAGTCTGCAGATAAGGCCTCCTCCAGGATGGCTCTGCCTGTCCTGCAGCCGTGGCTCCGGTATCTTACCTCCCTCATCCCGCTCACAGTGGACGTCTGAGGAGAAGAGGTGTGAATGATCTGCTGCAGGATGCCAATGTAGGTCTGAATTTCCAGAAGATTCTGTTGGGGGAGGGAAAGCATTCTCATTACAAGTCGGGCTGCCTGAGTTTTTCCCACTAGTACCAGGTGAGCCCGGAAATGAACACTTCACATGCTCCACCATCACAAATAGGGCAGACCATGATGGAGTCAGGGATGAAGAAGACAGGGATGAAGGTGCTGCCGTGGACAGGCCCGCCCACCGTGTGCCACCATATCACAGGCACTTCACGACTCCCTCAATCTTCACAAGAACAGCAGGGCAGACGAAGGACCTGAGGCTTGGTTAATTTCACGTTTTCCCTTCAGTTACTTGGGTGCACTGCTGCCGCCTTCACAGAGCCCTGCGCATGCAAAAGGGAACAAAAGAGGCCCTGGAGGGTACAAAGGACGCTTTCTGACACCAGCAAAGGGCAGTGCTTCAAAGAATGGGCTTTGGTCAGTCGGGCCTGGACTAAATGACTTACTGGCTGTGTGTGGTCTCAGGCAAGCTATTTAAACCTCCAAAAATGCAAGTTCTCCTATAAAGTAGGGATAACTATCTACAGGGATGCAGATCCCTTTTACTAGCCAGTGCACCTGTCCCAGCTCTGTCCCTGCCTCTCCAGAGAGCGGCCTGTGGCCAACGGATGGTCATCTTGTCCGGGAATACACAGGCCCCGTCCCATCCCCAACCTAGGCCAAGGGATGATGGGCACAGGAGTACCAAAGACCAACATTCCTGCTCAAGGCGGGACCAGGCTATGGTGTGATCCTCACTCACACTCCAGGGCTCCCTGTGACTGTGACATCGGGCCAGGCCAGACTCCAGCTGAGACTGCACCTTGATGTGCTCCTTCCCTCCCCTAGACAGAAATTGCACAAAAATCACAATGTCTGATGAGGCAGGCTGTGCTCATAGGGAACCCGACCTGAGCACTATCTCGTAAGGCTGTTGTTGGGGTCCAATGACATAATGCGGGTGTGCTTCACAGTGCAAGCTAGTGTCATCATCATCATCATTATTCTAAATGACCTTGAAGAATGCATTGAGCTGCTTCCAATTGCCCCCAGGCACTGCTCACAAGATTCCATAAAGTAGAACGGAAGCAAGAAGGCAGGTGGGGAGGAGGAAATGGCTGTGCCTGATGGAAAGTTGGTGGGACCCCAACAGGAGGGTGCAGGCCTCACATACTGACGCAGGTACACACTGAGGCAGGAAGAGAATGGAAGGTTTGCAGAGCACTGGCCAGGCTCCAGGCTGTGCCTGTATTCCCACACTGTCTTAGTTTGGGTTTCCCCAGAAGCAGGCCTGGGAGGAGGATGCGCGTACAAGCAGTTGATTGGGTGATGATGCCGGGAATAGTGACTAGCAGGGCCGTGGAGTGCTGAAGGGAGGTGGGGAAGGGGGGACAGAGGAGCATGTTATCAACAGATCACCACTGGGGACACCTGGAGATCCTGAGGCCAGCAGAGAACAGAAGCCTCAGAGTCGGTCCACACAGGCAAGAGGGAGCTGGGGTGTTTCGACACCAACTCCTGTCAAGTCACGCTGCTCCCAGGGGGCAGCAGTTTCCCAACACTTCGCTATCTGGCGGCACAGCCTTCAGCTGCTCCAAGAAAGTCCTCAGGCAAAGTGGCAGAAACTTGCAGCAGGGGGAGGCCAGAGTGTGCTGGAGAGGTCAGCCCTGGGGGCCAGGGCCAGGCGCCCACATGTCTGCTGCCCTAGTTCACCCACACAGCTGCACTGCGAAGGGGAGTCTGCATTAGCATTTCGAAGACAAAGAAGCAGCTCAGAGAAGTTAGGCCACTCAGCCCTAGTTACACAGCTGCAGGATTTGATCTTTCTGAAAGGGGCGGCCTTGCAAAAATAACAGGAAAATACCTAACCCTACAATTTCCCCAGTAATGGTCAAAGATCAATCCTATGAGTTCTCTCACTAATTGGTACCCTGCAGGAGTTCTCTTTTGCACAACTTCTGAAAAAGTTGCATGAACGGAAAAGAGATGTAAAGCTCTCTCTTTCACAATTGTTTTTTGAGAATCTGCTTTTACAGAGTTCCTGAGAAAAACAGCAGAAAAAGGAGATACAGCCTCAACCCTATCTCGAGGACAGAGTCAAATCTCCTGTGATAATCTCTTCTCCAAGGAAAGGCAAGAAAA
Source organism: Cheirogaleus medius (assembly GCA_008086735.1). Taxonomy (NCBI): domain Eukaryota; kingdom Metazoa; phylum Chordata; class Mammalia; order Primates; family Cheirogaleidae; genus Cheirogaleus; species Cheirogaleus medius. The sequence continues at coordinate 16,877,441 of VBSM01001118.1, read as the reverse complement.
CAACTCTTGGCCTTTGACATCCTTGCAGTTTTGTTATCTACCTGCCACCAAGGAGAAAGAAAGGAGTGGATGCAGCAGTTTCTGACTGTACCTGCCATTTTTACAACCCCCTTTAAAAAGCCCCAATAGCTGGTTTCTGGGGCCAGCACATCCTTCCTCTTTCCAGCTCCATGCTGGTCCTTTTTCCTTCTCCCAGGGAAAAGTAAATAAACCTTTTCTGTCTATCCTAATCTCTGTCTGGAGAAAACTTTCTCAAAACCCGAGTGCACCAACATCGACACCCTAACACTTTCTAGTACACCAAAGTCAGGCCGGAGAGAAGCTGGTGGGGTGGGGGGAGATCAGAGCACTTAGGAGAGGAGGCTCCTGAATAAATGCACTCCTTCAATTCACTGGCTCAGAGGCAGAGCTAAAAACAATGCTTCTTTTTGCAATTGCTGCATCTCTGCATTTCCTGGAGCTTAAACAGTAAATAGATTATAGCTTAATCAAGACAGATCTATATAAAATCACTTTGTAAATTGTACTGTACAACACGGATACAGTTCCCTACACCTCAACCCCCAACACATCCACCGTTGCCTGTTTCTCTACATGTGTCTGGCGTATCGAGTGCCATCCTGTGACCTGTCTGTTTGGTTCAAGAGACAATGCACAGGAAAGGAGGCCAACCAGGCAGGCTCAGGTTTCAGCCACAGTGTCCTGCACTTGTCTGACCAAGCCCAAACTGGATTTTCTGGGGAAAGCACTTGGAAGGGTCGTGGCTACCTTTTTGTGCCTGTCCTTTGCCGCACTGATATCGTCCTGCAGGAACTGGGCTTCGAGCTGAAGGCGCAGGTTATGCAGCAAGGCTTCGTCAGCTTCCTGAAATGAGAAAGAGTCACATATCCCCAGCATGCAGAGGGAGCACAGGGGTGACATCAGCCAGGCATAGGGGACAACTGAGGGGCTTATTAAGATGCAGATTATCGTTCAGCAGTTCTGGTTTCTGGGAAGGGGTTAGCCTCTTGAACCTGGTCTAGAACAGTAGTTCTCAACAGGGGGGTGATTTTGCACCCAAGGGAACACTTGACAATGTCAGCAGACATTTTTGACACCACTTGAGTGGTGGGTGCTTCCATTTAACTAGTAGGTAGAGGCCAGGGACACTGCTAACTCTCCTACGAGATAGCTCCCCCACAAAAAAGAATTCTCTAGCCGAAAAAGTCAACAGTACCAGAGTTAAGCAACCTTAATCTAGAAAGATCAGAGTTAGGGTATATTTACATACCAAATAACCTTAACATTTAAATAACATCTATATTTGCTCTCTATCTCATCATCAGTGAGTTGAGTTTCTACAATAAGACTAAAACAAAGAATAATTTTCCCTTAATACTGAAATCTATATTTTAACAGTTTTCTCTCAAGGACTGTTAACATTTACCCTGAGATGATGTATCTTTAATAGAAGAATGCATTTTTTAGAATGACTACTTTTGTGAATTGCATTTGTTCCTTTAAGTTGGAAATGACATTTACCACAAAAGATTGAATTTTCTCACCAAGCTTTCTGATAATTCACTGACTTTCTTCTCGTTGATCTTGTTTGGATAAACCAAACAGATATAAAAGAACTGTTCATGCTCTTAATAAGATTGTGCTGTGATGTCTGGGATTGACTTAAATACTTCAGCATGTTCAGAGTGATATTGCAGATGAGCATTACTCTCCCAAGTCACCTCTGCCATGCACGCCTGCCAACACCTGAGGCCTTGGGAAGTGACTTATTAATGACTTGTTAGCAAGTATGAGGAATATTAGCAATGGGCTCTCATTAATAAAGGTGGGTACAGGCCGGACACGGTGGCTTAGGCCTGTAATTCTAGCATTCTGGGAGGCCAAGGCAGGAGGACTGCTTGAGCTCAGGAGTTGGAGACCAGCCTGAGCAAGAGTGAGACCCTGTCTCTACCAAAAAGAAAGGAAATAAATAAATGAATAAATAAATAAAAGTGGATACATAGTTTGGCTACAGTATTTAAGAAGACACTCTCCACACTTGGATGAACAGAGTTAAGATGGTCACCATATGTGGACTGGTCAAGATATTTTTGAGACATTGCCTGCCCTTTTACTACTAGGGTTTAGGTTCCAGCAAGACCTTTGCCTTTCTTAAGAAAGGCACTTGGTTCCTTAATTGTTCTTGTAAAAGACACTGGTGTAGGAAGATTTCTGATTGTCTGATGCTCACAATGATAAGGACATTGAAATTCTGACTTCATTGTAGTATAAGACTTGAGTGAGCTTTCCATGCAAATTGTTGACTCAGCACCTACAACGTCTACAGAGCAGGCTGTGTGGACTTTTGGGGCCTGCATCAGAGTAAATGTTTATTTAATAAATCTCTCTCTGTGTGAATTCAGTCTAAAACTTTAGCAAGATTGTATGCGAGTGACTAACCCTCACCCAACTCAAACTTCTGAAGCTATTTTATCTTAAGAGCTTACCCTTAACTTGAGAGAACTTACCAAGAACTTGAGAGCTGTGCAAGATCAAATTGGTCAACTTGAAACAGTTAAGAACATTCCTTTTGTACAAGTTTATGCAAGTAAAAATTACATGATTTATTCTCATTTTGCATTGTCCTCAGGCATAGTTTTAAATTTTCTAGTAGCCACGTTAATTGAAATAAAAAGAAAACAGGTAAAATTAATTTTAATAATATATTTTATTTCAAGCAATATGCCCCAAATATTACCATTTCATTATGTAATCAGTATTTTAAAAAGTTATTAATGAGGTATCTTTCATTCTTTTTTTCAGACGAGCTTTTTGAAACCTGGTGTGAATTCCTCACTCACAGCACATACAGTGCAAACTCCCCGTATTCCAGCTGCTCCACAGCCACATGGGGCTGGTGGCCCTGCACTGCACGACAGCTCTGTAGGATCAGTTTTAGGCACAATGGAACAGTTCATTCTTCCTCAGTGCCACTCCAGGTTTCTGCTCTAGTCTTTCTATGCTCCAATTTCCAGTTACTAAATCCTTCCCTCTGAAAATTCTGAAACCCTTTCTTTAGGCACCAGGGTTGCCTACACTGGGTGGCCAGGTAAGGAAACCGCAGCCAGAAAGGGGAAGACACCAACATCTAGAGTCAGTCCTCACCCACGGCCCCCGGCACTCTCCTGCCTGTTTTCTCTCAGCTAGCTCCACCTGCTTCCTCTCAGGGCCGTGGACCCTGGCCACCTTCAGCGTGGCTGTCCTTTAGGTATAGCAAGAGCTTGCAGGAAAATCTCTCCCTTTAAGAAATCCACACATTGTCTGAAGTTTTTTGTTTTAAATGAGAAGTAGAATGAACCAAATTATACAAAGAGACACATTTTTCCAGATCCAGGGCTCTCAACTGTCTGAACTATATCCATGGGAAATCTAACTGTGGTTATTTAGCTTCTGTACTTATTCACATGATTAATTCATTAGTCACTGAACTTTAATGAGCTCTGCCTTCAGAAGGTTACCATTCTGAGTCCTTAAGAGTAGGTCCTCATATCTTGTGTCCCAGACAGTTAGGAAGAGTTTAATTTAAAAAAAAAACAAAAAAAAAAAACTCAGTAGTAGTGTTTCTTCTTCCAGAACATGCATGCCCTGGGACATCAGATCTGTACTGATGCACTTCTGCAAATCAAGGCATTCCTACCCAGGGAAAGTGGGCAGACCCCCTGGAGATCCTGGTTTTTCTGGCTTTCTTAATTACCCAAACTTATCACAAGACCCTGGTGAAGCCCTTTTGTGAGAGAAACAGTAGAGAAAGGAAAGCGTGGGTCTTTCCAGCAATAGGCAAAGGTTGAGGAAACAGAAAGATCTTGAGTAATTTATAAAATACAGAAAAACAGCCAGGCCCCAGGAAGGATAGAAGCCAGGGCTGTCATAGGAACCTAAGTAGCAGGAGTTAATGAACTGCCCTCATTAGGACCCAGCTCCAAATGAATTGATCTCTACACCTCTCCCTCAGGAGCCACATTTCTGAGAGAGAGTAGTGATTGGCCAGCATGGGTCACATGACCATCATCTTGCTTGACCACAGGATAGAAGGAAAACCAAAGTGTGCTGGGATGCATCCCCACTCCTTCAGAGGCAGTGGTTCGTGTGGACTGATTCTCAGCCCTGGGGATGGGGCCACCAGCTCAGGGAGGCATGGCTCTGGGAGGCATCTGGGCCAGAGGTGAGGCAGTGTTGGGGGAAGACCTTGAGCCAGTCCCTCTGGATGTTTTTATACCTTCTCTCTGCCCCTCTTAAGACTCCTAAGGATGGGTGGGGTGGAGAATCCTCAATCATCTTAATTTTTACCAAAAATTCATCCACAATTGATCCACAAAGCTGAAGAGATGGAAATAGGGTTTTAAGGATCCTTGTGTTATTACTTATAAAGGGATCTAACACAGAATTTTAGAAATAGAAGAGACACTAGAGGTCACTGGTCCTCAAAGTTGTTTTTTCTTAGAGACAGGATCTTGCTCTGTTGCTTAGGGCTAGAGTGCAGTGGTGTCACCATAGTTCACTGCAGCCTCAAACTCCTGGGCTCAAGTGATCCTCCTGCCTCAGCCTCCCCAGTAGCTGGGACTACAGGTGTACACCACCACACTTGGCTAAGTTTTCTATTTTTTGTAGAGACAGGGTCTTGCTCAGGCTGGTCTCAAACTCCTGGCCTCAAGCGATCCTCCTGCCTTGGCCTCTCAAATTGCTAGGATTACAGGTGTGAACCACCACACCCAGCCCTCAGACTTTTTTAAGCCACAGGTACCGTCCTTCAAACAAAGTAGCCCATAGAAGCCAATATATAGAAGCAAAGCAGAGATGCTCTTCTTGAAGGACAAACAGGGGCCATGGGCACTCTACTCCATCCAGAAACCCTCTTCCCTCAGAGGCCCTTCAAGGGACTCCATGTAACATGAGGGCTCTGCAGCTCAAAGAGAGTCTACCTCTACAGATGGGAGGCTGAGGCCAGACTGATCCAGTGGGTCATTTATAGAGTAGATGGAAGCTAGTTGGAAGATAATGAGATTAGAATCTGTCATGGGCTTCTCTATACCAGTCTATAGCTAAATGCCGAGTCCTGGCCCCATCCTTCGGGGTGCCAGCCATTCTTCCCCACCTTCCTCTTAGGATCATGCCCAAACCACCACCCCCGGATCCCATCAGTCAAGTCTTTAAAACTGCTTGTGGTGATAATAAAAGGCCAGTCAATACTTGTCCTTAAAATAGGGATTAACCAGATGGTTCTGCAAACACACTGTCTTGCTTTGAAGAGCATCACCTGATAAACTTTCCCCAAAACCCCCAAAGGTGAGTAGGTGCCACTGGAATGTGCAGTTGCTGATACATTGAGGAAAATTTGTTTTGAAAGTGTTTTCTTTTGTTTGCACCAGAACTCAGAAATGTGTAGACGCTTGTATTTTTATTATGCTTTGGATGCTGTCAGCTGAATTTTCAAAAGCTTCACCAGCAGAAGCATGTCGATTTTTCTGAATTGAGACTCTACGTCAATAGTCTAATTTTAGAAAACATTCCAACCCTGATAATGTGTATGTTCTAGATCGAGACCAGTGATTCTCGAAGTGTGGTCCCGGACCACACCACCTGGGAACTGATTAGAATTGCAAATACTCCAGCACATCACAGACCCACAGGATTAGAATTTCTAGGGCTGGGGCCCAGCAATCTGGATTTTAACACACCCTCCAGGTGACAATGGTACACACTGAAGTTTCAGGACCACCAGTCTAGGCTATTGCTGTCAATTTTTAAGAAGTGGACTGGAGAAACAGAGTTCAGCACACCCTCGAAAATCAGCCTTGCCAACCTATTTACAGAGATTCTAGAAACTCCATTAAAAACCTAACTGTTAAATAATGGATATTCAAGTTCATAAAGATTTCTACTTAGCTAGGATTTAATTAAAAACACTTTTCTTCAACCCTGGATGTCAAAAGCCTTTCCAAGCACATTAAGGTCACTCTTCTTACAGGTGCCAACACTGGCCTGGAGGAGGCCACCAGGCAAGTTCTGCGTGTCTCCACCCTCTCTCTTTCCTCTGCCTCAGTTTCCTCAACTCTCCCTCCCTTTGCATTCTTCCTTGCTCTTCCTCTGCCCTTTTGCTTTCCTCAAGCCTCTCCACCCTCAGCCTCCTCCTAAACTCTTCCTTCCCAATTTCCTCTCCTTCTCTTTTCTGGAAGTTCATTTCCAGGCTCTGAGGAATTCTTGGGCATATGAAGGCGTAGTCCTGAAGGTAGAAGCTTTATGTCCCCATGCTTTCATGCCTAAACTCCCTGGCCTCTTGCTGTTTTCTACAGATGAGTTTAGGAGACACATGGATGACATAGAAAAGCACATATGTCAGCCTTTAAATTTTTTTTTTTTTTTTTTTGAGACAGAGTCTCACTCTGTTGCCCAGGCTAGAGTGAGTGCCGTGGTGTCAGCCTCACTCACAGCAACCTCAAACTCCTGGGCTCGAGCAATCCTCCTGCCTCAGCCTCCCGAGTAGCTGGGACTACAGGCATGTGCCACCATGCCCGGCTCATTTTTTCTATATATTTTTAGTTAGCCAATTAATTGCTTTCTATTTATAGTAGAGGCAGGGTCTCGCTCTTGCTCAGGCTGGTTTCGAACTCCTGAGCTCGAGCAATCCGCCCGCCTCGGCCTCCCAGAGAGTAAATATTTTTTAATTGTTTTTCAGTGAAAGCACTGGACTAGAACCCACATCATTTTAAAACTGGGGGGATTTTAAAGAAAAAAGGAGAGCTAAACATTCAAGTCTACTCCTTATAGTTTCCTTAAAATAAGCAAAGTCAGGCATTAATGGGGACCTATAACCTCATAGGTACATGTTTAGTGACCACGAGTTCTAGAGGTTAGCCAAACCCAAATCTTTAAAAGTCATCTAGAATTCCTACTACATCAAAAGGCTGAAAATTTTAATAACTTTGGCTACAGTATGTAAGTAGTATGTTGAGGAATTTAGTTCACTTCCAGGTGCATAGCAAAGAGTGGCTTGCTTTAGCTTACTGGTGATAAAAATGCAGGAGCTCTGTTCTGGAGGTTTAATTACATGGGCGGCATGATTTGATGCACGGCAGTTTTGTGAAAGCAGCAGCAATCAGCCCTTTCATGTTCATTATGATATTTTCCAAGCAGGATTCAAAGTCCAGGTCACTGATTTCCCATGGCTACACTGAGGGATGAATCCCTTGCACAAGTGAGACCAAAGTAAATGGACACTGAAATTAACTTGACGGCCAAAATCTTGGTTATCTGAGACATCCAAAGACTTGTCGACCAAAATCACTGACCTGACCAGCCAACACGATGTGGACTTTAGCCTCTTTCTTCTCATCTGATGACCTCAACGGACAGAGAATAAGAAGGTGCAATGTTCACCTGGCCACCTCCTGGAGGGGCTGTCTGAGTTCTCCACAAGTGGACCCTGCAGCAAAGACTGGCTACCTGTCATTTATCTGGGAGGTGATCCCAGGAACCACAGGTAGAGGAGGGGAAGTGACCCAGGCAAGGGAACAAAGCCAATAAAGGTGTGCTCAAGAGAGGTTACCATTGTGGACAATGGGCTCAGTCCTGCTGAGCTGGGGACCCCCCCAAGGGATTGTATGGAACCCATCTCTAAACTGTTGCCATGAGGGTGGAGCAGCTGGGAAACTTACCCCCCTATTCCTTTCCATCAGCAGCTGAGGGTTGCTCCTGGGGTGTTAATGCCCAGCACTTTGGGACTGTCCACATGTTCCCACAGCCAGAAAGACGCAGGAAGCCATCAGAACATTCAGCGTGGCCCAGGGGATATGGACGGGGCACCAACTCCAAGGGCTCCAGGGCAGCTTTAACTGGGAGCACTCTGGCTTCGTGTCTGTGCTCTGAGCCACATAGGTTCTCTGACAGCTCTTAGGAGGCAGAGAATGAGCCACCAACACAAGAGACACTGACTCCGGTCTACACTAACCACGGCTGAGCTATGGGGCTCTGAAGTCATTTAACCTCACCAAGGGTGAATTTCCACTGGCAAAGAGAAAGGGTTGGACTGGGTCATTTCTACGGTTAAAACCCGCTCTGCCAATAACCATGAGACTGCTCCAAGGCTCCCATGAGCCAGCGCAAGGCCCTCCCCAACTTCCTGCTTCTGCATGTTGGGTTTATGATTTCTGCTACATCCAAGTGCCACCTGTACTCTTATTCACTCTGCATTTTTCTTTAAATTGACTCATTTTTTACTTAGATTTATTTGAAAAGGAAATCTTAATGTCACCTGCTATAAATAAAAGGTAATCATAAAAAATTCAAAACTACAAAATATTGCTTCTCCATGCACCAGCTAAAATCATCTCCCATTCTGCCAGGCTTATGCACCCTACACTCTGGAGAAAACCACACTGGCCTGGTGTATGAGCACTCGAGGTACCACTTGATGTGGTCTGTCACATCAAGTGCTCGGAAATAATTTCCGTGACCATGAATCAAACACCACCATGTGACAGGCAGGTCATATACACTATTACATCATTTAATTCTCACTAGGTGCACAGACAGACTTCCACTGCGATGGGTGGGGACTACTATTGTGCCCATTTCACAGATGAAGAAGCTGAGGCTTAGCAAGATGAGGCAATTCACGCACGGTCTCACAGGTACTCAATCACAGCGTGAGGATCCTATTAACAGGCCACACTCCTCTTTTGGACCACACAGCTCACTTGTGAGCAGAAGTGTTTTACCCTGGACCCAGGGAACAGTCACACCAATTCCCCATGCTGGCCTCACCCATGTTCTTGGTAGCATCTTTCCCCAGAACCTTCCCATAATATTCATTCTATGGAACTGATACTTCAAATGCCCACGCTCTGTGTCACAATATGCATGAAGGTGGTCGATCTGCATTCTCTGGGTGGTAAAATGGTGAGATGGCTTTTCCTTGTTTTTCATTATCTGCATTGCCTTATTTTTCTACTGAGAATATGTATTGCTTTTGTAATAAGAAAAAAAAGATGACAGAAGGTTTGGGTTTGTTTTTAAATCCACTGTCATTTTCCATCAAGAGTAAAATGAAGGACCCCATTTTGGGGAAGAATGCCAAAGATGGCATTGCATGAGTGACAACCTTAAAAGTAAGTCACGAGAAAGCCCTGCCTGCAGTGAGGACAAATACTCACAAAGCAACACGTGCTGGTGCTCGGAAGGGGGCTTGGGAGGGCCTGGACTGGCACCTAAGTGGAGGGTGTTCGGTGCCTATGTCCCAGAAGACAGTGGTCTGCGGACAAGACAGTGGCCCCATGTGGCAGCCTGGGATTGCCAACAAACTTAAGAACACGGATGAGCTGCAGGTGTCAGCAGAACAGCTGGGCAGTGTTGGGCAAATAAGGCCCAACTCCCAGCCCAGACTTCCACCAGCCTGGGGGCTGCCACTCCCCAGGAGAACCATCGAGCCTGCGTCTTTGGGGCTTTCCTGTAACAAACGCTCACCACAGTCTTTGTGTTTATATCTGGGGTGCTCATATGTCATCCTTGTTGGCCTGAGACAGTCCCAGTTTACAGCAATGAACCCCCAAAACTACTGACAGCACCCCCTTTCACACAAGTGTCCTGGTTTAGATAATACATTATATGCTCACTCAGAGAAGGGACCCCATACACAGGTAACGTAGACAAAGCAAAATTCCATTTCCCTAGATTTTAGTTCTGATTTTCCCACCAACTAGCAGAATAATCCTAGACAAGAGAGGCTGGACAAAGCCATACTAACCCGGTCTAAAGTGGTTGCTTAGAGTTCTATGTGGAGAAGGATCCGAAAGCATATCTGGGTACAGCAGGGAAAAGTTTGCTGCTTTATTAGTGATTGCGATGAGGTTATAAGCATGGAAGAGGGTGGGCATGGCAGCCCATGTGTCCTCAATAAGCAACCCTTCAACCACATAGTCTCCGGGCTCCTCCCACTCTGACATTTGAGCTCAGAAATAATCAGAAAAGGACAATGCTTGAAGCTATTTGCCATCCCTGGTTTTGTCCAACCCTTGTTGAACAAGATTATTTGGTAGTGGAGTTCTCCTGGCTAAAGCAGAAAATCCAATCAGTTAGGAGGATGATGGAGAAATCCAAGAGCAAAGTCACCCTGCAAAGAATAACTCCACACAACCCCTGCAGGAAGGTTTCCAAAAAGAAGCTAAGAATGCCTGGTATGCCCCATGTGGCTACTTTTCATGCTATGAGAAGAGGGAGCTTGAGGGCAAATGGAAATTACCTTCTCTGTTTTCCTGAGGCTTTTCCTGTGGAGCAGCAATCTCAAGACTCTTAGCCAACAGGATAGAGGTATCACTGCATTCAAACAACCACTGCCCAAAGCAAGTTCCTTCCTAAGTTTGCTGTTTGGGATAAGCAAAACAGCAAACCAGCAGCTTGTCAGTTTAATGTTGGCATGTTTTTCTAGCCTAGCATAACCGACAAGCTTCATGATCTACATTTCACTCGTGAGACTGTGTATCCTGGGGTAGAGGAGTGTGTGTAGGGTGTGTGAGTTGATGCACAAAGACTCAGTTGAAAGTAAGAATCAAGAAAAAGAGTGACTGCAAAAGAAGTCAGTGAATAACAGAGGAGGCACGTGAAACAATCGCTTCTGCCATTCAGTTCAACACTGAATCAAGCCACATAAACCCAAGGATGTGCTCAGCTCACCTTGTTAAGCCGTTCAAGCATTTCTTTTAGCAGCAGTTGACATTCACACTCATTTTCATACCTGCAAATTGGACATATAAGCAAGAGTTGGGAGGCTTCCATGATTTCACATGTGTGGATCACATAATCAGCACTAAATTCGATCTGAGTACTACACCCTCTGCTTTAAGGAGAGGTTCTTAATGTTACAGTAGTAGCTAAGGCTGCGTTTCCTAGCCCACTGCTTCCCAATCCTTTTCACACTGGGGCTCACACAGAAAGTGGGAACATTTGCACAGTGCGTGGTGGAGCGCGGTGCAACAGGGAGCAGTCAATGGAACACAAGTCTCCTAGCCTGGAGGCTCCAACCCCCCACCCTACCCCTCTTGCCCTGCCACCCCAAGGATGAGGGAATTATATCTTGGCAGATCTATAACCCAAGTGCAGCACTGAGCCTAGGGGGCCACCCTACACAATCTACAACAGACACCATTAACCTGACCTCATTTGGATTCCCTATACTATTTTGTTGACATGGGCATCGTGTCCATTTTTCTAGATTATGTCATTTAATCCTCACAACACCCTGGAAGAGAGCAGTTATTGTTATTACTGTGTGAAAAATGAGGACATTGAGGCTGAGAAACTTGCCCAAGGCCACAGGTAGATGCTACCACACTTCGCCGTCATCCTAGTGGCATCATTCCTGCCCAGCGAAGGCCTCTCCTGGGCTGGTGGGCAGGGTATGCTGGATGTGCCAGAGAGTCAGGGCCTCCGGAAGCTGCCCTCAACCTCTCAGGGAGGCGATCTGGTACATAAGTACCCCAGCTCCCTTCCCCTCCGCTGGGATCACTGAGGCTGCTCTACACCCAGCAGGTTGAGCTCTAGTTGCCCACGATGACAATGATGGTAACTTCTTTGATAAAAATCATTGGCAACTTGCTTGATAATGCCTTCCCTTCCTGTCTCACCTCCTCACTCCCCTCCTGATGCGGTCACCCCCCAAAGAAGATACTTGCCCTCAAATCCCTGTCTCGGGCTTGGCTTCAGGAGGACTCCCAACTAAGAGAGGAGAGGAGTCCGGACTCAGACTGGAGTCTGACACCAAACCCCGTGCTTAGATAACCACGCCACACTGCCTGGGTAGAACACGGAAAGCCCCAGTTTAAACATTCACAAGATTAATAAAGCAACAGATACTAGGAGCAGGTGTATTTTTTCCTAGTCAATTTCTTCCTGGACTTCTAGAGAAAAATAATAAGGATGGAAGAAGCAGAAAGACCTCAGAAATCATTTTGGTCAGTGAGGGTTCCCCCCTGGGGGAATCTAAGCCCTGCATAAAAGGAGAAGACCCCTTCCCAAATTACTCCTTGCCCCGTTCCCTGTAAGCTGCCCCTCAATATCCATTCCCTCCTTCTTCCAGGAGTTACAGTCCTTGCTCTTTGGTGGGCACGGGGCTGCCGAGAAGGGAAACTACATTTCCAAGCCTTCCTTGCAGCTCGTGTGGCCATGGGACTAAGTCCTGGCCAGTGGGATAGACGGATAAGTCTGCAGCAGCTTTCAGAGATCTTCACTAAGCCACAGTAGAGGTGACGTTTGCCCCTTCATCTGCTCCCCTTCCTCCATCTCGTGGCCTGAAACGTGGATGCTGCCCTCTGAAGGCCATGCAGAACCTTCTGGGTCTCAAATACTGCAGAGCATCATAGTAAACTGCTCACCTAGACCAAACACAAGAGAGAAACCAACTTCCATCTTGGATAAGCCAATGACACTTTTTCCCCTCATTCATAATGCTGTGAAACTGTCACCACCAACCATCTCCATAACTCCTCACCTTGCAAAACTGAAACTCTGTCTTCATTAAACACTAACTCCCCATTCGCCTCTCTCCCAGCCCCTGGCAACCACCATTCCTTCTGTCGCTGTGAATTTGACTACTCTAACTGCCTCATATAAGTAGGATCATACAGTTTTTGTCTTTTTGTTACTGGCCTATTTCACTTAGCATAATGTCCTCAAGGTTCATCCATGTTGTAGCATATGTCAGAGTCTCCTCCCTTTTAAGGCTGAATAATATTCTATGGTATGTACAGACCACATTTTGTTTATCCATTCATTCATCAATGGACACTTGCGTCGCTTCCACATTTTAGCTATTGTGAAAAATGCTGCTATGAACATAAGTGTAGAAATATCTCTTTGAGATCCTGCTATCAATTCTTTGGGATACATACCCAGAACTGGAATTGCTGCATCGTATGGTAATTCTATTTTTAATTTTTTGAGGAACTGCCATACCATTTTCCACAATGGTTGCACCATTTTACAGTCCCATCAATAGTGCTCAAGGGTTCCAATTTCTCCAAATCCTTGTAAACACTTGTTATTTTCTGTTTTGGGGTTTTTTTGTTTGTTTGTTTTTGTTTTTAGTAGCCATCCTAATGGGTCTGATATGGGCCAATGTCACTTTGGAGTTTATGTCATTTGTGGTTGAAACCAATCCTAATTAACACTCAGCTCAACCCACAAAGCTTTCTGTGCCCTTGCACATCCATGCCATGGGTGTAAGTAAAGTACTTCACAATCACGAAAGGCACTAGAAAACCATGCTGCTGTGTTCTCAGAATTAAAAGTCCTGAACTCAGGGAAGAGCAATTAGGAATATGTGCACTGTGCACACATCCCCAGATCTAAAACTATCTGAGAAGCTCAGCTCTAACCAGTAAGCAAACAACTACACAAGTTTTACATTCACACCAGGATGTCACATTTAGCAGTTTCTTTTGTGCGTTGGTCTAATGAAGCCATAAATTATTTTTTAAATGTATAATTAGCTCTGAGAATAAAACTGTTAACAGAATCTAATTTGCTCATTGCCCTTTCCTGCCAGAAACATCTAAGATTTTCTGTAACTTGAAAATATGTTTGATAATCAACACAAAGACATGATATCATGGGTAATTTTCATGCTATCAAGACAAGTCTAGATATTATATTAAAGAGAAGTGATTTCATTATAAAGAATTCATGATAAGAATTCATATATTCGCATAAGTGAATTCATAAAGTAAAAAAAACTTGGGCTCCACTGAACTGATTGTTTTACATAAATTATTTTGTGGTTTTCAGCAGTTTGGATAATCGACTCTATTCATCATTGTATTTTGGTAGTTTTATTTGTTTTTATTTAGTTCTTGTTTGATTTAGTGTTTTATTTAGTCTTTGACACACTAAAGACCTAATTTTTAAATTATTCAATATCCAGATAGAGAACATGCCTAACACTCGGATGGAGCCATGGCTGCCTACATTGTCCCATTTCTGCATTATTTCCACTTGGCTTTGGCTAGACATCAGCTCACTGCTGGAGTATAAGACCACACTTGGTATGAATACATGTGTGTGCACACACTTGGCACACCCATGGATGTGGAAGGGTGTTGATTTGTATAATGATTTTCAAATCCCACTACTGCAGCCCAAATATCAAAACTTCTGCAAGGAGGGCAATAGAAGAGAATAAATCAAGCCTGAAGGAACTTGCTCCATGATGGGCATATAACTCAGAACCAAATGAAAAGATCAGGAAAACTCAGCAAGGCCATTCCTTCAATGAGGGCTCATGGTTGTTGTGCTCACCCAGCCAATGACAGTAGACTATGGTCTGAAGCCCAGGAAAAGGCTATCTAGGGATCCAGGATATTCTGACAGTCCATCGAGCTGCCCTGGCTGTGTGAACTACAGTGCACTTCCCTTTGCTTCAGAGAACATGAGCTTCATTTGAATAAGGGCCTCACACTACAGGAGCCCAAGAATGGATTCTCTCAAGACACAACATTCTGGGAAGAGTATAGGCCCAGAGCAAGAAAACCCGAGTTCAAGTCCTACCACCCACAGGCCCTCTCCAAGCCTCAGTTTCCCCATGAAGGGCTGTAACAGGTCTCTTCTTCCAGCTCCAAATCTGTTTCCATGGATCAAAACATGAAACAGAAGGGCTGATGGGAACTGAATCAATGAATGTGATTTGATAAATATGTTCAATACACACTGTTGAGTAACCCGCCCAAAATTCAAACTGAGAAATTGGAACTCAAACATAGAGCAGGTTTAGAGAAATCCTTCTGGCTACCCTATACCAGCAGTTCTGAAATCTGGCTGTTTGCTAAAATTACCAGTGGAGCTCTTTAAATATTAAAGTTCCTGGGTCCCTCCTTGCGGTCCAGGAGTAGGGCCTGGACATCTGTATTTTTAAATTAATTTATATAATTTTTAAATGAATACATCTCTTACATAGTTAAACAATTTTTTTTAAAGATACAAAAAGAAGTTCAATTAAGTCTCCCTCCCAGCTCTGTCTCCCATTTGCCCAGTTCCTACTCCCTCATCCCCACAGGTAACCAGTGTCACTGGCGTGTATGTGTGTGTGTGTGTCCAGAAATTCCTTTTCCTTATGCAAGCAAAAAGTCTACTCTTCCTCCACTTTTAAAAAAAATATAAATGATAATACATATTATTCTTTTTTGACCCCTGCATAGTATTGCATCACATGAATGAATGTTATCACCTGTCTCCTACTAAGGGGCATTTAGGTTAGTTCAAGGCTTATTGTAGATCATGCTGCAGTGAATATATTTGCAGGCATGCTACTTCATAACTTCATAGAATAAATTCCTCAAAGTGGCCTCCTGAGTCAAAGGGCACACATATTTATAACTTGGAAAGATGTTGACAAATTGCTGAGCATCTTTTTTCTTTGTAACAGCTCCTGGTTGCTTTTAACACACAATTCCATCTGTGGGGAGGAGACCATACCCTGGACCAGGGCTTCTTAAACGTCAATGTTTAACTTCTTAAACTATGAATCACCTGGAGACCATATTAAAATGCAGATTCTGATTTAGGAGCTCTGGGCTGGGCTCCAGAGTCTGCATTTCTAGCAAGCTCCTGGGTGATGCCCACGTTGCTGGTCTAGGGACTGCACTTGAGTAGCAAGACCCTAGAGTATTCACATTGAAACACAATTCCCAGGTGTCAGCTGTGATGCCATGAAGACAATTAGATTTAGCACATTCAGGATCTAAATTCCAGTCCCAGGGCAGCAATTCACTAGCTGAGGGACTTTGCCCCAAATCCCTACATTTTCTGAGCCTCAGTCTCCTCATCTGTAAAATAGGTGCAGTAAGGCTAAGGCTGTGAGGATTAAATAACAGCGATACATCTCAAAAACATTGTGCAGAGAAAAAGAAGCCAGACATATGAGTGTATAATGTAAGATTCTATTGTTTGTGGAATTCTAGAACAGTCAAAATCTATCTATGGCGATAGAAATCAGAACACTGGGTATCTCTGGTCTGGGGAGAGGCGGATGAACCAGGAAAGGGGAGGAGGGAACTTTCTGGGGTAGTGGAAATATCCTGTTTTGATGGTTGCATAGGCATATACATTTGTCAAAACTCACTGACCTAGGCACTGAAAATCTGTGCATTTTATTGTATGTAAATTATACCTAAATTTAAAAATATATGAAAAGTAAATGATACATTTCGTGTAAACTGTAAAGTGCCATCCAAATGGATGCTACTCTCATTTTAAGGAAATGTGTCTCCTGCGTGCAGGCTGCAGGGTGCAGGGATGAGGCCATCGGTCACCCGAGGAACAGAGGAGGCCCTCCACCTCTGGGCGGCAGCGTGCTCCCAGCCCCGCGCTGCGCGTGCGGCCCACGCCTTGCCTCGGTTTCCCCCCACCGCCGCCGCTTACTTGCTGCGAAACTCGTCCAGCGCGCGCTGCGCCTCGGTGCCCTGGCGCTCCAGGCGGGCGCGCTCGGCCGCCAGCTCCCGGGAGCGCTGGCGGTTGCTCTCGACGTGGCGCGCGAGGGCGTCCTCGGGGCCGGCCAGCTCGCCCAGGCGCTGGAAGGCGTCCAGCTGCCGCCGGAGGCCGGCGTGGCGCTGCTCGAGCGCGCGGGCCCGCTGGATGTGGGCGGCCACGCGCTCGCCGAGCCCCTGCAGCGCCGCCAGGCTCGCCGTCCCGACCCAGCCATCGTCGGCCGGGCGCTCGGGCTCGGTGGCGCGCGACGCCTCGTCTGCGCGCTGGTACTGCTCCTTGCGGGCCTGGAAGACGTAGCTGCGCCGGTACATGGCGCTCGCCGAGCCGGCTGTCCAGGAGGCGCCCCGCCGAGCCAGCAGCCTGCTAAATAAACATCGGATGCCCCCGGCACGCTGCTGGGACGTTCCAGAGCCGATCAGCAGTTGGGCGCCACGCTGGGCCCGGGCGGGGAAAATAAAAGAGCAGCAGTCCGTTTTGTGAGCCGGATTAGCGGCCCATACAGCTCCGGGGTGGGAAGGTTACACCGGGCAATGAGGTTTTTGTTCCGTGATTGTTAAGGCCTGTTGCTTTTTGATTGAATGGAGGGTCAGGGGACGAGATTGGCATGACGTTCTTTTGACTGGTTCCACTGTGATTGCGAAGGAAACCCAAGGCGAGCTCGTTCAACTTGGACTACTAGCTCAAGAGCCAAGGGCCCGTTGCTCTGTTCTTTCTTCCAGTCAAGCTCTCAGTTGTAGAACTTTTTAACAATACCATTTTTTTTCTGATTACTTACTTAAGCAATTCTTTTTCATAATTATAACGTGGCATTTAGGAGCCCTGTCCATGGCAGAGGTTCTTAACCATGGATGCAAAATAAAATGGAGTATCCCAGTAAGTAGTGAGGTATGTTACAAGTAATTTCTAATACTTGTCCATTTTGCAAAGAACCTACCTACTATGTACAAATCTTAGGAGACAGGCACGGTTATGTTATTATAATGTCACCCCTGCTGTCATGGATTTTGATATCGTTTCTTGAGTGGAAGAAACAAATAGAACTACACCCATGACGTTACTCTAGTAGGTTCTCTGAATGAAGGAAAAATCACATAGCCTAAAGATTTAATAAATTGGCCAACTCTCAATTAGAGAACAATAAAAGAATCATGTGCCACTATGTTTCATTTTAATTTTTATTATGGAAATAACAGTTGGATTTTGATGACAATATATATATATATATATATATATGCCAGGCTTTGACAATTTAATAATAAATTGTGGGTACTGAAAGAAATTAATACCATTTGATGAGACTGTTAATGAATATAAATATTTTGTCATGTCTCCAATTTTTAAAATCATTATCAAAAGGAGTGTTTTCTTAAAATAAGGATTAGCAGTACCATATAATTACCAACTAGAAGGATTGCACATAATTATGCTACAAATTAAAGTCATAGTTATCAAAGATAGAGAAAGAAAATTACACAGATCTCGGTTGAATTTATTATTATTCCAAATTCTTACTGTAAGATAATGGATTTAGTCTGGAATAAAGCAATGTAAGATTTTAAGCTGTGCTGGCATGGTTACTGATCTATTTTTTTATTTTAAGCCATTTAAAATTAGGTATTATGGTGAAATTGAAGAGAGGCACATGAGCTTTATTTTGTTTAGTTTTTTTTTTTTTTTTTTGGTTGTTTTTAGAGGCAAGGTCTCACTCTGTTGCCCAGGCTGGAATGCAGTGGCCCCAGTCACAGCTCACTGCAGCCTTGAACCCCTGGACTCAAGCAATACTCCCACCTGAACTTCCCAAGTAGCTGGGACTACAGACTCAATCCACCATGCCCAGCCACATGAATATTTTTTGTAAGTACACATCCATCATGCTGATAGCACAGTAAATTGATTTCAGGATTCCTAGAGAACAAAACCAACATACAACAAATGAGAAAAATCACTTATATCAACAGGGTCACCATACATCCCAGTTTGCCTGAGACAGTCCCCATTTACACATTTATACTCTCAGCATAATCATAGGAAGCACCCTCCCTCACTCTGAAGAGTATCTTGGTTTGTCTGAGAAAGACATGATGTCTTTTATTCTGGCCTGCAGAACCTGAATATATAGCCTGAACCTAATTATAAGGAATCATCCAGATAAATCCCAAATAAAGAACATCCTATTAATAAAAAAAGTAGGGGGATGGTCTTCTATAAAAATGTTAATATCATAAAAAACAAAGAGAGGTTGTGGAAATGTTCCAGATTAAAGGAGGCTAAAAAGACATGACATCTAAATGCAATAGGAATATTAGACTGGATCTTGTACTGGAGGAGAAAAAAATGCTATAAAGGTCATTGCTAGGTCCGTTGATAAAATTGGAATATAGACAGATTAAATTAAAAAATTACACCAATGTTAAGTTTACTGAAGTTTATAACTATACCACAGTTATGTAAAATAATATCCTTATTCTTAGAAAATATACTCTGATCTATCTAGGGGTAAAAACCCATGATATATGCAACTTATTTTCAAATGATTCTGAAAAAAGTGACATGAGCCAGGTGAGATGGCATGTGCCTGTAGTCCCAGCTACTCAGGAGGCTGAGGTGGGAGGATCGCTTGAGACCAGTTCAAAATCAGCCTGGGCAACATAGTAAGACTCTGTCTCTAGGAAAGAAAAATAAAAAACATGTGTAAATATAAATAAGTATGGAGAGAGATAAAGGAAATCAGGCAAAATATTAACAAGAGGTGAATCTGGGTAAAGGGAATATGGGTATTGTTTGTACTATTCTTGCAATTTTTCTTAGAAGGTTTGAAATTATTTTCAAAAACATTTGTGAAAAGCATGATTACTTTATACATTAAGTACTTCGCAGTGTAGGCATTTAATAAATACTACTTGCTTTACTTTATAGCCATGTATATGTATAGCAAAGAGAGGGAGAGGGACAGAAAGGAGAATGGTTTAGCAAACTGTGCAATATCAACAGGAGAAAATGGTCTATGACCATTAAACAATTTTAATCTTGTGGAATATACTATGATATAGTTGAAAATGTCTGTAACAAACATGAAGGGGAACAGAAAAACAAAATACCAGGTGCACGATGATTATAACCATATAAAAACATACCCAGAAATCAGAAAGCAGTGAAATATACCAGGCTTTATGTTCATCACATCTTTTTTCTTTTATAGAGACAAGGTTCTGGAGTGCAGTACGGTCATAGTGCACTACAGCCTCGGTCCTCCCACCGCAGCCTCCCGAGTAGCTGGGACTACCAGGTGGATGCCCCTGTGCCTGGCTTTTTTTTTTTTCCATTTAAAGTTGTTTCAGCGTAGAATAAACTTTTTAAAAATTTTAATTAACATTTTTCTCCACTGAACAAATTAAAAAAAACTGAGTAAAATAGGCATAGATGATTGCCTTTTGGTCAGTTTCATACATTTTGAGCCAACCTTTTCTGAGTTTGCTTTGGGCTTTATACAGAAACAAAAGGTAATGGAGAACATCGTATTCCTTAGATGCAGGTCCATGTTGGGTCTCTGCTGTCTACGAGTTGTGTGGCCTTGAACAAGTCAGCTCATCTGTTTTCTAAAATGATGGATTTGAGCTAAACTATCTCTAAGATCTCCTTCCTGCTTGATAAAAGCTGAAGTGTGCCCCACACACACACCAAAATTCATATGTTGAAGCCATAACTCCCTCAGAATGTGACTGAATTCAGAGATAGGGCCTTTAAAGAGGTAGTTAAGGTAAAATGAGGTCATTGAGGTGGACCCCTAATCCAGTAAGACTGGTGTTCTTTTAAGAAGAGATGAGGACACAAGACACAGAGAGAAAAGACCACGTGAAGACACAGAGAGAAGACAACCATCTACAACCCAAGGAGAGAGGCCTGGAAGAAACCGACTCTCCTGACACCTCCGTCTCAGACTTCTAGCCTCCAAGCTATGAGAAATAAATTTCTGTTGTTTAAGCCACCCAGTCTATGGCACTTTGTTTTGGCAGCGCTAGCAAACTCAAACAGGGCTTTAACATTCTGATTCTGCACCTTTTGCGATCCATCCTTTTTCCAGAACATACAGATGTCTGCCACAAGAGGGCCACGCTGCACTAAAATTGAACACCCTGCCATGTGGTCCCTTAGGGCGGCTGCAAGTAGCAGAGGGGCGGCACAGGGATGCAAAGTGCACAGCTGGGAGTCCTTCTACCCGATCAAGTCAGCCAGGGAAAGTCTCATTTTTAGTAAGGTGGCTGCCACCCCAGGAGTGGAAGGGCAGAGCCCTGGCTCCCAGATCCCTGCTCTGTGCTGCCATCAGGCCCCATTCTCTAGAGACACACTGTGAAGTATGCGAAGTGCTGCCGGAAGTGATGAGTCTGCATAAAGGGTCACCAAGGGCAGGTGCGCAGGCTCACACCTGTATCCCTAGCACTCTGGAGGCCCAGGGGGAAGGATCACTTGAGGACAGGAGTTCAAGACCAGTCTGAGCAAGAGTGAGACCCTGTCTCTACTACAAATTAAAAAATTAGGCCTGCCCAGCTACTTGAGAGACTGAGGCAGGAGGACCACTTGAACCCAGGAGTTTGAGGTTGCAATGAGTTATGATGACACCACTGCACTCTAGCCAGGGCAAGAGAGTGAGACTCTGTCTCAAAAAAAAGGAAGGGTAGTTACCACGTATGGAGAAACACACTCAAAAGCAAGGCTCTCCCCAACTGCATACATATGGTTGACTCTCAATTGTTTCTGGAAAGTGAAGCCTGAGATTCAAACACCATCAAAGACAAGAGGGCACTAAGCATCAACCCTGCTTTTCTCAGAGTCCAATATAGAAACTGAAGCAAGTATCAAAAAACCCAAACTTGTGTGATGACAGGTGTGTTCCTGGTTTTTTCACTGATGGGCACCAACAAAAGCATGGACAACTAAATGTAATGCATGATCCTGAATTGGATTCTAAACTGTGGGGGGAAGCTATAAAAGACATTATTATGATGATTGATTAAATTTAAATAGGGAAGGTGGATTAGATAGTAATACTATAACAGAGTTAAAATGCCCAATTTTGATGACATATAAGAAAGTGACTATGTTCTTAGGAAATACACACTGGTTAAGAGATAAAGAGTCACACTGTCCAACTTACTCTCAGTGGTTCAGAAAATAAGAAATATATATGCATTTATATAATATATTAGTTAAATATATAAATAAAAGAATAATAAAGCAAATGGAGCAAAGTATAACTAATTGGTGGATTTAGACAAAAGGCACAGAGGAATTCCTTGTACTCCTCCTGCAACTTTTCTGTAAGTTTGAAATTATAACAAAAGAAAAAGTTATCCCCTCAAATCCCAAGACCTCCAGGAAAATTGTGCTGAGAACAGATGTTTCTTAATGATAGCAAAAAATGCACAAACTCTCCTTTGATTCACCGGTTGGTATCATGGCCTTGGCAACCAAGATTTTGTTGACAACTATGGTAAGGAGTTTAATACCTACTATAATGATGTTGATGACAGTAAGGATTTTGAGATTCATCTGGACTTGCCTTCCCTGCACATAAGACAGTGGGGCACAGCCTTGGAATGTCATTGAGACATTGTCACACCAATTCATTTTCATTCTGGTTATGCATGGAAAGTGCCATACCCATGACCTCAGGGATGCAGAAATGAGTCATTGTCCCAGCAGGCGCCATCCTGAGGACCAAGTCTGGAGAAGTCTCGTTCACAGTTGTAATTTCTGTGGATATAAATCTAGTCATGGCATTCATATTTCTGCTCTGTACTTCTCTCTAAGATATCATTACAGAGACCACCACCACTCTCATCTTGGGTCAGCCTACATCTGAACCACAGTCCCTTTTCTTCTGGGACTAGATTGTCAAGTGGTTGGATGTATTATCAAGCCACAGTTGGCCAAGTGGCATGTTCACTCTGCCTTTAAAAGGGGGGATGTTTCAAACCATGCTTTGTATCAATTGGGAGATGGATCCCAAGGAATCAGGCATACACATCCATGAATACATTTCTGATAGAAATATACATTCATCTCTAGGTTGGATAAACTTGTAGAGAAAAAGAAATATACATTTATGGATTTAAATATACATTTGTGATATCCATTGTTTTTATAGGTCCAAGTCTAGTTTCCTATTGATATCGATAGGAACTCATGGAACTATTTCACAAGAGAACTTGTTCTATCTCCCAAAGTTTACCAGCTTCCCAGTTTTGATCTGCAATTAGGAGGGACAATGTCACAAGCTATTTTATCAGCCATTTGCAGGTTGGACACAGTTTAAAAGTACAGTAAGGCACACTGAAACTGTACATTTTAAACCCTAACCTTCAAGTCTCAGACCTAAACTCCATGTGAAGTTTTCTAACAAAATTTCTAACAATAGCTGGTTTACAGAAGACTGCCATCATTTGGCAGTGTCTGGCCAAAATTCAAAGAATACCTATTCCAACCCTCTGACTCATTAGTTCATTGGGAAAAGGGCCACAAGTGATATAAATATAATATTATCCTGCTATTCCACACTCTTCCACCTACTTGCTCATGATTGACTCCTACTTACTCCCATCCCTTTGTTTATTTAAAATTTGTGTCCTCAGGCTTTACCTCCCACCCAGCAGACACTATCCTTTCCCCTTTTTGCCTGCCACCCTCATCTTCCTTATTCCTTTGCACCTCCCACCGAACCCCTCAAGCATATTGATGTACACAAATATTAACACATGTCTAGAGTGCTCTTTAGTTCTATTTACCCAAGCCCCCCCACAGGCCAAGACACCCTTCTGGCTAAGGCTCTCCCCTCTGCTACCCTGGCAGACCTGCCATATGGTTATTCTTACTAGACTACGCTCTTC
The DNA here is from genome assembly GCA_008086735.1 of Cheirogaleus medius. Lineage (NCBI taxonomy): Eukaryota > Metazoa > Chordata > Mammalia > Primates > Cheirogaleidae > Cheirogaleus > Cheirogaleus medius. The sequence continues at coordinate 16,854,051 of VBSM01001118.1, read as the reverse complement.
GAGGGCAGGGCCGATAGCATTGCTGGTCATTCCCCGATGGCCATCTTGTACCTGAGGATCCCCCTAGAGATCCACCCTCCATCCTCCATCCTACTCATGCCTCTCTAAATCCTATGTTAGTCCTCCCAGATTGCATCACCTGCTCCCACATCCTCTGGCTTCCCACATGGGGTTTGGCAAATGGGAATCACTTGGAGATCAGAAAGACTCCCTTCCTGCTTCCCTCTCCCTCTGAGCATAATCTCCCTTTCAAGGTGCTTTCCTCTTGCCCCTTTATGCCTGGGGTAGTAAAGGCTTCCTACTATTGCTACTACACCATGGGCACTTCACCATGCTTTGTCCATTCCTTTGATGTTGTCCACTACTCTGGAAATTGTCCCATCATTAAATTCTCTTCAGTTAAACCCTTTGTTTATGCCATTTATTTCCCATTAGAAACATAAAAACCCCAAGAGATACAATATCTCATTTATCAGCTAGCAAAGCTTCTGACACAAAGTAGGTGCCCAATAAAATGAATTAAAGAATGAGTGATGCTGATCTGTGAATCAATGAAAAAAAAAGGAAAAAAAAGAATAAGTAAATATCAGAGCAGGGAGTGGTGTCACCCACCGGCAGTCCCAGCTACTTATGAGGCTGAAGCGAGAGGATCTCCTTGAGCCCAGGAGTTTGAGGCTGCAGTGAGCTATGATCTGGGCTCTAAGCTGTGGCCTGGGCCATAGTGAGACTCTGTCTCCAAAAAAAAAAAAAAGGGAATATTACATAGAAACTTGAAATGAAAGATAAAGTGTTTCTGAGGTTCATCTTGAAACTTTTAAATGGGGAAGCTGGATATTGCCAGAGACGAAGCATTGCAAAGGCTCTCATTCATCAGCAGCTCACGTCCTTCTCACTCCATTTTTGCTGATGGGGCTGTTGCAGAGGGCATGGTCAAATTTAGTAGCAGCAGCCCCAAGTTGAGATTTACTTTGCTCTCCACTATGATGGCTAGGTTTACATTGTGTTTCATCATTAGAGGAACTATATAGGGACAGAACAAAAATGCATTCATTAAGAAAGAAAACAGTGCACCAGTCAGCAGAATGACTGTTGTTATAAGACACATGAAAAGGAAAAATTAATTCCTTGGAAAAGAGCTTTCTATTTTAAGAAGATGGAAAAAAAAAAAGAGAGATGTCCTTAAGTGATACATAATGAAGATACTTCCCAGGCATTCTCAAAGGCTGTGGCTTTTCAGATGTAAACCTAAAACAAAATCCATTACAAAGGGTAGCATCCAAGTTGGATTCTGGTTGCTTATTTTGTCCTGTGGTCAGGCTTTGCAGAACACAGCAGTCTAAACCAGAGCCACAGAGCTGAGAGTGGTCCTTCTTTCTCTCTAAAATGCCCCTGGACTGTCCTCAATGACCTTAATTGTATGACTTGGCAAGAACAATAATTAAACAGTACATTTTGGACCAAATTCTCCCAGGGTACATTTTTTTTAAGGTACCCTGAGTTTTTGGGCAACATACACACTCTGAGAGGGTTTGCTACATAATGTTCTAGTAACCTCTAAGATCAATTCCAGGGCATTGCAGAGCCAACAAATAATGTTCCGAAGCCTGCAACTGGGGCACTCTTTGGCTAGGTTGCCTGCAGTGTTGTTCTGGAGCTGACTCTTAGGAACTCATGAGAACCAATTGTTAAATTTTCAGGAAATTTTCAATCTGGTTAACACCTTATCAGTAGCTCGAAATTAGCCATGGTGAGAATGTCTACACCACAGGAATTGACAAACATTACAAATTAGGATATTTCCCTCCTAGAAAGTCAGTTGTTAAATATTTACTAACATCACATTACCTATGAAGTAATACCATCTCTCTGGTGGCTGAAATTTCTGGAGAAAAACTTCCAATGTCTTTTCCCTAGTCTCTGAAAGCTCAAAGAAAAGAATCAGTCTCCCCCAATAGATCATTTAAAATGGAACCCTAAATTTAAATGCTCAGTTAAAAAAAATAGACTAGAATTAGAGTATATAGCTTGAGAATGTGGTTTGTTTTTATTTCCAGCTGACTCAAGAAGTTTCTGAAAATTAATTTATGATAAATTGCCTTATAAAGTTAAAATGCCTTCCAAAATGTTACAGGGCAATTTCAAAAACCAGGGAAGTCAGCCAGTAAACTAAGTGTATCTCTATAAAGAGAGAAAGAGATTTATCTCAAAATAGTTTAGGCCTAGCTAGAGGAATTTGTCTCTGTTTCAGTGGAAAGGGAAACAGCAACTCCTAGCTAATCTCGAGATTTTTTTTTTCTTCCCTGAAATAATGGCTGAAGATTGGCTCTGTTGTGTTTGGCCAAGTCTTCTAGTGAAACAAAAATTTTGCAACTGCAATGACCTAACTTGGGAAACAATTTTATAACATTTTCTAGGAACCACAAAACATTTGTTTTACTCTTTCTGAAGATCAACAGTGGGGGAGAGCAGAGAGCATAATATTTTGCCTTGCAACAAAGAAAAAACTTGATAAGGTCAGCAGCTAGAATATTTCAGTTCAAATAAGGGTCATCCAAAGCCCATGAAATGTTGCCTTCCAAATCAGTAATGAACATGCCTCACACAATGTCACAACCAGCTAAAACCCTGGATCCATTCAGCTTGCTATTAGAGCACAAATGGTGACCTTTATTTATCATACAACAAATTGTAAGCCGGGCAGCTAGTTTTAACAAAATCAGCAGCAACAGTGGCTAGCTGCAAAGGCAGATTTTAATTTTAGAAGAGCCTGGAGAAAAGAAAACACCGGAACTTCTTGATGTGGTTGGAAAAAAGAAAAGCTTCTTGCATGTGACTCAGATTTCAGTTGGACAAGTGCAGACGATCTAAGTTATGCAACATTATTATTGCTGATAGATTATAAAAATATCTATCAACAAAATCCATCAGCACGATGCCCTCAAAAGCCTATTAAATATGTACCAGTGAAGATGTCTGAAGAACTTGATATGCTGTGTCATAGGACTTACGGTGATTAAAACCATGGCCACTTGAGTTAAATAATCTAGGTTTAAATCCTTCATGGCCCATTAGCTACTGACCTTAGACAAGACACTGACCCTCTGTACGCCTCCCATGCTTCATCTGTAAACTAGAGGGGATAGGAGGTCCCAAAAGAGTTGTTGTGAGAGTTCAATGTTGTGCTTAGAATGGTGTCTGGCACATGGCAAGTACTCAATAAGTATTAGCCATTATTTTTTTGCATGTGGCCTGATTTATTTTAAGCATTTGTCTGAGAGTCCCCCAAAAGCAGACCCTGAGGCAAGGATTTGAGTGCAAGTAGTGTATCTGGGATGTGATCCCAAACATCAGTAGAGGAATGGGGAAGTGAGGCAGGAGGGGAAGACAGCCAATGATGGGAGTGTGACCACAGTGACCACAGGGGGCAACTGGCGCTCAATGCAGCTGAGGGCCCTGGGAGACAGACTCAACACACACAGAGATATCCCAGGCAAGGGGTGCTGACACTGGGTCCTTATCCACCAAGTCCCTGTCTGTCATTGGTTGAGGGCTGCTCCCTAGGGCGTGACACTCTTGGGACAGAAAATGGCAGGGAGTTCAGAGTAAGCAGCCCTGGGCATGCAGAGGAGAGTGCCAAGGGCATGTGGGAGGGGCAGCCCAGATCATGAAATTAGCTCAAGTTCCTCTAGATAGAATCTCACCATGTTGCCCAGGCTGGTCAACAACTGCTGGGCTCAATTCTCCGAAACTGGGATTACAGGCATGTGCCACCATGCAAGCCAGGATATTTATTTTAATAAATCAACCTCCTAGAGATAATAATGTAAAAAAAAAAAAATGTGTTCATTCTATACTGGTTTTAATGGAGGTACTAAGCCAAGAGATCAATTATATAACTTTTAAAAATTTATATGTGAGTTCCCATCAAAATAATAGAGCTGGGAATAATACATGGAGTTTAAACCCTAATTCCTCTTTCACCCTCTTATCTTTTTCTCAATATTCATTGCCTAAAGCTGGAGATGTATCTAATATTTTTCACAGTGCTGTGGAATAGCCAAGCCTTCATGAATAAAAGTAAAACATTCCTCTTTTTCCAAAAATCCTCAAGCTTTTAGCAGCTGCAACAATAAGCTTCCCCAGTCATTGAAACCACTCACATTTTTAGTACAAATAATATTTTAAGACTTTTGCTTGCATTGAACAAAGGTTCAAATATACTAAAATGATAACTAACAACTACAAATTCCATTCCTTTACACTGAAAAATATATTTTACATAATCTGATCATTTTGTGTTCTTTTCATGTGAAAATGGAAGAGCCCATATATGTGGCTACCATTTCTAAAATAAATAAATAACTGCCTCAGTGCTTGATAAGGAAAAGACTGAGAATCCGGCATGGTGGCTCACGCCTATAATCCAAGTGACTCAGCAGGCTGACGCTGGAGGATCACTTGAGCCTAGGTGTTCAAGGCTGCAGTGAGCTGTGATCATACCACTGTATGCCAGCCTGGGTGACAGAGCAAGACCCCATCTCAAAAAAAAAAAAAAGATAAATTTGGTTACATAAAATATAAACTTATTTGTGCTGCAAAAAAAAAATCATTTAACATTAAACATTATTAAAATCTAATCAAAAATGAGAAAGTCTGCATATTAGATGAAAGACAAAGTATTATATAAAGATACAAATCAATAAGAAAAAGACAAACATCCAGTGTAAAAGTGGACAAAAGACATAAACAGTTGAGAATTTTATTTAGTATGTCTGACCACAAGAACAAGGATTTTTTTTTTTTTTTTGAGACAGTCTCACTCTCTCACCTGAGCTAGAGTGCCATGGCGTCAGCCTAGCTCACAGCAACCTCAAACTCCTGGGCTCAAGTGATTCTCCTGCCTCAGCCTCCCGAGTAGCTGGGACTACAGGCATGTGCCACCATGCCCGGCTAATTTTTTCTATTTTTAGTTGTTTGGCTAATTTCTTTCTATTTATAGTAGAGATGGGATCTCGCTCTTGCTCAGGCTGGTCTCGAACTCCTGAGCTCAATCCTCCCGCCTCAGCCTCCCAGAGTGCTAAGATTACAGGCGTGAGCCACCGCGCTGGGCCAAGAACAAGGATTTTTATTTTATTTTTTCCCTTCTGTATTTCCAGGGCCCAGAAGAGTGTTGGCACATAGTAGGTTGTCAATAAATTTTTGTTGAATAAATAAGTGAATCAGATTCCAAAGAGTTGGTGGGAAGACACTGCAGGTACAGACGTGATGCCTAGAGGGCAGCCGCCACGTGTGAGTGTGAGCGCCAGGCCACCTACGAAGGACAGCAGAAGGGAGAGTTGGAAAGAACCTGGGTCCATGGCTCCACCATACCAGCCCTGACCTGCCTACCTCTGGACTCCAGGTTGTCAGAGAAAAATAAACCTCACCTGGTTAAGCTATCGTTGAGTCCCTGCTGTGTCCCTCTGAACACGATCTCAGGTGATACCAGTTCATGGCCCAGAAAGGTGGAGAATTGTTCTGAAGATGAAATGAGGGCTCGAGACAGAACCCCCATGAACCCCAATAATTCAAAGATATGAAGTTGAAGAGGATCCTTTCTAGGGGCTGAGAAGGAGTAAGAAATGTGAGAAAACACAGAAGCAAGTGGAATCACGGAGCCGAGATCAAGTGCTGCGGGAAGGGAAACGCAGTCCACAGACTCGGTTGCTGACGGAGGGAGCTGGGGTATTGGGCTGATCGCACAGGGGGCAGGAACTTGAGAGACTGTCTTTTTGACGACTCCTGTTTTCTCTGTGAAGTCGCAGGCATGACCAACCGTGGCAGTTACTTCTATGTGTCGATTTGGCTGGGCTATGGTGCCCAGCTGTTTGGTCGAACACTATCTAAACGTAGCTGTGAAGGTGTTTTGTAGACACGATTAACATTCATAATCGGTTGACTTTAAGGAAAGCAGATCATTCTCCAGTGTAATACCAATCAAATGCCATGAGGATTTTTTATAGAACTTCATAAGCAGATTCTAAAATTCATACAAAAGATAAAATATATAAGGATAACTAAGGATCATTTTTAAAAGAAGAATAGGGGCTTATCAAATATTTAAAATATACTATAAAGCTAGAGTAATTAAAAAAGTGGTATCTATACAAAAATGAACAAATCAGTGGGAAAAACAGAACAAGCAGTAGACACATGCTGGTCTATTTCTATGTAATAATGGAATATATGGTAAAAATGATATTGTGTACCAACAGAAAAAGGATAGACTGGTTAGACAAATAGTTACGGGAAAATTGGATATATATTTGAGAAAAAAATAAAGTTAGATACCTCACAATATGTAAAACTAATTCCAAATGAAATCTTGATGGTAGAAAGGTTTTCTTAAGCAATAGTAAAAATGCAATAGCCACCAAAATAGGATCGATAAATGTATCTTATTAAAATATTATCATTTAACATGTTTAACATCTTTAAAACATGATAAAAGATATTATAAACAAAAGATAAGAAACAATTAGGAAATATATCTTTTTCACATATATATATAACAAAGGATTAATAATCAGAACATTTAAATAACTTCTAAAATCAGAAAAAGACAAAAGGAAAATCAGTAATACATGAATATATATTTCACAGAAGAAGAAATGAAAAAAAAAAACCTTTGGAAAAATGCTCAATATTACTAGTAATCAGGAAATTGCAAATTCAAGTGATGAGATACATTTTTCATCCATCATACTGACAAAATTTACACAGGTCAATATCTGGTGTTGGCGAGGATGTGAAGAGATGGATAATCTTATATACACTGTTGGTGAGAGGATAAATAGATAAAGCCTTTTGGAACAGCAATTTATCTTAAGTTTCAAGAATTAAATGTGCATATACTCTTCAATCCAGAAGTTCTACTTTTTAGTTATCTTTACTAGAATAGTAGCTATCCATGTATAGTAATTAGTATCTTAATTGCAGGATAGTAGTTGCAGTCTTGTCACTGGAAGCTACTGAAATATCTGTCAGTAAGGTAAATGGATAAATAAACTCTGGTGTGCCCATAGTATAGAGTACTATGTAGCAGAACAATGAATGGGATAGATCTATTAGTAAGGCCATAGAAAGATGTCCAAGATATACCACTAGTTAAGAAAGCCAGTTGCCAATGGAATATGATACTATTTATGCTTTTAAAAAAATCATGTGCACACAATATTGTCTATCTACCTACCTACCTACCCACCTACTTACCTATGGGGTGTGTGTGTGTAATTGAACGTTTTAAACCAACGATAGGGTATAATTTTGGTGACAAGGGAAAGAATTGTAGGAGAATGAAGGCGAAGTTTTTCTATATGGTGGGGTTTTTTCCTTAATAAAAAGAAGGTATTTCCAGATAATTTGTATAATTAATTTTGTTTTAAAAACCCACATTTTTATTATTAGATAAAAAGATGATGGGACAATTAATAGGGGATGTTTATTTTCTTTCTTATGCTTTCATACTTTTCCTCCAATAAAAATGTATTTTTTAATAATCAGAAAAAATGCACTAAGGTGATTTCCATTCTGAAATTATCTTTCATGCTCTTTGGCTCAACCAGCAGAACATCCTAGGCCTATCCGTGTCCTGGCACTGGGCCCAGGCCCTGTCCCTTGGCAGTCAGTGAAGTGAGGTGTTCTCGCCTGAGCCATCCCAACTGCTACCTCGGTGCCTGCCAGCGTCACCTTGGCTACCTGCAGAGACACTCCTGTCGCTGCCGCTGCAGTGCCAGTGGGGAGAGCTCCCTCCCCATCGGGTTGCAATGGTGATTAATATGAGATGAGTGGGGAGAAGCAAAGGGAGGCAAAGTACCAGAGGGCCAGGCCTTCCAAAGCAGAAGCCCTGTTTCCCCAGCACCGTCACCGGGACCCACGTCACATCTCTCTGATTAATCTGGCTCTCCCAGTTTCTCTCTCTGGAGAAACTTGAGATAAGTTTCCCAGCAGCTGGGTCAGAGGGCAGTCAGAAGCAGTGTCCCATTGCACTTCCCTTGCCACCTGCCCCGGGGTTCCAGACCACACCTGGCACTTCATTTCTCCCCCACCTCAAGCTGGCTTCTCTGCAGGAGCTTCTGGAATGGCTTTAGCTGTCTCTGCCTCCCACCTCCCCAATGAGGTATTCTAGAGTCTCAGTCCTGGGCCCGACGTCAGCCCTACTCGCCTTCCCCCTTGCTCTAGGGAAGTCCATATGTCCATGGCATGACCTGGCAGATTTATGACACATCTTTGGTGCCACCTTCTGGGTCCCTTGCCTGAGACCTTCCCACATTTAACAGTCCTATTAGCTGTTTTATTTGAAGCATAGATTAGTAGCTTACGTCTTTTCTTGGTTTATTTTGTGATTAATCCTCTTTACCACATGTTTATTGTGATTCCAGACTGTATTGTGTGTGTATGTGTGGGGTGTTGATTCTAAAGAACATGGCTGATACGTAATGCTGCTCTGTTAATAAACCTCAGTTATACAAGATAAACCAGCTGAAAGGCAGATTCAAGCTACTCATTACCAGGTTTCAGTAAGTGGTTACACTAGCCTTTTCATTGAGTGTGTTTATTAGTATATTTTCTTTAGAAAACAAAATCGGCTGATGGGAAGTTAAAAGAATGCTGACTTTGTTTCATAAGAAATAAAAACTCAACTCAGGAGGACCTCAACCATTATCTGTGGCTCATGCTCTCTAAATTTTCTCTGGAACAAGTTGATATTCCAGATTCCTGTCTCTCCAAGATGCCCAGTGTCATATAGGCAGAGATAGAGGGATTTTTACTCTGCAAGGAAAATACTTATTTTCCTTATTTATTTTATTATTTTTGAGGAGAAAATATTTTCATTTTCATCCTCATTAATTTTTATGGTTGGTAATGTTGTTTCATTATGTTAGCCAAAAAGAGTCTGGACTAAATAAAGTGTAGAACCAAAGCCATTTGAAATGTCTTCCTAGCCAAGAAGATATTGCAACCCATCTCAGGGAAACTTCTGACCTCAGGAAAAACAAACGGAACCTTGGCCGGTTAGAAAGGGAAACTCACAGACTCCAGGCCTTGCTTTCTGCTTTTTTTTTTTTTCTCTGAAAGCTTGGAAGTGGAGTCACAGTTTATTTGTTGAACGTGCTCTTTTTGTTTCTTGTAACCGTGGTGACTTAGTTGAGTGTTTCTTGTGTCAGGCTACTGCTGAGCCAATATTTATCATTTTAGAAATTTCCATGAGTCATAAAATAAACCCGCAAGCCCGCTGTACCTTGTATGGGCGTTTCTTTCCTAGAGTTATTTAAAATAAAAGGAAAAAAATGTTGAACTTAGAATCCAACAGTTGGGATTTATCAGGACACATGCATACTTTCTCCTGGGTGGAGACTCCTTCTCTAACATTTCAAAAGCCCTTCAGCACACATCCGAGATGTGCTGCCTGCTGCCTGAAGCACACTGCTCACCCCCACAGCCCAGACTTCTCTCCAGAGGGCAGGGTCTGGGCTGAAGAAGAAAGGAAGCTTTAGAGGTTTGCAGGGAGGAAGTGACTCACTAGCTCAAGGGGTAGGAGGGGACTCTTTGTAGGATCAAGAATAAAAATGAGCAAGTGATTCCTTCCACCCTGGAAAATTTTTCTAGAGGACCAACTCTTAACAACTGGGCCTGAATTTACTGGTCACTCATCTCCCACCCCCACCCCTGCAAAAAAGAAAAACAGAACAGGACTGATTGCAAGATGTGACATATTTGACTCATTTACATGTAAGGATGTATGAAGCTAATGCTGTTTGCTCCCTTTGTGCCAGTCAGCTCCCTTTCCCCGGACATGGATAGCTGAGAGAACCCCGTTACACCTGCAGTCTGGACAACTATAGCAATTCATTGCTCTTGCTATAAAAAACAGAACCTGAGTCTAGAGCCCAATGCCTAGAGTTATAAATCAAAATTCAAGGGCCTGCCTTAGCATTACTAGGATACTCCAAAAATTGCTAAGGCTGTGGTCAATAAATCTGTAGAGCACAGGCATCATATTTTGAGTTTAAAGGGGTCAAACTCATTAATACCTTCAGTTTACAGGTGAAGACAAGAAGGCTCAAAGAGGTGCCTCTTGCAGAGGTCACGTGGCCAGTCACCAGTAGGGGCAGGCAAGATTAGAGCTTGTGTCAACCAGAATCAAATACCTCATTGGAGGACTGCTGATAGAAACATTGGAGTCTTAGTGATAAAAGTTAAACAGTTATACTAAAAGACACTCTAATTTCATATCCTGATAATTGCCCTTTGGCTGTTTCTGGCAGAATTGTCCTTGAATATAACTTTGAATTCCCTCCTCGGGAAGAACTGGGTTTCTTTGGCTGAACCATCATTTGACATCCTTCCTCCCACACCCAGAAGAAGGGAAAACTAGGAAGTTTAAGCCAGAGCAGTCCCCGAAAGAAAAAAAAATACCCAAAAAATCCCATTCATGGCTAAGAGCAGGGGCACTCACCTACAGTCCCAGCTCCTCAGGAGGTTGAGGAGGGAGAATCACTTGAGCCCAAGAGTTCAAGTCCAGTCTAGGCAACATAGCAAGACCCCATCTGTTAAAAAAACAAAAACCAAAAAATGCCATTAATATTTACATGTATCTTCTGTATCTTGGACCATGAACCATGGAGTCTAATTTTTTGGTAGAAACTTTAGGTGTTCTCTTCCTCCAAACATCAAACTCTAAGTAACCCCTGCAGCCATCTCTTCTGTACTCATACTCACCAACGTAAATGAGAAGTCATATCACTGACAAACACTTCCTTCCTCTGTGAATGTCTCATTCATCAGATTTGGTAACATCTCCTGGTGTGATCTGCCCCACCAGTCAGTAGCCTGAGAATTCCCAGGGGAAGCTAGGCCAAGGATATCTTGGTGTTTATTTGTTTTCACTTGTGATCTCCTTGTTGGTCTTCATACTCCTGGCAGCTAACATGGCCACAGCTGGCTCACAGTGGGACCTCAGTGAACATCTGTTGAATCTAACCCAAAAATTTCAAAGTGGCATCCCATCGTGAATGTAAACAAAATACTTGTTTTGCCTTTAAATGCAAAGTTTTATTTGTTAACACTTAGCTCTTCTCTTTCGTATGAGAAAATCAGGAGGTAACAATTGATGATGAGATTATGTGAACAATTCTTTTAAAAGTCCAGGCAGCTCAGACTCCTACTGGGTTAGCATGCATTAGACTGAACCATAAGAAATTCCTGTTTTGGTAGGTCAGAGACAGTTGAATATTATCAGCAGAAAACTGTTCAACCTCATATAATAGAAAATAATATGACTATAAATACATCGCTCAATACTGAGGCTGTAATTCAGTGTTTTCACAAATCCACCCTGATCTCCCACCATGGTCTCTATGGCCCTACATGATGGTTATCCTTCAGCCTCATCTGGGTCCACCCCTCTGGCTCAACAGTCTCCTTCCTTCTGCTCTTTGAACACGCCACGCTCGTGCCCTCCACCTGGGATGCTCTCCCTCCAGATCTTCACATGGCTGGGTCCTTCCTGGCATTTAAACCTCAGCTTAAATCCCACCTCTTCAGAGAAGACTTCTCTGAGTACCAATTTAAATAGCACCCTCCCCGCCCCCAAGTACCCTCAGTCATATCACCCAGTCTCTTTGTCACCAAAGAACCTATCACTCACAACCTGGGACTTTTTTGTTTAGCTGCTTGTTGGCTTCTGGCAGACTGGAATTTAAGCTCTAGGACAGCAGGAACCTTGTCTGCTTTATTCATGGCTCTGAACAGAGCAGGCACATCATAGGCACAAAATAAATGTTGAAACAATGGATTCAGTAATTACTTTTTAAAAAGTAACAGAATCAAAGTTACAGTCATTATTTCTGCAAATATTTCTTTCTCTTTCTCTTGTTTTACTAATTTCACTATCCTGGGATTCCTTTATACAACATGGGCCCTTTTCCCTTTATCTTCCTTGCTTCAAACTTTTCTCTCATTCTTTGCATCTCTTTATCCCTCTTTGATACCTTCTGAGTTAATTTCTTGACCTCATCTTTGGATTCACATTTTTGTTTTCTGCATATATCCGGTTTGTTTCCCACCCTATCCACTGAATCTTTTATTCCTAATGTCTCCAATTTTTCCATAACTACTAGTTTCTGTTATTGGCTTCCCAATATCTCTCCTTACCTCTATGAGAATAGTTACTGTGCTCATCTTAATTTCTTGTGCTGTTTCTTCTGCTCGAGTGGATTCAGCTTGCTGTCTTTCTTTCTTGGATTCTTCTTATGCCTCATTCTTTACCTCTATCTTTATCTGCAGACTCATACATATGTCCTTAGGATTTCCATCTACCTGGGCTTGCAGAGGATACCTGGGGGAAGAGTGAGAACTGGTGCTGCTCCTGGAGAGTTTATGGAGAGACAGGTAGGGGCAATCAGGCTGGGCAATCACTGATGTTGTAACCTGGGCTCAACCTCACACCTCAGCCATGAGGCCCTGTCCCTTACAAATGATTTCCCGTTCCCCACCCCTCTCTATTCTAGGATATACATATTTACTCTTCAGAACTAGGGGAGGGGAAGGGAAGCTCCAGCCTGGGCAGTCCATTTGCATGTGTTGGTATTACCTCCCCAACCCCAGCAGGGCACTGGAGGATGTATTGACATTACCTAGCAGCTTCCGGTGTGGGCACTTTGCCAGTTTTGAGGTTTTCAAGTCCTACGATAGCTGTGGGAGAGGCAGAAGTCTGCAGAGAATAGTGGGACAGGGTAAGCAAAAATGGGTCCCAACCAGAAAGCCTGTCACTACCAGCCTGTTACTGTCTGTGACATGCCTTTCTTCTCCAACTGTCATTTTCCTCCCATTCTTACCCATGTAAAATAGTCTTCCTATTTTTCCTAAAATGACTTCTTCTTAGCTTTCAGAAAAGCCCTCATTTTTATATGTTAAAATTTGCTACAAATTTTCTAGTTACTTTCCTCCTGTCATGATTTTATGACTTATAATTTCACTCAACCTTTGGGCTTCTTTACCTCCTGAAGAGTTGGGACTCATTTAGTCTATTCTTAAAAAAACAAAAAACAAAACAAAAAAAACCACCTTGATTCCCTCATTTGCCCCTTTCTGAATTCTTTGGCAGCGTGTTTTTCTTTCTCCAGAAGTGCAACAACCAGATAAGAATTGTAGAAAGAATGTACCATACTTATGAAAAATGGGATGACAACATGGATAAATCCCCAAGAGATACTGCTGAATGAATGAATAAAAACAAGCTGCAGTCCTATATGTACTGTTGAGACCACTTGTATTCTTTAAAATGCTCTGTATTGTAAAGTCTGGAAGGTTCCATGTTAAGCTGATAAACACTGTCATATCTACTCTGCTCTGGGTGCGTGTATGAGGAATTGTGAGACTGTTCATTTATCCCTACATTGTGTTTCCTTTTTAGAACATTTCCCAAAAACTTTCCTGAAATATCTGGCTTAATGGATGGGGTTCAGAGCAGCCCATGAGCTCCCCAAGATTACAAGCCAAGCTTTGTGAGCAGGAGCAAACATCTATCTTTCTAGAGAGAGGGTTTATACTATTCATAAGAATCTCAAAGGGCACGTACAGGCCAAGAGGGGATAAGAACAACTGGTCAAGCTTGCTGTGCCACTTTCTACTCCATTTTCTCATGGTGTAACTCAAGCAACACACTATTATCTGAAAAACACATATAATTGGTCAATCTGTAACATTATAAAATAGTGGTATATGACTTTTACTCTATCATAAGGACTAATAGAGAAATCAATTATGTCACCATGTGGTACTGTACTATTCCCATGAATATGCTTAAATATATTTAGCCTTTTCCTAAAATAGATGCCAGGGCCCTTGGGGCTGCCTTGTCCACCAGGCTATGGGCAGTGAGGAATGTCCAGAATGTATTTTCTACAGCTTCCATTTGTTTCGTTTTGCCCTCTGTGGTTTGCACCCCCTCAGAGGGTACTGAGGAAGCAACAAGAAATGCCGCAGTTCTCTTGTTCAGCCTCACCCACAAGTGATGTGTCATGTGGCCCGATGGCAAAGGGCTTGGGGTCAGATGGATTATTCCCCCAGGCTCCCACTGAAAGTCTCTTCACCTTACCTCATCTGTAGAATGAGACCAGTAATAATATCTACCTATGGCAGTCACAGCTCATTATCTCCCAATATCCATTTTCCCCTTCTTCTTTAGCAGAGGAACCCTGATGTCTTAGCTGAGCACACTGTTAGTTAGAGAACAGACCACATTTCCCAGCCTCCCTTGCAACGAAATGACTAAGTTCCGGTCAATGAGATAAAAGCAGAAACTCAACATGGGAAGTTTCTACAAAAAAGAGGGTGCCTTTTTATCTTTTTTCCTTTCTTTCTGCCTAGAGTGTGGAAGTAATGGCTGGTACTCTAGCAGTCATATTGGACCATGAAGTGACCTTAGGAAAGTGTTGTACAGCAAGGCAACAGTATAGAAACTGGGTTTTGAACACCACCAAGTTAATATACCGAATCTGAATTGCTTGCCTCTGCATTTCTTTTATATACAAAGTAAACATCACACACACACACAAAATGTTATAGTGGCTTAAGCCACTATTTTGTAAGTTTTTGTTACTTACAGCCAAATACAATCCTTCCTAAAATACTATTTTTATTTATTTAATAAATATTTATTGAATATGCACCCGGTGACAATCCCTGTTCTAAGCATTTGGGACAAAGCAATGAACAAAACAGAGAAAACCCCCAGCCTTGATAGTTACTTTTTAGTAAGGGAGATGGACAATAAGCAAAGTGTATAATGTGTTAGATAATAATAAATACAATGACAGGAATAAAACAGAAAGAGGGAGACAGAGGGTGCTTGGGATGGTAGTTTCCATTTTAAACAGGCAGGTAGACAAGGCCTCATGAGAACATGACGTTTCTGCAGGACTCTAAAGGAAGTGAAGGAGCAAAGCTTGTGAATATTTGTGGAAGGAGTATTCTACCTAGAGATGCTATAAATGCAAAATCCTTGAGGTAGGAGCATGTCCTGGGCATCTGAAGAATAAAGGAAGCCCAGGTGGCTGGGATAAGGTGGTCTGGGGAGGGAGCAGTATGACCTGAGATCAGAGCAATAGCCTGGAAGCTTCAAAGAGTTACTGGGACAACTAAATGAGATTGTAACCCTATAAAATCAATCCGGCTCAGGCTCAACTTTTAGTAACAAAGTCGTGAGTTGTTTTTCAATTGCCAACAATGCCCAGGCTGAAGGTCTTGTAACCTGAGCACACCCAGATGAACCAAGCATGCAACCACAGTAGGAACCTAAGTGCTTGCACCGAAGAGTGGGGAGGGAATTAAGAAGTGGACATTGCATGGCAAGATCCAGGATCCAATCAGTTTGAGCCCTGGCATCACCCCATTGAAAGATTCTGTCAGATCTCACGTCATTACCCTCTGACTATAAAACTAGCTCAACCCCCTTGTTCAGGGACACACTATTTTGGGAACTATCCCTAGTGTGTTCCTTACTTGAGTCAAGTAATAAAGCCACTTGCTATAACGAACGTGGCTGTGTCTATTGACTTGCTACCCATCAAGCAAATGAAACTCTCTGTTTGGGAAGTAACAAGATTATGTCCATGTCATTCTTGGAATAGTGCCTGACATATATTAATAGTACATGCTCAATTAATGTTTTCTTTCCCCTCAAACTGCCCCCTCCAAATTTTCAAACATACAGAAAAGTTGAAAGAATTATACAGTGAACACTTGAATGCTCCACCTACATTCTACAATTAACATTAATAAGCTATTGTTATCACAGGTCTATCTACCTATCAATCTAGCAGTCCATCTTATTTTGTGGGATACATTTTAAAGTTATAGATTTCAGTACACTTGACCTCTAAACATTTCAGCATGTATATTATTAACTAGAGTTCAGTATTTGTTTAGGCAAAGGTTCTTTTTTCTTTTCCAGGTAAGATTTATATATGGTGAAATGCACAAGTCTTAAGATGAGTTTTGACAAATGTACATATGTAATCTAAACCCCTAAAGAAGTAAAAAAACAATACCCTCACCTCTAAAAGTTCCCACAGGCCCCTCCCCAGTCAATAATCCACATTCCCACCCCAGTTAACACCTATTCTGAATTTTTTTTTAACCATAGTTTAGTTTTGCCTGTTCCAGAATGCCTCAAAGTTTTAATAAAAAGTCAATGGAGAATAAACAAATATTCTTGAATACTGTGGGAGGGATTATAAATTGGTATAGCCTTTTTAGAATGCAATCTGGCAATATGTAATTATAAAAATAAAAATATATGCACATTCCTTTTCACCTAGTAATGTGAATGAGAGGAATTTTCTAAGAAGTATACTAGCTCAAGTATGCAAAGAGGCAGGTCACAAGGTCATTCACTGAAGCAGTTTGTGAGAAGAACTGGAAATAACCTAATGATTAACAGTAGGGGAAATTTAAATAATGTACCATCATTCTTTGCAGCAATGACATGATTTATTGACATGGCAAGATTGCCAAGATAATTATTAAGTGCACCAAAGCACACTACAACTACACAACCAGTACAAAACTGTTACACAAAATATATGTACAAGGTGTATTTCTCTGTAAGGCCATACACTAAATTGACAACAGTGGTTACCTCTGAGGAAGAGACTGAGAGTATGGGAAAGGAGAATAGGTGCTCAAGGACTTCCCTTTATTGTGCTGTTTGAATCTTTTATAATCAGACTATATTCATGTCTTACTTATAGGGTTAAAATTAGTTTTTAAAAAGACTCCAGACATAAATAAGGGCCCAGGATAAGGAATAGATTTATTTGTGGGGAGGCAGGGGAGAGACTAAAAATAGTTTTTTCTATGCTATATATTGACAGGATTATGTCACCTGGCAAAGGAGCTTTTCCCAGACTTTTTAAAAGAGAAGACGGGGTCTTGCTATGCTGTCCAGGCTGGTCTGGAACTCCTGGCCTCAAGTGATTGGCCTCCCTCAGCCTCCCAAAGCACTGGGATTATAGGTGTGAGCCACCGGGCCCAGTCCCCAGACGATCTATTAATACACATCTCTTAAGTTCCTTGTTAATGTATAATTTATTCTTCCCTGCCACTCATATTAATGGCTTTAAATGAAAGTGCTTATATATTCACAGATTGTTAAGCATGCAAAATGTTTTCTAAATGAGAAATGGAATAGACTGATCTCATATTTAAGGAGAGACTTTATGTGTTTGAGTCTATTTGGGCTATTATAACAGAACACCATAGATTGAGTGGCTTAGAAACAACAGAAATTTATTTCTCATTGTTCTGGAGGCTGGGAAGTCCAAGATCAAGGCACCAGCAGATTCAGTATCTGGTGAGGGCCAACTTCCTGATTCATAGATGGCACCTTCTGTGTTCTCACAATCGTGAAAGGGGCAAGACAAGGCAGCTCTATGGGACCTCTTTTATAAGGGCACCGATCCCATTCACGGGGGCTCTGCCTTTATGACCTAATCACTCCCCAAAGGCCCCATCTCCAACTACCATCATATTGTAGATTATGTTTCAACATTTGAACTTTGAGAAGGCATAAACATTCAGTCTATATAGAATTATGTTTAAAATTTTTCCTCTGAGGGTGAGGAGGAATGAAAATATCTAGAAAACTAAATGGGTGTAAATGCAGAGGCTAAAGTTCAATGAGACCTTACAAACGAGGGCTCATGTTAGGCTACAGTAAACTGATAGGGAAGTTTGCCTGATAAATCATAAAACATCTTTGGATATTGGTTCACTTACTCAATAAACATTTATTAAACACCTATATGTATCAATAGGCTATGCCAATTCATACTAATGTATCTTAAATATCCCTTGACCTTGAGGAACTCCTGGTCTCATCTGGCAGCAGTGGCAAACAAATACAAACAAATAATTATGGAGCTACATTAACAGTAGGGAAAATCTGTAAAACCTTCAAACACAAAGTTGTGGTCTGAAGACCAGCAGCATCTGAATCAAATGAAGACATCTAAAACCCCACCTCTAAATTCCTTAGTCTGCAATGTTAACAAGATCCCCAATTGATTTGGATGATGTTTACATGAACTAAAAATCTTAAGCCCCTTAGCTGACTGAATGGACCCTGCCTCCTGGCCAAGGAGACCCCAGAAATACCCTAAAGCTGAGTTGCTGGCCATGAGAAGGGAGGTCAGCCAAGCCTCATCATGCTCCTTTCCCTTCTTAGAGATATACATTGTAACTCATTAACAGGCTTTAGGCTATATAAGGCAAAGCTTAAATCACACCTGCTGGTCAATTTACTTATCACTTGAGTCTGGGTATTTGTCCATATATGGGATGGCTTGTCTCTGATTAACATACTTCCTTATCTTTTCTTTTTTTAAAGAGACAGGGTCTCATTCTATTGCCCAGGCTGGAATACAGTGGCAGGTTCATAGCTCACTGCAGCCTTGAACTCCTGGGTTCAAGTGATCCTCCTGCCTCAGCCTTCTGAGTAGACTTTTTTATCCTAAAACATTCTAAGTCCTTTAGACAAAGCTTCATTTCCTTAACCCATCACAAATCAAAGAATCTTTAAACCCACCTCTAACCTGTAATCCCCTGCGTTGAGATGTCCTGCCTTTTCAGATCAAGCCAATGTATACCTTCCATGTACTGATTTATGACTTTATGTGTAATTTCTCACAAATTTGGCTTGGAATAAACCTCTTTAAATTATTCGACAGTCTGGGTTCTTTTCAACTGATACTTATTATGATTTGAGAAGTGATGAATTGCAGGATTATAGAAGGAGGAACCAGAATCGATCCCTTGGGATGTGGTCAGTGAAGTCTTCAGATGGGAGAGGTGCCAGGAATATTCTAGGATAAGAAATGAGCAGGCCCATCATCATGGCAGTTAAGAAGTACAAGTGTTCCGGAATGAGAAGTTTAGTCCGGGAAGACCAGTGGACACTCTGGAAGATGTGGGAGATAGGACAGAAAAAGCAGGCTGAGGCCAGACTGACTTGCTGAGGATTCTGGAGGAAGCCACTGAAACTTTTAAGCAAGAGGGGAGGGGGGAGAAAATTTTAAGCAGGAAAGTAACAGGACCAGAGCCTTAGGTTTGGACATAACTCTGGTGGCAGAGTGGAGGATGAAATGCAGAAGTGAGAGGCTAGAGCTGGCAGACATGTGTCCTTAAATGAACACTATTCATTTTTGGACTAGAAAGGAAGCCTGATACTTAAGAGGTGGCGGGGGCCTCTGAGTCTTAGGTAGACAGAAAAATAGAATTCCAGCTGCAGTTGGGTACAGGTGGTTTCTTTCTCATCAGCCCAGGAGTGTGGTCTTCAACCAGCATTATTTATTTATTTATTATTATTTTTTACAGGTAGTCAGTATTGGAAACCAGCATTATTAATACCACCTGGGAATGGATAAAAATGCAAATTATTACCTTAGAAGTACAGAGTCAGAAACCCTGGGGTTGGGACACACAAATCTGACTTTGAACAACTTCTCCAGGTGATTCTGCTGCATGCTAAAATTGAGAACCACTGCTCTAGCCTCTACCAAGTAGAGGCTTAAAATTGCCAGAACTTGCTTACTGTCCTAACAAAAAGAGAGTAATGTAAAATGGATTTCTATGTTGAGTGGGCAGAACAAAAGCAACATATAACCTAGATTTTATATAGTGTCCAGAAAAAAGCAAAAAACATACTGACCATATTGTCCAAAAGCCCCATATTTGTAGAATTAAAATAGTTTTGGAAGAGGCCACGATGTTCGCAGTAGCCTAAATTAAGTAAAACTTATTTTTTTAAGTAAAAATAAATAATCATCCCAGTTGTAAATTCTTTCTGTTCCCTTTATTCCCCACAAAAACACCCTCAGGAAAAACGCTGGGATGCCTTCTAACCCTCTGGAAACTGCGTTTCTGATGCAACCTCCCTTAGAAAAAACACAATCCCAAATTAAAAACCCAAAAACGCGGAGCAGCGAGGCTGGCGCCATCATCCCAAGACAACGCTGCCGTTTCCCAGCCACACCCCTGCGGGCCGCCAGGCCTCCTTCCGCGGCTGTTCCCAAAGATAAATAAATCACTCCTTGTTTTTCCAGACCTGAAATTAGCGGTGACTCACAGAACACTCTGAACGGCCACGGTCGCCTCGGGAAGGAGGAAAAATGTGCAGATTTTTCCCCTCACGCGAGGGCCCGAAGTGCCGGGCTCGGCCAATCAGGACAGGGTGGCGGGAATCGCACCAAAGTAGGTAAAAAATGCGGGATGCGTCCCCCGGGCCGCGGCCCGCGGCTCCGCTCCAGCTGCTCCTCCCGCGTGACCCCATCCTCTGCGGCCCCGCCCGCCCCCTCTCCTCCCCTTCCTCGGCCCTCCCCCCGCGGCGGCGCGCACCTGGCCAGGTGGCTACTTCTATGTAAGGGCTTCGGGGGCGCAGTGGGCGGGGCGCCACATGGCCCCGCCCTGGGAGGGGAGGAAGGACACCCCCCCAAACACACATACACCCGTCATTTTTTGTCCGCCCC
>VBSM01001118.1:16794207-16819603 GCA_008086735.1 Cheirogaleus medius | reverse complement strand
TTGCTCTAGGTGAAATAGGATTTCTGTAATTGGAAATCGGTGGTAAATGTAACATATTTACCTTATTTTGGGGGGTATGAACCAGTGTATTAAGGCAGAGCATTAACTTGGAACATTTTCTGGATCACTGGTAGCCTATTAATGGCTGTGCAAATTAGAAAATGGTGTACCTGCTGGGTGATGCAGCCTCAGGAGACAAGCAGGTGGCACTCCTCCAAATAGTTGCAGTTCTGCAGGTGTATAGCTTAGCTAGTGGAACATGAACTTGAATTCAGTTCTGTCTTGCCCTTTTCGCTAGGCACCCTTAAGCAAGGCACAATCTGAAAGATTGTAGGCAACAGCTCTACACATTTTGAACTTATCAAGAGATTGGGGCTTTGCTGTGTGCTTGCTTGACTAATACAGGCATACCTTGTTTTATTGCACTTTGCTTTATTGTTTTGTGCTTTATAAATATTCCATTTTTAACAAATTGAAGGTTTGTGGCAACCCTGTATCAAGGAAGTCTGTTGGCATCATTTTTCCAAAAGCACACGCTCATTTGTATCTCTTTATCAGCATTTTTAGCAATAAAGTATTTTTAATTAAGGTATGTACATTGTTTTTTTTCTTTTTTGACACAGAGTCTCACTCTGTCACCCTGGCTAGAGTGCGTCATCATAGGTCATTCTAGCCTCAAACTCCTGGGCTCAAGTAATCCTCCTGCCTCAGCTTCCCGAGTAGCTGGGACTGCAGGCATGGCTAATTTTCCTATTTTTTTGTAGAAGCTGGGTCTTGCTCTTGCTCAGGCTGATCTCTAACTCCTGGCCTCAGGCAGTCCTCCCTAAGTGCTGGGATTATAGGCATGAGCTATGGTGCCCGGCCCGTACATTGTATTTTTTAGATATAATGCTATTATTGCACACTTAACAGACTACAGAATAATGTGGTCATCATAACTTTTATATGCACTGGAAAACCAAAAAATGTGTGATGTGCTTTATTGCGGTATTTGCTTTACTGTTAGGGTGTGGAACTAAACCCAAAATATCTCCAAGGTATGCCTGTCTATACTGGGAAGGGATGGATTTTAGGACAAAACCTTTTGGCTTACCTCATAGGTCCCAGTTTTCATCATTGTGGATTTTGATTTATGGCTGCAGATGATAGTTGTCCCTAGAACGATAGGAGGTAGTGTAATTGAGTCTTGCGGTGTTAAGAGGACTGTTACAGTTCTCTTTGCTGTTGCATGTCCCTGCTATTTAAGCATTTAATAGTCATGGAAAGAAACAACTGCACATCAAATGTCAGGTTTGTTGTTAATTCATAGTTCTGGGCATCAGAGAATAAATAGAAATTACTGTTTCCAGTATCAGTTTTAAGTTGTCTGGATTTCTTTATCCATAGCATTCCACTATCCAAAGGTTTCAATGAAAATTGGCCACATAGATAACCAGAAAGAGTTGAAGAAGCTCTAACCAGATTTTCTGGTTAATAATAAGAATTTTTGCTTACTGAATGGTACCATTGCCAGCCACTGTACTTAGGTACCCTGTGTGTGTTGTCTTTTCAATTTTTTTGAGTTAGCAGTACCATAATTTACATTTTACAGGTGATGAAACTGAGGCTTAGAGAAGTTAGCTAACTTGCTCAGGTTGTAAGATTTTTAGAAGTCTGATTCAACCCTGTGGTATGCTTTCTACTCTGGTTAAAAAGGTCTTCTAAGGTTAAATATGTTCCAAATTCTGTTTATAAGAAGGAGAACATAGTTTCTTAAAAAAAATTTTCCGTATCTGACTTCCTTAATTTATTTTAAAAACATATTCCCAGTTAATTTTAAAATTCATCTGAAATAGCCCTATGTGTAATATTACATAAAATAAAGTTACCTTTATTGCTATTATATAAACCATTATTAAATTATTAAAGTATTAAATCCATTATTTCAGCTCTTCCTCAGTAGCCAGGGTTATTTTTCCTCAAGGAATAAGAGAACTTTTGTTATGCCTTCTGTAAGAATTAAAGTCTTTGCTTAAAGTCAAGCCCTCTTCTATGAAACTTGATGATCATTCTTCATTTTGGTTGTTTTGACGCTTCTAAATTAACACTCAGAATATGTACTTTAAACAAAAACAAAAAATTTATCTGAATTTCCTCAAAATTTCTTCCTTTCTCTCAGAAACAGTCAACCATAATTATAGTAAAATAGAATTGAAATCCTCACCTTTGCAGGCGATATTCTTTCATTGCATAGTGTGATAACTGAGGTTCCTGATGACAGGAGTACTCAATAAAGCTAAGTAATATATTGCTTTCCAAGGCAGGAAATGATGTAGTTCTATACATTTGTTTACCCAAAACATATTATTCTAGTATTAAGAGAGGTAATTTTGTATTAATTTTATGTGTTAAATTATTTAAAATAAAATTAAAAATTTAGTTCCTCAATTTTATTATGTGCTCAGTAGCCACTCATGGTAGTGGCTACTATGTTAGTGCAGAAAAGGAACATTTGCATCATTGCAGAAAGTTCTATTGGACAGCACGGCTCTCTAGAACAGTGCGACTAAGGATTTAGTAATTCATGGTCAGGCTTCATGGTAGTGGTGGTGGGGAGGTCTTAACATTCATTCATGTGTGATCACCTATGTCCTCTTTTCAGTATGATGACCAGGCCAGAAAGAACTACTGTTTACCCTCTCCAAAGAATAAACTACAGAAATCTAGGACTAAGAGGGGTGGAGGGTGGCGGGGTAGAGTTCTGGAAGGGGGATGTAGGGATCTAAGTACTGCTCAATATAATTTCACTCATTCTTCCTAATTTGAAATTCCATATTTCTTGGGATTATGTTCTTTTTAATTTCTTCTTTTATACTTTCAGTATTTCATATAAGCCCTGCCAGAGGAGACTCATGTAGGTTTGGGATCTATTTTACTTCATGAACAAGTTAAAAACTGGTAGTCGAGTAAGATAAAATGCAGTGAAGTATTTAACAGCTACTATTTTGACATGGGAGTGGAGCTCTAAGAGCCGCTGTTATTCTCCAGTGGTCACTGGTACAGAACACCAGAACACGGAGAAACTGAAGTTGTGGGTAGCATATCTTTTTAAGGTAATCACAGAGCTCTTGTTATGATAGCAATCTATTTTTACTCTCAAGATTTTTTTTCCCAACTGTGCAGTAGATTTTGGTGCTATGTCAGACTATCCTTTAATGGTCTTTATTGTTAAAACTGTGTTTTGGATATCAATAACTTTTAAAAAATAAATTTAAAATCAAAACTAGATTAGATTTTGCTTTTTAAGATACACTTTAGATTTCTCAACAGCTGAACAAGTTAGTCTTAATAATCTAATGTTTTAGACAAATATTTAAAAAGTGGGATTGATGGGAGAGGACCTTTTTTTACTAGGTGAAAGCACAATGTAAAGATAAAGAACAAATGGTTCTGTATATTGTTGTTACAATCATTCTTGTTTTGTTTTAAGATTCACCATGATGTTGCTTTGTGATAATAAATCCATCAAAATTAATACAGGAATTTTTTTTTTTGAGACAAGTGTCTTGCTCTGTTGCCCCAGCTAGGGTGTAGTGGCATCATCATAGCTCACTGCAACCTCAAACTCCTGGGCCCAAGCAATCCTCCTGTTTCAGCCTCCTGAGTAGCTGGGACTAAAGGTGCATGCCACTGTGCCCAGCTAATTGAGTGTTGCTCTTGCTCAGGCTGGTCTTGAACTCCTGAGCTCAAGCAGTCCTCCCGCCTCGGCCTCCCAGAGTGGTAGGCTTATAGACATGAGCCACTGTGCCCAGCCGATCTCCAAGATATGAATAAACTGCAGTTTCTTAAGGATCATTTTATCTTCTTTCCATCCCACTAATCTTTACTCCATATTTCCAGTTCACTCACTCAAAGTTATAGAAGAGCTACCAGCTTGTTGAGAGATGTGCTGACACTAGGAGACTCCAGTTTAGAGGAAGGGAGTAGCTCTGGGCAGTGTTGGGCCAGGCTTTATTTCCTGCTTCCTTAGTCAGCTCTCATGGTTTTAGTTTTACTATATAAAAATCATTATCAAGAATCTAGGGACCAGTTGTTCAATGTTCATTTCTTCCATGTCAGTGCTATTTCTAGGATGTACTAAGTAAACGAAGTTATAACGAACTTAAGTATATTCATTGACTGTAACATACACTTTTCCTTGTGGTTTTTTGATTATTTGCATAGGCATAAATTATTATTATAATGTTACTAGGCATGAAGAACCATACTGCTCTAATATTAAAGTCTCTAAAGCCACCAAGGTGGAAAGATTAAGAAGTAAGCATTTGGCAACATTAATCAGTCTCCTAATTACCAAACTGAGTCCTTCCTTTCCACCCTTCCTTTCCCAGTTTAGCGATTGTCAAGGACAATTGATTGTACCTATGTAGTGTCAGCACCCATCCCGTCGTCTCCTTAGTACAGTTGTCATTAACCTAGTGAGGGCCTTTATCACCTCTTGCCTTGCTTGCTGAACTAGCCTTTTAGCTGGTTTCCCTGTTACAGTTCTCTTCTTGTTCTCTTTTGCATGGCTTGATATGTTTTCCAAAAGCACAACTTTGGTCATCTTACATCTTCTTTTTAAAAATATCCAGTATCTCCAGACTCATGAGCCTGCCATTGGAGGCCTTTTCCACTTAAACTCAGTCCAAGTGTCCAATTTCCTTCTCCCTCATCTTCCTCTCATATTGTATTTGCTGGATTCCCTTTGTCAGAAGCTGTCTTTTCATCCTTTCAGGCCCCTTGTTTTGGAGTGCTTCAAGTCATCTTCCATGCCTCCTGGTGAAAAACTCCCTGACTGCCTGTTCCTCTGTCCCCGGCCCTCTTCCATTTAAGCTCTAACTTCTTTAAATTCCCTTCCATTGGAGCCTATCAGGGAATAATGAATGTTCTACCAAGTATTAAAGGTTTATATTTAATATATGCTGTCTTTATCTTCTCCATTAGTGAAACTTTCTTAGGGGTCTCATTTGTCTTTGATTTCTTTCAGGGGAACACAATAATGAATGAGACAGACATAGGCTATCTTAAGGAACTTATGGTCCTTTTGGAACTTATAGCCTTCTTTAGGGAGACAGACATTAATTAAATAATTTTAAAGATAGAGCACTGAATCTGTGGTAAGTGCTATGGGGTAGAGATATGTGATCTCATGGGAGTGTGTGGTAGTGGTTGGACCCAGATGATGTTTCTGCAAACTGAGATTGATCTGAGATCTAAAGAGTGAATTAGCCAAAGAACTGTAGCTAACTGTAGCACCCCAGAAGTGCTACGTCCAGGCAGAGTATACAGTATGAGTAAAGGCCCTGAAGTGAGAGGGAGCATGATACATACAAACAACTGAAAAAGAAGGCTAGGATAGTGAGAGACAGAGAGGTGGGTAACATATTAAAATATTATTGCTGTTTTTACCCTCAGATCAATGGAAAGCCATTGAAATGTCTTAAGTATGGTGATTGGATTCATGCTTCACATCTCTGGCTACATGTAGAGAATAAATCAGAGGGTGGAGGTGATTGGCAGTGTGCATGGGCAGTCTTGTCATATTAGATTACAGCGGTCCCAACCTTTTTGGCACCAGGGACTGGTTTCATGGAAGATGATTTTTCCACGGACCAGGGATAGTTTGGGGATGATTCAAACGCGTTACATTTATTGTGCAGTCAAACTTCTCTGCTAATGATAATCTGTATTTGCAGCCACTCCCCAGTGCTAGCATCACCTCCTCAGCTCCACCTTAGATCATCAGGCGTTAGATTCTCTAAGAAGCACACAACCTAGATTCCTTGCATGCACAGTTTACAATAGGGTTCGAGCTCCTGTGAGAATCTAATGCTGCTGCTAATCTGACAGGAGGTGGAGCTTATGCGGTGATGCGAGTGATGGGGAGCTGCTGTAAATACAGATGAAGATTCACTTGCGCCGCTTACTTGTTGTGCTTGGCCTGGGAGTTGGGGACCACAGTATTAGAACAACTTCATAACAAACTCAAAATCTTAGTGGTTTAACACAGTGAAGATTTGTCTCTATTATGCAGAGTCCAGCGGGGTTGAGCATCCATCATGAAATATGTCCACCAAAGTCATCTTGGCAGGTGAAGCCAGCTTAAGATCACTTTTATTTTTTAATTTTTTATATTTTAAAAACCATTTTATTGAGGTATAATTCATATATAAAAAGCTATACATATTTAATATATTTAGAGATCACTTTTAAAGGGCCAGAACTGAGAGTGGTTTACATCACTGTGCCCACCTTTGGCTGCGCAGAAGTCAGACATATGGCCGGCCCCAACTGAACTTGCAAGGAAGGCTGGAAATGCAGTCTTCCTGTTTGCCTAGGAAGAGAAAACAGTGGGTGTACACATAACCTAATCTCTCCCCTCTGCAACTACTTGGGAGGTTATTGTGCAGTCCACGTAAAAGGCTGGTCTTGGACTGGGAGGGTGGCATGAGATGAGTGTCTTGGAGAAAGATGGAAGTCCAAAGAGCCAAGTAAGGTGAGGGAGAAGGAGTTAAGAATGTTGTTTAGATTTGGGGCATATGTAAGTAGGAAGATGGTGGTAGATACTGAGCAGGGAAGACTGGTTAGAAGGAGACCAGCTTGTTTTTG
Organism: Cheirogaleus medius; assembly: GCA_008086735.1. Classification (NCBI taxonomy): domain Eukaryota; kingdom Metazoa; phylum Chordata; class Mammalia; order Primates; family Cheirogaleidae; genus Cheirogaleus; species Cheirogaleus medius. The sequence goes on along the minus strand of VBSM01001118.1, from coordinate 16,812,973 downwards.
AATTTGGACATGCTGAGCATTAGATGCCTTTGAGATAATCCAGATGGAGATGGTAGATAGGAAATTGGGTATAAAGGCCAAGAGCTCCAAAGAGCAGAAGTCTTAACAATATGTGAGTCATTTTTCTTAGATGATTGAAAGTTTGAGCTTGGATAAAATTTTCTAGGGAGAATGCAGAGTCCTTCCACCTACCTTGCCATCAGTGTCTGTTTTCTGTCACATTGCCCTACCACCTCCCCCTCTAACCCCCTCCACCAGCTCAGCTGAACCTTAAGAAATCTTGAGAGCCCTTTTTGTTGTCCTTAGGTGGTTCCCTTTGGAACTCCCCACAATAGCTATTCTGAATCTTTACCTAGTGTGCCCTCAAACTCTGGCCCTATTCCTCCTGGCTTATACTTCACAGAGAAAATAGAGCCTTTCAGGCACAGTTTTTGGCAGTATATCTTCCTTACCCTTGCACACTGTTTTTGCCTTCCCCCCTTCCCCATTTTAGAGAAGAAAATGTATATCTTTTTCTTAGACTAACTCTCCCATCTGTGACCTGGATCTCATCAGTCTTTTTAGATCTCTGACTTTGTTAATTTTAAGAATGGTTAGGAGTATCCTCTGGAGCCAAATTGCCCAAATTCAAATCTTAGTTCTGTCATTTCCTGTGTAACCCTGGACAAATTACCTAATTTTTCTATGCCTCAATTCCCCCGTCTGCAAAAAACAAATCATAATAGAAGCTACCTCATAGAATTGCTGTGATTTAGAAGTGGCTGGCAATAGTAAGTACTCAGTATTAGCTAGGTTTTTTGTTTGTTTTTGAATGCTTTGGTTTTCCTTTTGTTCCTTCAAGCTCTTAAACTTCTAGTATGGTCACACACATCTCCCTAGTCAAAAGACAGCGTTCATGAAATTAGCATTCAATCTTCTCTTCACCATTAACCATCTTGTGTTTTCCGTGTTTACCTGTTCAGTTCCCTGTGGGCCCTGAGCCTATTCCCCTGAACTTATGTTCCTCCAGTCTACTGAAATGCTCACAGGCCCACTTGCCACGCCCAGTGGTCTCTTTTCAGTCATTCTCAAATACCTCCCTCCTCAAAATACTCTCCCTTGGCTTCTAAGATGCTGTTTTCTCTCTTCTTTTTCTTCTTAGCTTTTTGATCATTTCTTCTTAGTCTTCTTGATTAGTTTTTTTTTTGCTGCTTAATGTTGTTGCCACCATGGTGAGGGCTAGTCCAAAATATGTATTAGGTGAACTCTTCCTATGAGATCCATGCTTATGTTTCCATCTGCTGACTGATCATATCTTCACCTAGATGTCTTGCACAGTCTTCAGAGTTAATGTGTCATACTGTGCCATATTCCCGCTTCAGTTCATACATCACAGTTTAGTTACCAGCCTGGTAACTAACTGGGTCTTTGATACCAGTCACTCGTGTCTCATTCAGCTATATTTGTTTGACTTTGACATGTCCTCGCATTTTTTTTGTTTTCAGTCTCACTGCTGTAGTTCAGAGATTTCTCCTCTGGATGTTTGTAATTGTCTCAAAAATTCATGTTCTGCTTTCAGTCTCTGTGCCAGTTTCTCCTTCACAGTCTTCAGTGTTAATTTTCTCAAGCACAAATGTCTAATGGTATTCCTGATATCAGAAGCCTCCACAGACCTTATTTCTGGTAGAAAAAAGTCCAAACTCCTTCTTAAATGAGGCTTTTAAGGTAAGTTATAGCCAAACTTAGCTGAGATTTAGCTGCATTATGATTGCAGATACACATTTACTTTGTTTTCAGTTAGTAGTACATGATTAATTTCCAAATTGGAATTCAGAATGTTGTTTGAGATACTTAGATACTGACAGATATATTCAGATATTGGTTGGCTGCATATAAGGCTTCAAATGTTGCCTTCTTTTAAAAATTGTTGGGTCAAATGTGACTGATAAATCAACATTATGGACTAGGGAGTTAGAGGAATGGAGATCGGTTTTTAATTCTTTATTGACTTTACAAACCTATTGATCATTTGATGGACATTAGAGTTGTTTCTACTTTTGGTCTATTGTGAATAACGCTGCTGTGAACATTTGTGTACAAGTGTTGTGTGGACACGTTTTCATTTCTCTTATGTGTATACCTAGGAGTGTAATTCTTAGGTCATGTTAACTCCATGTTTAACTTTTCCAAGAACTGCCAAACTGTTTGCCAAGGCAGCTGCACCGTTTTATAATTCTACAATAGTATATGAGGATTCCAGATTTTCCACAGCTTCATCAACATTTGTTACTGTCCATTTCTTTTATTTTAGCCATCCTAGTGGGTATAAAGTGGTATTTCATAGTTTTGATTTTGCATTTCCCTAATGGTTATTGATGTTGAACATTTTTTCCATGTGCCTATTGGCCATTTGTATATCTTCTTCTAGAAATGTCTATTCAAATCCTTTAGCCATTTTTTAATTGGGTTGTCTTTTTTATTGTAAGAGTTCTTTATATAGTCTCAATACAAATTTCTTATAGGATTTGCAAATATTTTCTCTTATTCTGTGGGGTTATCTCTTCCTCTTATATGCATTTTTGTTTCTTAAATTATTTGACATTAATTTTGGGTGTCATTAATATTTTGCATTGTTTAGTATTCTAATTCTTGCTTTTGAAAAGCTAACATGCAAAGTAGTTAATGAAGTATAAAAAAATTATGGATGTAGTAATTTTAATAGCACATTCCTTAAGATGAAAAGATTAAAGGTCAGTTTAAGATCTTGTTCCATCAAGATGTTATTTAACTGTTCTTCATCCCAGAATAACAAGTATAACATGATAAAAGGTTAAGTTATCCTCTTTGTTATAGCAGTGATTATTTTCTTATTTATTCTAATCTTAAATTAAAACTTGCAGATTTTATTTAGTGTAGAGTCACAAAAGAAGAAAAGAAAACTTGCAGATTTTAGAAACAAAATTTTAATGGCAAGCGACTAATGTTATTAAATATTGATCACATAATTTTGAAATGTGAATAGAACAAAAATCTTGTCATAATTCTTCTTTTATTAGAGAAAGAGATGCTATAGGAATGGAATTTTCCCAACCCAGCAGCTGTGGCTGTCTACTGTGAATTATGAAAGGAATTTTACGTATCATTAAATATATAAACTCTGGAGGTAATCTACCCCCAGTCAAGGCTCTCAGCAGCCTATATAAGAAGAAAATAATCCAGTACCTTAAGAAGCATTTCTTTCTAGGTTTTAAGATAGGAGAGGCAGCTGCAGCTGAATCTTTCCTTACCTCCACATAATAGTGATGAATGACTTATATATGTGATCTTTAAAAAAGTTTGATGTCTGAAATTAGTAGTGATTACTGCTCAGATTTTCTAATTGGATAATGCATATGCTATCTATAATAAGAAGTTAAGTAGTGTTTCACATTTGGCACAATAAAAATTGTAAGCCTTTTATTTATTTTCTCATTGTAGGCCTCAGGAGTGCAAGTTGCAGATGAAGTATGTCGCATTTTTTATGACATGAAAGTTAGGAAATGCTCCACACCAGAAGAAATCAAAAAAAGAAAGAAGGCTGTCATTTTTTGTCTCAGTGCAGACAAAAAGTGCATCATTGTAGAAGAAGGCAAAGAGATCTTGGTTGGAGATGTTGGTGTAACCATAACTGATCCTTTCAAGCATTTTGTGGGAATGCTTCCTGAAAAAGATTGTCGCTATGCTTTATATGATGCAAGCTTTGAAACCAAGGAATCCAGAAAAGAAGAGTTGATGTTTTTTTTGTGGTAAGCCCATGTTAGGAATATTGAGCCTCTGTGAAATTTATTAAGAGAATTACTTTCTTATTGTCAGCACTTGGAGAACCAGATCTGGGACCTAAGTAATTTATATTCATGCTATTTGCTGTTGTCATCATTTCATTTTTGGTCACAAGGTTTCATAATCTTAGCTGAATTGATATTTGTGAGACTAAAACTAAATTGACTGCTCTTTGTCTACTTGAAAGAATGTGATTTTCAATAATGGATTTTTTTGGGTGGGGGAAGGGCAGGAGGCAGGTTTCTACTGGTATGCATCCTGTGAATTTACTGCTTTTATAAGCTAAAATTTCCTACTTTTGTTAAATTTCTTGCTTATAAGCCAAAACCCTACTTTTCCAACATGCAATGCCAGGAACCAGCCTCCCACTCTTTTAAACTCTATGGTTTGTTACTTTTGAAGAAGTTAGTTCTATTCCTTCCCCACTATAATTTGCTCTACATTTCACACTGTCAAGTAGGGTAGCTGATGCATGAGGTGTCCCAGTGAAGGGAAGAAAGCCCCCTGAGCTCACCGAGTGGGTTCTTAGCTTTGTGGGAATGAATTTGAGAGCAAGCCAACTAGCTATAGGAAAGTTTTATTGAGACAGAAACAAGACAGCAGATCCTACTCCACAGACAGAGTAGGGGTCTTCTCCCAAGCAGGAGGGAGGAGGACCCCTTATGAGGCAATGGTAACATTGTTATGTGTTCAAAAATTCGGTTAGGCAACAGCTGTACATGACCAGCATTGTCTTGAGGTCAAGCCATAAAGGTTAATTAATCATAAACTGTTGTCACAGAAAGGTAAGCACAGTTTGTGAGGCATCCATCTTAGTAAATTCATCCATCCTTGGGTGGTCCTGGGCTGGCAATTTGCTGGTGAATTCCTTTTTCAGGGTGGTTAGGGTCTGGTATCAGTCAAAATGGCTGCACTCAGGTGCTCTTGATCTACCTTTTCTGCCTTATCCCTACATTATAACCACTAGCTGCATATGGCCATTTAAATTTAAATTAATTAACATTAAAAATTCAGTTTCTTAGTTGAATGAATTATCACATTTCAAATGCTCAGTAGCCACATATGATTAGTGGCCGCCATATTAGGTAGCACAGATATACATTTCCATCATTACAGAAAGATCTTTTGGACATTATTGCTCTGGATGGTGCTATAAAGTGATAAAGTGATTTTACATGGCCTTTTTCTTAAAATGCTGTTGAAATTAGTTATTCTGGTCTTTCAAGTAAGTCAATATATGAGATTGAGCTTTAGATAAAAATTATACCTGTATTCCTCATTTAATTTATATTATACTACATTCCTTGATATGGCCAGGTAGCCACATAGAGTATTCTCTGGCTTCCAAGGGAAAGTAGAAGTAACACCCTCTGATTTGGTGGGGGGAGGTGGTTCAGGCTTCTTTTGATACTTTGTAAGGCAGGGAGGGACTTAGCTCTTAGCTGTTTGCTACCAACAGCTTGGCGTGTAAGGGGCATGGGGCTAGGAGTTTAAAAAAACTGAGATTTAAAAGGAAAGTAACTCTAGATCGTACACTGCGATTCCATTTCAGTAAGCCTTTATTGCACTTGATTAAACCAGCCTTCTGTGAGGAGTGTAAGTATGTGTTCCGGGTGTATGTTTGGGGCAGCTTACTGTTCATGGAGGCTGGTACATAAAGATAATAGTTGGTAAGACTTAAAATTAGCACAATTTTGATTTGAATGAAGGGGCATTTGGTATTTCTACTACATGCCAGGTGTTAGGGACTTGGAAAACAGCTGTGACTAAAACATGTACAGTCTCTGCCCTTCTGGGACTGACAGCTGAGTGGCAGATATGCCAGCTAATGGTTCAGGCTTTTAAAAACTGGTCAATATTTCCTTCATTTGCAATTTTTTCCTACTTTTTTAAATGTATTTTTTCCACTATGAAAACTATACATTCTTATAAAAGAACATTGGAAAATAAAAGGAAAATAAAAGTAGAAAGAAGAAAAAGAAATTGTTAGTGCAGTAGTTTATTTTGCACTATTATTTTAAAGAAAAGAATAAAGCTTTATTATAGGCATTTTCTATAACAAGTTCTGTTCAGGGCCTGGGGAGTGGCTCTTAAAGTATTTTAACAATCTGGTTAGAGTAAAATCAGAACAGCTAATGCTTTTTCATGTTCTTGACCTATTTGCATGAGAAAAGTATACACTTTGTAGCTCAAACATCTGCCAGTCCTGAGGTTGTGATGGCTTTGCCTCCCTCACTGGCCCTTAGAAGTGGAAGGAATAAGCCTCTGAGAGACTGCCTTCTTCCGGATTCCCAAGAATAGAATCTCTACTCACTAAGGAGGGTGTAGACTAGGTGAGATCCACATGCCAGCGCTCATGGGTGTTCATTCAGTGTTCTGGATATATAGCAGCTAAATGCAGTCATTAAATGCTCAAAAGTATTTACACAGTAGTTAACATCGTCAGTGGGTTCTTGGAAACTGCCACTTTAGGTGAAACAGCGTATAGCAGGTCCTTCAGTAACATCAGTTCATTCACATATTGGTGAGGAAAAACAGTTGGTTTCATTATACATTATTTTGCTTGAAGTCGGTTTCCAAGAACTTTCTGACGATGTTAAGTGAGGCCTTACCGAACTCCGTTTTCTCTTGGATACATTGGTAGTGTGGTGTGGAGGCAGGCCTGAGGGTTGGTAGTATAGATGGAAAGAAGGCATTCATGTATAAGCAGTGTGAGGTTTTCTGTCCATTATTGATATATTTGTTATTTTTCAAAATTGCTAGTGAAGAAAGTGTTTTGAACCATATGCTGTGTTTTTAGCATGTTTCCATTCAAGGAGGGCAAGGTGCTAACATTTTATAAATACAAGATCATAGTAATATTGACAATTAAGATATAATTACTGAGTTGCCACTTAACTTAAGAGATCTTTGTGAAAGCTGTATTTAGAATTATGAAATTATACATGTGGATTTACTGTTTTTTCAAGAAAATTATTGAAACTCAGGTTTTGACTCCAAGTTTGGTAATTAAATATGTATTATGTTAGATTAGGATGGAAAACAAGTACTTGTGTGGTCAGAATCTACTGTTGGAATAAATGTAAATGAAGGGACTGGTGAGGATTAGGAAGGGGACTTTTACTTTATTTGTGATTTATTATTTTCTAGAAAACAATCTGAAGCAAAAATGCCAAAATACTAGTATTTCTTAATTCTGGGTGGCAACTACTTACAGATTATTCTCTGTACTCTTGAATTTTCAACTAGCATAGCTGTCAAAAACCTTGTTTAAATATGATTATTAGCCTGACCTCAATCCTTTATTAATAAAAATTGAAAAAAAAAATTGTAAAGAAAAAGAACTGGGTTATACAGTGAAGTGCCCAGTGTTCATTCTTTTATTATGGACACATTAATCTGACTTTTAGTCAGTGGTTCTCTTACTTTTTTCACCGTGGTCAACTTGAGTGATTCTGCATATGCCCATCCATAACATTCACCCTCTGAGGTGGCAGGGAAATAGAAAAATTTTGTAGTTAGAAAAACTCTTCGGAGAGTCTGAGGACCCTCTCCCTGTCACTGAAGCAAATGTTTAACAAGATGTAAGTTATACTTTCTCTAAAGGAGTTTTTTCATTTTTGACGTTCTTCTATCTAGGGCACCAGAACTTGCACCTCTGAAAAGTAAAATGATCTATGCAAGCTCCAAGGACGCAATCAAAAAGAAATTTCAAGGTATGGTCTGGATTTACTTCTGGATATTTGGCGGTATGGTGAGCCCCTGGAGTGGGAGCTGCAACTTTTCTAAGAAGCACCTCATTTTCTTGGAGAGCTTTGGGCAAAATAAAAAAAAGGCGGTGGGGGAAGAGATGCTTATTTTGTGAAAACCATAAGGTTGAACCCAGCTTTTCGTTGTGTCTTCTGCCTTGTGCTGGTCACTTTGAGTCTGGGTGGCCCATGTTTAATAACTGTTTCTCGACATTGTGTATCACTTGTTCAGGATGGTTTTAAACTAGTTTGAGGGGCTCCCAAGATTTTCAAGTAGCAGGTGGAGATTAATTGGTTTACATTGGTCATATTTTAATAGTAAATTTGCCATTGCCTTTAAATGTAGTAGTTATAACAAAGTTGCAAAAAGGAAATGTTCATAAATGGGAAAGGTGCTCTTATTTCTAGTTTTACTATTGAATGGTATGATTTTAGGTAATTGATGCATCTGTGTCCAAAGGAAGTGCAGTCACTCCTTGAGCTGGCCAGTCATATTTGACTTGCCACTGGGTGATTGGGATCCTGAGGAGATGGCCTGGCCAGACTCCAGCCAGGAGGAAATGTTGGTATGATGGAAAGAGCATGGGGCAAGCACCCAAAGGGTTAAGCTTGATGTCTAACTGCTGTGTGACCTTGGCCAAAACCGCTTAACTTCCATGGGCATTGATTCTGTCAGCTATAGAATGGGAGGCTTGGTCTGGATCATGTGTGAGCTTTAGTCTAAGAGTTTGCCCGGTCACCTTCCTGCCATGGCTATCCAAACAGCTGAGTGAGCCAGGGTCACAAGGGCTTGGCCTAATGTTGGTTTTGTTTTGTTTGTTTTACTGTGACTGACTGGTTTTTATATTCTTGTATAAAACAGGTTTGCCCTGGCTTGTTTTATTTAGTCAGGAAAACAAAATTCTCGCTTCCTTTCCCAAGCCGTGCTGCTGCATAGTTCGTTGCCTTGTCAGGTTTTTCATGCATTTGATTTGATGTTGGGCATCCTCCAGAAGCATGTTCACTGGTCTGTTAACTGATGTTTTAAAATGATTCCTTAGCTTCAACACTTTCACAGCGCAACCAAAAAAGATTCAGAGTAGGTTCTTCACCATCTTTATTCTGCATTGCCTTTTAGTAAAGGGAATTACTATTTAGACTTGATTTGGTGATCTGTCTAAAAAGACAGGGTCTTGCTGTGTCACACAGGTGGGAGTGCAGTGGTGTGTTGATAGCTCACAGCAACCTCAAACTCCTGGGCTCAGGCGATCCTTCTGCCTCAGCCTCCCAAGTAGCTGGGACTACAGGCATGCGCCACCATGCCCAGCTAATTTTTTCTATATTTTAGTTGGCCAATTAATTTCTTTCTATATTTTAGTAGAGATGGGGTCTTGCTCTTGCTCAGGCTGGTTTTGAACTCCTGAGCTCAAACAATCCGCCCACCTCGGCCTCCCAGAGTGCTAGGATTACAGGCGTGAGCCACCCGCGCCCGGCCCCTGGCTGGTCTTGAACTCTTGGCCTCAAGCAGTCCTCCTACCTTGGTCTTCTAAGGTGTCAGGATTATAGGTGTGAGCCACTGTGCCTGGCTGGTGATCTGTCTTTTAATGACAGTGACCTTATCACCTTTTTTGTGATGCAACCATCCACTGGCTTTCTCAAACCAGTCCTGAGTGGTCCAAAAGCTGACCTATTGTGCTTTCCACAGCTTGACAAATGGTTTTAAGATGATGGAATAACAATGCAGCCATTGAAAAGATAGCAGCTGATTATGGAGAAGCCACTGTATATAATTTCATAATTGAGCTCATTCTGCAGTATGGTGATGTAGTTTTTCTAAGAAAGCAATCAGTAACATTTCACAGTTTTCATTGTGATAGTTTTCTTAAATGTGTGATGTAATACACTGGAGAGCTAGCTGTTTTCTATAGCAAAAGTGATGCCATTTTACTTTTCACTACAGTTGACTAAATCAACTATGCAATCAAAAAACATCTAATTCATATTTTTAATTATATTTTAAAAAACCAAGAAAAATTGCTAGAATTGCCTTTTAATTTTGTATTGATAAATACAACATATCTATAGAAAAGTATACATTACCAATTATTGTAGAACTTGATGAATTTTCAGACCAAACATAGTGCTTGTTTCTTGATCTAATGACAAGCAGCACCCCAGAAGCTTCCCTCGTGCCCCCTCCACTCATACCACTGTCCTCTGCCCCTTCTTCCACAAGGATAGCCAGTACCCTGGCTTCTACAAATGGAATCATATGGAATGTATGCTTTTTTAATCCGGCTTCTTTCAGTCAGTGTTATGTTTATGAAAGTCATCCATTTTGATGCATGTAGTTAAAGATTATTCTCATTACTGTGTAATAGTCCATTGTTTATAAATACTGACGTTTATCTGTCCTCATTAGAAGTGGTCTTTAAAAACAGTTTAATATCTTAGAGAAAGAAGTGAGCTGCTGCCATAATTCTAAGTAGAATTGTTGTTTTTTCTCTCTAGGCATAAAACATGAATGTCAAGCAAATGGGCCAGAAGACCTCAATCGGGCTTGTATTGCTGAAAAGTTAGGTGGGTCCTTAATTGTAGCCTTCGAAGGATGCCCCGTGTAGATCATCATTCAGTGCCACAAATTGAAAGCTTCCATGTTTAATGTTATCCTCTTGCTATATAAATAAAGCAAAAATATATTTAGGCCAGGGTCTCACTGAGGGGCAACTGTCTTGTCATCTTTTAGAGTAAACTAAATATTCTATGAACTTGTGCAAACAGCCCTAAATAAATCTAAATTCTAAAGTTTTATTGGTGTGAAATTACATTCTTATTGGCCAAATGCCTGTTTTGATGAGTTGACTTATAAAGGTTTTTGTTAAGCTCAGGATTTTTAATGCAGTTCACAGAACAGTACAAGGCCATGTCAAGAGAATTATTACATCTTTGTTAACCTCCGCTGTTACTTTATTTTGCTTAGAGAATTGGTCTTAATCTGGTTGTAATTTTGGCCCAAATTTTTTATTCTTCCTTGAGCTAAACAGAATGGAATATAATACAACCTTATGATATATAAAAACACCAATACACTAACAACAGTATGGTTAAGGCAGGCAGTCTTTCGGTTCTACCAAATGTATGATGGAGAGTGCCTCCAAATTGTGTCCACGTACAATCCACGCTGAGCTTGCAAAGCACTATTTCAAGCACGACGTTGGAATACAGGAAGCAGCCCCTGTAACTTCGGTGAGCTCGCCATTCACTAGTTGGGAGACTGTTCTGAGACTGACCTTGCATCTTGGAAATCATGGTTGTGTCCTCAGGAGAATGTGCAGTGTCTTGTAACAACTAATTATAATGCAAATTAGGGCACCATTGTAATCTGCTTTGTTAATGAAAATGATAAAACGGTATATTGATGAGCTAGGACACCTGTGATAACTTTAATTGTGTCTCCTTCAGAACTATGCTGCTTCTGATACAATAAAGTGTGGAAGAACATTGAGTATATGTTTACTTTGGGGCCTGGAGAACTTAGTTTTCTAGGGCAGCTTGTGGACTGTGTGAAGTGGGAGCAGGTACCAGGCTGACACTTGCAGGGAGCCACTGTTCATGACACTTGGACATGATTGTTGTCAACATCACAGGCATAACACTGAACAGTATAGAGATGCACAAATAGTTGAACTTAGAAGTAGCAGTAATGGCTATATGTAATAAAGGAAGCATTTTAAACTTATCTCTTGTGTAATTATTCATGTATGAATTGGGAATAATGGATTTGGCTTTTCCATGTGTCACTGAGGTTTTGGTATTTCTGACAGAGATATGGTCATAGCTGCCTGAATAAGAAAGTTGGTGTAACTGTTGGGAACCTTTTTCTTTTTTAATTTACTTCAATGTTTGTTAAACTTTTCTAGATTATAAAGGTTAATAAAATCACATTTAAATTTTAGAAAATAGAAAAGGAGAATTATACATTGTCCTGCTATACACCATAACGTGGTTAGCATTTTGATACACAATCATGTGCTGCATAACATTTTGGTCAATGACATATTGCATATATGATGGTGGTCATATATAAGATTATAATGCCATATTTTTACTATACCTTTTCTGTTTAGATAGGTTTAGGTGTACAGATACTTGCCATTGGGTTACAATTGCCTACTGAATTCGGTAGTAACATCCTGAACAGGGTTGTAACCTCAGAGCAATAGGCTGTACCATACAGCCTCGCTGTGGACAGGCTGTGCCTTCTAGGTTTGTGTAAGTGCACACCTTGTTCTTATTCCAAATGTTTATCCAAATGCCAGGCTTTTGGGAGGCAGAAGAGGTTATTGTGCTTAAATCAAAATACTCCCTTCAAAGTTGTCTGGAAAATAATGCTGGCTGCTTGTCCTTCTTGTATTCTGAATTTGTTTTCTCTACAGCACAGCAGTGCTTTTAGTGACTGTATATTAATTGGCCTCCAGGGAAGTATTGCCGGCCCAAGACTGGCTTACTCAAGAATCAGCTATGTAGGTAAAGCCAGGTGTTTGGTCAAGGAGTGTTAGAAGGAGAAAGTCTTTTCTGTGGTTTCAGCTTGTAAAGTGTGGCACTACTTCAGTGACGGCCACTCTGCTGCAGTGCAGGCACACGCACTGCGCGAGAGAGATGCGTGCCGTGGGAAGGATTTCAAACTGTATGCAGGGATGGAATTAATGTAAACGTGTCCCAGCACCCCACTTTTATTCCAGAAATTGAGGAGATGCTACTAGTTATGTCTCTATCTAGAGAAACCTTTGAGAAAAAGTTTTAGCAGATTCCTGAGGTTGGGGCCCAGGAACCATGCTAACAAGCACTCTGGGTGATTCTGGTACAAAATTAGGGTTTAGACCTCAGCTCACCTTGATCAAGAATAAAACTGCAGGTGTGCTCTGCTTGCAGAACATACATTTACATCTTCACAAGTGTTAATACATTACAAAAATGGAAAGCTGACCTAGGGTTCATCTAGTGGCTACTCTTGCCCTGAGAAAGAAGCAAACAGAATTCCATCAGAGGTTGACTAAAGTTTATTTCAGAGAATATTAATCTCTCAGAAAATAGTGAACACGGTGACTTTAGATAACAGAATTAGGTTTAGTCTAGTGGCTTCCTTTCTGCAGAACTACTGCCCAGAGTGCTGGCAGGTCCAGCAGACACAGGAAGTGAAATTTCTGTTTCTTGACATGTTCGTTGCCCATTGGACCATCAGAGACTGTGCATGCCCAAGGACACATCACTGTCTCATAATCTGGGGCATTTCTAAAATACAACAGGCTCTACAGTGGGTTCCAGCTGGGCTGCAGCTGGAAGAATGAATATTAATTGCATTGTGGCTGGTGGGGGCAGCAGTGAAGGGGGCTGTTCCAGGAGCCAGGGTTTTTCAGTGGGAGGAAGGCTTGCATAACTTGTGTCTGGCGGGTGAGGGCTCTCCCCAGTCCCAGAAGGGCAGCTGGGAAGGGATAGAACCTCTCACAGTCCCCCTCAGTAGCCAGCCCAGAGGTGAATAACTTGCCTAAAGCTCACTTGACTCGTAAATGGCAAAACTGGGACAAAAACTCGGATCTCTTCTGTTCCTGAGCTAATTCCCACTGCACCTCTGGAGAGTTCCACTTCTTTTTTTTTTTTGGTGAGAGAGGGTCTTGCCTTGTCACCCTGGCTAGAGTGCAGTGGTGTCGTTATATAGCTCACTACAACCTCAAATTCTTGGGCCCAAGTGGTCCTCCTGCCTTAGCCTCCTGAGCAGCTGGGACCACAGGTGCATGCCACCACGCCCGGCTCATCTTTCTTCTATTTTTAGTAGAGATGGGGTCTCGCTATTTCTCAGGCTGGTCTCGAATTCCTAAGCTCAGGCAGTCCTCCCACCTCAGCCTCCCCGAGTGCTAGGATTATAGGCGTGAACCACTGAGCCCGGCCCTCCACTTCATTTTTGACATAAGGAATTCAAAGGTTAGATCTTGTTCAGCGATGCAATTTGTAAGGGGCAAGAAGGAAAGCATTACATTTCTTTTGTGCTCTGAGCTCCCGTTAGACCCAAACCTGAAGGAAGGACAATGAGAAGGCATTTGTAGAGGGTGTAGACTGCTTTCTAAAATCTCATTTCCCCCTATCCTGTCCACCAAAGCTTTGCTGGTTTCCCCACTCTCCCTGTCCTCACTGCACTGCTGCCTTCTCCAGGTGGTGTAGGTGTGGCCTGTAGGCAAGATGTCCTGGTGCCTGTGCCTTTCACTGGGTATCACACAGAGATGACCAGAGTAAGCTAGTCAGAAGAGCCCGTGTGTGTGAGTGGCTTCTGGGTCTGGAGGTGGTTATACTCAGTGTGACCCTGGAGCTTTACTCTAAAGGGGAGGGTTTAGACAAGAGGTTCTCAGAACTCTCCTAGCCCTAGTATTGGCAAAGTAAGATGCAGAAGCCCTGCCAAGCCCAGGCAATGGCCTTGTGAAGCAAGGCCTGGGAAGAGCAGCGCTTCCTGTTAGCAGGCCTGCAAAGGCCACTTCTCCAGTACAGCAGCAGGACAGAGAGCTGTGTGGCCAAGCCAGTGATCCAGGCTCTGTATCATGTTGAACACCGTGGTGGGGAGGAAAGGAGGGGCTATTAACCTCTTTTGCAAGAAATCTGCCGAGGGCTGTTGCTTTAACACTCCTGAGCGCCTTTCCTCCTCCCCAGCCAGATGGTGGAACCTTGCCCAGGCACAGCCCGCTGAGGAAAGGCAGCCCAGAAGGCTGCCTGGCACACTCGGGCTCCCTCTGCTGGCCTCTCCCAGAGGCCTCTGCTGGGCTTAAGGGCTGCTCAGACCCTGCTGGGGTACACAGGGACAGAGGAGGGGGGGCCTTAGGTCCCTTAAGTCAGCGGTCCTCAGCTTTTTTGGCACCAGGGGCCAGTTTCATGGAGGACAATTTTTCCACGGACTGGGGATGGGTGTCGTGGTGGTGGGGGCTGCAGAGTTCAGGCAGCAATGCACGGCCCGTTTACTAACAGGCCACAGACAATGGGCTGCAGCCCAGGGGTTGGGTACCACAGCCTTGAGTGGTATTTTCCTGACCTCCCCAGGTGGCCCACACCCTGCTCTGTGCCTGCCTTTGTCTTCCCTCCTTCCCCACAGTAGACACTGGGCTCCCCCCAGGTGGGCTGAAGGGGAGCAGCACTCTAGCCAGAACCCAGGGGCAGCCATTGCACCTTAGAACCCACAGGTGGCAAATTGGTACCCTCAGTGTCCCTTGTCTCTCCCAAGGTCTCCTCTTTCCTTTGCTCAAAATGAGTACCCCCCCCTTCCTGTGCCTCCAGAGGGCCTCTACCCGTCACAGGGGCTCGCAGTTCTGCAGTGAGACAGGGGATGGGGAAATGCAGGCTCCCAGGCCCACAAGGGCGATTTGGCAGGCGGCCTGGTGCCAGGCACAAGTCTGGCCTATTCCCCCACCCACTCGCCAGGGCCCCAAACTGACGTTGCATTAAAGCCGCCCATGTGCGGAGATCTGCCTCCCCCACCTCAGCCCCTGCTCCAGACACGAAGGCACACAGGTGCAGTTTTGAGGGGCTCAGTGGCTGCTTGGCAGCTCTTCGTGGGGTTCCATACGCTCCCAAACCCAGCTCTTTCCCTCCGACGCTGATCCTCCCAGGCTGCCATGCACTGCCAGGCAGCAGAGTGGGTTTGAAACCTGCTCTGCCTTTCACCAAGTGAGGCTCACCTCACGTGAGAGCCAAGCACAGGGCTAGGCACGTGCAGACACTTCCTCCTCCTACCTAGTCTCCCTGCCAGAAACCATGGTGTCACTGTCCCAAGACCTGTGGGCTCCCTCTCCAGAGTTCTAGAACAGGAATAATTGTCTCCTTTAGCTTAAAACCCTCAGCGGCTCTGCTGCCTTAGGCAGTCCAGTCCCCCTGGCCTTTTCATAACCTGGCCCCATGTGCTTTTTCGACCTCCCTGCCTTTCACAGCCTGGCCTCCACACCGCTGTCCCCAGGGCCAAGACCCTCCCCCTTCCCCAGCAAACACCTCCTCCTCTCGTGAGCTCTAGCTGAAGCCACTTCTCCCGGAACCTCCCCAGGATTTCCAGCACCTGCTCCCTGTACAACCACTAA
Source organism: Cheirogaleus medius (assembly GCA_008086735.1). Lineage (NCBI taxonomy): Eukaryota > Metazoa > Chordata > Mammalia > Primates > Cheirogaleidae > Cheirogaleus > Cheirogaleus medius. Next base: position 16,797,339 of record VBSM01001118.1, on the reverse strand, counting down.
CACACAAGTGCTACTAGATGGTTAGGTGGCCCAGACAGGTGCTCCAAGAGCCTGGCAGACGCTGAGTGTGTGTGGGAGCTCAAGGAAGGAAGCAAGAGCGTACACACGTGCAGAGATACTTCCTGAGGCCTTGAGATTCCGGACAACCACCCCCAGAATCACACCCACCACCTAAAGGGGCCATAAGGTGTGGAGATACCAGGACAGACTGTGGAGACCCGGGCTCTTGGGCTGTCACCCTGACCCCTCCCCGTGCTGTCTCATTAAGACCTGTCATGCAGGTGCCCCAGCCGTCCCCCTAGGTGTGAGGGTCACAGAAGGTCTAAGCTGGCGTCCCCCGGTGAGACTGCTTCCCGAGGGCAGGCAGCAGGCTGCTGTGGCCATGGACCATCTCCCGAGGTGGCTGTCCGCCCCAGCCCCAGCCAGGACAGAGGCTCGCCCTTGTTCGTTCACTGTGCTCACTTCACACAGCAGCCCAGGCCACCAGCCCTGCTCACAGAAACCTCAGGACCTCAAGGGCAGGGGACAGCACTCAGTGCATCTGGCTACCAGGTGTCACAGGCCCTGTCCCTTACCCTGCCCGGCTGGCACTGGGACCTGGGAGGCAACACGGAGAAGCGCTGGAGGGCCAGGAAGCAGCAAGCCTCACACGGAGCGGAGGACCACACTTGCTCTCCCCCGTCTTGGTTCCTCATCCTGGGCCCGACAGCCAGACGGGGGAGCCCCAGCAGAAGACCAGAGACTGCAGCGCCGGGCAACAACGTTGGTTTTAATGGCATTAACATCCAGGAGGTCACAGGTCAGTTCTGGCTGGCAACTTCGAGGGGTGCGGGATTGCTGCCTCACTGGGTTGGGCTGCGGCCCTCCAGTCTGCCCCACAGCCTTCGAGAACTTACCACCTGGTCCCGGCCACCTCCCAGCCCTGCCCCACTGAAAAAAGACAATTGCACTGACTGACAGGTCCCCAGAGCGTCGGCCTCCTGGCACACACCCGCGGGGGCTGTCACAGAGTTGATGAGGGCTTTGGCGTCTGCACGGTGGTGGTCCTGGGCTGCTCCGGGGAATAGTGTTTATCAAATATGACAAAGGTTCTTTTACAAACTGGGGGTCTGGAAGATCTATTTCTGTGGCTCTAAGAGACTCTTGTCTCTAATGGCTTCTCTTGGAGCTACCGGAAGTTGGGCCTGGATAACGCTGTATTGGTTGGTTTATTTATTTGTAAGGAATGTGTAAGGCATTTTGGTAAGTTGAACAGTAACTTCTTTTTCCACAGAGGAGACTCAGACAGAGGTACCCTCCTTTGAGCTGCTACCGTCCTCCTGTGAACAAAAAGGGCAGAGTGAGGGACAGGCTGGGCCGACGAGCCGAGGCAGAACCGCTTGTCCCCAAGGCATAGGGACAGTTGGGCCTCTCCCTGGATTAATGCCCCCAGCCAGTCCACAGAACAGGAGCCCAGAGCCAGCCCCAGCTGAGGATGCGGAGGAGAGCCGGGGCCTTGAGTCTGGGGGAGAAGCATGTTCCTGCAGCCAGGGGGCTGGGCCTGTGGCAGGGCACTGGCAGAGGGGCCCCTGCAGCCTGCAAAGGGAGGACCTGGGCTGGCAGAGGGGGTCAGACGTCCCTTCCCACCGAGGGAAGCAAGGGTGGGTGCTGGGCCTGGTGGGCTGATGCCATGTTAGAAAGTCTGTCCCCACCGCTGTTCCAGTTCCACTTCTCCTCCGTGGGGTTCCCAGCACTGTGCCCACCTCCCAGCAGCTCTGACTCCCACCCACCCCCAGAGCGGGCTGAGCCCCAAGTGCAGCCCCGGCAGGGACAGGGCACACTCACTGTTTTTTCCAGCTGTTCCTGCAACTTTTTCACTGTGTCTTTCTCCTTTGCCAGCTGCTCTTGGGTTGTCTTTAAAAGCTCCTGCAGTTTGCTGGCAGCACGCCCCAGGTCACTCGTTAACTTTTTCTCTTTTTCTAGTCTTTCCTGTGGGTCACAGGGTTGGAGGGGGTCAGCCCTCACATGACACCAGCAGGAGGGCCACCACACCTGTGAACATGGGCCCTAAAGCCCTGGCGACTGGGGGCCACGAGGAAGGCATCTCCTGGTCACCCAGACAGACAGTGATGGCTGGGAGGAAACAGCCAGTGTTGGCCCTTAGATCTGTGTCCTGTCGTCTACCAGCTGTTGGGAGAACTTCTTGGGATGAGAACGGTCGCTCTGCACTGTCCAATGCAGCAGCCATGAGCTACGCGGCTGCCATACCTGGCACAGGCTGCGGAACCGACTTCATTTAAAGAGCCACACGAACTAGTGGCTGCCACGTGACCACATGACATTGCAGGGTTCGGATCCTCCCCCAAATAAGCCTGGATCTGCTTGAGAGGCCTCAAGATGCTCCCCACCAAGTGGGGACAAGAGTAAGCTGGTGCTGAGGGCCAGCCCAGTCTCCCCTTCTTGGCCTCAGTGGCCCCAGCCTGGCAGCAGGTCCCACCCCAGTGCCCACCGCTACCTTCAGCTGCGCGGCCTCCTCTGTTTCTGAAGACTCCAGGGGCCCAGCAGCGCGGAGCTTCTCCAGCTCTTCTTGTAACCGACATGCCAGGGTCTGAGCCTTCTCAGAGAGGGGAGCAGGGTCCAGGTAAGATGCCTTACGCATAGTCGAGCCGTCAAACCCCACCAAGCATGCCTGGGGACCGGGGACACCCCTAGCCTGATGGGGAACAGCTCAAGCCTCTGGCTGGGACGAGCAGGCAGAACCCACATGTCCCAGGAGGCAGGAGACTGCCCGAGAGCACCAGCCCCTCAGCAGACCTGAGGACACAGACCACCCACAGGCCACCCCAAAGTGCCCACCTGGCTGGGCCCACCCCCCGCCCCCAATGCCCCTTGGAGACTCAGGCCAAAAGCTAGCGGGGACTGAGAGCTGGGGCAGGGCCTGACCTCCTCAAACTCGGCCGTGAGCTTGTGCCTCTGCATCTGCTCGTCCTCCAGGACAGCCTCTGTCCGCTCCAGCTGCATTTTCAGCTGTGTGGAGACATCGCAAGCATAGCTTGGGAACCTGGTGAAGCACTCTCTTGGGGGCACAGGGCTCCGGGGCAGGTTGAGACCGTGGGCCCACATTCTAGCTGCTTCTAGCACTTCCTTGGCCTT
>VBSM01001118.1:16752882-16794156 GCA_008086735.1 Cheirogaleus medius | reverse complement strand
CCCCCCCCCCGCCTTGGGGAGATAGTGCCCCAGCCCCTGGCATGGAAGATGGCGTGTTTGAAGAGAGGCTGATGGGACCTCTGCAACCTCGGGCGCCATTCATGAGACCCACAGGACAGGATGCTTCAGAATCCCAGCCCACAGCAGTAACTGCCCCAGCAGCCACACCACAGCCACCCTGGAGACAGGCCCCTGCCTCCTGGTGAGGGCTCTCAGCAGCTATCACTTAGATCAAAACCCTGGAGACCAAACATCCTGCTAGTGATGTCCCGGCAAGAGCTACCATGGGGCCAAGTCCCCTTCTGTGGCTGAAGACCCTGCCCAGGGCTGCTCCCCCAGCCCTGTGGGCGCAGACCCCGAGACCCCTCCTTGAGCCCCTCCCTCACAGGCTGTTAGGGCCAAGAGTCCCCCTCCCTGCTCCCTGGCCTCTCCACCCCGCCACCTTCCCTGTGTCATTCAGAGGATGGTGGCCCTCATCAGGGCACGCATTTAGTCAGAACAGGCCGTGGAGCCTGCGCTCCACCTGGGGTTAGTGACGTGTCTGGGGCCAGCTCACCGCCCTAACCTCGACAGGGTCCAGCTCGGCTGGGGGTGCCTCTGGGGAGGCAGCCGGGGACCGAGCTACGTCACCATCCTCTACGTGGCTCTTCATCTCACTCAACTGCTGCCTGACCTGAAACAGGGAGGGTGGGTTTGTGCAAATACACGGCTGGTCACACGCCCACCTTGCACACGCTCACACACTCGGGCCCCCCCTTGGAGGACCAAGGCTGTTCTCAATAGTTAAAGCCCCTTCAGGGACCTGGTTTGGTAACTGTGACCTGTGTCCAAGTCCCCATCCCCATGAAGGTTTGCTGGGGCAGGGACCAACGTCACAACCCCTGACCTAAGCTACACAGAGGCCTTGAGACCAATAAGCCTCTGGACGGATGAGACCTGTGTGTTCTGCTCCACGGCCCAATGGGCAGGGAGCCCTCCCGGAGGGCGAGGTCACCCCTGGTGGACACAGCCGCACAGAGCTAATGAATCCAAATGGAACAGGAGGCGGCCGACAACACTGTCTACCCCTGCGTTTCTTCTCCAAGAACGTAGTTTACTCTTCAGAGCCCCTCGTGGGGTCTAGGAAGGATTATGGGATGATGTTCTTGCCAAAAAAGGTCCCCCACCTCTAAGCTCCATCACCGAGGGTGACACATCTGATGTTCCACGAGGACCCCAGACCACTGGGCCTCTAATTTGAAGGGCAGTGGTGTCACCTGAGAAGGTTCCAATAGGGAGACCTGGCTAGGGTCCTTGGCAGGAGCTCCCCAGGGGACACGGGTGGCCTCGGGCCCCATCCAAGAGGCCCTGCTCCAAGGAGCGACCCCGCGTGCAGGGGCTGCCCCCACACTGCTTTCCCTCCTCCACTCCAGCCTCCAACGGCAGAAGCTAAACTGCACAGTTGACAGATGACAAGAAACAGTGAGGGATTTTTTCTACGCGCACCCTAAGCTTGGGGCATACCCCTGGGCCTGTCACCCAGACCTGGCTTAGCCAAAGACCTCGATGAGTGGCCCCAGACCCGGGAGACTTGGTCTGGGCAGTACCCAGCCTCTGGTGTGTGTGGTCCAGGTAAGACCCGAATGTCCGAGGGCCACGCAGGGAATTGGGAGCACGTGCCACACTCACTGGATGCTGCAGCCAGTGCCAGCTCCAGGGACCAGACCTTCTGTCCCTTCTTAGAAAGCCTGCACATTTTTATTCAAAATCCCCCAATTTCTAAATGTTGCCAACCAATTCAAGATTTTAAAAGACCGTACAGGTCAAACACAATGTGTCTGTGGCCTTACAGCTGCTGCTGACAGCCCCGGCCCCGCGCTGGTACCGGGTCCAGCGAGGCCCCACTGGGCCAAACGTGCCAAGGAGCTGGGACTTGGGCCCCTCCAAGGCTGCCGTGCAGTGGGCGCTCCTCCCACCTACGAGTGGGGCTTGTCTTTCTCTGCAGCCGGCACTCCGCCGGGGCCAGGCACGGAGCAGTCCTCCCTGCATGGCTGCGGGTTTGACTGAACAGGTCTGAGCTGTCGCTGAGGTGAGAAAAACCCGCAGAAGGCTAGGAGCTTGCTGAGAGCCACAGGGTGAGGAGTGGCCAGGCCGGGAGGGACTCCCAGGCCTCCTGCTCTTCGGTTGCCAAGGTTCGTAGTGTCCCTGATGCCCCCAGGGGACACAATGGGCTCACAGGGAGTGCAGACCCCCCAGAGCTCCCACTGCCTGGAGCAGGCGGCCAAGGGATGGGAAACGGAGCGTGAACACTCTGGTCCCCGCAGCCACAGGCCCGGCATAGAGTTTGGCAAATGTGTAAGAAGGGCCCACGAAGCCTGCCCCACACAGCTAAACTGGCGACATGGTCTCCCTCTGCTAAGCTTTGTTACCTTTGAGTGGATGTGAACACGCAACTGGCAAATTCACTGCACACACACAACTCTCAGGTCACACTTCCACCCCAGGGACACCAAGTCCACCTACCAGGGCAAGCTCGTCACTCTGTTTCTGGGCTTCACTCTTGGCTGTATCCAGCTGAGATTGAGATTCTAATAAAAGTTGCCTCAACTTGGGGAGAAACAGCCCAGTGATGGGAAAGAAGAGAGAAGAGAAAACCGGCTCCTGTGAGTTTGCACCTGAACACGAAACCTAACCCAGCCATCAACCAACACCCTTGAGGAGAACACAGGACAGGGCAGGGCGCTGGGCTCCTGAGGCTTCCCGCAGACTAGAAAGGATGGCATTCACTACACGCCTGGCTCAGCCCATCGCAAATGTTTATGGATTATTTCTTGCAAAAAAAGGCCAAAAGTTTGAGATTAAACCAGAATTGAGGGTGCCAGGTTTGTGCTTTCTGCTTCACAACAGTCAGAAAACAGTATCAGATTTAAATCCATTCCCCACTGGAAATGATGTCAGCGAGCCAGGCAGAGAACTCCCTCGCTGGGAGTTCCAGGGGTTGACCTAGAATGCCAAGTCTCCGTCAGTGGGTGAGGTTGCCTTTCTGAAACTTGCCCGGGACATGCCTTGGGCCTGACAGCCCGACAAGGAGTCCACAGTAGTCAGGCAAAAGCTGAAACCCTAGACTGTGAGGCCTACATGAGAGCTGCTCCAAGAGGCTGAGGAGCAGCAGCTCCAGGGAGGACCACACTCCGCGGGGCAGGGGCTGCGGTCCTGGGAGAGCCAGACTCACCCCTGCCACCTCCTTGGCATAGTTCTGGCACTCGGCGCTGGCGGCTGCCATGTGCTTCTCCAGCTCCGCCTCCAGATGCGAGGTGTGCTCCCTCACCTGCACGGACACGCACGGGCACACGTCAGCAGCCTCCAGCCGGCCGCAGGAGGGCACTAGGCACAGGGCACAGGCCGGCCCTGGATAAGCAAAGGCTGTCAGGAGACCTCCGAGGCCCACGAGAAACCAGCCGTGGTAGGAGACCCCTTCCAGAAAATGGTGCCCTGAACTCCGCACGCCTGGTTCCTGACAGGCTCTCAGACCTCAGGCGTTAGGAGAGGACAGCTCTGAGACTCATGTGCAAAGGCAGGTAACGAGGTACCTTCTCCAAGGCCTGGGCTTGCTGTGGTGTCTGAAGAGAGCAGTGGGGCCACCTTGATTCTGAAGGCCATGACAGAAGCCACTGTTTACCAGGGCTGAGCACTCTGCACAGGCCATTCTAGGGTGTAATGTCTCTCATCAAGGAAGAACAAGACAGACAAGATCCCTCAGCTTTTGGAGATAATAGCCTCTCTTAAAGCATGTGGTCCATGAGGGAAAAACAACTAAAGTGGTCTCTGTAATGTCACTTTCTAAGAGGCTCACGGGACAGGAGAAAGGGCTCTCTGAGCAGAGCCCCACATACCTGATCTGAACTCTCAAGTTCTCCTTTTAGCTTCTCTACAATCTCTTCAAGATGTTTCACTGTGGCCTGTGACTACAAAGCAAGGAAAAGGTCCCATCAGATGAGGACCTGGGGGACATCTCCTAACCAAGGCCATCCTGAGACCCGGGCAGGACCAGTCCAGCTCAAGAAACCAGGCAGCACCCACCCCTCCAAGCCCAGCCAGTCACTCCGCACCCTCCAGCAGCATGTTCCTGGGCGTGGGGGCCTCCCGGAGACAGAGGAGCTCGGCTGCCACCCACAACTGCGCTTTATGGGGCATTGCCGAAAAACACCAACCAAGACAAGTCTCATAAGTGAGAGAGGTGACCCTGTCAACCATCCCCCTGGACTTCACAGAATTCTGGTCCAGCTGTGTGTCTTAGCAGGTCATGTCTGGTTTCTCGAGCCCCAGGAGGTGCGCAGGGCCCGCTGGTACCTTCTGCAGCTCCTCCTCTGCGGCGCCCACTCTGGCCTTCCACACCTGCTCCTCCTCTTCCACGCTCTTCTGCAGGTCTTTGAGCATGCCCTCCTGCGGGGACGCCACACTGAGGCGGCCGTTCCTTCCCGGGCCCCACCCCACATGTATACAGCTGCCTCTTCTGACCCTCAGCCCCTGTGACAACCTGCCAGCGCTTCCCTTGCTGTGACTTTGTTCCAGTCCGCACAGCGTGGGGAGGAAGAGCCTCTGGCCAGTGCCAACACCGGCTGCAGGGCCTCACAGGGAAATGAGGTCTGCAACCTGGAAGGGGTCCTCAGGACTCTACTCACTGTTGGGCTTTGCCACCAGCACTGCCCTTGTTAGGGGCCAAGGACCAGGAGCACAGGACAGGTTGGCCAGAACGGAAGAATGGACCTAGCATCACACTAGGAGTCACCAGCAGATGGGGGTTCAACCCACAGTGAGCCACTTACCTCGCCCTTCCCCATGGCTGTCTGCCTGATCATCCTCTGTTATGACCGAGTCTCTCCTCCCCTGAGAGACCAGCCCCGAGCCTGCAGCTCAGCCCTCCCCGCAGCGCAGAGCAGTGATGACCTCAGAGCCTTAGCCAGCCCTTTACCACTCAGCCAAAGAAATGGGGCCCAGAGCAGGGAAGTGACTTGCCTAAAGCCACAAAGAGCCAGTGGGCTTCTACGAAACACAACCTGCCTCACAACCTGCCTCCCTCCCTGTAAGTCCCGAAGCTCTCCTTCCTGGCAGCCCCTCAGGTGGAAGGGACCCCCAACCCACAACATTCACTGGTCCGGTCTCGCTCACCGTCTCGCCCAGGATGGTGCGGTACTGGTCACACTCGGCCTGCAGGGTGCTCTGGGTCTCTTCAGCCTCCCTTAACTTGGAGGCCAAGTCCTGAGGGCAGAGGGGAGAACAGGTGCCCAGTTAGCCAAGCACAATGGTTTTCTTCCTGGTGACCACTAAAATGAGGCCAGGCATCCTCCTGTCCCAGGGACAGGGAAGAGTATGGGGACACTGGCAGCCCCACTTACCGAGGAAGGCTCTGTGGTAGCTGGCGGCTGCTTCAGCAGCTCACAGCCTTTCTCTTTGAGCTCCTGCAGCCACTCAGTGTAATTCTGCAACAAAATGTGCATGCTTAGGCCCAGGGATGTTCCCTGGGAGCAATGGGGTCCCCAGGAGCCACCCACCCATCCTACCTGGTGTGCCGAGACAGAGAGTTCGGGGAGCAGAGCCAGGAGGGCCTCCCTGGTCTGCGTCTCGGTCAGGTGGAGCTGCTTCTCCGACTCCTCCTAGAGGGTTGGCAGGGGATAAGAGCGTCAGCTAGAGGTGCAGGGTTGACATGCCTGGGTCACCAACCCAGGAAGGGCAGGTCCTCAGCTGTCCAGGGAGGGACAAGAAGCAAAGGAGAAGCCGAGTGGCTCTGTGGGCTGCCGGACTTGCCCGGCAGGGACTTACCCCCGCCCATGCTGGCCAGTGTTAAACAGACTGAGCTCTAATGGAAGGAGGGGACTGGGCTGCCCGGCTGGCAGGCTCCCCCGGCAGGTGTGCGGGCTCCATCAGCTCTCCACGTGTGGGGGAGGGGAAGGGGGTCCAAACTGATGTGGGGCCAGGGTGGGAAGAGGCAGCCGGGGGACACTCAAGTGTTGTGCAGGCAGGAGCTATGACGGGGAGGCATGTGGAGGAAGAGCAGCAGCACGTCTCCCAGCAGCCAGCACGGACAGCAGGCCCACTGTTCCCCTCTGCAGAGGCAGAGCTCACTCAGAGAAGACAGGGCACCTGGCCTACCCCGTCTCTGGTCATGTCCCTCCTGAAGCGTGATTCTACACCCCATGCTGTGCTGGGCCTGCAGCCCCGACTGGTCCTCAAGAAAGAGCCAGCAGCTCCCATTCAAAGTACAAAAAAGGAAAAGGAACCAAAGGACATAAGGAACCATGAAGCAAAGCCTAGGACCACGGTGTCCCCTGAGGACAGAGGACAGGGCCCCTTTCTGTATGCTGTGGGTGACTACTGGGGTTTTCTGCCTAAAAGAAAGTTTTATCTAATAACGTGTCCCCGGCAGGCTGCACTTGCCACCAGCCCCAAGACCACCTGGGCATGGCCTGAGATCTGGGTGGCATCCCAGAATGTGCATGGAGGACGGCTGACCAAGGGCGCCGGCCTGGCTACAGCACACCCCAGTCTGCTGTGTGCCTAAGAAGCCGACCCTGCTGGGCTCCCCAGTTACCCATACAGTGCGGGAGGCCTGCGCAGACCCCCATTCAGGCCTTCTCATCTGTAAGTTCAAGGCAAGCCACAGAGGACCTGGGGGCCACCTTCTGTCATTATCTGGCTGCGTGACCATGAGCAAGTCACATGGCATCTCTGGTCACAGCTTCTGCATTTGCCACAAGGTGGCCAGACGGTCTCTGAGGTCACTTTTGGGGCTCGTCATCTGAGATGACCCACAGGCTCCCTGAGAGAGTCACGGGAGTCGTGGCAAAATTCACTCTATCGGGACAGACATTCCTGTGTGAGTGAGGCTGGGAGAGAAATATGTGACCAAAAAGGGGGGTAAGGCTTAGTTGACACTGTCACTGGTCACATCCCCTGCCAGAGCCTCTGTGCTGGCTCCTGACCGGCCCAGGGCCCCAGAGGTGACACGGGGGTCCTAGACACCGAGAGACGCCAGCTTTCACCTGAGCTGGGGGCAGGGAATGCAGGGCCAATGTAGACTCCACTCCCCGAGTGTGCGCGGCTAAACTTGCTGCTCCCCTGTGACTTTCTGTAAAGATTACTCATGGAACCTACTGGGCCGTGAGCTCAGAGGGCCCGAGAAAGAAGGATTATTCACACAAAACACCACACAATAACAGCAACACGGAAGTCCACGAAGGTTGTACAACATGGGGCTCGGTCCCACCCAGTGGCTGTGCTCAGCCCTGCCCCCTCACGACACAGGGCCCAGCGGGGAAAGTCAACCAAGGACACACATCTTTGTCCCCTCATTTTAAGGGGGACACAAAGGCAAGGAGGGAAGGGAAAGAAAGGCGGGGAGGGAGAAAGGAGGAGCCGCAGGAGCCCAGGGTCTGGTGTGGGCTCTGGGGCCCGGGCTGCTCTGTGCGCAGTCTGGGGACCAGCAGGGAGTCTGGGGACGGTAGGTGCTGACCTTGGCCTGGGTCAGGGAGCGCAGCTTCTCCTCGCAGGCCCTCTCGGCCGTGGCCAGTGCCTCCATGGCCTTCCAGTTCTTCTCTCGGAGGTCCTGGAAGGGACATAAGGGAAGAGTCACAGGCCCAGGCAGGGTCAGTTGTTGACACGTGCCTCACGAGCCACTTCAAGCCAATCTTGGGCAGGGCAGGGCAGGGCCATGCCTTGAGAACCTCCCCAACCTACGCAAGACCCCACAGGAGACCTGCAAAGGGACAAAATGCCCTTTACTTGGCCCACACCCACGTGGCCTCTCCCTGGCAGCACTTAACCCAAGGCCAGGGTGCCACAGCTTGATGCGGGTGGTCGTGGCACAGGGGCGAAGAGGCAGGTGCCCTTTAGAGGAAGACACTACTAGTATGAGGGAAGAGGGCCAGCCTGTCTCTGTCACCAAACAGCCAGCACTGGCCTGGCTGGCTCTGGCAGAGCCCAGCACAGGGAGGATGTGGCCAAGGCCCCATGGTCTCCATAGAGGAGATGGTACAGTGGGCCTGTCACCTGCCCGGCTTCCTCCACATCCCCTCCTCCTCGCACCAGCCTCCCCACTTGGGGCGAGTACAATGACCCAGGCTAGACCCATGAGCACTATGTCCCCATCATGGGGACTGGCTCCACTCTGGGGCACGTGACACAAGCTGATCCAAGGGCAGTCAGCTCTGGGTCTTCTGGTGGAACTGAGGGTGGGCAAAAGACCCCTGCACACCTGACACCCCCAGAGGAAGGCAGGCCTCAGCCACTGATCCCAGCACAATGGGGTGCAGAGCAGAGCTCAGCCCTCCCCTGACTAGTCTGGGCAGGGGCCACGTGGCAGGTGTCTTCAGGCTGTCATGGAGGAACCACTCCTGGCCAGCCACATGCTGCCCTGGCCTGCTCTTCCTAGTCAGGCTCCCCCATCCCTCTCGACTCACATTGTTCTTCACTTTCTGTTGCTCCACAGCCTCCCTGAGCTCAGTGGCTTCCTTCTCCAGACACGACACCTGGGACTCCAGGTCCTTGAGGCTGAGGGGACACAGTGAGGTCACTGCCCAGGCTCCAAGGTGCCACAGCCCCCACAGGCCCTGTCTCGGGAGGGCCCCCTTCCTCTGCCCAGAGCGCCTGGCCTGAGGCCCCACCTTGGTGAGGAACATCCCCAGGGCTGAGGATGGTCCCCTCCACCTGACAAGGCACAGACTCTCGGGGAAGTCAGGCAGCTGCCCCGGCCCCTCCTCCCTCATCCAGAGCCTCGACCTCAGAGCGGCCACGGTGGCCAGCATGGGTGGGCCCCGGACAGTAGGCTTTCCAGGATGTTTTTTCTTCGTGATAGACCCAGTCCTGCCCTGTTCCCATAGAACATGCCACATGGCCCTTCTCATCGCCACACCTGGCTCACAGAAGACCTGGGCTGGGCCTCCTCAGGAGGCGCCTGAGCTCCAGACTCGCACAGTGTGACAGCCCCAGAGACTGGGCACCACTGCTCACAGCAGATCACAATAGCCACAACTCCCCCTCGAGTGCAATGGACTATCCTTTGTCCAAACTCCAACTCTCCTGCGCCCAAGGGCTCCCTCCTTAGTCTGTGCCCTGGGAGCTGGAGTCAGCCTGAGACGACCCCCAGAGGCCGTGTGATTGGTGAGACGCTGGTCCCCATCTTTCCCACACTTCCTTCCAGCTGCAAAGACCCAGCAGGCTCTGTCCAACCCCATCATGCAGAAGTGAGGGGCTGACACTGCTACAGAACTGCACTAGCGGCTCTGAAGGACAAGTGCCACACAGACACTTTAATATGCCACCTTCTGCATGAAGATTTAGAACAGATGCGGAAGGCTCCAGAGACATATGAACTAGAGATTCCAGAGTGGTCAATAGGGACCTGAATCACAGCAACTCAAGCCACTCTTAAGCTACGGGAAGACACCCCCACATGGGGGGTAGTCTGTCACCAGCCTGGGGAAGGGACATATGTATTTCTATTTCTTATTGTTGGCTCTGACCAAAAGCTTTTTGAAAAACGCCATTCAGAGGCGCACTAACAATGAAGAATTTCAGCACAGGCCAAACGTGCCAGTTGTCCCAACTACCCTGTCTGGTAATGGACGCTGGCCATGGCACAGCCTCATTTTTTTAATCTTAAATACAGTTTGCACCTCGTCTTGAAGACACCTGTTGGCTTCCTGGGTGTCAGGTTCAGGCTCACAGAATCCTGATGCCACCCTCAGAACCCTCCTGGGCCCCACAGCCTCTTCCTACAATCTCTGCAGACAACAGCCTCCTCCAGCAACCACCCCAGGAACGTCCCCAAAGGAACAAGACCCTGAGGAACAAGAGTCAGCAGCCCAGTGGCAAGGACACAGTGACAATCGCCCGCTTGGTGGCCACTGCCTGAGTTCCAGAACATTTGGGGCTGAATCACTCTTCTCTATTCTAGAATAAGATGGTCCAACTTAGACAAAACTTTTAGATCAAAGTTTTGAGAACGAAATTTTAAAAAAACAATTTCTGCCAGACACATCTGCATGATGCAAAAAATTAAAATTGATCCTATTGGCAACATGAGTTAATTAGTCTAGGAGCTTTCTGTGTGGTCCAAGAGTCTGCTCTTAAAATACAAGAGCAAAAACCTGAACAAACATGACCTTCTCTACCCAACAAACCATCACGAGAAACAAAGCAAGCCCATGTTTTCCAGGAAAGGAAGGTGGAGAGGTTTTGGTTGGGGGTCTTCCATGACGCACTGTGGGCCTTTGCGTGGCTGTTCCTTTCCCAGTCTCCAAGCCACAGAGCCCAATGCCAGGGAGTGTGGGCTGTGGCCTGGGGAGCCACGTCTGCTCAGCAACACACAGGGAGACGACTGTTTGACAATGACAGCCAGGGTGAGGGAACTGCCCCGGCTAAGCTCCCAAGACTGTCGGCAAGTGCTCAGGGATGCATGGCCCAGGGCTGACAGTCACAAGGACTTAGGCCCCTGACTCGAGCAGCCCCACCAGGTGTTGGCTGAGGCCTTAGCAACAGCAAACAAATAGTCAAGTATGGCCTGGCACTGGCGCTGCTGACACTGAAGGAAAACAAGGTCTGGCCAGCAGTGAAGTTACCTCATGGACAAAAGAAAACAACTGCACTGTCGTCAGCTCTAAGCTACACCAACGTCCCAAAAACGTGGTCCAGCAAAAAGCCTGGATGACAACCTGGGTTCTCCATTCTGGGTTGTGCAACCATTTTCCTGTGAGATTTCCGGATCTCAGTGTCTGAAACCCTCGTTTGTAGACACAGAGAGAACCCTCCAACCGCCAGCCCTTCCCCTTCCATAGATGGAAGGATGGAGGGACAGCAAGTGGCAGGAAGTCCGCCCACCCCTGCTGGGCACTTACCACTCCCCACACGATGAGCTTTGCTTCTTAAGAGCGGGCAGGGAGCTCTCTGCAAGTCTGCCTTCTTTCCTGCCCAGGCCTGTCCCCTGTCCTCTAAGTCACTGGCCTCTGAAAGGGGCTCTTCCACAGGAAACCCAAGCACCCCACCAAAAATCCCGGTCCCCAGCGTCCTTGGCTATCCCCTGCCTTGCTGGCTTACCGGGTCTGCTGCTGGTCGGCCTCCGCTCGGCTGGCCTGAAATGAGAAAGAAAGCTCCTTGTCTCCACGAGACTCACCTGAGCAGTGACCAGCCTGGTGGGAGCCGCCTGCCCGATGGCCTTCCCCCCACCTCCTGCTGCCCGGGGAGGAGGCTGACCTGGGCGTCCCGGGCCTGACCCGCCTCCAGCAGGGCCTCGATGGATCGGATTCTCTCCATGAGCTGGGAGTTTTCCACCCTGGCCTCCGTGAGCTGTCCGTGGAGACCACTCAGCTCCTCACGTTTGCTCCTCACCTCTGCTTCAGAGGACTGTAACTTGCTGTGCAGCTCTGTGGCAGGGCAAGGGAACGAGACAGGGTCAGCCGCCGGAAAAGGCCTGGGGTGGGTGCCCTGACAGCTGCCCCCTTGGGACACGTGGGACACAACAGCTCCCTCTCCTGCCTCCTTTGTGTGCCTGGGGTTCTTAAGACATCTGACCATGGGGGCCTCTTACTAGCTGCCAAAGAAAGTGACACCCTCGTGTCGTTCCTGAGGACCATCAGGGTAGAATGAAATGCCTCAGACCACTCATGAGAAAAAGATAAAGGCTGGAAATGGACTCCAGTTCATATTAGCGGGGACCTGAAATTCTTTAGAAAGTGACTATGTGGCCCCCACTGGCCATGCCTCCCCCACCTCCCTGGCTGGGTCCCTCCTCTCCCTGACCTTTTGGTGATCCTCCAAAGCCATACCAAGGTGTGACTTTCTTCAACAGGGACTGCCCTGGCCCCCTTCTCCCCTTAAGGTGTCCTCCTCCCCAGGTGGCCTCCATGTGCCTGTGATGTCGCACTCGCCCCAGGCCTGATCTCATCTCCAAGGCCTGGCTCTGCCACCTGCCACTTCCAACTGAAGCTCTGATTAGACAACTCAACCCAGCACCCTGGCTCTCCGGGTGCCTCACCCCTGCTGCTCTGTTTTCCTGCCCCCACCTCCTACCCATCATTGCACTTCCATGTCCACTGTCTGCCAGGCTGTCCCTGCTGTGCCAGCACTTCTGTGGCACCTAGGCCTGGATAACTACAACAGCCTCACCCTGGTTTCCCGGGGCCACTCCCGCCTTCTGCTCTGTTCTCCCAGCACCAGGGCACCCAGAAGTGTAGATGAGACCACATCACTCCCCTGCCTCAGGCACTGCCGTCACACTTACACGGTGCCCAAACTCCTCAGAGGGACGGTGACCAGGGCCCGCCCATCTGGCCCCACATCAGCCACCAACCCTCTCATTCCAGCTACTCTCATTCACCTCCTGTTTCCTGTACAGGCCAAGTTCATGTTTGTTCCCATCTCGGCGCCCTGCGTTGGCTGGCCCCCGCCACCACTTGCCCACCCCTGCCTCAGAGGCTTCTGCGACCACCCAACCTAAAGCCAGGCCTGGAGCAAGCGAGCTGGGGCCCGGGCCTCCCCATATCCATTTTTATAAATGAAGCTTTATCCAAACACAGGCAGGCCTGTTTCCTTCCCTGGTGTCTATGGGCACTTTTGCTCACTGTGGGAGATGAGTAGTTGTGACAGAGACCGTCTGGCCCATGAAGCCAGACGCCATCCACCCCTTCACAGAAACAGTGTGCCAACCCTGCCCTGACTTAAGTCCCTGCAGAGGGCACCACTGTGTGACCCTGTCATTGTGGGTGTCCTGCTGAGCCCAGCACCCATGGCAGTCACTCAGACATACTGGGGAGGCAGGGACCGTGGAGCTCTCACCAGCACGGGCCCCTTTCTCCAGGGACTCTCCAGGCCCCACCCTTGCCACCCTCCTCTCCACTATCAACTATGGAGTATAAGGGGACCATAAGCCCTACCCTCCAAACCCGGCTTGGCCATGTAGGCTGAATGAGCTGGGAGAGCAGAAAGGCCCAGAATAGACACAATGTGAGAAGACCAGCTAAGGCCTCAGACCACGTGGGTTCATCCACAGCCACATGGCTCCATGGGCAGAGAGATGGGACCTAGGCCCGGGGGGAGGCGGTGCCTTCCACCCCCAGCCCCAGCGCGCTTATAGGCTGTGCACCTAAGCTCCACCCCCAGGCTCCACCCCCCGCGTCCTGCGCACAGTGGACAGTCTCCTGGCAGCCTGACTGTTCCTCCATCGGTCTCCTGACAGGACACAATCCTCGCCTGTTCAACTTTCTGAGGGGCAGAGTCAGGGACCCACACTGCCCTCACTGCAACAGGACTGGCCTATGGGGTTCTGGCTCTGGCAGTGGGGCTGGGACGGTGTACAGACCCTGTACCCTGCACCCTGGGCCCCACCAGGAACAGCGTGCTACCCTCACCGGCCATCTGCTGCTGCTGCTCCTGGGCCTTCTCAGCGTCCGCCCGGAGGCTGGCGTGGCTGGTCTGTGTGCGGCAGAGCTCCCGGCTGACCTCGTCCAGCCGCTTCTGCAGGGCCTCCTCGCTCTCCTTGTGCGACGCCTGAGGAGGGGCAGAGGGACATGGTAGTGAGGATGGGGAGGAGGCTGGGCCTCATGAGCCCTGTGGCTGAGGACAAAGCTCTTTACACTGGCCATCCCACCCCCACCAGAACCCTGTACAGGCTCTGGTCTATGTGTGCAAGAAAGGGAACTTAGTTCCTTAATGCTTCTAGAATCTACGCAAACTTCACCCCAGCCAGAGCCCTTCCAAGGAGAGATGGGAGCTGCCAGGGACCTATACTCACTTCCCACTTCTTTTTTGGGTTTCGATATTTTTATACTCTCAAGTGATTCATGAACACGTGCTTATTGCAAGAGTCCAAAGATACCGATTCAGAGTCAACCAGCAGTTTTCCTGATGTGGCCCTTGATCCCCTCCCAGAGGTGGACAGTTGGGTGGCCTCCTGCCCGCGGCTGCATGCGCTATACATGCACAGGCACGGCACACGGTTAAGATCACTCCCCATCGCAGTTCTGTTAGTGCTTTCACTTAATATTAGGTTGAACCACACGAAATTGCCAGGGTTCAACTATTTTTTGACCTACAAAAATGACAGTTTTGTATGGTTCAATAGTCTCTGGGAGACATTTCCACATCACTACAGCTAAGTCTACATCATCCTAGTTTAAGAGCCACGCAGAGCTTTGATGTGCCCGATGTTTGCCCCACTCCCTATTCGGCATCAGGCAGGCTGCTCTCAATCGCTGGCAGTCCCAACCAGTGCTCCAATGGACACCCCAGTCGGTGCGTTAAGGACTCCCCCACACTGGCTTCCTGAAGCAGAAATGCCGCCCGAGGCTCCACTTAACCAGCCCTTTGGAGAACCAGATCACTGACTGTTTAATTGATAATTGTCAATTAATTTAATTGATTAATTGATTTAATTTAATTGATTTAATTTAATCAATTAATTTAATTGATTAATTGTCTGGGAGCAGGACCAGGTGAGGGGGCAGTCAACAAATGACTCTTGTTGACTAAAATGAGACTCTAAGGTGATCCCTCAACCCCTTTAACAAGCTGGCATCATCCATATCTCAGTTTTCATTCTCTTTTAGGGCCATGGCTACACAACCTGGTGCTAGGCCGCCTGGGCAGAGGCAGGTCTGGAGCCAGGGGAGCCACTGCCAAGGATGAACCCACCAGGCGATGGATAAACGTGGACCATGCAGCAGAAAACCGGGGATGCTTTAGGATGAGCAGTGTTTTCTGCATTAGAATGTAGCAGGGGATCTGTTCATTTCCAACGCCAAGGGAGGAAAGGAGAGGAAGGAGGGACTGCAAGCCGCTACCCAGAGAGCAGACACGCTTCTCCTTGACACAGCACCCTGGGCAGGAACCTGCCTCCCTTCTGGTGGCTCCAACACCTTCGTGTCTCTGCCTTGACTGAGATACACAGGGCAGTCATTTTACAACTAGAAAAAACCACCACCAGCTTCTTCCTCTTCTTTTTTTGAGAAAAGAGATTCCAGCTCAGACTGCAAAGAGACTGACTGCACATGTTTTTCCATTCATTACTGACGCTAATTAGAACACTGGTTCCAGCAACAAACAAAAACCCATCCACCTTTAGGAACCAAAAACCTTAAAATCTTTAATGGAAACCACGTGCATATGTCTTTCTTAAGATCTGAGATGACAACTCTCTTTGCCTGGCAGGAGAATGTGGTTAGCAACAGCCAATCACACTGACCACCTTCAGAAGCTGGTCCCGTGGCTGGGCAGGCCAGCTGGGGACTTTTATAAAACCATCCTGGATTTCTAAAACTCAGTCCATCTGGATGCTGTCAGCCCTCAATGGGTACTTTCTTCCAGGCAGGCCCCAACAAGCCAGCCATGGCAAGATAGGCAATGGGGTTGGGGGGGCAGTATCTGCTCTCTGATGACAACGCTCCAGGTCCCAAGGTCGGCACGGGGAGGCCATGCCTGCCCTGGTCCCTCAAGAGTTGGCTCACAGGAAAGGGGCCTCTGGTAAAGGAAGGACAGTCACAAAACACAGCCCCATTTTCACCTCAGCAGAACACAGAGAGACACTCTCTACAACCTAAACCACCAGGCTAACTTGAAGATTTCCTGAATGGGTCTTTGTAAAGTTCATACTCATTGAGCTCTTTTCCTGCACGGCACTGTTTTAGTCCTAGACACTCTGTGTATTAGCAGAGCTAATCTCCACAACCACTCTGTGGGACTACTACTGTCCTACCCATGGTACAGATGGGGAAACTGAGGCTCTGGGATAAACTGATAGGAGGTGGCATAGCTAGGACCTGAACCTGGCAGCTGACACCAAGGGCTTCACTGTCAATCACCCCCAGCACAGAATCTTTGGTATCAGACTGGAAAGCATGGACCCTGTTGTCCAGCCCCAGGCTGTGGACAAGGACCCCAAGACCTGGAGAGGACAGGAGACACTGGGGTCTGTGGCTTACTCGTGAGAACCAGGGCCAGGCCTCTGTCCTGGGCTGGACCCTTCATACGAATGACACATGATGGTGACAATCTGAGCAGGAGGGCAGCAGTTCCAGCTCCAGATACACCAGAAGCATCTGGGAGCCCTTAAAACATAAGCAGGGCCAAGCCTACCCCAAAGGTTCTGATCTCACTGGTCTGGGTGGGCCTGCTTTACATGAAAATCAGAAAATATCAAGTTACCCATCTTAATTTCTCCCCAAATCAAACCATGTTTATTGTCCATGTTCTTATTTAGTCCCCTGTACACATTTAAACATCACTCTTATAATTTAATGTCTCATTCTAGTTCCTTCCAAGAGACAGCCCCGATTCCCCCATGCACTGCAGCCTGATTTCCATGACAGAGCAGAAGAAGGGTCCAAAGCCCTTCAGCTTACCAGGATTTCCTCATTTTCCAGGAAAGTTAAGCCCAAAGCCTTGATGTCACATCAAGGCTCCTCATGGCTGAGGTAGCTGCCCCACATCCAGACAACCTACCCTGCCACAGGCCAGCAGAGGGACTGGAAGTCACTGGCAGGCAGGTGGCAAGGCTCCTGGGCTGAGGAAAACACACTAGACTTTGGGGACAGGGGACAATCTTTCTCCCTCTGAAGGAGAATGGGCATCCTCCTGGGAAAATGGGCTTCCAAGACACACCTAGAGGCTGAGAAAGAAAACCCACTTGGCCTTGAGGCCGGAGGCTGAGTCTGTGGCCGCTTAGCCAGCTGGCTGCTCCGGAGCTACAGTAGCACATGGTGGCAAGCATGGGAGACAAACGGTTTTGGAGCTAGGCTCCGGGGGTTCAAATCCTGCCTCTGCCACACACTGGCTGTGTGAACGTGGGAGAGCTGCTTAACTTCTCTGTGCCTCACACTCCCTTATGGGTAAAATGCAGACTTCTGGCGCCTCCCTCTTAGGGTTTTAATGAGAATGAGTTGAGTTAATGTTTGCAAAATGTTCACAACAGTACCTAGCACACAGAAAGCACCCAGCGGGGTTAGCTATCCCTACTACTGAGACCAAGGCGGCAGGTTTGAGCCCTGGCTCTACCTACATCTCCAGGGGTCAGTCTTTGCTGGAAGGGGATGCCCAGTGTGGCTGGGCCAGCCCTGGTCCATCCCTGCCACATAGACAGGCTTGGTGAGCAATGAACGAGGCATTGACATGGCCACCCCAACTCACCTGCAGCTGCAGGACCTGTTTCTCGAAGGCAGCTGTCTTGGCTTCCAGAGCCTTCCGCTGCTGCTCCTCCTGCCGCGCGGCCTCCGACTTCTCCACTAGCTCCTTGCTGACCTTGCTGAGCTCCTGCCGGAGTTTGGCCAGCTCCGCGTTCTGCCTGCAAGACAGTCACCAGACCATGACTGAAGGACAGACAAGGGTGATGGGGACTGGTGGTCTGAATCTTCCCTCTGTGAAACTGGCTCTTTTATAAGTAGTCACCCAAGTCTTGGAGACATTACCAAAGCTTCTGTTGACTGGAGTTTGGTGTGTGTCTTGCTGAGACGTCATTTTACCCACATGGCACATGGACCAAGGATAGCAAGAGTAAAGCATGCACTAAAGATCTCCCCAGAAACCGCTGGAAATTCAGACAGAAAAAGGCAAGACACTGCTCTCCTCATTGCTGATCTGCGTGAGAACAAGCCCAGGGTGCAGGCCGGCTCGCCTTGACCCCTGCAGACCTGAGGGCAGCAGTCCCCATGGGATCCCTCAAGGGTCCACTCGCCCCCTTCACTGAACTGCAGTGGGGGAAGCGGCCTGAAACCAGAGCCTGAGGCACTTGCAGAGCAGACCCTTCAACACTGCATGTCAACAGCTGGGTCTCAGGACCTGGGAGGAACATTTCAGAGTTATAGAAGGAGATTTGATTCAAAGGAAAAGGGGGCAGCTGGAGACCTGCCTTTTCCAGTGAGAGGGGTGTACTTGGGATGCCGGCTCCTTCACTACCAGCCACCGCCTCCAAGCAGAGAACTGACTGTCCAGCCAAGGGACACCGCCAGACAAGACGAAGGGGACAGACATGGCTGTCCACAACCCTGGAGGGCAACACCAGGCCTGGAGGAGGTGGGAAACCTGGCCAGCTCTGCTCTACTGGCTGGGGGATGGTGAGTCCTACCTCTGACTTGGGGTGTCTCGTCTGCAATGGGGAGGCTGCACATGCGCTTCACAGTGCCAAGGTCAGGAGACCTGGGGTGGAAGTGCTGCACCAGCTGCATCTGCTGCGCCTCATGGAGCCCTCCCTGGCGTCCCAGTAGAACACTCAAGCTTACTTGCTCTCCACCTGGCTTGTGGCCTGGTTCAGGGCATCCCTCAGGATGGAGTTCTCCTGCTGCAGACGGGCCAGCTGAGTGTTGGGGCCGTTCTCCAGCTGCTCCTGAAGAGTCCGGATCTGAAAAGTCATTGACGGGGGCATCAGAGTGCTGCTCAGCCTTATAAGGAGAACTGATTTCCGGGCCAGGGCCCACAAGAGAAAAACTCCCAAGAGGCTCCACCTTCTTCGCATGGATGATGGGAGGATCCCATGAAACAAGAGGCCTGTGAATCGCACAGCTCTAGCATCAGGGGCTCGAGACCAAGTGTGACCCCCAGGGACACACCTCTATCCCTTTTCACTGCTCATGGTCTGCCCTTGGCCGAGCATTCAGTCTAAAGCCTTGACATGCTCTGTACACGTTGGCCCCCAAAGTCACAAGGTTGACTGCTGAGATACAGCACACGACCACAAGCCTCATTTCCTGCCCTCTGACCTCCCCATGGCACATCCTGAGACATGTGGTGGGGAGGAGGCCACGGCCCTGATGAGCAGGGCAGGTGCCAGAAGGTAAGAATCAGGCTCTGACTGAGGCCAGTCTGGGCAGGTGGCCGCCTGGCGCTGGCCTCCAGCCCCATGCTGGAGCCACATGACTTCAGGCCTCTTGTTTTATGGGATCCTCCCAACTGTTGGGGAGGAGGAAACAGCACTACTCCAGGTTCACATGGAGGCTGAGAACTTGACCCACAGGCACTCAGGAGTGGCCACTTGAGGCTAGGTGCTTCTGAAGAAGTGGTCTTTAATATGCATTTTACACCTTCCTGGTGACTAACATTAAACACACAAACAACGGGCTGCCAGACACTGTCCAGCCAAATGCGACAGCCCTGGCCCCTCCCAAAGCTAACCAGAGCCTGCAGACCCCCGTGGACATCCTCAAGCCCCTCCTCACACCTTGCCACTGGCCTCCCTGGCTCCTCAGTCCTGGCTGGGACCCACCTTGCCCTGCAGCTGCTGCACCTCCTTCACGTGCTCCCGGTAGCTGGCCTGCATGCGCGTCTGCACAGCCGTGATCTCCTGCTCCCGCGCCACCAGCTGCTTTTTCACCTTGGCCTCCACGGCTGCTGCCTTGGCTTTTTCTGCAGCCATCTCCTGGGAGGAAAATAGACAGAGCAGCTGGTCAGGCAGGTGAGGGTGCGAGCGGGAGCAGGAGTGGGTCAGAGGGGACCAAGAGCATGACCAGGGCTGAGAGGAGGCCTGAGAGTAGAGCACAGACCACCCCTGCCAGCCGAGTTCTCAGACCCAGACCAGCCACAGTGGGAGCACTGAAACCAGGACTCTCCCAAAACCCCTGCTGGCCCTGGCCAGTATGGCCCTGATGTTAGGCCTTGACCACAGGGGAGGCAATGGACAAAGCAGGAGCTGTGAAGACATGTCACACTGTCCCTGGCTTTCCAGGGGCAATGGCTCAGTCCTGCTGTGATGACAACACCCCCCACCCCACCCCTGTGTGGCTCAGCTACCAACATCCAGGCCCTGGGGTTGCCACTTCTACTCAAGTGCCTTTGTCAAGATTGAGAAGGTGGAGACCCTTGACGGCTAGGGTGGGGACAGGGACAGCTACCCATCCTGCCATGTCTGGGTCTCCATGGGCAGTCATTCTGTCCTCCACCTCAGCCCAGGGGGCACATTCGCTCTGGTCAATGCTGGATGAACACAGGAAGCTGAGTCTAGGGACCCAGTGCCTCAGGCAGGGGCAGAGCACAGGGTGAGGAGGGCTGGCCATGGCCTATGCATCCCGGAGGATGGCAACGGATAGAGGTCACAGGGAAGCAGGGGTGGCAACTTGAGAACAATCAGCACAATGAGCGCCAGGGTGGGCACTCCCTATTCAGTGGGCCTCTGGCCAAATCAGTCACCTGCCTGGTGTGAATACATACTGTAGACACAGCTGGCCTGGCAACCAGGGAGTCGAGGCCCTGCCCCTTCCCTGTCCTGGGCAGTGGGCCAGAACAGTGGGAAAGTAGTCACCCTCCCCAGATCAGGACTGCCAGGGAAGTCCATGCCAAAGGCCAGACTGTCCCTCCTACCTGAGATGGGAGAGAACCCCGCGGAGGGGCTGGACTGATCAGGTGGCCCCTGGGGCCAGTGCTGTTGTTTGCCCGGCCCAGAACCCCCAGAACCCACTGGCCTCCCTTTTCAAAGGCAATCATCTTTTTGGCTCTGCTCAGGGTAAGAGGCCAGCAGGAGCCTGCAGGTGCACTTCAATGATTAGCTACACGAGTGGGAGGGGTAGCTGACATGTGCGTCCACTCAGGAACAAGCACTGTCCCACTTAGTTATCTCAGTAAGATGAGGATTATTAAGATTCCCATTTCAAGCTGAGGTCACTGAACCTTGGTGGGGACATACTTATCCAAGGCGGGGGAGCAGTTCTAAGTGGGAGGGGTGGGGATTGTGCAAGCCCAAGAGGTCCAGAAGGGGAGGATAGATGACACCCACTCCTCAGTCCGGGCCAGGAAGCCTCTAGGAAGGAGAGGACGACTTGGCGGGGAATCCAGGGCTCCTCTGTGCTTCCTCCTCTAAAACACAGCCCTGCCAGCCCACTGCTGGCCAAACAGGTGTGGTGGGGATGGCTGGAGGCCTCTAAAGGCCAGCACAGCAGGAGGCCCTGCTCTCTGCCGGGTTTCCCATATAACAGTCTCTTAAAATAGACAGTCCAGTTGTGGGAAGAAGAAACCAAAGTTCAGAGAGGCCTCGGTATTCCCACAGCCACCAAAATGGCAGGTGTGAGAGCCACACACAGGTCGTCCTCTGCCCACCTCTGCACCTGAGGGACATACTTCCCAGCTCTGGTGAGGCCCTGTACAGTTCCGGAAATCCACAAGGCTCAGAGTGTGCAGGTCACTATCTCCTGGGGGTTGGCATCTCAAGGCCACCATAATTCAATAGCATTTTCCCCCTTCCTTTGCCTCTGGGCTTTTTTTATAAGGCAGAGAAAAGCCACCTTGTCCTCAGTGCATTCGTTTAGCTCTCCGTGGTTTCCTTTTCTTGGAAGAGCTCAGAATCCCAGGGTTCCTCAGTTAAATTCTTAATTCAGTTGCAAGGGTCAGATTTATTGTCCTGAAAAGCATTCCTGGTGGTGGTAGGTGGGGTAGGGGCTCCACATGGGGCCCAGTCCTTTCTGCCTGGGCTGGGGATGAGGTTGGCAGCATCACTGGCACCTGGCTCAGAGACGCCTGTTCACTCTTTCTTCTGGGCACTAGGCCTAGTAGGGGCCCCGCGTGGTGTGACCCTTCAGCTCCAAGCAAGGGGTGGCTGGCTGGCTGAGGCTTGGAGAGGAAGCGGCTTCTACCAAGAAGGCCTGGCAACAGAAAGTCTTCCCATGGCCTCTACCCAAGAAGCACACCTGCCGAGAGTCCCAGAGGCCCTGGCACTCCTTAACCACGCTCTGATTCAGAGCCCACTCTCCTCCCAGGCCCTCAAGCCCAAGCATCAGACTGAGCCCAGGACGGGTCTAGTCTGGAGCATGGTTTTGGGATAGAAGCCCTGGCAACTGGGTCCATGGTACCCAGGACGACAGCTAGAAAGGTTTTCCAGAAGGATGTGCCTTCTTGGCTCATCACTGGAGCTCTGCCCGCCAGGCCCTGAAGACTCTCGGAGGGCCAGGATGGAGTCTTCAGGGGTAGCCAAGCCTGTCAACTCCTGCAGACAGTACCCGGACTTGTCCTTGAACACAGCTCTGCTGGGACTTCGCACACTCAGGAGGCACGGATCTGGCTGACCATCCTAACGTTCTCACTGCGTCCAGATCGTGCCTTAAGCATCAGACCCCCAAGAAACAGAATTAAGCAAAACCCTCCTTTTTCAACTACAAAACTTGTCTACAAGGACAAAGAAAGCATGGAAGGGACTAGAACACTAAACATAGGTGCTATCAATCACACCTGTGGGGTATTAAGGTAAGAGGAATGTCCACATTCTCAGTAATTCATTTTCTCACATAATTTCCCTCAAATGTGTTGGACTGGGGGACGTGACATAGAATGAAGGAAACATGTCAGCTCTGCTCAAGATTCTTAATAGAGAGCCACTGCAACCCAAAGTCCATAAATTCCAGGAGCAAATACGTAAACTACATTTAACCATTTCCAAGAGGAAGTTAAAAATGCCAGTGAAGGCTTCCTCTCAGCTGCCAGTCAGCCTGGGCCTCAGGGGTCTCTTGCTCCCAGGTGGCCTGCTCTGTTGGGCCAGGCCAGGTGGCTAGAGTGTTTGCTCTCCAGGGCTCAGGCTAACAGGAGCCGGACGCAGAATGTAATGCTTAATTGTAACAGTGACCTCTGCTCTGGAAGGCTCCTGAGGGAGACCAAATTGCATCTGCAACGGTAAGATTTCCAGACAGCCAAGCAGGGAACAGCATTTGAGGCCAAGGAAAAAGCAGGAGGAGAGGCCCAGAGGAGGCGAGAAAGGGTGCAGGGCAGGTGGGTGCGGCAAGACGCTGAGGCCAGAGGGGAGGCGGGTGGATGAAGTGGTGCTTGGGCACACCTGGGTCTGAAGATCAGGAGCCATGCGCAGAGCTTGAAGGGGGTCCCCAAAGGACTGATCAGCATTTGAGAGCTCAAGAGGACCTCTGCGGGCTGCAGGGAAGAGGATGTGGTTGGGGAGGGAGGGCTATGGCTGGACGCACCGTTAAACTCCTCGCCTGAGAGCCTGGCGCTCTCCAGGGAGGGCAAGCTGGGTAACGAGAACCAAAGGCTGCCCTGAGCTCAGCCAGGGAGACATTCTACTGCCCCAACCCGGGGAGGGCTGGACCTGGTGGGGTGTCTGGGTTTTTGAAATTGTGTCACACAGCCACTGCTGAGGAAGGGCTTGGACACCCAGTGACCAGCACCAGGGGTCTCCTTCTGGAGGGGGAGTCCCTCCCTCAACCTGCCACCCTGCCCTGGATGGACAGAGACCCAGCTGGCTCCTGGGGGTAGGAGGGCTCTGATTTGAAGCACTTGCTGATTTCTGTGGTATAAATACTCTCACCATGGCCTACCCCTCACTCCCAGTGTGAGCACAGTCACATGCACTGCACAATTGGCTGTGAGCTGGGGCAAGCAGTTCCAGCCACCCTGCATTTAAACAATAGCCCAGGACAGCTCAAGTGAAGGCGTGTGTGGACACATCTTAGAAGATAAGACAGAAGCCCACAAAAGGCCACTGAGCTCTATGGAAGGCCCCTGGGGCTTGTCATCTTTTCTGCTCCTCGGCATAACATTTATGGAGTAAGCACCCACAGCCTTGTCTTTTGCTCCTGCCTGCCCCCCACCCCGTGAACTTCCCATCTGGCGCAGAGCAGTGACCCTGAATTTAGGACAGAAAGTTAGCCTGCCTCGTTTCTAATTCTTCACAAACAAGCAGACGGAGGTGTCCAGAGGAAGGGCTATAGCCAAGACGTTGTCAGACTCCCCTCAGCCCAGGCCCTCTTCCTGGTTTCTGGTGCCTGGGACAGAGGGTGAGAGCAGGCCTGCAGTGTGTGCAGGGCAAAGATGGCTCTCACCTGGGTGCCACTAGCCACATAGGGCCAGGATCCCTTGTCCTGCCCTTCTTCGGGGAAGGCTGGGGCCCCAGGGCTCATCCTCAGAAACAAGAGAGGCAGGGAGAGACTGTGAACTTGGTGGGGGAGAGCAGCCCCCTGTGCCACAGATCCTGATGCGTCCTGCACAATATCCCCAGCCCCATCCAGTGGCAAAACCAATGCCACCAAGTGTCATTCAGACAAATCTACCTGTCATGCTGTCAGCTGATGCTAAGGGGCCAGAGATTCCCTGCATATCCCTCCTCTGGCATCAGGAAAAGAGAGAAAAGCAACCCCCTCAGCCCCTTTCCCACATGGTTTTGCCACAATTCCCAAGAAAACAAGCTTGGGTCAACCGTGCCCATCCCCTATAAAGGTGGCCCATCACATGGGACAGTCAGTGAAAGCCAGTTCTGGTCCATCCACACCACAAACTGAGGCCCCCAACACCCTGCTTAACTTCCTTGTGTTCTTAGAGCCATGAAGAAGGAAGCCACAAGCCCCGCAGAGCCACACAGGCTGCCGAGGGTGAGCCACTGGCCCACAGGCTCCCCAGATGGCAGATGACCTGCAGTCACGTCACTTGTTGGTTTGATGACCAGCTCCGTGCCAGGCAGGCCCGGAGCCATCTCAGGGCCGACCCCAGGATGATCCAGGGACAGCAATGGCCGTGGGCCCCAGGGGTGGGGGTCCTCGTAGGACAGGGGGCAAGGAGCTGCCTCTGCGCACATGTGCCTGCTCGGGCTGTACCTTGTTGAGCTCCCGGAGCTTGCTCTTGGCCACAGCTGCGTCTTCCTGCTCTGTGGCCAGTAGCTTTTCCTTCTCTTCCAGCTGGCGTTTCAGAATTGCCACAGGGTCACCCTTCTGAGTGGCCTAGAAATGCCCATAGAGACTCGTTAACAGAAGGGAGGGACAGGTGGGGCTCATCTTCCTCCACCGCAGCCATCAGACAAGAGCTGAGTCCCAGCACCTGATGAAACAGGAACAGGGGCTGAGCCGAGTGGGCTCCACTAACTCCAGACTCTTGTTGGGAAAATGTGGCCCTGCCTCAGCCCCTTAACCCACCGGGACCAGTGTGTGCAGGCACTGCTGGGGCCAAAGGCTGTGGATCCCTGGGGTCATGTTTAGTAATATGGTGTGTCCAGCCCCTCTGAGGGACAGCTGGCCATCACTTCTGGCTTGGAGCCCACCCCTGAACCAGTGTCTATAGACTATAGGCTGCTGGTTGGAACACGGAGGCCAGGGGCACTGTACTCTGGGGACAGTGGCCTGAGCTGAGCCAGGCCTCTCTCATGGTCATCCTGACCTCCTCTGGCCACTTATGCCCATGAGACCCCCAATGCTCACCGAGCAGGTGCTCTCAGCACTGCTGAGACGTGTATCACACCCCAGCAATAGCCAGCCTCAGGACAGGGGCCCCCAGCCTGGCTCTCTGGACACAGCCCACCATCTCTAAGCACTAAATTCTCCAGCAAAATTACCCAGCATCCTGATTCAGGTTAAGGAATAACTACATGCCATGCAGTGCTTCTTGGGGACAGTTTGCTGGCCAGAGGCACCAAAGGGTAGAAGCGAGTCCCTGAGCCTGTCCGACAGCACAAAGGGTAATCAGGGTGTTCATCACAGGTTCCCTCACACACCTTCCTTTCCACACTCAACTATGGCCACAAACCCACTGGGCCTCCGCTACCGTGCTCTGCCCCCAGTACCCCCCTGCAATGCAGAGGCCTGCTTCTGCCCCTAAGAGCCTTCCTGTCTCAGTGGCTGGGCCACAGCTGGACTGGCAGAAGCCACAGCATTTGTAGGTGACCCATGTAGCCAGAGCCAGGTGGGGGTTATGGGGGAAGATTCTTCCAGGAAAGAGCAGAGAAGGCTGTTTTATGAATGCTCTCTGCAGCTTGGTCAGCTGGCTGTGGCCAGCCTAATGGGAACCTCCTGGGGCTGGGGGCAGGACCCAGGCAACCACTGTGGCTCACTAGCCCCAAGGGGGAGAGGAGGAGGGAAGGACAAAACTGCTCTGCCAGTGCAGCGGCCTCGGGATGTGGCCAGCAGGAGGGTGGGCCCACCTTATGCCAGGTGTCCTGAATGATGCCAGCCTTCTCAGACAGGATCTCGATGAGCCGCTGAGCCTCTCTCTCGTTGAACACCATGCTCCCAATCGTGGAGACCAGCGTCTTGTAGGGGAGGTAGAGAGGGCTGTCCGAATCTGGGGGCCCTGTGCAGCAAGAGAGAAGGAGCAGAGACTCACACTCAAGCAAAAAAATGACAGTCATGGCGACAGAGCCCATCACGCCAAGAGAACTCTGCCAAAGAGAACTTGGTCGCACTGCCGAGGGCACTGTCTGGGCACAGGGAGTGTGCTCTGCATGTCTCTTGCTCTTTCAGGGCACTGCAAAATTGGCTGAACAATGGGCCCTTGCACGATACTGCTAACTTGCCCAAATAAAGTCCAAGCCCGAGCTAGGAGTAATATCCCTCCTTTTTATCATCGAGATGACCCTGAGCAGAATTACGGGAGGCACACTCTTCCCAAAGGTTTTCCCTTCCTTCTTTTTCCAGCAAACGCCTTGGTCTGATTCTTGCCCTGCACAGCAAGGTTCTCCCACTCACCCGTGACCAAGCCCCATGGCCCTGACTGACCAGCAAATCCACAAACCACCACACACACAGATGCCCACAGCTAGGCCCCGGTGACCCCGGGAGGGCATGGAAGGCACGGGGTGGGGGGCGGGGGGGGCTGCTTCCTCACCTGGCTCAAACTCTCCATCTCTGACCCTCCCTGAATGAAGCTCAAGCAGTGACAGGCTGCGGGAGAGGGAAGCTAGGTTAGGTCCTTCCAGAACGGGCCTGTCCACTCACCAGTCCGTGAGTGACATATAGCCTGGAGGACACAGAGCCATCTGCCAACAACCGTCACTTCTGAAAAACTAAAACTGCCAACCCTCTCCCACCTTGCACACAACTTTGCTCTCATCGCAGCAAGAAAGGGTGAACCGAGACACCTCACCCAAACGTCTGGGCACTTCCCTTCAGCTGGGGCCGGGATCTGCCCCACTGCTGAATGACAGGGTCAAGAATGAGCCGAAACAAAGAGCGCGGCCAGGCCTGCAGCGGCACCCTCTGCCAAGCCCACCTTGGGAAGACATGGATGGGGACGGTTTCCATAGCAACCCTGGATTCTCTGGCTTGTCACAATATTTACACTTACTAGTCACAATATTTTCATTACAAGTCAAAGCATTTAGCATGGTCCAAGGGGAATGTGGGATGTGGGCGAACTGGTTGCTATGAGCACCTTTATTTTATGATAACTTCTTACCTCAGCAAAGCTGGAGAGATTAAAAATAACCACATCCACACAGGGAAGCCCAAGAGCTCACGGGAGCCACAGAACTGAGTCCTGGGGGCGCATGCCTCTTCAGCCTTTCTTTGTATTGAAATATGTTTGTATGTATAAAATAATTTTAATGGTCAACTTAAGCACACTAGAGGGAATTCTGAGTACAGCCAAACCAAAAGAAAATAACCCCTCAGGAGGCTCCCTCTCGGGAGAAACCCCCCACTGCCCCACAGCGAGCGCACTTACAGCCAACACTTTCTAGGAAAGGGGAGACCAGTGGCTTGAAAGGCACCACTGAGTCACAGACTGAGCAGGGCAGCTCCCTAGCCTGTGTCTGGCTGACGGCTACAGGACATTTTCCTCTCCTGGCTCAGAAAGGTCTGCTCCTGCACCATCCGATGCGCTGGGCACCAGCCACACGTAGCTACTGAGGACCTGCAACGTGGCTAGTGTGACTTGAGATGTGCTATAAGTGGAAAGTACACATGAGATTTCAATTGGTATGAAAAAAAAATAAAACACCTGTAATAATTTTATATGTTGACTGCATGCTGAAAGGACAACATTTTGCACAAACTGGGTTAAATGAAATTTATCACTAAAATTCAGTCCATTTGTTTCTTGTTTGTCTTTTATAATGTGGCTACCTAGGAACATTTTAATCATACATGTGGCTCACATGTGCAGCTTGCATTGTATTTCTCATAGACTGGCTGGTCTGCTCCTTTCTGGCCCTGGGAACCCTCAAAGCACCTCCTGCTGAAATTCTGGCAGCCCCGTCCCTGCAGAGGGACGGGGAGATCAAGGGTCTAGCATCTCTGAAACTCACTCTTTGAAGACCCCCCTACTGCACTGCAAGGAGGGAAAACATCTGGATAATGTGGTTGGAGGACACTTTGCTAGTGAAGGAAGTATCCTCCGCTACTCCTACACAGGCATCAACCTGGCCACATGGCCCCTACTGCACGCTCTGGCTGTCCACAGACTGAGAGTGCTCTGTGAAAGGGATGCTCTAATAAACCTTTATTAAAACGTTCTAATGTAATTATTAATATATTAAATTTTATTAGATATTTTAATTAACAAAGTAATAAAAACTTGTAACAAGTAAAACAAATGCAAAGCTATGGCAGCAAAATTTAACACTTTCCTCTGTGCTCTACCCGCCTAGAGAAACTTTCGCAGCCTTCTCCATGCTCATAAAACACTATCTTCTGAATTATTTTCAGAGAGCCATAACTTTACAAAACACTTCTCATTAAATCTTTTAGGTAAGAATCGTGCCATCTCTGGTCTCCCCAAATCAAGGGCAGTAAAGCTGAAAGAAACAAGAAATGTACGCAGAAGTAGGAACCAAAATTCCTGGGCCCCTGGAAGTCACATTTAAAGAACGTACTAACGAGAGCCTAATATGTGCTGCCATGTCACTCATGTCTCCAGCATATACTTGAAAACTCCAGTAACCCTTGATATTGTGAAATCTTAAGACACTAAAGTAAATCTGTCAAAGTCTCAACTTCTAGGCTTCAAAAAGACCACAGGGCAGTGAATCCTACATGGCATCGGCACACTGAGGGGCTGACCTGCCGACAATGCTTTGCCTGTTTTGATGGGTCTAAATATCAGGAAGGGGCAGGCCCGGAGGCCTGGGGAGGAAAAAGGGGCAGGACAGCACAGAGTAGAAACACGGCCAGTGTCTCACTGTGATGGCATCATCCAAAGCCCTGTCTGGCAGAGTACACAGTGACACCCCAGGGGCTAGAGATCCTACAGGGATGGGACAGGTGCTGTGACATGACCACAGTGGCCTGGGCTCAGAGGGCAGCCTCTCCTGAGCTGGGTGTCCCTGGGCATGTTACTGTACCTCCAGGTGACAGCTTCTGTGGGGGAATCTGGGCCAGAACCCTCAGGGCTAATGGCTTATCCAAGAGACTGGAAATGAGATTTTTATATACCATCTCCTCACCTTTAGTGCTGACAACTAACTCAATAACAAATAAATGAATGAATAAAAACCACTGTACAGAATGAAAGAACACATCTGTGGGCCAGGTCCAGTGTGTAGTCACCTCTGTCCTTGGGTCAGCAAGGCCTCTGGAGCCAGGTGGCCTGGGCTGGAATCCCAGCTCAGCTCCTTCCCACCTGTGTGCCTTGGACAGGTGGCTTACCCTACCCTTGCCTCTACTTCCTCAAGCGTAGAATGGAGATAACCATTCCTCCTTGATGGCCTGGCTGCAGAGATAAAGTTGCAACGTGCTTAGAACAATGCCTGGCACAAGGCAAAGCACTGCAAAATAAATCAACAGGACCAGCCTTCCAGGCCTGGCCAGGGGAGAATCACAGATCCTGCCCGATCCCCTCAATAGAGGAACTCTGCCCTCTCTCTAGTGGAATGGAAAAGTCACACAAAGGTGGCCCTTCCAAGGACAAACCTGTCCAGGGAGATGCTGGGACAGAGCACCACAACCTGGGAACCCTCTTGCTCCTGCCTGGAGCCATTGTCCTCACTTAAAATGTTAAAGGGGCAGCGCTTTAGGTAAGAGGAACGCTCTGCCTCCCAGGGATCTCAGCCAAGCAGCACATAAGTGCTCAGCTGAAGTGCATAACACCTCAAATTTCAAAATGACTACTCTCCCTTCTGCGACCACACAGAAAAGCTTAATCACCTAAAATTAAACTTGTCTTACATGTGGCACTTAGGAGTCTCTTTTTCCCTCACTGTCAACCATGGGGTCCTTTAGGGATACTTTTCTTTCTGCATAATTTCCAAGGTTCCCAATGGCCGGGTCTCAACCGGAGGAGGAGGAGGGGCTCAACCACAAGGAGATCCAGGAGACACAGCGCCCCCCAGCGTCCAGCCCCTGGAATGCTCCTGCACTGCTCAGACCTGCTCATGCAGCCAACAGGGAGGGCGGCAGAACTGCCCCAGGAACTGCCTCTGGAGCCTGCAACAGCTCGTGGCTATTACCTGGGCCCTGGGATGGGCCTGACAAAAGGGTGCCCAGCACTCCTGCCCAGGGTAGGCAGCCCCAGACACAAACTATGTACCTGGCGGTCTGTAAAATGCAAGACCTGGAAAGGCAAGTCAGAGGTAGGACTGCCTGCAGCTAAGAGAGGTAGAGCACACAGAGCCACCATGCAACAGTGACACCAAAGGGACATGGGAAGCAACTATGGCAGCAACACTGGGAAAGCCTTTAAAGTAGGGGTACTTGGGGCAAGCGCAGTAAGGAGGTGGTGAGGGGCTTTGGGAAAGGAAACAGTATAGGAAAGGCTGAGACTTGCAAGGACCTAGTTAGTCGGATTTGCAGCCAAGGCTGGAGTAGGTCCAAGTCTTCACAGGCTCTAGGAAAATCCAGATTTTATCCTGTAGACAACAAGCAATGCCTAGAAAGGAGGTGTGAACTCAAGAAAATGGTTTCAGGACACTCAGAGGGCCAAGTCTGGAGGCAAGCAGACCAGGGTCCAGGCCCAAGTATTTAGGAAGCTGAGCTGGGGGGAGAGGCCCACATGTCAAGCCAGGGGCTCTGACAGTGGAATTAGACACAGGGCATGGTCTTGAGGGCTGGAGGAAGAACTCCAATGGCCAAGACACTCGTTTTCTTAGGGACTGTCCAGACCAGATCTGAAGGCCTCTCCTTCAGACACACAGATGCAGGCCAGACAGCTGCTGTCTCCAGGCCCTGCACAGAGGCTACCCTGGACAGAGCAGACCAGGAGACCCAGTATGGCTGCCCCCACAGGAAGAAAGCCAGACTTCAACCTCAGTGTGCCTTCCAGGCCCTGCAGTCCTCAATCATCCCAGCCAAACTTGAGTCTGCTGTGAGAAGGCGAAGCCCCCAGGAAGGGCTTCCCTGCGCCTCCTCAAAGCTTGGCACTGCACAAGCAATTGTCAGCATCAACAGCTGAAGGCTTAGAGACCAGAGACAAGCTCCCTACTTCTGCTGACCTCAAGTCCAGAAGGCCTCTCTCTCCTAATCAGAGGAGTCAAGTCCTTTCAGGGTTCTGTCCCGAGCTGGCAGGCAGTACCACCTCTAGAAACAAGGAGCTCTGGCCAATATCACTACTGGCCTCTCCCTAACTGCACACTCCTGGACTATGGCTGTGAAGAGTCCTCTTGAGCTGTGGGGAAAGCAACATTATGAGGCCCCTTGAAAAAACAAAGATCTACCAAAGGCACTACGAGGCAAACCATGACTCCCCCCGTTCTCACTCCTTGCTCGCCCGCCTGCAGCTGAGGCAGGATGTGTGCAAATGGCAACTCCCAGCCCAGCCCAGGCCATGGAGCCAGCCCTGGCTTCCCCACTCCCCCAACGGGATGCAGGCCAAGGGGTAGCGGCTACACTTGACTCCAGCCCCACAGACAAGCACATCTGGAGCTTTAAGGGCACCAGAGGTAAGTACAAATAATGCCAAGAGCAGCCCTATTCGGGGCCTTTTAATCAGGCCTTTTCCTTTGCTTGGAGGAAAAAGTAATCAACTTACTGGACTGGAAAGTTGTGCATTTGATGGTGTCTAGCGGAATTTTAAAATAGCTTATGGATTGAATGACTTTGTTTTCATCTTTAAACTTTTGTTTTTTTCCCCCAAATTTCAACAACAACAATTTTATACCCAGGGGGAAAATAACCCCACATCACATTTTTTAAAGAAGATAATCTCTGGAGGACCTCTGGGCAAGAGGTTTCCTTGGGCCTCCCCAGACACAAGCTGGTCTGAGGAGCACACAGTTTAAATGACAATCAAGACTTTACCTAAAGCCTGCAGAAAAAACAGGAGATTTATAATCCTGGCTTCTGACCACAGCTGCCTGGGCAGTGACTTGAGCCACAGCCCTGCTGTGTTCTTGAGTGGCTGATGGAGACTTCTGGAAGAGTGTCATCTAGCAGCTTCTTATACTGATACTTGGCTCGCTTCCCTAGGGGATGTATTTGTTCTTCTTTAAAAAAAGAAGAAAAGAAAAAGTTGGGTTTGAAGAACTTAACATAGAAAGTGAATAAAGGCTCAAAAGCCCCAGAGAGTTTTCTTCAGAGCGTCAGACCCTGAGAAACTGAGTTAAGTTCAAAAGAAAAAGTATCAGACTTGTTCTCAATGCACACTTCTCTGTGCCTCCTGGGGTGAGAAGGGCGAAGGGCACCTGCTGGGCAGGGTGAGGGCCCACTCTGCCATCTGCTGGTCGTGTGACTTCTGAGAAGTCTGAGCTCTGGCTTATGCTTTTGTAAAGCAGGTAAAAATACAAATCCACCTATAGAATTGTATGTGGATAACTGCATGGAGAGGAGCTTCATAAATCACACATCTAAAAAGACATCTATCTGAGGAGCACACTGGTGTCACACTCCCTGGGGTAAGCAGCAGCACCTGGCCAAGGGCACAGCAGGCCCACCGGTAGGAAGGACAGGTGGGGATGGGTGGGTGAGGAGTGGGGAGGAAGG
Source organism: Cheirogaleus medius (assembly GCA_008086735.1). Classification (NCBI taxonomy): domain Eukaryota; kingdom Metazoa; phylum Chordata; class Mammalia; order Primates; family Cheirogaleidae; genus Cheirogaleus; species Cheirogaleus medius. The sequence continues at coordinate 16,761,598 of VBSM01001118.1, read as the reverse complement.
GGTGCTCCTGCCACCAGGTCTAACAGTTTCAGAAGAGGGTCCGATTACACTATAGACACCCTGAATAAAGATTTCCTGGGCGGTTTTATAACTCTTGCCCACATGTCACGACTGCTGAGACCTCTGCCCTGTTAGACTATAGGAACATGACACTGGATTTTAGGTGGTATTTCCTATTGTGCATCTCCACCCAATCTGGCGGGGGCAGAATGGTAGTTCAGCGAGACTGTACACAACATGGGCTCACAGACCCCCCCACCCCAAGACGCTGCCAGATTCCAGGATGTGGGAACCGCCTTTAACTTTCCACCTTGCTTCAATTCACAAACATGTACCAGGTGCCTGTGTGCCAAGGCTGGGATGGGCACCGGCTTCTTCCTGGAGGCCTGAGAACTGGTCACTATCTTTCCTCACCCTAGTGCCCCCAGAAGGACCAAGGCACTCCTTTCTGCTGCTCAGAGAATGCTAAGAAACCTACAGTCAGGCAAAGCTGCCCTGAAACACCCAGAAGGATAAGAGGCCCATCAGCTATGGTAGAATGACGACCGGTGTATTTAACTTAGAGACAAATGATGGCATTTTTGTTACTTCTCCATTTAAAATAAATAAATAAATAAATATATATATATATATATATATATGTTATAGAAAAACCGGAAAATGTGGAAGGGTGAAAGGAAGATATTAAAATTCACCCATTATCCTACCTTCCAAAGGTGGCTTCTTTTTCCCATGTAGACTTGTTTGTTTGACAACGCAGCAACAACAGGCCTCTTAAACGCCTGTTTCTGAGTGTTTTCTACCTCATGCAGTCGGTTGGGCTCTCCGAGGCCATGAAACAATGACCTCCTGGCCCCAGAATAAAATCGGCGTGCATCAGCAGGCTGGGAGAGGGGACTGCATCCGCTGACATCTAGTCCACAGTCCAAGAGAGAAGTGCCACCCCCTAAGGGCACCACCCTCTTCCATTAGGCAGAAAGGTCACAGGTCCTCGGGTAGGCTCTGGCCTCCCTGACAGAGCAGCAAGAGCCCTGCATCCTATACCCTCCTGAATGAGGTGGTGGCAGAGTTCAAGAGGAAATGCCTGTCACCTGGTCTCAGCCTCAACCAGCAGCAACACTAAGTGAACCAAGCGCCAGTTCAAAGCACTGTTCCGGAGCCCACGCTAACTGTGGAGCCTCCAGAATGTACAAACTGTACTTCCCAAGTCTAGGTCTCTGGTTTATCAGGGCACAGGTCCACACTGTATGATCCAGACTCCATTCCAAGTACTGGGATGGCACAGCTCTCCTGACAGCATACACTGAGATGCCGATTACTACGCCATCAGTGACGCTCAGGACTCAGGTGGGAGGCAAAACGGCCTAATTCTGCAGGCAAAGACTAAATGCAAGGCTAAAAATAGATTAAAAAAAAAAAAAAAACTACCACCACCACATACACATACTTCCTGTGCAAGAAACTTAGCTTTCCTAATAGACCCCGTGCACAACTGCTAAGTTACTTATCAGAGAACGAACCAGCTAAATAACCTGGATGGTGCCTCAGCTGACAGCGGCCGAACACGGGGAAGCTTCAGTTCTGGAGAACTTCCACTCCTCTGAGACTCCATCCATTGCCTCTTCTCCAAACATTCGGAAAAGAATCTGTGCCTTTCATTTTACAAGCAAGTGTTTTCTCTTTATTCCATGCCTGGGTTTATAATTCCCCCACCAAAGTTATAACCATTTCCATAGTAGTGCAGCAGAACCATGTGAGCAGTGGTTAAGTCAGAAAACAATCATGTGGGCCTCTCTCATCGTGAGTTGTGAAACGTTTTTGGAGAGCAACGCAGCACTGTCCTCCTAAATTAAAAACATACCCACCTTTTGACTTAGCAATGACACATCTAGGAATTTATAGAGACACTCAACAATATGTGTACATCACTGCAACATTAATTTTAGCTGCATAAAAACTGCACACTACTTAAATGTCATTTAAGTAAATTACGATACATTCATGCTAGGGAATATTATGCAGCTGAATGTGGCAGCTTTGCAGGTGCAATATGGAAAGATGTCACCAATACGCTGTTAAGCAATGAGAGCAGTGTGCATAGCAGATCTCGTTTGCGGGTGCCCATGTGACAGGCAGAGCGAATCCGGGGCCCCCTGGGAAGTGGGTGGTGATTAGGATGGAGCAGGAAGAAAGACTTTCAATTTTCACCTTCCGTGCTTCCATACTGTTTAAATTTTGTTTGCTAGAAACACTATTTATAGAACAATAAATTTTAAAAGGCAAGGATTAGGAAGGCAGGTGTTCCCTGTCAAATACAGTCACAGACAAGTGGTAAAAACCTGTCACTTGCCCTAATCTGCTCTTGTAGGAAAATCAGAGCAGAAGTTCAGAATAGCTCCAACTTGGGCCTGCAGAAGCATGTCCTGTGCCTGCCTCCACACCTGCCAGGTTTCCTTCTGGGGCACCTGTCAGCAGGGGCCCTGTCGGACCAACCAGGTGACAGGTAAGGCCCAGAAGACAGGAAACAACCCCAATCCCTTGTGGACCCCAGCTCTAGTGCTGGTTTTGCTGCTTATCTGTTGTGTGTGGTGGGCCAGCCTCTGTGATATCCCCTGCAGCATCCCACTGTGACTGGAGGGACAACAGGCAGCTCACCCCATCCAGTACTCAGGAAACAGCAACAAGAATGAGGGGAGCTGAGTATGACATCAACACAGGGCTGCACAGACACATGTGCAAGACATGTGCAACACAAGGTGACCCAAGTGGCTACCTTCCTCCAAATGGCCCTGTTCAGAGCAGTGCTGTGCAGAACTCTCCGTTCTGATGAAGATGTTCTAACTCTGTAGCGTCTAAAACAGGGGTCCTCAAACTGCGGCCTGCTGGGTGTTTTTGCCGTGCTGCCTGTCCTGCTTAGCAGCCGACTTGTCCTGGGCCCACAGTGCACATGTGTGGAATATGCGCCGCACTCTCCAACGGCCTTCCAACGGTCTGAGGGACAGTGAACTGGCCCCCTGTTTAAAAAGTTCGAGGACCCCTGGAAGGTAGCCACTAGCCACATGTGACCACTGGGCACTTGGAATGTGGCTAGTGCGACTGAGGAACTGAATCTTTAATTTCATTTACTTTTGATCAATTACAGTGATAATTTAAGTGGCTCATGTGATCAGTGGCTCCCAGAGTGGACACCAGACCCCAGCCCTCTGCTGCCCACCATCAAAACCTCATGGCCCTGGAGCCCTCCCGCCTAAGTTAAGGTCTGCTTCATGTGCTGGAGAAGCTCCCCTCCTAGCCTGTTCCACACCAGTGATCCAGAGCCCACTCCCCAATCCCCACAGCTCGGTCATCAAGCCACCTCAACCCCTCACACCTCCAGGTGCTTGAGTTTCAGGATGCCCGGGACCAGCCAGCCTGCCTGGAGTTCTGGCCACAGTCCCCTCAGGGTGGGCACCTGCGGCCCCCAGAGAAGCCGGGTGGGCCCTGGACAGACAGAGCAGCTCAGCTCTGGCTGAGGGGCAAGGAGGCCAAGGGCAGGCCGGGGCTGCCTGCAGCCTTTCCAAAGGCAGGAACACGAGGTCTAACTGCATGAAACATTGAGGCTGGCTTCTCAGTCGTGCCTGCTCACTCGGCAGTACAGTCACAGCCACGAATGATAAACATGAACCAGATGAATCCTGGAACACTACGTTCCGTGTATAAGATGCAACTGCAAGGATGTGGGAGATGCATTCCACAAGCCACTGGTGAAAATCCTTGCCATCAACTCATAGATCTGTGCCTCATACGTTCTGGCACCACAGTTCGTGGCCAACACAGTGCTGTGAAAAATGAAGCAAATGAGGGAATGCTAGACATGGTGGGAATATTGCTGCAGATGACTAAGTTCCTGGAGTCAAGAAGGGCCTTCAGGATGCAAGGTGGCCAAGAATGCGAAGCGCACACACACATACATGCTGGCCTCGGAAACTCAACCAAGGAAGACCCACACCAATGAGGACATTATTAGATATATACCAGCACAGACCATAGAAAAGTACACCCTGCAATTAAAAAATAGCAACTCATGAACACATTCTTGCCTACTCTGGTTTGATAATGGTCACATGGGGCCTGACCACTGCACTAAAGGACACAACAAAAGGACATGGTTCTCCACTTCCACTGCCACCCATGCAGCCTGGCATAGACACCTCCATGTCATGTATGCCCAACCTTCTCATGGCCCAGGGCCAGCAGCCTCCCTCCCCACCCTCCATGCAGCAGGCACCCAGCCTCTGTCCTTCCAGATACCCAAAGTCCCCTGTCATCACAGGGATGATGGCAGCAGGAACTGAGTTCTGAGCATCAAAAGCAAGAATCCTGAATGTTCCCTCTTGCACAGACACTGCTCCGCCAGTGAGAGGCTCTCCACCCAGGATCATGGAACTTCAGAAACATTAAGGATATGAAAGTTTTCTATGGATAAATTTGGAGCCTAACCAATATATACTACTGATTCTACAGAAAAGGAGTACACTGAATACTTGTGCTTGTCAACTGGGATTTCAACACCTGGAATTTCAGGCCCTGCCACCCAATCACGTGCATTTGCTAACAACTCCCTTCCCTGTTCACAAATGCCTCCTTTCATCTGTCCTGAGCTGATGCTGCTTGAGACTCATGAAGGGGTCTCTTCACTGTGGCTGGAGCTCTGGACCCAGTCAGCAAACCCACACTCCCTTCTCAAGTCCTAGGTTGCTATCAACGACGCTCACTCTCCTGTCTGTCTTCTGTGGCTCCTGCTCCTGGGTCCTTCTCTGCAAGTCACCCCAGAACCACAGAGATGAGTCCACATGCAGAGGCCCGACACACTGAGCTACATCCCGGGAGTTCAGCAGGCGGGAGCAGGATTTCCCTAGTCTTGCCTTCCATGTATCTTTCCGGGTTGTTTTAACATGTGGAATTAAGGAAGTGTTATTATTGCTTTATTTCTGGAATGATGAATAGATTAAGATAATATATCAAGACCCATTTTATGCCCCTAAAATAACTTCTAAAGGTCATTAAATAAGAAGAGTTTTAATAGGAAATTCTCTACTCCAACAGCTCATTAGAATTCCTTCGAAACAGGCATTTCCAACCCCAGGGAGTGCTGTTACAGCCACAAGATCCAGTGCCTTCTTCAGGGTTCCTTTTTGACTTTTGAAGGATAAAATATTACGACATTGAAGAAAATATTCAGAATACAACTGGATATTGAAGAAAATATTCAGAATATTCAATGTGGTATATTTAAAGGTTTTTTTTATACTGTTATCACTTATCTAATGTCTTTGTCTTCTATTGTCAAAGGAAGACATTGTCATTCCATTGTCAATGTCTTCCATTGTTATCACCGTATCTCAAGAATTTGGTATCTACTTTTTCAGTTAAAAGTCACACAGTGACCACATCTTTGCACGCTACCCTGACATCTTCACAACCACCACTGTTAGTGGCTGTGCTGTGCCTTGCCGAGGCAGAATGCACTGAGGGACCTCACAGCCACTAACCCACAGACCTGGCTGCCACAGCCTGTACTGTTTCCTCACAGGAGAGCCCCAGAAGCAAAAGAAAAACTTCCAGCCCCTTTAAGGCTCTTGATACATTTTGCTAAACTGCTTTTCAAAAGGTCACACAATTTACAATGCCACCACCTTTTTAAACCATATCCATGTTTTTTGGTTATAATAATAGTTTTTAATAAAGCTTGTTATTTGTTTTAATGTGAATTTTTAAAACCATTTGCTAGTTATACGAAAATGTCTCCCTGAGTCCTTACTAACCGAGGTGTAGACCTGGGAGCAACAGTGTCAGCATGTCCCAGGGGTTGGTCAGAAAGACAGAATCTCGGGTCCCAGCCCAGACCCGCTGAGTCAGAATCTTTATCCAAACAAGATCCCCAGGGGACCCGCTGCACACTGAAGTTTGAGAAGCACTGCAGGAAGGGAAATCTCCAGGATCCTCTCAGAGTCTGGGGAGGGGGTGGCCTGCATTCCCCACACAGGGCCCTGAAGATGCCTTTACACACCAACCAGGGAAAATGGGATTGAGATTACTCAGTGCACATTCTGGAGGAGGAAAAATAAAGTTCAAGAAAGTACTTTCCCCAAGTTTCCAGACTCTCAGACACTCTGAAGATTAAAGAAATTTGCCTTTTGGGGTCATACTGGCAACACATGCTGCCCTGAGCCTTTGACTTTCCATCTTGGTGTGACAGCCCCACGTGGCTGGCTGGGTGGTCAAGCTTCCCCACGCTGGCCTCGGTGACTTCCTCTCATGGCAACCTTGGAGTGACCATCTTCCACCATATGGGCCGATCAATACTAATTTCTTTTAAAACTCAATCTATTTCAACAAACTTTAAATTTTCATAGTGAGGTAAGTGCTTGGGAGTGGGGGTGGGGGTCTAAGCAGACTTTTCCAAATAATGAACATATGAACCTGCTGCCCAAGATCATTCACTGAACATTTTTTCCTTCTGCACTGAAATACAATGTTTGTCTCAATCAAGTTCGCAGATGTTGACACACGATTTCCGGGGCATTCTATTCCCTTATTTGTCATTACAATAGTTGGGAATCCGCTCACACATCAGACAGGACTGGTTTTCTATTAATAAAAGCCACTTAAAAAATCAGTTCAATATTCTTACTTATTTTTCCCTCAGATGGGACTTTGGAAATAATTTTGTCAGGATAGGGTGGAAAATCCCATTGAAAGTGTGACTGGTAGGCCACTAAGTAAACTTGAGAATTACTATCCTTTTATCTATAATATTTCATCTTTATTCTAGAATATGGTATTTATTTTCTTGGTTGGAATTTTCTTTTTATCACCTCAGCCAAGCTGTTGTGCAGGTTCACAGAGGTCACACGCAGGTCTCAATCCCTAACAAGCCTCTTTATTACCTGAAAATTAGGACAAGTTTGCCTCTATTACCATCGCATTTCTGTTTCACATCTTGTTTCAAATGCCTAAAACCATACAAGGTAAGAACGACCACAGGATGCAGGAAGCTCTGGACATGCCTGATGTGGGGGAAGCAGCTAACGGCCGGTTCTCAGCTCCCTTCCTTGGCTTTGGCTCAAGCAGAACATCATGTTAAAGAAAGGACAGTGTGCTGCCCTCCAGCTTCTGGAAGTAGGGCTGAGACTAAGTGTTTGGGTTTCCAAAGGGCTTTTGAGGCTGCCTGACCTGGTGGGGCCAGGCAGGCTGGTCCTTACTCCCAGCAGGAGTCCACAACTGCTCAACAGGGTTGGGACCCCTCCTGTGGGGCAGGGTGCTGCTGCCTAAGCAAACACCCTGTCAAAAGGAGGAGTAGCAAATTTGAGAAAAGGCAATATAGCTGGATAGAGCAGCAAAGCAGGGAGACCTAGCTAAACGCACAGGGCCCTGTGTGACCCAGCGCACGTCCAAGCACTTCAGATCCTCTAAGATATCTTTTGTCAACACAAATGCAATTAATTTCCCAAATCACCTAATGACTATTTGAAGTCTTAAAAAAAAAAAAAAAGAAAGAAAGAAAAGAAAACATGAGTGAAATCAAATGAGTGATGAACATGAAACAAGAACTCCTTGGCCAGATTTCCATAGTAATACACACTAAAAAGATGTAGGCAATGCTCTATATTATCTGATATCTATCTATCTATTATATTAAATAATACGTATGTTAATGCTCTATAATGCTTCATTAAATGACTGGGGTTGGGGCAGAGAACAGGGGTAAAATGGGGAAGGGAAAGGCAAGTGTTACTTAAAAATGCTGTCTACCATTCTTCACTCAACAAGCACAGATGAAGGAATAGAGCTGCACTAAAGCATCAGGTGAGGAAGAACACAGAACAGGCTTACAGAATACAGACATACGGTTAAGAAAGACTTGTGAAGACATAGAAGTGTTCTAGACTGTGTGGTGGATGGAATTACTGTTCCTAATTTCTCACCTCTCCCAGCCTCTTGACTCAGGCTCAGTCATATGAATCGCCCCAGCCAATGGGATGCTGGATTGAAATGCACCTGCTTGAAATGCCCTTTTGTGTCTCTTCTGTAACCATGAGAAGGGCCTCTGCCCTGGAAGGCGCCAGAAGGAACACATGCAGAACACACCTGAGCTCAACCTGCAGCAAGGAGTCAACCCACCAACCCAGTCAAACCATAGCTTGAAGCAGAGCTACCAGGCAAGTCAACCCAGTCCTGCTAACCTGCAGATAACTCACAGAAGCACATGCAAGACTAAATGTCTGCTGTTGTAAGCCACTAATTTTCTTTTTTGGAATGTTTGTTACACAGCCTTATTGTGGCAATAGCTGACTGATACAGGTGGCACCCCCAAAGAAAACCCACAAGTCATTTAAACATAGCTTTTCCCTCCAAGCTCATAAAGAAATCAGTTACTTACCAGAATCACCTTTTTTCTTTGAACCAGACTTCTTCTTTGCAGGAGCCTCTTGTTTTGGTGCCTCCTGGCTCTGGACCATATCTGTATTTTTGCCCTGGATGGGAGCTGACTCTCTCTTTTTACCCTGATTAGCAGCTGCATCCACCTTCTTGCCTTGGTTGGGGGATCCTTCTGCCTTTTTAACTTGGTTTGGTGTTCCCTCTGCCCTTTTGCCTTGACTGGGGACCCCTTCTGCTTTTTTCCCCTGGTTCGTAACACCCTCTGCCTTTGTGCCCTGATTAGCAACTAAATCTG
>VBSM01001118.1:16721211-16742776 GCA_008086735.1 Cheirogaleus medius | reverse complement strand
CCATGTTTTTTTTTTTAATGCTTATTAGCCATCTAACGTTTCCAGTTGTTTGGAGAAGTGGATTTCAGATCATCTGCTCTAAGAATTTTAAGAGTAATCTCTAATTTTTTTTAAGCTAGAGAAACTAAGAGGAAATTCAGTAACTAAAATATTCTGAAAAAATTTATTTCATGTTCCAAGAGGATGGATATAACTGACTTCCTACTTAAAAAAAAACAATGCTACTCATTTCGAAGAAGAGTTGAAACACTAAAAATAGAAATGTATTCTATTATAAGCTTTTGCTTATTCACCAGCCATTTCAGACTCAATTTCTATGCCTGAGGAAAAAAATAAAATAAAGAATTGACATGTTTTGGTGATTCTCCAAAATAACAGTCTTTGGAAAAGTAGGTACTTAAATAAACCTAAATCTTCTGAGAGCTTATAAGAAGCTTACTGGCTTCACTTTACTAATGAAGACACATGCCTATACAAGGTAGGAATCAAGAATCTACTTCTTAAAATGAACATAACAGTTAAGATATGCTAGCCTACAACAGAGTTCTTACTACAGTAGATAGCCATCTACCAGAAATCAGGGATCAGTCTAATCAGCACTGTACCCAATCAAACCTCAGCACATCAACACTCAGTAAGTGATGAAGGGTCTACTAAATATCCTATTAGGATAGTATTTGCTAACTTAAATGGTTATAAGGACCAAATCTAAACAGAATAACACAAGTATCCTGATGGAGGAAATAACACATCACGGAGTTTTACACATTTTTGGAAAGAGTTATTTCTTGGTTCTTCATAGTTTTTATATTCCTGAAAATGGTGTCTCTTAAGTTTCATTTTCTGCTATTGCTGTTGTATAGTAATGTAATTGATTCCAGTAGGGTGATTTTTTTCTCCCAGCAACTTGCCTAATTCTAGTAACACATCTGTTGATTTTTTTTTTTGATTTCTACATACATAAGCCTATGAATCACAGTTTTTTTTCCTTTCTTCCCAATCTCCATATCTACTGCTTAATTTTCTTGAATTTTTGCACAGGGCAGGACCTCCAACACAATGCTAAAGAGAAGAAATGACAAGAGGCAACCTGTTTTCCTGATATTAAAGGGAAACACTTAGGTGGCTCACTGTTTAGTGTGATGTTTGCTATAAGCTTTTTATAGGCATGCTTTATCATTTTAAAGAAGTTGCTTTTTATTCCTGATCTGCATGAATAGATGGTAAATTTTATCAAATACTTACTCTGTATCTATTAAGATAATCACACTATTCTACTGTGATCTATTAATGTGGGAAATGAATATAAACTTATTTTTAAACATTACACAATGTTTGATTTAGTCATTATACATACTGCTGGATTTGGTTTATATTTTCAAGTATGAGATTTGACTGATAATTTTCTTTACTCCTACCATTCTTGTCAGGTTTTATAACAAGGCTGGCTGGCACCAAAATGAGTCGTGTAGTATTTCTTTAAGAGTTTGAGAACAATTAGGATGTTTATTTTTTAAACGTTCTGTAAAGCTAACTAGTGAAGCCATCTGGGCCTAGTAATTTCTTTGTGAAAAGATGTGATCATGGATCTAATTTCTTTTAATAATTATAGGACTATGCAGGTTTTCTATCTCTTCTTGGTTCAGTTTGATAAGTTATATTTTTCTAGGAAATTGTTGTCAGAACTTGCAAGATTTTCATCATGTTGAGATGTAGAAATTGTCTATTTATGCTGTGAGGCATAGCCCCTTCTCAATCTATTAAATATTTTTAATAAACATCAATGGCATTATTTAAATTTAATTTTTCACTTAGCACAAGTTCTTCATAATAACCATTTTTCTTTTTAATTTCTACAACAACCATAGTGAAGCTCCATTTTACATTCTTTTTTTTTTAGAGACGGGGTCTCGCTCTTGGTCAGGCTGGTTTCGAACTCCTGACCTTGAGCTATCCACCCGCCTCGGCCTCCCAGAGTGCTAGGATTACAGGCGTGAGCCACCGCGCCCGGCCTTACATTCTTGATATTAGTTATTTGTGCCTTTTTCTTTTTTTTTTTTTTTTTTTTTTTTTTTTTTTTTTTTTTGTGCCTTTTTCTTGATCAATTTTGCTTGAGATTTGTCAACATTATCTTTTCTAAGAATGAAATTTTGGCTTTGTTGAGCTTCTCTACTGTATATTTGTCTTCTGTTTCATTAATTCTTTCTCATTATTACTTCCTTCTAATTAATTTAGGTTTATTTTGCCTTTTGTAATGTCTCAAGATAGATACTTAGCTCATTAATTTCCATCTTTTCTTCTTTTTAAATGTATTTAAAGTTATAAATTTCCCTGTAAACAATATTTATTTTCCATTATTTTTTGACCTACAAGAAGCATTATACCAGAAGCATTTTTAAATTCCCAAATACCTGGAGATTTTCTACTTACATTTTTATAAATATTTTTAGTTTAATTGAATTGTGGTCTACCTGCCTGCATAATTTCAATCCTTTAACATTTGTTGAGACTTACTTTAAGGCCACGGATACAACCTATCTGAGTATTTTGAAGTATGTACTAGTTGGCTGCAGTGTTTTATTTATATATAGCTATACACAGACTACATTCCTTATTTTGTTCAAAAGTCCTAATTCTTACTGATTTTTGTCTGCTTAGCTGTCAATTACTGGCAAGACTCAAATTCTCTACTGTAATTACAGACTTAACCATTTCTTGTAAGTTATGCCAATTTTTGCTTTATATATTGACATTATATTGATACACCTTAAGTTAAAAATGCTAAATCTTCAAACTGAATCGAACTTTTATCGTTATGAAGGGACCCTCTCTCTATAATGCTTTTTTGGGGTCTTAAGTTCTATTTTATATAGATTAATACAAGACCATTTTTCTTTTAATATTATTTCTATAGTATATGTTCTACTCTTTTACATTTTTTGTCTCTTATAAACAGTACAAGAGTTGGAGTTTTAATATCCAGAATGATATCTTTATGTTTTAACTGGAGTATTTAGTCAATTTACGTTTAAGATGAATGCTGATCTATTTGTGCTTGAATTCATAATCTTGTGCTATTTCCCACTTGTCCTGGGTTTCTTTTTGTCTCTTTTCTCATCTCTTTTTTGATTTAAAATCTTTCCATTTCCCCTCTCTACTACTACTTACAGAAGTAATTCACTGTTTCTATTCTTTTATTTCTTTTAAAAAACAATACATGCAAGGCACAAAATTCAAAGTTAAACAAAATCTTTACCCTCTCCACTAATTCCATTACCCCTTCCAACTTAGATGTTATTGTTTTCATGTATTTAATCTTACCCTTGTTTCCAGCAACCCCAACATTATTATTATTCTACATTTGTTTAGAGTTGTCTGAATATTTACCACCTTCTTTACTCTTCATTGCTTGTTACATCTTACTTTTTCCACTTGGCATCACCTTCCTTCCAAGAATAGCCTTGAAAACTTCCTTTAGTGAAGATACGTCAGTAGCTTTCTTGGTTTAGTCCTAAAAAATGATCTTCTTTTCACACTCACCATTGAATTTTTCCCTCTAGTTGCTATATCAGTAAACTGTCTACAAGTGGATTTATTTTTATTTACCCTGCCTGGGCTTTTGTTTTTGTTTTTGTTTTTGGGTGGGCATCTTATCCATTCTGTAAAATTCTCAGGCATTAGCTCTTCAATACTGGCTCTGTCTTCACTTCTCTCCTGGAACCCCAATCAGTTACACCTCTCGGTCTACTCTCCCTGATTCTCAAGTGGTCTTACAAATTATTCCTCTATTTGGTTCTCTATGATGAATTCTGCATATTTTCTTCTGCTCCATCTTCTACTTCATTTATTAGCTTCAGTTTTATCTAATCTGCTGGTAAACCCATCTGTTGGACTTTTATCACAATTATTGAACTTTTCAGGTCTACGAGTTGTACGTGGTTCCTTTTTCAAGTTTGCGAGGTCATTTTAGTTTCCTGTTCCTTGTAGATATTTTCAATCTTGCCTTTTACTTTTATAATAAGGCATTAAAAATATGTGTCAACAACTCCATTATCTTATGTTTTCACAGATCTGTTCTTGCTGGTCCTCATTTACAGTGCTTTGCATCCTCTGCGTTTAGTCATTTATAACTGCAAACTGCTCCCTTTCCTTTGATAATTACAACTGGGGACTCACTGAGCCTAGGATAAAGGTGCAGTCCTTCAAAGACCTGCTTGCTCGTGGCCTGGTCCAGAGCACTGTCCATCCAGGTCAACTCCAAAATAAAGAGTCTTAAATAAAATCAGCTTGAGAGTTTCCCACCACTCAGGTCATCTGCATGCAGAACAACTTGTGATACCCACTTGTCAGAATGTGCTCTCTCACCCACCCTGCTTCTAGGGTGGGAAGCGTGCTTACTCTGAAGGTGTTGTAGCCTTCTGTGATTCCAACTCTGTGGGAGGTCTCCCATCATGCTGCCCATTTTCATCTCTGCCCCTTGTACCTGGAGATGCCATCAAAACTTAAGAGTTTGCCCTGTTTGCTAAAGGCCCTCAGGGTGGTGCTTACCCTCCTGGCTTACTCATTTCACCATCTTCCTCAGTATCTTGCCGAACATTGAATGCTTTTCAGAAGGTGTTTTTTTATCTGTTACCAAGCGCTTGCCCCAGACCATCCCCAAGTCAGAAGACTGGTCCAGACAACCCAGCTTATCCTATCACCAGAAACTCAGTGTCCCCTTCCATCTTTAAGCTAACTGATATTTGGCATTGTTGCCACTCACAGCCAAACCAAATCCCAGCCAACCAAGCTCTTAAAAGAAAAGCAAGAGCACTGCTGTTATGGGACAGGAGGGCTGGCTGTGCTAGGGAGACTACTTCCAACACTGGACCTGGATATACCGTACTTTTACTACTGGGTGGGGGAGAGGAAGGAAGAGCTCCTGCAGGAATATCTCCCCACCACCACCGACCCCTGGAGGTGGGAGGATTTTCTAATTAGAAATGTGTGGGCCAAAGCTAAATGAGGGCTCATATCCAACTGTTGGTTCCTTGGTTTTTAAGAAATCCACTTCGGGAGGGAGCAATTCTGATGAAGAACTCACCCTCAAGATCAGGTCTCTGCTGAAGTCCCCTCATTAAATTCCTGTGAGACGAGCTGAGCTGCCTTTCCGATCCCATTTGTATTAAGAAATTGCATTTGCTCATCAGCAATAAAATCTGACCCTTTCTCACAAGCCCTCTGCAAAGGCCCTCCTATGATTAACAAATTCTGCTGGCCAAATATCCCATCTCTATGACAAAAGATAACTTCAGCATGAGTGAGTTATTTCTTATTATTAATGGTAACTCAAACTTCATTTGGTTCATTTTTAAAGTCATTTTATAATATATACCAAGCTCTCATATATTGCTGGTTGGCGTATAAATCCGTATAAGCACTTTGGAAAAAAGCCTGGCATTACTTTTAAAGCTGAACATATCCCTCCTTACAGTCCTACAATTCCACTCCTAGGTATGGACCGAATGGAAATGTGTGCATGCACTCAGCAGAAGTCAGGGGCGCGACTGTTCATGGCAGTATTATAGGCCCAAACTGGAAAGTATCCAAGTACCCACCTAAAGTAAAATGGATAAACTGATACATTCACATGCTGGGATATTACACAATGAAAATGAATGAACGAACTACAACTATCCCAACAACCTGGATGAATCTTACAAGTTTGAACGAAAGACACAAAAGAGCATAGGTCATATGATTCCATTTATACCAAGTTCAAACACAGGCAAAATGAATCATCCATAGTGTTAGAAACAGGAGAGCAAGGCACCCTTGGGTCTGAGCAACATCTGGAGAGGATACAAGAAGAGCTTGGGGAGGTCTGGAATAATCTATTTCTTGATCTGCTGGATGTTTAGTTTGTGAATATTTATCGAGCTGTAGACTCACAATAGTGCATTTTTCTGTACATATTTTACTACAGTAAAGAGTTAAAAATATGTGTGTCATCTTTGCTGGGAAAATGTCCCCCCTCGGATCCTGAAGGAGAAGCATCTTTAAGGCCTGAGGACTCTGTTACAGAGCACTGTTACCACATCACCTCCTAGCTCTCTCACATGCACACACTGCTCCCTCCAAAGAATGGAAATAACTGGGGGACCAGGCTCAAGGTCACCTCCCCACAAGATAGGGCAGTGACCCAGAGGGACCCACAGACCTTCACTGTCCTGTGGCCATACCCACTGTACTGTCCTCCTCACAGTCTTCTAAAAAATCAAACTGTCCAGAATAAGGCTCGGGAACTTCCAACTTCAGAGGGAAGCAACTTAAGACGGAAAAGAGTAGCTGGGCTTCATAGCAGTGGCTAAAGTTGACCTTTTAAAAGTCCCTTATCAATAATAAGACTTCTCATTAAAGATTTCAATAATTCATTTATTCTTTGGCATTGACTCCTTACTTCCCTCAATCACTATGATTACTATTAAATTCTGAAAATTAATACTTTTCT
Organism: Cheirogaleus medius; assembly: GCA_008086735.1. Taxonomy (NCBI): domain Eukaryota; kingdom Metazoa; phylum Chordata; class Mammalia; order Primates; family Cheirogaleidae; genus Cheirogaleus; species Cheirogaleus medius. The sequence continues at coordinate 16,736,286 of VBSM01001118.1, read as the reverse complement.
TTCTAATTACTACAAATATTTACCAAGGAAATAAAAATGTATTCAACAGAACTTAAGCTACATCTAATTCCTATTTAGAATCAGTCTTAATTGAAAACAAAATTGGTTTTGATACAGTTCAGTTGTAGATTTTAATCACTGAATGAGAAGCTCCAGAAAAACATACCACTTGGGTATGAACAAGGGTCGTTCATCTTTTCATGTAAAATGACTAGGTCAGATGTTCCCATTAGAAAGGGCTTGGGAATCTAGGATCTACTCTTTGCCTAAAATCAAAAGGAGGGGAGAGAAGGACAAATGAAGGACGGAGGCTGGACCCAGAATTGACTCTTCCCAACCAGTCCAGCCTGCCTCAGCCATCGCTCCCCTGCCCCAGCGGACTTCCATGCAAAATTCCTGAGAGGAAAGGACACCACCACAAGGTGAGGTAGGACAGTAACCTTAATCACTCCTCTTACTCCTTAGTCTGTGAAGTCTGACCAAGAGAAAAGAAAATCTAATGCCAACTACAAGAAAAGAATTCTCCCTCCTGCCACTAAGGAACACTTTTGCTCACTAAACACAAAATCCACCTCTTTTCAGAGCAAGCCAGCACACTGTTCAAACCCAAAATAACGTTTTGTTTCCCGGTGAGTGTGTCATCACTGATAGCTCAGTTACTCTGCAAGCCCCACCTAATGCCCATCAGTTACACAGGGAAATAAAGGATGCTTATCGCCAAGTCTCCTCCCCAGAACTGGTACGAACACCCAGGAAGGGCCTGTCTGTTGAGGTGCTGTGGATGATGGGCTGTGGAGAAACAAGTAGCCCTGAGATCAGTATAACCAGCCGGAGATTTAGGGCTCCAAGGAGAGAGCCAACACCTAAGCCCTCCCCTAAAGCTCACTTCCAACTCCTGGCCTTTGCTGCCAGAGCAGGGATTGTCCGCATTTGACAGCACCCCTCTGCACGTGACTGTCAATTTCTCAACTGGGGCCAGGCTGGAGGCAATCCAAAAATCACTTGCATTTGGCTCTGGAATATGTTTTTGTGTTTATACTTGATACTCTGGGAATCTGGACTACTTCAGGCTAAATAATATACTCACAGAACATGAGTGCTAGTAAATTATCTCCATTAGCTCAGCAAGAGCGGGGCATGTACTGTGTGCCAGTCACTGTTCTCCATAATGGGGAAACAAAATACACACATCCCTGCATCAGTAGAGCTTGCGCTCCAGTGAGGAAGATGACAATGTCAGTCAAATATGGGGCATGCCAGGTGATGATGACAAGAAAGCGATGTAGAGAAGTGGGACAGGGAGTGGGGGTGGAGGAGTGTCAGAGGCTGTCCCTTCAAAGAGGGTGGTCAACAGACTTGAAGGAGGTGGGGAGCTAATCATGTGGACATCTAAGAAAATGCTCCCCAGGTAAAGGCCAAAGCAGGTGCTAAGGCCCTGATGCAGGAGCATGTCTGAGGAACAGAGAGTAGACCAATGTGGCTGGAACAGAAGACCAGGAGATGGTAGAAGTGAAGCCAGAGAAAAGGGGGGCCCTCAGGACATGCCCCACTCTTGCTGAGCTAATGGAGATAATTTACTAGCACTCATGCTCTGTAAGTATATTATTTAGCCTAAAGTAGTCCAGATTCCTAGAGTATCAAGTATAAACACAAAAAACATATTCCAGAGCCAAATGCACCACCCTCTTTGAAGGCCACTGGAGACCTTGGCCAAGCAGGGTCTTAAACTGAGGAGTGACATCATCTATTGTGGAATGAGGGCAAAAGCAAGGCGGCCAGTGAAATAACCCAGGCAAGGAGTGAGAGTAGTACGGACCAGGATGGTACCAGTGGAGGTGGAGAGAACAGTCAGACTCCAGCTCTACTTAGAAAGTACAGCTGATGGGATTTGCTGTGTCCAGGACACAGGTATGAGAGAGTGAGGAGTTAAGGATAAACCAGGTTTGTGGCCTGAAAGATGGAGCTAGCTGGCCTAGTTTCATTTTACATGAGGAGAAAAATTAAGCCCAGGGAGGAAAAAAATCATGTCCAAAGCCACACCACCTATTTCTGGGACTGAAACCCCCAACCAGTGTTTCTGCCACTGCCCCGGGCTACGCCTCAGTGGGAGACGCTGGTGACTGGTCCAGCAGCACCCGGATGCCCTCCAGGCCCCCTCAGGGATTGCTAGTACTCAAGCACATCATGTAAATTAGGGTAGGATGCTGTGAACGACAGCACAGGCCCTGCCCAGAGAGGGCAACCACGGTCCACAAGAACTGATGTGGCCAGAAATTCCCATTTTTCCCAAGAAAACCCACAAATCTACATTTTAATGAAAAAAATTCTCCATTTTTAAAAGGTGGCTCAATTATTTAATAACATGGGGCTAGCCAAACAAATCTCATGTGCAGGCCAAGTTCAGTCCTTGTAGGAGTACCACTTTTGAGCTTGTCTCAAGACAGCCTAACACAGACCCTGTTTATTTATACCTTGCCCAGGGTCAGTGTATAGAATTAAAGGTTTGAATTCAAGATGGTCTTTTATTCCAATTTTTGAGTCAGCAGATGATATTCATTATCACTATAAATAGCTGATAACTTCCAGCATCTCAGTGGGGCTCCTTTCTAACCAAAAAGAGAATCAAGTAGCCATCCATCATTCTGGTTCTTCATTTAAAGTTAAACTTTGGTTTTATGTTATTCTACACAAAGTACTAATACTAAGATGACCCCATGAGTACAACTAAGAATTCAAAAATGCTTCTCAAATACTACCCAATGATCTCTTCAAAGTTATATGGAGTATAAATAACAGAGCCTTGCAAATAATCACTAGCCTAGAAAACAATTTATGTCAGCCAAGTATATTGGAACTCCAGTATTTTTGAACTTGCAAGGTTTGGGGACTGGGCAGGTATTTTAGTCTTGTCAAAATAATCTAATTTAGAAATTACAAAGCGTTCTTTATAAATTAAAGTTGCTGCCCATTGCTAGACAGGTAGGAGATACATGTCACTTAAGGCACATAAAGAAAACACAGATGTGTCTGGTTTTTAGAGTTGGAAGTCTGGTTGCCTATTTCAGGAGAATCTGTCTGCCCAAGAAAATAGTCTCCTAGGAGGTCCCTGAGTTAATTTTCTATAACACTAAGTGGTTCCCACTTGCCCAGGCCCTCTCACTTAGAATTAAATATTTACCTTCCTTACAAGCCATATGCTTTCTATCTAGTATCTATTTATTTTCAATATTTTGGTACATTTGACAATTTTGATGCTATGGGTATTAGGTTTAAATCCTCCAAGGCAGGGCCTCTATCTGTGCTGCCCCAAACCCTTTTTCTTGGAATGCAGCTTATGATATATACAAAGAGTTAGGACTAACAATTTCTAAAGGTAATATCTTATTAGGTTGAAATGTATTAACTGCAACTAGTCAACTGTCTTTGACCTGAAGAATGGGCAATTTTATATGGTTCAACATAATATTTCTACATAATCAAGAGGAAAAGAGACTTGAATGTTTAGAGAATACCAATTACCTCTAGACCAGCGCTATCTAACAGAATGTTCTGTGATGATGGAAATGATCTAAATCCACACTGACCAATGTGTGACTACTGAGTACTTGAAATGTGGCTAATGTGACTAGGAAACTGGATTTTTTATTGTACTTAATTTTAATTGTTTTAAATTTAAATTGCTACATGTGGCTACCATATTGGACACAGTTCTAGATAACTTCTTCAGACAAGAACTTGGTCTCTCATTCGTATTTACAGACTCTGAAGGCCCAGCACACAAGGAGACACTAGATGAAAAATACCTTCTCGCACTGCCACATTTTCAAATGACTCCCCACCTTCCTGCCACTGAAGCCTTTAACTTTGATCTTCTAGTTCTCTATCCTCCCTCGGAAGATACGGAACCAAGGAAGGTGGAGTTATAAAGCCCAGAAGGTGAACATTCAGATGGCTAAGCCCACATTGCTTAGCAGCCGGACAATACAAACTGTTCTGACAAACTTCTTACCTGCTGGGCCTCCACATCTTCATTCACCAAATGGGTGACAACCATACCTACACTATAGAATGGGGCTGTCGTGATACCTAAATGTATGCCAAAGTTGTGGAATCTGATTCTAAACGGTAAGCCTTAACAATTAAGTTGGGCTCAGCTTCATTTATCCAATGAGATAGTTGGATAACTATTGAGAATATTTTAGCAGGTATGGTTGCCTACCTCATTTAATCAATATTTGTTATGTTATAGGCCAGGCCTATCACTGTAGGCCCATGATGTACAGATGGATAGCACAGTTCCTGCCATCATAATTCTGACCATATTTTCCCCTCCTGAAACAAGATTTTAACAAAGAAAAATCTGATGTCTCAAAAGAACTACTGACTCTCTGCTTATGTGCTATTCATTTATTAGTTAAATTCCCAGAGGTAAAACAACAAGTAAGAAGAGTCTGGGGTCCTGACACTTTCAAAAGGTGTCCCTGCTACATAATAAACCAATATTCCAATTCAATCATTTGCATTCAACCATTTAAACTGAGTTTGGCACTATATAATTATTGCAGCCAGTTGAGTTAGGGCTCATTTCAGCAAAGAACATAATTGCTCAAATGTGACTTGATTTAGGATTTATTTAAAACTCTCCCATCACCAGAAAATATTCATATGCCATGGTACCACTATAACTTCTTAATATCTCTGTAAATGTTCAGAGTCTGATTCCTAAGTATGAAACAAAAGAATTCAGTTATAACATAGTGCCTACAGCTTTATCCACTGGAAACTCTCTGCTTCCAAACCCCAAGATACCTTTCTTGTCCCCCTGACCCCCAATCTTAGCCTCCTCCAGGCCTCAACTGGCCCAGCAGCCATGCTTTGCAGTGCTCCATATAAAGGGAGAAGTTAACCAACTAGGATGTCTGCCCCAACCTTTGCTTAAATAGAGAGGGAAGTGGCATCTCCAGGCCCTCAGTACCGGAAGCTTCTTTCTGGAAGGGAAATAGGTCGGTCGACCATAGTGGGACTGACCTTTGGAAAGTTCATAAAGGAATTAAGACTTCAACACAATAAGCAGCATGCTGCAGGATCACCCAGATTTCTCTGGGTGTGAGATTAACAGGAAGTTAAGACAAACAAGGAGGGTAAGGAGGTAGGCAGAGATAGCAGAGAATGCTCCCAGACTGCATAGGATAGGGCTGGTGTAAAATTTGCAGTTGTTCTTCCTGGGAGTGCTAGACAGAAGACCTGGGTCTTTGCAGACAACCAGTTCTAAAGAGATATCTAGCCTGGTATGTGAGGCCCTATTGGACCTATTTCCCCAAAATTCCAGAAAATGCCACTCAGATGGCCCCTACCCCGAAGGTTCTAGCAAACTGAGTGAACAGATGAGCAAATAGTAACATGGGAGGCTCCCCAGAGCCTTCAAAGTTTCATTTCCTTGGCGCTTCCCATTCTCTTCTAACCTCTGACCTCCCGGAGTTACTGCCAAACTGCCTTCTGTTTGTACAAGTTCCCAGCACTTGCCTGCGTGGCTCCCTCGACCCCATGGTGTGTAGGTGGTACTATCTGCAGGCTGCAGACAAGGAAACCGGGGTTCAGAGGGGCTAAGAGACCTGAGAGGTGAGGTGGGCCAGTAAGCGTGGCCTAGGGTCTGGAATTCCAGCTCTGTGTCTGTAGTCCTGCACCAGCCTCAGGCAAGCTGAGCCAGGGCCCCGCTTCCTCCATGTTCCACATGTCCCCGAAACATGTGCTGGGTCTCCACAGGTTTTCTCTCAAGTAGAAGAGAGCAGGAGCCCCGATTTTCAGACAAGGAAATGGACACCCCCAACGAAACAACTTGGCGGGGTCACCCTCAACGGTGCCAGGACACTATACAGGACCAAAACTTGCGATTTATAATCCGGAGAGAGGTCCCCGAAGCATCCTTGACGCCCCTCTGGAAGCACGGGCCCCAGCCGCCCTCCCCTACCCAGGGCGCAGCCAGGGAGCCTGGCGGGCCGTGGTGGCTGCCAGGCCGGGCGCCAGCGCACTTGGCCGGCCGGGCCGGAGGTGTCCGCTTCCGCCCGGGCCTGGCACCGCCGGCCCATTCATCGTGGCTGCGGGCGGGGCGGGCCGGGCAGGGCCCGGGGTGCCCCTGTCCCCAGCCAGGCGCCCTCGCGCAGGGCTCCGCGCGGCCCCGCCGGGGGAAACGGTGCCCCCGGCCCCGCCGCCAGGGGGAGCAGGGAGCCGCCTCCCGCACTCCGGGAAGTTGCCACCGCGGCCGACCGGACGCCCGTGGCCTGGACAGGCCCCCCGGATCCTCACACCGCGAGCCCAGCGGCCCCGGCTCGCCCCGTCGGAGGCCGCCCCAACCTCTTGAAGCGCCACCAGGCTGCGGCCGGCAGGCGGGCGCGCTCGGCCCGCGGGCCCCCATTCAATCCCGCCCTCCTCCCCCCGGCCGGCCTCCGCCGCCTTCCGCCCGCCCCCCCACCCCTCCGGCCCGGACTCCAGCCCGGCAACGTCATCCGGCGGCTTCCCGAAACTTAACCCCTTCCTCCGCCAGCTGTGCGCCGCCCCGCGCCGCCGCCAACTTTCTTCGCCCAACTTCGGAGCGCGCGGGCCGGCCCGACGGCCCGGCCGGGGGGAGGGGTCGCCACGTCGCGCCTCGGGACCGCCTCAGGTCCCACACGGCGAGGGACGTGGTGTCCACGCCGCGGGGCGCGCACGGCCGACGCCCCTGCAGGGGTGTCGCCCAGCAACCCCCCCAAGCCCGACCCCGAGGGTCCGCGGCCGCGACGACGGCGGGCGGCGGGCGGGCCGGCGCCGCCAGGGGAGGGGCCGCCAAGGAGACGTGTCACTCTCGGTGCGGCGGGCCCCTGTCCCCCGACGGCCCGGCCCGCGCGCCGCCGCCGCTGCAGGGCCCGGCCAAGTTTCTTACCTGCAGCCGGAGACGCGAGAGGGAGAGCGAGAGGGCAGGAGCCGCCGCCTTCGCCGCCGCCGCGGAACCGGGAGAGAGGAGCCGGCCGAGCCTCCACTGAGAAGCCGCCCCCGAGCAGCTGCAGGCACCGCGACCCCGACGCCGCCCGCCCCGTCTGCCGTCCGCTCCGGCCGCTCGCTGGCTGCGTGCGCGCGTGTGGAGTCGTGGCACTTTCTGCCTCCGAGCTGGCGAACGGCCCCCTCCGCCGGGATCGCCGCCTCCTGCCTTCCCCACCCGGGCCAGCCATTCATCTAGCCGCCTCTCCCCATTGGCCCTCGCCCCGCCACTCTACCGGTCGCTGGCCAGTCAGGACGCGGGCGGCCGAGCCCCGGCGGCAGCCATTGGGCCAAGAGGAGGGTCTCCACCTCGGCCAATGGGAGAGGGGAGGAGCTGCGGGGAGCCGTGGGGGGCGGGTCCTGGGAGGGGCGGGACCGAGCGGCGCGGCGCTCTGCTCAGCGCGGGGGCAGGACAAGGCAGGAAAGCCCCGCCCACAGGGGGGTCGCCGCCGGCTCCGCCCACTATGGGCCGCGGCGCTCCCAGCAGTCGCTGACATGGGGCAACCTCTGGCCAGGCAGCAAGGAGAAGGTTCGAATCCCGGCGGCCCCGGGCCTGCTCTTCTGGATACCATGGGGCTGAGATAGCAGCGGATGTCACCCTTAGCAAGGTTGCTCAATTCTTGAACAAACAGGGAAACTGCTTTATTTAAACCCAACTAACTTCCCGTGAAGCAGCACCCCCTCAGGCCCCTGAATGTGAGGACAAGTTGTGCTGTCTGCCCAGGCAGGGCAAGTTCTTATCTTCAAAGAGATTGCAATCAGCACTGGAAAGAATTTCTTTGAGTAAATGGAGGGATTAGGGTGTAAAAGCCAAAAGGTGCACAAGGAGTTGAAGTGATGTCATTGCACCCATTGTTAGGGAGGGTACAACTGAGGCACAGTCTATTTGAGATACTTGTCCAAACCACAGCCAGCAGAACAATAAGCACAGTCCACCTTATGGCATTTTATTCTGTGTAAGGGGGAAAGTGAGGGGTTCTGACCTAGGAAATCTCACCTATTTCCCAGAAAACTGAACAACCGATACTTCCTCATTACATGAATTTTCCCCCAATATTAGCCAACACTCTCTCTTCATAGTCAAATAAGTCTTTCAATTAAAATAATTTTAGGCTTGGTTTTTAACCATTTGTATCTCTTAAGCTAACCCTTTGAACTTGAATCAAAACCAGCTTCTTTGTAAATTAAGGTGTCTGAGAGGCCAAAAGGGTTGTAGCGGCCTAATCTGCCCCACATCACCTCCCTGGCCCCTGTGGCTGCAGAGTCCTATGCCTGATATCTATTCCGTGGACAATTTCCCACCCCCAACCCCCGTTTGTCATTGGTACTATAGTCGTTAGAAAGATGTGAAAAATACAAGCCTTCATGAGGGAATAAAGAGGGATTGGGCCGAAATTAAACCGTTCATTCCTATTTTTAATCTCAGCAGTTTCTTAGCACATTAATGATTAATCAGCAGGAATTAACCTGGATTAGCTTTCAACTCTCAGTCATTTTTCAGCAGTGAGCCCCAGCTTGAAGTAAAAGTCAAGAATCCCAGCTTTCTGGCTGGCAGTTGCTACCAACTAGTCCAACCTGACCACAGGTAAGACATTTAACCTCTCTGAACACAGGTGTACTCCCCAGGACAATCACTTCCTTGTCTGGGAGGAAAGTCATTCATTCACTCACTCACTGGTGTTTGTTGAGAGCCTAGTGTACTCTGCCAGGCTGGGCAAGCGGCCTAGAGTGATACATAGATCCGGTAAAGACCCAGTTGCCCTCGAGGGCCTGTCCAGGGCAGGGACCTCCTTTAGCTTGTTCCCTATTGGTCTTTGTTTTAGTTTTCCCAGAAGCAGATCCTGGCAGGAGAGTTTGGTTCGAGTAATCCATTTGGTGGATGATCCCAGGAAACTGGTGGAGAAGGGGGGAGGCACAATATTAAGCAAATGACTACTGTGGGCAACTAGGGCTCATTGTCACTGGGGATGCTGGGACACTGGGTGGAACACACCCCAGAGATGTCCCACCTGAGAGGCAAGGATGTGGTTATTTATCCACCCACTCCCAGTCCTCATTGGGTGAGGGCTTCTTCTGGGGGAACTGTAACCTCCACGCCCCGTCACCCAGAGAAAGCCTTGCAGCAGGAAGCCCGTGGCGGAATGGTGAGTGCACAGAGGGCAATGTCACAGCCCCAGCCATGTCTTCTGCACTGTGAGCTGGCACCTGCACAGAATAGAGGCTGAGGAAATACATGCTCAGTTGATACGGTTGCATAGATGATTAAATTACAAAGTCCCTAGGCGTGAGGCGAGTTTGCAAAAAAGGGGCTCCCTGTCTGTTCCCTCCCATAATTCAACATTGGGTTTGGCCTCAGCACAACATTTGTTCCAGGCTGGAAGAGAAGCTTGGTTTGAGCCTTCGCCTTTCCCTGGGCCCTGCCCCTCGGTGTGCTGGGAGACTCCCACCCCCAGCCTTGTCACCCCGTGCAACTTTGAGCAGAGACATCAACGCCCCTGCCCCAGGCTCCGTCAGGGCTGGTCCTCCCACCCCCGAGGTGGCCTGGCTCTCACAGCCACTGCTGCCCCTGCTGACCCCCCACCCTTAGCCCGGGTGCGGCCTCTGCAGCTCACCCAAGGTGGATCTGGAAAAACCAGAACCACCCCCAGGACTGGGTGGACGGGGATGCCTGTCAGGGTAGTGAGAGGCATCGTATCCCCCAGGTCAGGCCTTCACCACAGGCCCAGATCTGCTAAATCATGCAGCCTCCCAGCAGCAAAAAGAGCCCAGCCCACAGTCCAGCCTCCAGAGCCTAGGAAACAGGTCCCTGCCATCCCCCAAGGGCCATCCAGTGAGGGGTTCTCAGGTGTGAACAGGTCATTTCAACACAAAGTCAGCGGTGTGGTCAGAAAGAGAGAAGCTCTAAGTGATCATCTGGGAGCCCCCCAGGCAGGGGAGTCATCCAGACTGAGGGGAGCAGAGGGCAACAGCAGAGGCTGGAAGGAGAAGTGAGAAGAGACCAGGCCAAAAAGGGTGCACCTGGTGAGGAACAGTGTGGGCAAAGAAAGATAAGATGATCTGAGATCATACGATGCAAGAGGGAAAGCCAGGAGCTGTTGCCAAAGCCTGAATGGCAAAGGAGAGGGCAGGAGGGCATGAGTCTCCAAAGGTGGTTGGAAAACGGGAGAACGTTTTGTTCTTGGGATGATGTAAATATTCATATCTTGATTATAGTGGTGGTTACGTGGCTGTGCTATAACTCATCAAATTGTACACTCTTAAAGAGGGTGAATTTGGTTTGGAAGCACATTACACTTCCATCAACTGGACTCAAAAAAAAAGGACACATTAGGTTTTAGTTGTGTATTAAAAACAAATAAAGCACTCTTATTGGAAAAAATTAAACATACAAGAATAATTACCTAGTATGGTCCATTAACTTATGACAGTGCTTTGCTTTCTATTACTAAATTGCAAATGTTTTAGAAGAGTAGGCAGAAAGATGAAAATATCTTACAGTTTCAAAAGAGGTTTTGCTTTATCAACAACTATGAAAAGATGACAAACAACAAACAGAATAAAATGTCACGTGGAAAAAAAAGTCCCTGCGGCAATATAGAACATGTTTGGGTCTTACCACGGTGTCAGGTGTCATTTGAGATGCCCTACAAATATATAAAGTTATTTAACCTTCAGAACAACCCTATAAGGGAGATATAGTTATTGTCTCTGTTTTGGAGATGAGGAAACTGAAGCACAGAGAAGTTGAGTCACCTGCCCGCTGTCACGGGGCTAGTCAGAGGACGAGCATTTGGCCCCAGGGTCCCTGCACACAGATGCCTCATTCAGTGCCAGGTCTTGGAAGGTGTGCTGTACCTGCAGGAAGGAAGCCTACCCCTCTGGTGATGGCAACTCAGGGAAGGGTTTGTGATAAGTGACAGAAAGCCATAATCACTCCTTTCACTCTCTCTTTTGGGTGACTGTGATGCTCAGCTATGTCAGGGACTCACTAAGGTGGGAGACATCTGTCGCAAAAGCTCAGGTGAGATGTGAGGACGGCTTGGCGGGGCAGTGGTGGGGGTGGGAGGTGCACAGGTCCTCCATGAGGGGCATTTAGTGAGGTCTGGTGACCACTGGGTGTGAAAGAGAGAGAGGGGACACCTGTGAGCTCCTGTTTCTGGCCTGAGCGACAGGGAGCATGGTGGTGTCACTACTGGGGCAGGATGCACAGAAGAATGAGCAGGTGGAACACAGGAATTGGGAGAAATATTGTGTTTTGTTTTGACATGTTGAAGTCAAGGACCCTGAGGAAAGTCTAGGTGGAGATATTGTTCCTATGGGTCTGAAGCTCAAGGTCAGTGATACAGTTGGGAAACCTAAGCATACCAGTTGAAGTTCAAACCCCAAAGACAGCAATGATCACACACGGTGCATAGAGCTGGGAGCTGCACATGGAGGGAACAGGAGAAAACCAATGCTTGAGTCCTGCGCAGAGAAAGGAAAACCCACAAAAGAGTCTGTATCAATCAGCTTTTTCTGTGTAACAAACCACTCCCAAACTCAGTGGCTTAAAAGAAGTATGGCTTCTTATTGGAGCCCACACATCTGTGGGTCAACTGGGGCTTGGTTGATCTTGGCCAGCTCATAGGTCTCTTGGTGGTGGTGGGGTGGGGAACCCCCCTGGCCTGGGCTTGGCTGGGGCATCTTAGAAGCTCTGCCCCACTTGGCTCACCCCGTCTTCCTGGGATCAGTGAGCTAGAGGGGGCATTCATTTCTCAAGGCAATGGATGAAGCCAAAGAAAACAGGCAGAAATACACACGATGTATTTATATAGGTGAGCCCAGATTCAAGGGGCAGGGAAATATAGGCAAAGGTAAAGAAGTGGCATCAGAGATACATTCTCCTGCTGAGTCCAAGAAGAAGAGATGGAAAAGGTGCATCAGGAGAGGATGGGCTCAGGGAGGGAGGAGAGTGTCAACAATAGGGAATGGACAGCACTGTTAAATGTAGCCTTGAAACCCAGCAAAATAAAGACTGGGGTGCGTGTTAAATGTGGCAACTCAGGAATCACCAGGGACCTTGGGGAAACAGCTCTAGAGGCGGGGGTGGGCAGTAAGGTGGCTGCTAGATTGTGGAGGGCTGAGAAATGAAGGGGAGGGGAGAAGGTAGAAGCAATGTGCATCTATTCGTCTAACAGATGACTCCAGCTGAGTACCCACGGCGTGGCAGTCACTGTTCTGGGTACTGGGGAGACCAGCACAAACAAGGCAAAGGGTCTTCTTTCACGGAACTCACATTCTAGTGGAGAAAGAGACAGTGAACAAATCAACCAGTAAACAAGCAAGATGAATTCAAGTGGTGCCAAGAACTGCAAGGAAAAGAGAACAGGCTCATGTGATGGAGAAGGACGGGGACTTGGAGATGGGGAGTGCAGTGCATGAGAAGATAGAGGAAGCCTCTCTGAAGAGGTGACAGTGGAGTTGAGACTTAAACAATGAGATAAAGCTGCTCTTGACTCAGAAGAGGAAGGATAGGTCCAAATGTCCTAGGGTAGGGAGGAGCTTAGCAGCTGGTTCAGGGAACAGAAAGAAGGCTGTGTGGCTGGAGCTCATGGGAGGAAGGGAAAGAAAGGCACAGGATCCCCAGACAGGAAGGTCCCTGACCAGGGAGGCATGAGGACATGGTGGGAAGCCGAGGAGAGGCGGGAGCTTTAAGCAAGGGAGCAACACAATCTGACCTGCATTTTCAAAGATCACCTTAGCAGCCACACACAGAACAGATTGGACAGTGTAATGGAGGAGTCTAGGGCCCAAGTTAGGAAGCTAGTGCAAGATTCCAGGCAAGATATGGTTGATGTTATGCTGGTAAATATTTAACAACTGGCTCTCAGAGGTGGGAGTGGGGGTGGGGGTGGGGGCACTCCCTGATTTATAGCATTTGTCAATTTCTGTGGTGTAAATACTCCATCAGAGCAGACTGATTGCAAGCTATTGAATCACTGAAGGCAAAGGTGGAAAGAAGTTTGCAGCAGCACACCACTATATACTACCTAACTCTACTGTGTAGATGTAATATAGACATAGTCTCAAGAGCATACATAACAGTAAAATGAAGTGAAATAATTAGGAAGAGATTTTTAGTATTTGTTACCTTTGTTTTTAATATAATCCATTTCATTGTAAGTTTATATAATTTTTAATAATGACTGTGTTTAATGAACTGCTCGAAAAACTCCTAAAGATCTAATAATCATCTCTCATAAGCAGGCTGGCTTCACCACACCACTGAATATAATAGTCATCTGGACCAGAGTGGTGTGTGTGTGTGGGGGGGGACAAAGCAGGATGTTTAAATGTTAGCAAATGTAATATTACGCATATTCTGCACATCTCATCTCCCTGTCTGAACCGTGGACTCCTTGGTTCAGTAACTCTGTCCGATGCATCGTTATGAACACTGGGCCCAATGCCTTGATTCTTGTAAGAACTTGCCTTAGGTTGGATCTCCCCAGAAGCAGTCCCAGACTCAGAGGAAAAGATTTGAGTGAAAGCAGTTTATTTGGAAGGTGATTCCAGGAATCACCAATAGGAGAGTGGGGAAGTGAGACAAGGAAGGGAAGGCAGCCAGGGAAGTCACCACTGTAGTAACTTCATAACCCCACAACCCCATTGAGGAACTCTGGGAGACAGCTTAGAATATGCCTCAGAGTTGTCCAAACTGGGAAGCAGGGAAGATGGAGTACTTTTTCACCAATCCCTAGCTATCACTGGTTGAAGGCTGCTCCTGAAGGCATCAACTCCCTGGTATGTTCACCCCACACACCCCAGAAAAAGCACTCAGGAAGAAGCTTGCTGGTCTTTGCAATCACAAGCTGTTGATGCACACAGGCATGGCAGAGGGATATGGACAGGGCGCCAACAGCGTCTGCTCCAAAACTCATAAATGTTTCTTTAATGAATGAAGAAATGAATGAATGGGTGTAGGGCCCTTTGAGCTCCTTTAAACAAAAATTTAGAGTTTAAAAGTTTCTAGACAGACGAGGGGGGGCATGGGCAATATATGTAACCATAATATTTGTACCCCCATAATATGCTGAAAAAAGAAAGTTTTGAGACAGAATGGGGAGCCTTCCATTCCATAGTCACCACATGTATCATATACATTCAAAAAATCTAGATCAGAGGACCTATGTGATATCCCAGACAATTTAAATTCTGCAATAGTGTTACCCAAAACCAGAGTAATGTTGTGATACACTTAAAGAAAAATCTCCATAGACTATAGTAACTGTCAAAAGGAACATAAAACTTACAAAAAGAAAATAGATGTAAGTGTAAATCCAAGTTACCAATTTTGGTGGTTGTAAAACATAACTTGAGTAAGAATATTTGTTTTGTTGTGAAAATTTAATAAATTCTAACGTTTTGGGTGATGTTAGAAATGAGCTTAGAGATAGGGGCCTTTTGCAAAAATGACAACGGTTGACCCAGTGGCTGGCTGTGAATCCCTGAAGAAAACAAATAAAAACAAAATAATAGATGGATGATGTTTGTCCAGCACTTTTCTTTTTCTAAAGTGCTTTGCAAATGATCTTTAACTACAACCATGAGAGGGAAGTAAGATTATTATTATTATTAAACCTCAGTTTACAGTTGAGGAGCTGAGTTTCAGAGAAGTGCAGTAGCTTGCCCAGGGCTTCACACTTACAAATAACAAGGTACAATAAGCCTTGAAGATTCCAAAAATGGCGTCTTTCCAGGATGTCTCTGCCTCCTCCAGAAATGCCAAGGGAGAAATGCGCAGGTATAACAGACCCTATATAAGTTAACAAAACCCTTCTCTTTTCTACCACCCTTTCAGGACTCTGTGTATCTCCCCTTCAGCTCACGGCTTGGATAACAGTGATCTCTTGGTAAGCTGTCAAAAATGTTTTAATTGAACCAAAGACTCTGTCCAGCAGTGATGTCTGGCCATGATGTCCTGGGAATTCTGGGATCACAACCCTCCATCTCAGTTGGGGAGTAGCAGTCAGGAGAAACATTTCATGGCCCTGAGGTCAACCTGGCATGGGTAGATGCCTCATA
>VBSM01001118.1:16686411-16721111 GCA_008086735.1 Cheirogaleus medius | reverse complement strand
CATCCTCACCCTCTCATCTTTCAATGGCTGCCTTTGGTCATTCATTCTGTAATTGGCACTAAGTCTGCCAGGTACCATCTCAGTCTCGTCAATGGGATGGGGGTGTGTGCAAAGTTGGATTGAACTTGGTTATTTTCTGCCCTTGAAAACAACCCAGAACTGCTACCTCACAGAACCTCTGGATACATAGTCCCCCCTTGTCCCCTGCCCCACCAGCTCCCACTGGAGGCCACCTGGACACAACTGGTCACCAAAATTCACTGGTAGATTCTGTATACAGGAATCATGACTCTTCAATAACTATAAAAGCATATAAAAGGCCTGAATCATACTTTTTTCCTTCTAAATTCCCTGTGATTTCATTTCTGCAATGAGCTGCTTTTAGCTTCAGGAAGTCCTTTCTTCTGTCTATCTTAAATCACTTCTCTACTGTGTACTTATTTGTTAAAGTCTTCATGGCTTTAGGGCAGAGCTAAGGCTCAATGCTGGGGCCCTGCTAAGCGTTCACGAAGTGCGCGTCAGTTGATTAGCGAGTGCCTGGTACTTAAACATCATTATTGGATTCCTTCCTTCAGGTTCTTGCCTCCAGACTTAAAAAACTGCAGCTCCTTAAACCTTTCTTCCCCAACCACTTAATCATCATGTGGCTCTTATCAAATTCTGTTAATCAGCTCTTTTTCTTTATTTTTAAATCATGAGTGAGAGTTTGAAGAAGGTCCTTAACCCAGAAGGGGAAAAAAAAAAAGAAAGTAAAATAAAATTCAGAAAGGGCTCACTAGGGCGATTGAGCTCAGCTTTCTGCTTTTGGTCTAGCAGACCCTTCAGCCAGCTAATAGATCAAGCAGACTGTCTCAGCTTAGCACAGCCATCCCAGCCTCTGATCTGAATGGGCACTGCAGAAAAATTAGATTTAGAGGAGTGAGAACATAGTCTGCAGCCCCATAGGTACTCTGCTGATGGTCAGTGTGGTCAGAAAACTCTCGGCCTGGGCAGAATTTGGTTAGCTGGTTTAATTTAGGCAAAGTTCATTTTTCCTTCCAGTGTAATTCTATTGTGAGTCTATAGATTTTCACAGAGTTCTAGGTGCCATCTGGTGGGGGCAGTGTATGTATGAGAGAGATGACCTCAGACTAATTCACACTAAAGTTTTACTGACTTAACATGCCATGCCTCTCAAACACTTTTACCAAACTGTCTCTAATGGCAGGGAAGAGTGAAGGTGGATGCGGAAGAGGGGTGTGTCCTCCAAGAAAGGCATGGGGGTTTATGTTAAATACCCATGTGATTTTTGTATTCTTCTCCAAAATATATGCACATAAGCAGGTTTTCTCAAAATGGAAATAGTTTCATTGTTATTTTTATGACATAACAGTAATACGTATGAATACATAATGCAGCTAACACAGAGAAGGTATCAAGAAAAATGTAAAAAATCACTTGAAGTTCCAACCCCCTGATGTGACATTTAAATTTTTTTCCCTACTACATTAGTATTCTATTTATAAAGATACATTGCTTGTTTTAATATAAGAGAATGTTTTAAATTGCTTGCCTGCCACTGTGTAAAAAGATTCCAGCTATTTACCTGGTAGCATCAGATCCAGGCACTGGGGAATTGACCCAGCGTGTTTCCCAGCTTGAAACGCCACACTAGGGTATGACCCCCTCCAAGAACCAAGGACATTTCAGAAGAGGAGGAAAGAGACAGGGCAGAAGAACTTTCTGGAAATGTACTGCTTTCCTGCCTCTGCCCAAGTCACCCACAGGCAGCAGGCGGCCACGAAGATGGGCAATGTGCTTTGCAGTGTGCTGGTGTTTCCCTGAGTGACCCACCTACGGATACAAACCTAGATTAATCTTCTGTACAGGGAGGCTTCACCCTCTTTTAGCAGAGCGCTAAACACGCCAATTCCTAAAGAAGTGTTTTCTTTCTTTCAGGCACGAAAATTAATGAGCTTCATCTTTGGCATGGGTTAGAAAAATTCCACTGTGGCGTTGGCAGGGTTTACACCGGCACCAGAACTTTAAAGAAGCCCCACGCTGAAAGCTACAAGGAACAAATGTAAGGCAGATTGGTCTGATTTCCTTGCTCACAGTGGGGAAAAGATGGGGGAAATGGGAAAGGAACAAAGCACCTGGCTAGGAGAGGTGTGTCCAGTCGGAGGAAACACTTTTCCGAGGTGTTCTGAACGCATCCTTCTTTGCGGGCAGCACGATGCCTCCCTATGTCCCGCATCCTCGCAACGCAGTGACTGACTTGGAGCCCGACCGGCAGTGGCAAGTGTTTAGACCTGTGGCCGCCAGGCACATCTTGAGCAGATTCCTTCAGCCCCTGGGGTGGGAACAAGTAGCGTTTGCTTTACGGTCTCTCATTTTTGCAAAATAGTTGGCGGGCTGAACTGAATACATACAACGTGTGGCCTAGTCAATAAGTATTTGTTCATTCATTCAGTAAATGATTTTTGAGCACCTGCTGTGCTCCAGGGGCTGGAGATACAGCAGTGGACAAAACAGACATAAATCTGTGCACAAGGAGATTTGGGATGGGGGTGGAAAATCAGCATTAAACCAGCAAGATAATTTGAGGTAGTGCTAATAAAACAGAGTGAGGGATGGAAAGTGATAGCAAAGAGGAGGCTATTTTAGGTGCTTAGGTAAAGCCTCAAGTGACATTGGAGATGAAATCGGAACCACCAGAAGGAACCAGCTGTGGGAAGATGAGGGAACAAAAGTCTTCTAGGTAGAAGGAACAGCATGTGCAAAGGCCCTGAGGCAAGAACGTGTTTGATGATTTCAGGAAACTGAGGGAAGCTGGTGAGGAAGCAGTAGTAATGAACAAGGGATGAAGAGGTCAGAAAGGAATGCAGGGGCTAGATTTATTATGTGAAACATTACATCTAACATGGTAGAGTGTTTTATAGCTTGAGACACACATCGTCTCATTTTAATCATGCCAACAACCCTATTACATAGATAAGGAAACCGAGGCTCAGGAGATAAATTCCTAAAGGTCACAAAACTAGGAAGTGTTGGAACAGGAACTTTGACCAAGGACTCTGCACAACTCCAGAAGGCACCGTCTACAGAGCAGGGGAGCCATTTGTATCACTGTTTGGAGTTTGTGCAGTGAACACCCTGTGCCACTGTATGTAGTGGCTCTGTGCCAGCTCAGATCCATTTTCTCCTAATTTCTGTGCTTTTTCTGTACTGGGCGCTATCAGGAATACAAAGAATAAAGATATTATCCCAGCCCTCGATGAGCACATGATGTGGTTAAAGAGAAACAATGTCTGAAAAGATGGTGGATGATATAAGACTGCATTTGTTTCTGGCAAGGACTTTATGGTTGACTTAGTAAGAGACAAGAGATTTGAGCCTGGCTTGAAGACCTCAGTTGGTGGACATACAGGGAAAAAAATCCATAGACTTCATCACACAAACATGTGTTAAAATCTAGTATGTTGTAGACCACCATAAGTGCTTGCTTTCAGCAGCTTATAATTTTTAGAAAAGAACATTTGTCGTTATGTTGTATAAAAATTAGAATCACATAGGTGAAATTTTGGTGAATCTAGGAAGAGAAAAAAAATCTTCTATAATCTCATGTATTAAACACAACCACTTTTTTGCATTTTAGTGTATTTCCTTATAGCTTTTTCCCCTAGGCAAGCAAAGTGTGTGTGTATATATATATGTGTGTGTGTATGTGTATTGATATTATATATCATATATATGTACATACCACACATACATATATGTGTATATATTCACTTTTATTGAGGTATAATTTACATGCTTTAAAATTCACACATTTAAGTGTACAGGTTGACGCATTTTGACAAATGCACACCTGAGTAACTGCCACCATGCTAGAGACCTAGGGTATTTCCTTCACCCCACAAAGTCACTCTGGGCCCTTTTAGCCTGTTCCCCCATACCCAGCTCCAGGCAATCACTGGCCTTATTTCTGTAGCCTGAGATCAGTTTTGCCTGTTCCAGAACTTCATATAAATGGAATCATGTGTGTAGTTTATCATCTCTGGCCTCTGTTGCTCAGCTTAATTACAGAATCTTGCTCTGTCACCCAGGCTACAAACTCCTGGGCTCAAGTGATCCTCCTGCCTCAGCCTCCTGAGTAGCTGGGACTACAGGCATGCGCCACCATCACACCCAGCTAATTTTTCTATTTTTTGTAGAGTTGGGGTCTCGCTCTAGCTCACGCTGATCTTGAACTCCTGGCCTCAAGCAATCCTCCCACCTCGGTCTCCCAAAGTGCTAGAATTACAGGTGTGAGCCACCACGCCCGGCCAACGTAATGTTTTTGAGGTTTATCATATTATCAAGTATGTATCAATAGTTTGTTTCTTTTTATAGCTGATTATTATTCCATTATAAGAATATTCAAGAATTTATCTATTCACCTGTTAATGGACATTTGGGTTGTTTCTGGTTTGGGGCCATGATGGAAAAAGCAGCTATGAAAGTTCTCGTACAAGTCTTGTTATGCACATGCTTTCGTTTCTCTTGTGTGGAGTGCTGGGTCTTTATGTTGAACTTTATAGGAAACTACCAGACAATTTTCCAAAGTGATTACACCATTTTACATTACATGAGAGTTCCAGTTGCTCCACATCTTTGCTCTGACTTGAAGAATATTTGCTGTTCTTTTTAATGTCGGCCGATTTGGTGATCATGTGAACGTTTTAATTTGCATTTCCCTGATCACTGATGATGTTGAGCATTTTTCCACAGGCAAACGTTTTCATAGTTGTAATGCTTTGTATTCTCGGCTCTTTATTTATTTATTTTATTTTTATTTAAAATATTAATAATTTTAGGCACATTTCTAGATGAGTATACAAGAAATAAAGATGCTACAACATAGCTTAGCCATGAGTGTAGATCGGCTCTTTAAATTTATGCTAAACATTAATATTCTTCTATATTACCCCATAGTCTTCATAACCATTATATTAATGACTCCTAATATTCCAACAAAAGAATTCTCTACAATTTATTTAATCATTCCTCTATTAGACATTGAAATTACTTCCAATTTCTCACAATTCTAAACAACACTGACATTAACATCTTAGTGTATATATTTCCCCCCCCACGTTTTAGATTTATACACTCGGATATATATATAATATTTAATTAATCACAAAAATGAAGCTATGAGGTCAAAGGCATTTTTGTGGCCTTGAGAGTGTAAAATAGGAGGTGGACATTGAGACTACGGGTCTTCCAAAGCACAACCAAGCTTCCCTTTTCATCTCTTAGCTCCATCCTGAGGTCTCCGAATTGGGTCCCTTTCACAGACATGATCCTGTTGTCCAGAGGCAGAGCTAATGGCTGTTTGTAGCCAGTGATTTTTGAGTCCTGAGTAACACTGCGAAGGTTAATAATGTCATTGAAACAATGCTCTGGTACCGTAGGCTTCATTCTTCCCAAGCTGGAATGTGGGGAAAGAGAACCTGGGTGCCTTGTCCCCTAAGAATGATCTGGGAGGGTGACCGGGCAAGCAGCAATCGGGTCCGCTGAGTGGCAATTCCAGAATTTCTGTACGTGCAGCCCCTGATTGGAGGGCTGGGAACTCCGACTTGAAGAATATTTTCTGGCTGCACGCAGTGTTTTCACGGGGACTGTATGTGTGTTTGGGGGCATTTTAGGAGGGCTGATGATGATGGCGGTGGGAGGAGAATGTGGGAGGATAGGGGTGAGAACTAAGGCGCACAGCGAAGGCAATGGAAGAGGTGGATTAATCCTGCCACACTGTAGGCGTGAGGCTGGGCATCGCACGGCGCTGGACTGAGTGCCTAGGAAAGCATGTTGGTCCTAACAGGCCAGCAGAGACCCTTAGCAAGCCCTCTCCAAGCATCTGACACTCCCCAAGAGCATGAGCAAGAGCCATATCTTATATGACACAAGTTCTACCTCCATATTCCTATTTAAGAATTGTTTGGGGAGGTGGAAAGCAGGAGGAATTTGTGTAAGCAAATCAGTCCCTTGGGGGTAGCACACTCAGGCCTCCCTGTATGGAAGCAAAGGCCTTTGGGCCGGGTCACCAGGCCTCCCCCTGAGTGCATCCGCTCACATGCTTCCTCGAGGCGTCCTTAATGGTACTGCAAAGAGCAACCAGTAGAACAAACACCTCCATCTGCCCTGAGACCTGACACCAGTGATTGCCAGAAATTCCAGATTGTACCAAGCCAGTTTATGTCTTCCCGCGCCTTCAGATGTGACCTTACCAAGGACAAACACCATTCCTTATTCATGGTGTCTTGGTTTAGGTCCCCCTAGAAACAGATTTTGAGACAAGGATTTGAGTGGAAGTAGTTTATTTGTGGGTCGATCCCAAAAACACAGGTAGTGGGAGGTGAGGGAGCAGCAATATGGGGTGTATCGGCCAGTTACCACTGTGGGCACCTAAGGCCAGGTCCGTGGGGACCTCTGGGAGATGGTGCAGAGCACAGCTCCAAGTTATCCCACCTGAGCAGGGAGGGGGCTGGGGTATGTATCCACCAACTGCTAATAGTCATTAGTCGAGGACATTCCTGGGAAGCTTTAATTCCTGGCACTTGCAGCTGCCCTGCTTGGGGGCAGGGTAGGCTCCGCCAGCTGGAGAAAGCCGCACGCACAGAGACGCAGTTCTGCTACTTTGTACAATGACGTTATAAGGCCAAGAGGCTATGGGCAGGGCACTGACGGAGTCAGTGGTGCCTCCCCAACACCTGGCTCAGTCCTGGCAATGAACAGATCCTCAGTAAAGCAAGTAGGTTGAACCCAGAGAGCTCAGCCAGCTTTGGCCCCGAAGCTACAGCTCCTGTTTGTTCTCCAGCACCCCCTGAATGCTGCCATCAGCTGGCAGTACCATTTTAGGGTCAAGTTCAGGAGACCAGCATCCTTACATGTTCTTGAAGCTTGGTCCCATAACCAGCAGCATCAACATCACCTGGGAACTGGTTGGAAGCTTGGATTCTTGGGCCCTACCCCAGCCCTACTGAGTCAGGAGCTCTGGGGGCAGGCCCAGGAATCTGTATCTTTAACAAGTCCTCCAGGTGATTCTAATGCACCCTAAAGTTTGAGACCCACGGTTTTAGACTGTAAAATTTGGGGCAGCCCAACAGTTTCCAAGGCAGTTTCCCTTTGCTCTTTGGTTGGAATGCTTCCCACCCCCAGTCTCAAGCACCAGAGGAAAAAGAGGGATGGAACTTTCAGAAATGTTTTATACTTTGCCCCCTCTTGTGAGTTTTTCTTTTCTTGATGGGCTTATTAAATACAAATTATACCTAATTATCAATTACCAACAATGGAAAGCAGCCCAGCATGTATATATACTATGGAACATAACCTAAGTCTGTGTTGGATTTAACTGGAGGGGGGGCAGGGGTAAGGAACGGCAGATTTATGTTTGTGTTTGTTTTTCTGAATCAATATTTAAATTATTTCGCTTGCCTTGAGGCCACACCAGCTGGGCAGTAGGGACAGTCAGGGGTGTACCAGTAGAGGGAAAAGCTTCTCTGGAATTTTAAATCAATCATAGAAAATGTGCGGAGTTGGGAGTACCCTCATAAGTCACTTCGTGTGGGAAAACTGTATACAAGATGGGCTTAGTTTAATTGAGTCGATCCAGGCCGGTGGGGGTAGGAAGAGTAGCAGCAAGTGGCAGCGGGTAGTTTATAAACTGTCTCCTGGGCTGATGCTCTCTGCACAGTAGATACCCCACATTGCTGCCCCAGCAGTGCCAGCCAAGAACGGCACCCAGATGTGCCCATGTCTTCTGGAGGGGCAGTCGCTCCTGACCTGCCCTGTCCCCTAATGCCAGCAGCCACAGCAGCAGCCCTTCCTGTGAGGCCACCCCAGTAGTGTGACATCACAATGTGGTCCATATAGGATCTTGAGACTGATTTGCCCTTTGGCCCAGGACATAAGCTTAACCTCCTAAGGCTGGTCTGCAGTGACAGATCCAGACAACTGAGACCAGCCGCCTGCTCACACTGGCTTATCAGGTGCCCATGGTGAGTACTCAGAACTCCCCAAGCACCAACAGCTGGCTGGCTGGACACTTCGGGGACTCAAACTCACATAGGATTGGATGGGCCAAACTGGTGGCCAGGGGTGTGCCAGGACAAGCCCAAAACTCTTCCTAGGAAAGCTGACTCACCTGACGCAGGCACCCCTTCCTCCAAGCCTCTTCCTGCCGGGTAACCATCCGCAGCAGTTGGTACTCCCATCACTACCTGAGCCAGCTCCCTGGACAAAGGCCACCTATGTTCTTGATAGACACTCCGGGGCAGAGGGGCCAGGCTCTCAGATGGCAAATTCACTGGAGCATCGCTCCCAGCCCTAATCGAGGTCAGAGGCAGCCACTGGCCAAAATACACACTTGACAACAGTGTGAGCAGAGTTAGCTTCACAGTGCTGGGAGGGATGCTGAAGCCCCCTCCCCTCCAAAATGTGTGATGGCCTTAGACTGCCCTCTCGCTCTGGCTGTTTTACTTTTTTAAAATCTTTATAGCCTGCTGTACCCAATATTCCCAGGGAGTCTCCCATCCAAGTACTGACCAGGCCTGACCCTGCTAAGCTTCTAAGATCAGCCAAGATCAGGCACACTCAGGGGTGGTATGGCTGTAGACACACTCTGCCTGTTTTAAACTCCAGTTTCCCATGACCTTCTGGTGTACTAAATCTCTTTCTTCCCTTTGGGGACAGTAAGAGAGCTTTGGGATGGTGACGGGAAATGGGTATATGGATTAGAACAACAGGAAAGTAAGCAAAATTGAAGAGGTGGTGGAGATGGGGGCAGGAACCAAAGCCGTCTCTCTGAGAGGATGCTGGCTCCTCCCAGCTGGGCCACCAGCAGTAGGTTAAGGGTGGTTGAGGCCCAGGGACCTTCTACAACAAACAAGGGGACCAGCTCGGGGCACAAAGAGGTGGAGCCAGCTTCCCCCTCTGTGTCCTCTTCATGTTTTCCCATAGTCTGTCTGTCCGTCGGCTTCATGCGTCCAGCTGGGCCATTGGCCATCTGTGAGTGCCAGCAGGTCTACGCAGCAGCACACACCTCACCCACAGGAATGGTTTCCACAGGGACCCCACAATTTCGAGAGGGCCCCTGGCTTGACCTGACTGTGCAAGGCAGAAAGGGAGGTAGGGGTCAGGGAAATCCTTTACCCTCAGGCTTTGACGTCCTTCCCTTGTCTTACATGTGATGGGCTAAAGTTGGTGACCTCTACTTCGCACATGCAAGCCCACAACACCAACAGTTCACCAAACATGCTGAGAACATCCTAGCTCCATCTTAGGCCCCACTGAAAAAGAGAAAAAACAGTACAGGGGCCAGCACTGGAGGAGCCTGTGGTCCTGGACCTGTCTTTGGCTAAGAGGGAGCAAATGCCACACACCTCCCATGTATGGCCACCTGCAGTGTTGCTCTGAATTCCGACCTCTGTGAGGCAGGCATTCTAGAGCTCATTTGACAGATACAGAAACTGAGGACCGTGTTCTGTGCTGGGTGCCACATTCAGAGAGAGACATTAACTTGAAATGTATATTCACATCAACTGTCCCCAGCATTAGAGCGCTCTGAACACAGAATGGGCAGCTTTGCAAGGCAGTGAGTGCACGGGCCAGCCAGGGGCCTTCCGTTAGCACAGGTGGGGACAGGGCTCTTGTGATCAGGTGAGAGCTGGACCAGAAGATCTTTAAAGGGTGTTTCCAAATCCAAGATGGTAGGTTTCTGGGTCTCTATACCTTGCCCACCCTTCATGCTTGGACCCAGATGGGTCAGGCCTTCTAGGGCGGCTGCGGACTTTAGGTTAGGTGGGGAGAGCTGGAAGGAAACATAGAGATCAGTTGCACCGACCTGCCGCGCCCCCAGGTAGGAAACGGGAACCCAGGCTGGTTAAGGGAGTTTTCCAAGGCCATGCGGCCAGTTTGCAGAGTCAACATGTGTTGCACGAAGGAATGGAGGAGTCAGGCCCGACGGCCTTGTGCTATCTCTCTCTTCCTCACCTGGCTCTTTCCCGTCCAGAGCGTGACTCAGCCACCAATGTACTGAGCACCTCCTGTGTGCTGTGTGTTCCCAGAGATATTTCACGTGCTCCTCCCCTCAGTCCCTCAGGTGGGTGTCATCGTTCCCATTTCTCAGATGAGGATGGTTAGGCAACTGCCCCGAGGTTAGGGTACTTGTGGAAATGTCACAAACACTAAATGACAGAGCAGATCTGGACAACCCCAGGGAGAACTTATGTCTCCCTCTGCTGCCTCTCAACTTGGGTTAGGGGGCATTTTCCTCTCTTATCATTTCCCCAAGACAAACTGCCCCTCCTGGACTTTGTCCTGGCTGACGTGGGACTCCCTGTGGACCTGCCTCGCTCACTGGCTGGGGACACGATAGGGTGATGTTTCCACACTCACAGATGTTATGCACCGAAGAAGAAAATATGCTAATCAAAATCAGCTTTGGCTAATTGTGGCAATTTCTCTTCTGCATGTTGCCCTGAAATAGTAGCCACGCTCTGTTCTTTTTTCACATCAGGGAGCCCCAAATTGGCAGTTTATATGAGGTTGCAAAGAAGTCAGATAAACAGACCTCTTTGCTGCCAGTTACCGTGGATGAGGCCTTGATTGTGCTCTCTGGGTGAGACCCGAATTCAACTGTTTGCGGACTTGGCATCTTGCTGTGGATAATTTAGAACCACTGTTGAGCTGGAAGAGGCTCATGTAACCCTGGGGAAAACTGGAACCTCAAAGGATTTAACGGAGCACCAAGCCCAAGAGCACACAGTCTGACCTTGAACTCTGGTCCCGGTTCACTTCTGATTTGTTCTGTAGCCAGCTCTGGCCAATAGAACTTTCTACAATTATGAGAATCTTCTATATCTACGCTGTCCAATACAGTAGCCACTAGCCACATGAAGCCGTTGAACACCCGAAATGAGGCTAAAGGGACTGAGGAACCACATTTTCCGTTTTAATTGACTCGTAGGTTACACAGCCATGGGTGGCTAGTGGCTGCCTAGCTGGACTGCAGCTCTGGCCCCTGCTGACTTTTGTGGTTTCATCTCTGACCTCTTCCTCCCTCCCCCAGCCTTCCCTGTCCCTCTGCATTCACCTCCCAGATCGTCTTTGCTTTTTGATTTTTGCGTTTGCTCTTCCCTCTGCTGGCGTCACTTTTCCCTCTGGTCTCCATGCAGTTAGCTTGGGTTTCATTACAGCATAGAGGTTGCAGGGTCCGTCGGCTGACTTTGTGTATGACAGCTGGCTTCCGAGACAGGAAGCAGAAGCTGCCAGGCCCAGAACGGGCAGCACCATTTCCATCACCTTCTATTGGTCTATCCAAGTCACAGGGTGACAGCCCAGAGAAAAGGAGAAGGGAAATTGCCCATCTCTTGATGGGTGGGGAAGCGAGTACACATAAGGAGGAAGGAATCTATGGCAGCCACCCTTGCATGAGAACACAGGCACTATAAAGAACCCTGGACTGGGGCTTCTCAAACTTGAACATGCCCGTGGACCACCTGTGGTCTGGTTAAAATGCGGGCCAGTAGGTCTAAAGTGGAGGCTGAGATTCTGCATCCTAACAAATGCTCGGGAGATGCCCAGACTGCACTCGGAGTAGCAAGGTTGTGTTAGAGCATGTCCTGTCAGGGCTGACCCCCGTGTGTGGGTTTGGTATTGCAGTCCCCCAACTCTACCACCAGAATGGGCATGATTCCATCAGGTTAAGCATTGCCCACTCCTGCTGAGGTCTAGGTGATCAGTCCCTTCTCCCCTGGCACCTAGGCTTGTGCCCACATGATGCCATGGGGGTAACCATCCCATTCCAACTCCTAAGCACTTCCCATACATTGCTTTGCCAAGTTTTAAAGCCCCTGCCTTTTGTTTAACATTGTATTCTCATCATGCCCCTTCTGAAATTGGTGGGGTGGGGCTCTTTGAGTTGTAGGATTAGAAAGCAAACTCGAACTAGTTAAAAGGAAAATAATTCATTGGAATATATATGGCTTCAGGATTGGCTGTATCCAGGCCCTCAAGTGATGTCAAGAAACCCTTTGTCACCATATTCAATTCTGCCTTCCCCTGCATCTCTCTGGCAGCATCTCCCCCAAGTGAAGAAAGAGCTGCCTCTTGGCTTAGCAACCCATGTAGGAAGAAGGCACCATTTCTTTCCTGATCTTTCCAACAAAAGTGCCAGGCTTCTCTCTAGCTGACCCGGCCAGGGTCACATGTCCACAATGAAGCAGTCACTGGGGTGACTAGGGTGTACTATCTCACTGGCCAGGCCTGGTCATGTGTATGGCCCCCTGGAGCTGGGTGGTAATGTCTGCCCCACCCAAGCCACACGGAATGAAAACAGGAAGGGGTGATTCTCCACGGAAAATTAGAAAGGAGAGAGAACTGTTGGGAAACCAGAAAGTTACCCCAATTGGCCATGAGAGCAGGCGTTGGAGTCCTCCTGTGATGGCTGAGAAATTCCAGAGAGCCCACAGCCAACCAGGCATCCTACCTCCTTGCACAGACTCAGAGGGGCTGTGGAATTAGAGATCTTTAGTACCAGAAGAAGCTTGAAAATTAGCCAAGGCGAGTTCCACAGAACACTGGTTCAAAGGCTGTTCACTGATGTAACTTAAAAGGCTGCGTGGTCAAGGAAGATTAGGTCAGGTCAACAGTTCCCTGGCTGCACCGGACTTGCCAGAGCCTTAAATAAGCCATAGTGCACTGTGAATCCCAAAGAGGGGGGGAGATTGGAGGCTACTGTTTGGAAAATTAGTAACCGAACTCTGCTCCCCCCATTTTATAGATGAAGCAACTGAGACCAAGAAAGGGAACATGATTTGGGGAAGGTCATGCAACTAGTTAGTGCAGAGATGATCCCCAGCTGCTGTGCTGATGACATGCCTCATGCTGTGTAGAAGCATCTTCCTGCACCTCACAGTGGCCCTGGCCCCCACCGGATGTGTTCCTTCTGTCTGGAGGTTGTTTGTTTTCCTTTCTTGCACATATCCCTGTATGACAGCTCATGGGCTTCCATGGCACTGCCCCTGGGAGGGCTGACGGGCAGCCAGAGTGGCTGACCCCTGCCTGGGACATGCCCCTTGCTGTCACAGACCCGAGGGAACTGTCGAGAAGTACAGTAAGCCCCGTGGGTCATGACTTAGGAAAACATGGCCACCCAACCAGAACGGTGACGCCATCAGTGAGGTTGAAGAGGCTCAAAGCTTGGCTGAACCTGCGAGAGTCAGCACCAGTTAGACACTGAGAACGCCAGGCAGGAGGGGCCGGAGGGAAAGTGGAATTCCTGGAGCCAAGCACACACTTTAAATCCAGGGAGAGATTGTGTGTCAGGGCTGGGGCGTGCTGATGTGAGGGCAATCGTTATAACAACACCATTCTTGAGATGAGACCCTCCTTAGTCCGGGCACTACATATAAGCTCATTCTGAGCCACTCAATGACCCGGCACGGGCATTGTCATGACCCACATATATCAAGAGGAGAAAAGCAGCCATTGGTTAGTTGGTTGAGCTCACAGGTATTAGCTAAACACGAAAGAATGAAGCTCTGGCTTGAATACATCTTGCAAGATTGTGTACTTGGGCATGTTATTAAACTCTCTAAGCCTCTCTTTCCTCGTCTGGCAAATGGGGCTAAAATGAGTTCCTGTCTCGTAGCTTTGTCCTGAGGATTAAATAAGACAATGTCTGTGAAGTAGCAAGGTGCCCAGCCCATCCATAGTAAGGGATGAAGAGGTAGGATCAGGTCCAGGTGTCTGGCAAGTAAAGGGCAAAGCCAAGATCGAACACAGGTCCAGCCATGCCCTGGCTTGGCTTCTTCTGCCCCTGTGCTGCCTCTCAGACAGAAATAGTGTTCAAGGTGCCCACAGCAGCAGCTCAGAGCACTGAATGGCATGGAGGGCTATCGTGAGTCTTCTCTGTAAAGGAGGAGGGGTGGCATATGTGTGTCTTTGGTCAATTGCAGATGACTCTACCCAAAGTCCATGCAGAGAAGTAGATACTGGTGTGGGGTGGGGTTTGTATAGCTAACATCAAAATGTCACCAGCACTCATAGGCCAACCAGAGGGAAGAGACTGGGACCCACACCCTAGCATTTTCAAACAGGTTTGCAAGCACCAGGGAGTGCTTTTGAGATGAAAATCCAGGCCAGGATTTAAGGAAAGATGCTGGGAGTAATGTCTGGCCACTGGATGGGAAGATGAAAGTACAGTAGAGGGAAGAATGGTGGCACCTGTTTGTAGATCTTCTTCAGGGAAGGGCAGAAGGTGTCCCAAGGAAATCACACCCAAGATGAAGGTTTCCTAAGAGTTGAAACTTGACTACAGAGGCTCCTAACCTGAAGTCCCTGGTCCACAACACCCTAAAATATTATGTCAAATTATATTTATATGTGCAAGCAGGCATTTTTCTGGAAGGAAGGTCTATAGCAAGAGCGGCAGGCAAACTGGTAGCATGGCTTTGTTTTGTTGGGTCTACATAATATTATGAATTTTATTGCCCGACATTAAAAAATTGGGAACCTGTACATAAAAATATAAATTTAGGGCTTCTCTTGAAAAAACTCACAGCATCTAGTCACCTGGGGCCCACATTCCAGAGAGGGGGCTACCTCCTTTAGATGGGGTATAGGACTCTGATAAACCACAGTCCACTTTTGTGACATCCCTAATAGATGTCAAATGTCAGTCCTAGTTTATCATTGCCCTTGCACTGTTTTTCCTCACTGATTATTTTTCATTTAAAATGAAAAAAAAAAAATGGCCTTTGTAACCCATGATCTAAACTTTCAATAGATGCTCAAAGGGTCCCTAATTTTAAAAAGGTCATTGAAATTTATCTTTTGATGGCTACAAAACACCAAAAGTTATCCAGAAATTACTGCAACTCCTTCCTATACTTTCTGCAAGATACTTCTCAGATGATAATACAGTCAACAAAAGCAATGACAATCTTTGGGAAATCCTTTCTTTATGACCTTGAGAATTTGAATGAGAATTTGAATGAAGACAAATCAGAAAGGTAGAGCTCTCTTGCTGAGCTCCCCTTTCTGAATCCAGTGCCAACAAGTCTAGTGATTTTTTGGGAAAGGATCTTAAGTAGGTCTTTGCATTTGGGACGATCAGGCAAATCTCTTAGAGCGAGTTCTGAGTTGAGACTCACAGACGCACATACCTACACCCTCTCAGCCAGAGACATGAGGAACTCCATGCCTGGAGGGTCCTTGGAAGACACTGGAACCACTGTGCTAGGCCAAGCAGGCAAGGGTGGGGTGCACAAAACATGAGAACAGAGGAAAAAAGGAAAGTTAACGCTTGGGTGAGCCATTCTCTCTGGCAAAGAACAGGAGGAAAACATAAGGCACACGGGCCTCACTGAAAGCAATGCTTAAAACACCGCACAGTCGCAGAGCTCCACCTATGCCACAAGATGTCCCCTGGCTGACGGCCGACTGCTACAGCCCCTGTTTATATTTGCACCTAAGTAGAGAAATTCAGTCTGGAGCTAGAAGGAGAGAAAACGGTCACCCAGAAATCCAGTGGAAACCTTGCTTAGAGCCTCAGTGGTTGAGAACACAGACATTAGCTCGAGGCACACTTCGGGTTGAGGGCTGGCAATGCCCTGGGTCACTTAATGTGTCTTATCTGTGAAATGGGGATAATAATAGAACACATGTCATCACGTGACAGGTGGATTAAATGAGATGATACTTGTGAAGAGCTTAGCACAGTGCTCGGTAAGCCTGGACAAGCATTAGCTGCTTGCAGGTTGGGTCGCTGACCCTGAGAATCTAATTTAAGTACAAGTCGCTGATTTGGAAAGGGATACAGGTCACACGAGTAAGGAAGTGAGGAAGTGAGACAGGGAAGGGAAGATGGCCCTGAGCAGGTTACCACCATGAGCAATGGAGGCTCCATCCCACTGGGGATGTCTGGATGGTGATGGGGGACACGCCCCAGAGCCCTCCCACCTGAGGGGCGGGGGGCTGGATACTTACCCACCTACCCACATTGTCCTGGCCAAGGGCTGTTTCCAGGGGTCTTGTCCCAGCACTCCAGCCTTGACCGCTCGCCCACTTGCAGGGCAGAGAGCCACAGGTGCTTGCCGTGGGAACCATGAGCCCTGGGGGAACGTGGGCAGGGCAGGGACAGCAGCTACTGAAATTGTCCTTGTTGCTCTGATTCCTGGAGAGGAAAGAGCTGGGCCACCCAGACCTCACCTTACTGCCTGTCACTGCTTTTTACTAGGCAGGTGACCCTCTTTGCCTCTCTGGACCTCAGTTTCTACATCTCTAAAAATAGGAACAATTCTCCAGTGTTGCAAAATTAATTCTGAGGACTATGTGTGACAATAGTCATAAAGAGGCAGGCATGGATTAATAGTAGGTGCTCAGCCAGCGTGAACTCTCCACCTTGGCCAGTGTGATTTGGCTTCGTTTCTCCTAAGATCCGTACTCTATCTGGTCCCAGGGTGAGCCCAGGCTGGCACCAGACCTTCTTTCCACATGAGCAGGGACAAGCTGGCGTTCAGACTAGCGTTTGCCTTGGAGGTGACTTCTGAGTGGCATGTCATCCTGCCATGGACAATCTCCCCGGCTGCATGTGATCGTCCAGCTTCTCCTTTAGCTTTGAGCCACATCCATCTGTGGCTCTCATCAGATCCAGAGAGGGAGGAATGAGTGGCCGGCCTGGCAGAGGCCGAGCGGAAGCGAAATCCCAGCAGGAAGACATCCCGACCCTACAGCTCACCCACAGTCCAGGGTTGGGAGCGTGGGCAGGTCCAGGGCCTTCTGCCGAGTCAGGCAGCGTGGAAGGCAGTTGCCAGATGAAACGAGGGTGCCCAGTGACATGTACATTTCAGATAAACAACAAGTAACTTTTTTAGTATGTCTTGTGAAATACTTGGGTCATACTTAGACTAAAAAGTTATTTAGTGTTGATCTGAAATGCAAATTTAACTGGGCATCTTGTATTTTTATTTCCTAAATTCAGGGGAAATTGAGAACAAGCTTCCCAGGAGGTGTGGGTTAGGAATGAGCACAGCAACCACCCAGCCCTCCCTGCAGCAAAGGGCCCACATGGTCCCTCCTGAGGCCTTAGTCCAGGGCCTTTAAAGTCCCCATGAGTCACTTTTGCCTGAAGATGTTAACCACATGTGGAGTCAATCACAGATTCACTCTCACTACACCTATGTGTGCGAAGAAAATACACTTCTTTATGCTTAGCTGCCTACGCCCAGGAGGGTACAGGGACACACAAACTAGTCGGCAAAATGCATATGTCTTGGGCTGGGGTTCCCTGGAAGCAGAGCCTGAGACCAGGGTTCGTGTGCACGTGGCTTAGTGAGGGAAGCAGGAGAGGCCAGGTGGAATCAGCTCCTGCCCGACCCGGTGTGGGGCCCTGGAGGGGAATGGCACGAGGGCGTTGGCAGCAGGGGGTGGCCCCACCTTGAGACAAAGAGATCGGGCTTTTGCACTTCCACTTCTGTAGGCCAATAGCTACCCTTGAGGCTTGGCCTTGAAACCTCCCAGGTGTCCCCAGGGGTGGCAGCTTCCATGGCATGGGCACTCCAGAGAAAACCACCACCACTGCTCACTGGGGTCGGCTGCAGCACTTGTAGCAGCTGGGTATACCGGCTGACCAAGGGGACCTGGGCATGGCACCAACAGTCCTCCCTAGAGAGTGAGTAGCTGCCAGGCAGTGTGTGGTGACAGGTGCTTACTGTTTCTTCACGGAGGTGGAGTCAGGGCACGAGTCAGGCAAATGATGCCCGATCCTTTGTGGCAGTGTGGCTACTCTAGTCCGCTCCCTGCCACAGAGGGGTGACCGGCCACTTTTGGTCTTTAGGGATATCTTAGTGCCCGCTGCTGCAGTCTATGGCCTGGGCATTTGCCTATGGTTGTGAGGTCCCCAGTTATGGCGCTTCTTCATCTTGACTCCAGGCTTTGGCTCACCCATCAGCCCTTGAAGCATCTTCTGCCCTTCTAGCCGTGGACTCATGAGCTTTTTGCTGCAAAAACCAGAGACACCGCTTCACGCTTACCTACCTAGCCACTGTCTGCTGCCGCTGCACTGCTGCAGAACACTTTGGAAGTGACCCTACTGTTGTCATCTCCTGGCAAGCCCAGGGAGATAGGCCACTAGGTCCCAGACACCATTCCCATAGCCCCACCAGCGTTCCTGATCCCACCCCATTCTTAGCGGAGTCCCACCCTCTGCAATCTAATGTGCCTGCTCACTTCCGGGCTTTTGTCCAAGCAGGGAAGCCTGAGCCCCCTGCACCAATTATCTCCTCCCCAAACATTCCTCCTTTCTCTTCCACCTCCCCTGAGAGGATGGTGTGGATAATGAGGTGAGCGTTCTCCTTCCTCTTTCTAGAATCCACGGGGCAGCAAACCTAGACCTCCCTTTCTCTTTCTTTCTTCCGAGGAAAACTCCTCCTTCCCAAGACGACTTTGCTTTCCCCCTTCTCTCTGGGGCTGTAATGGCAGAGCGAGGAGGGATCAAAATGCTCTGCTCACAAGGGGTGTAAATAAAGAGGTTTAAACACGTACCTGTGACAGTGCACCCGTGTTCACAGCAGCACCATTCGCAGTGGCCACAGAGTGGGAGAAACCCAGGTGCCCGTCGTAGACGGGTAGATGAGCAGAATGTGGTATATCCATACAGTGGGGTAACACTCAGCCTTGAAAAGAGACAGAGTCTGTCACACGTTATGAGATGGATAAACCCTGAAGACATTATGCTAAGTGCAATAAGTCAGGCACAAGAAGACAAATACCATATGATTCCACTTACATGAGCCGTCTCATCTGGAGTATTCACATTCGTAAAGACAGAACGTAGAACAGCGGTTGTCGGGCTGGGGGTGGGGGAGGGAAAATGGAATATAAAAAGTTTTGGAGCTTGGGGGCACAACAATGTGAATATATGTTACACTACTGAACTGTGCACTTAAAAATGGTTAAGATGGTAAATTTTATATTTTGTTTTGTATTTTTACCACAATTGAAAATAAAAATAAAAAGTGAAAAACTATACATCTGTTATAAAACCAGATTCTTGTCCCCAGAGTGTAAACTAACACTCTCATCTGTTCTTTGCATGACTTATTTTACTAGATCAGCTCCTGATCCTTTGCAGAGAACAGAGCCCCAAAGGGAAGGGAATATTTTCATGAAGGAAAGGGGCAACCAGATATAGTCCCAGCTAGAACCACGATCAGACAAGGATGTCCAGCCTAGACAGAATTTTATAAAAAGGGGGCAATTATGTTTGGAAAGGGGGTTTGGAGACAGAGTTACGGGACAAGAAGGGTGGAGTGTGGACAAGCTGGGGAGACAAATGGCATCTTTGGTGGATCATTTCATGTTGTCTGGGCTGCAGGCACAGTGATCTTTGTACACGCCTGTAAAATCTGACTCAAAAGTAGAGTTTTAGAGAATTCAGATTTAAAAAAATTTTAGAAAAGCAATATGATGTCTATTCTGTATATTACAGACATTCCTAGTAGAGCCTGGCTTAGCACCCTGTAAACAAACCCATTAATATTCCTGTGGCGAAATGTATAAATATTCATACTAAGTGGGATAATAAAGATTATAAATAGCTTCGTGTCAGTTCAGGCCAGGGTTTGCTGCCAAATTAAGTCCCTCCCCTGCCCTTCTCCCCAAAAAGAACTTCTGGATTTCAGAGCTTTTTGAATTTGAAAATGGTAGAATAGGGACCTGTATGAATTTTGGACCATTTAAATACTGTAAATGAACAGAAAGACAAAATGTTGGAAGGAACCAGGATGATGAGCCCCAGCTAATTCAACACTGATTTTATAAATATGAAATGGAGGTGACTTGCCCAGGGTCACTCAGCTGGTCACGGGCAGAGCTGAGATCAGACTCAGGTCTCTTAACCCCAACCCAGCTCCTCTAGGAGGACTTAGCAGGAGCCTTCAGACCCAGATTGTGAGTGAGTGGAGTCGAGTCCATGAAGTTGACCTGCCCCTTCCTCCTAGTTCCCTGAAGAGGTGAGCCCTTGCCCTGGGGAATGCCCCACCTGCAGCTAGTCCACCCTGAGTGGTGTGTCCGGCAATGGGCTGGTTAAGTTTTCTCTGGGAGAGGCATCTGCAGAAGGCCTTGTCTTGTGGCTTCATAGACGTAACTCAAAGCCTTGCATACAGACAGTGCTCAGTGAAGATCTGAGGAATTGTTGAATTTACTTGGTTATTCATCACTTGTAGGCCCATCAGGAGAAAGATCTTTCATGAAATGGTCATATGCAAGAGAGACATCAAGGAGCAGAGAAATAAAAGATCTTGTTCCCATTGTAGAATTGGAGCTAAGGGCAAGGAAGGCAAATATTACCTTTATTTTTGAAGGATGAGTATTGACAGTCATCGGAAAATGATTTCTTCCATTCCTGATGCCTAATCCATGGGACCGATCCGACTCTCTGGATGGAATTGCAACGTTTTTGTGCCTAGTGTAGTGCTTGGTGTATGACAGGTGCTCCATAAACACTTGCTGAATGAGTAAGTGAATGCATGAATACTGGGGGTCTGTTAGTTAGGACTCTTTGTTGCAAATGACACAATCCCAACTTAAACTGAATTAAGCAGAAATGCCTATTTTATTTATTGTGCCTGACACATGGAAAAGTCCAAGGGTAGATGCCTTCAGGCATGGCTAGATCCAGGCCTGCACATGATTATTGGGGAATCTGTCCCTTTCCTTCTCTTAGAGCTTCTCTCTCAGGTGGGCTCCTCAAAGGTGGTGGCAAAGACGGCAAGGAGCAGCCTTGGGTCCCACGAACTGAGCAATCCTCATGGAGAAAGAAACTTGGGGAGCATGGTGCACCCTGAAAAGTAGTTCCTGAGCTGACTTTACAAAATGAAACCCTTTGGAAGTTCTTGAGGCTATGAACTTCCACCCAAAAAGGAAGGCATTTCTCCTTCTAATATCTGAGCGCAGCCTTACACAGTCTCCTCCAATCCTTAACTGCTTAAGGGGGAGAGGGCTCCTCAGAGTCAGACCTCAATGTCACAGGAAGGTTACCACCTTATTATTTTATTTATTTCTTTTTTTTTTTTTTAGAGACAGCCTTGTTCTGTCACCCAAGCTGGAGTGCAGTGGTGCAGTCCTAGCTTACTGTAATCTCTAACTCCGGAGCTCAAGCAATCCTTTTGCCTCAGCCTCCCAAATAGCTGGGGTGACAGGTGTGGACCACCATGCCTGGCTAAGCTTTTTTTATTTTTTTAAGTTTTAAAAAAATTAAAAAATTCTGTTTGTAGAGCTGGGGTCTCTACAAAACACTACAAGGCTATAGTGTTTTGAGGGCATGGGGTGGATTTTGAGTCTTCCCATAAATCTGCTTGGTTTAGGAGATATTTATATTCTACA
Organism: Cheirogaleus medius; assembly: GCA_008086735.1. Taxonomy (NCBI): domain Eukaryota; kingdom Metazoa; phylum Chordata; class Mammalia; order Primates; family Cheirogaleidae; genus Cheirogaleus; species Cheirogaleus medius. The sequence goes on along the minus strand of VBSM01001118.1, from coordinate 16,699,700 downwards.
TATCTTTGAGGCTTTCACTATATAGTAGAGCAGCTTTTAATAAAGGGAGGGAGTACTTTGAGTTCATGAATTTCAGTTTTAAAGTAAAGGTCGAAAGAGAAAATGAAGGCATTGAGCAAAAGAACCAAATATGACTGTAAAGTGAAGGAGGTGTCAATCCACGCTAGTTTCTCTATACTGTCATCATATTTAGGGCAAAGCTTCCTAGTAGGTGGAGTGAAAAGGGAAATAGAATGTTTACTAATTCTTTTTATCATAAAGGTAGAAATATACCAATTTTGAAAGATGTATTTTTTTCTTGGCATTAAATTACAAAAGAAATATATCATGTGGGATATTTTTATAGAACAAAATGTGGGTAGTGGCATTCTCAACAATGTTCCCACAGATGCAGGTTTCCCCCCGTAGTATTCCTTGTCACTACCTACCTTCAATGTTAGGTAAGGACAAAACATGCAATTTAGATATTAACAGCTCAGTTCCCTGGGGTAGGCAAGACCATATGGGCCCAAATCTAAAGCAAACATGAGAATAAGATAATCCCTCATTTTCCCAGCAAGAAAATTCCCCCAAAATGTTTTTTTGAATATATAAGTTTTTAGGGATATAGATAAAATAGCCTTATATATACACCATTTGATTTCATAATTTAATTACACATATGTCAAATCACATGTTATATAAAATAAAATATTTAGAAATATCACACTTTTAAAATTCACCTTTCAAGAAAACAATAGTACTTGAATGAGAGTCATTCTTAGTGTCATCTTGTACAGTTTTCAGAGTAACAACTTCACTTCCAGCCAATGGTGGTTGTTGAGAGACGTCACTTTTTGATTTCGTGTATAATGTCCCCACTGGAAATTGCATCCCAAGCCCCAAATACCCATCTGTGTGGATATGCATTAGAGCAGCCCCCACCCCACCCCGTTTATCTGATAGGGGCGGATTTGTGATCACCTCCTCATAAAGGCATATCACAAAGCTTTTCAAAATGACCTTTCAAGGATGTCACACATTTGCAACTGGGACTTCATTCCTTTGGGAATCAAGGTTAAATTCCATTGACTCTTTTATTCCTTATTTAAACAGGGGACTCTCAAAGCATCTAAAATGAGAATTGATTGAGGTCATTTCCTGCCAGTATGTCCTCCTCAAACAGGACTTTGCAGTTCAAACTAACGTACGGTCATTGAGAAAACTCCCTGTAAAACAAGCACTCTTACAGGCTGGGATTATGTGGAGACATCTGCCCAGTTCTGTCATAGGGTGGCCGAAGGCTCACGGTGACATAATGGCCAGCCCTGACGCTCTCTCCGCACACGTCGCCTGCCTTCGGAGAGGGACACTCCCTCCCTGGGAGACAGAAAACGATTGGGCCTCGGTGCTTATGGGTGAAGTGAGGTGTTAGGCTAGATTAGAGAGGGGTTTCGGGGAGTCCATGGGGGCCGTGGAGATGGCTGCATGTGTCTAGGGGGCTCTCTGGAGCCCCCCCCTTCATTCTCAAGTCAACAGAGTAATTCTGCTTTGATCTATTTTATATAAAGGGATTCCAGGTAAAAAGCTTCCTTTGAAGTAAAGATCCCTTTTTTAATTTTAAAAAAAAGGGAACAGGTTGTTATTGAGGGCTGCCTGCTCTGAGGTTCTCTGATTTCAAAGTCATCAGAGTGATGGTTACGTCTTCCTATTGATGGCTAATGAGGACATGTCGCGCCTGGTGATTCGAGGGGTGGGGTGGGGGGACGCTGCCTGGGAGCTGCGAGCATGTGCCACACGGCTGCGCAGATGCTACAGACTCCACTGTAAAGTCCCACCTAGCTGGGACCCCATCGTCCCAGCAAATCAACTCAAAATTTTATGAGAAAGAAACAAATGACAGGGAAGCAGTGTTTCTCAAACTCTGCAACATATTGGAACCACTTAGAGAATTTTAAAAAACTCTGAAGGAGGGACCCAAGCATCAGTAATTTGTAAATCTCCCCATGTGAGTCTAATGTGCTGTCAAGTTTAAGAATAAGTGGCACGGTGGCTCATACCTGTAATCCTAGCACTCTGGGAGGCCAAAGTGGGAGGATCGCTTGGGGTCAGGAGTTCGAGATCAGCATGAGGAAGAGCAAGACCCCATCTCTACTAAAAATGGAAAAGAAAAAAAAAAATTAGCCAGGTGCAGTGGTAAGAGCCTGTAGTCCCAGCTACTCAGGAGGCTGAGGCAGGAGGATCACTTGAGCCCAGGAGCTTGAAGTTGCTGTGAGCTAGGCTGATGCCAAGGCACTCTAGCCTGGGCAGCAGAGCAAGACTCTGTCTCAAAAAAAAAAAAAAAAAAAAGTGGCATTGGTATAGTGGTTTAGAAAACAATATGGGGATTCCTCAAAAAATTAAAAATAGAATTACCATATGATCCAGCAATTTCACTTCTGAGTACATACCCAAAAGAATTGAATGCAGGGTTTTGAAAAGATATTTGTGTACCCACGTTCATAGCAGCATTGTTCACAATAGCCAGAAGGTGGGGGCAACCAAAATGTCCATAGATAGATGAAGAAGAAGCAATGTGGTATGCATACAGTAGAAATATTATTTAGCCTTAAAAAGGAAGGAAATGCTGAGATATGCTACAACAGGGATGAACCCTGAAAACATTGTACTAAATGAAACAAGCCAGAGAGACAAAGACAAATATTGTATGGCACCACTTACATGAGGTACCCAGAGTAGCTGAAGTCACAAAGAAAGTAAATGGTGGTTGCTGGGAGTAGAGGGAGGAGAGAATGAAGAGTTAGTGTTTAATGGTTATGGAGTTTCAGTTGTGCAAGATGAAAAGAGCTCCAGAGATTGGTTGTACCATGATGTGAATGTACTTAACACTACTGAATCATACACTTAAACATGGTTAAGAAGGTATATTTTATGCTAGAAGTGGCATCACGTAATGGCTTGCTAGTCAAAGTGTGATCTGTGGGCCAATCCGATCAGCATCTCCTTGGAGCTGGGTCAGAAATGCAGCATCTGAGGCCCAGCACGGACCTGCTGAATCAGAACCTGCATTTTTTAACAAGAGCCTCCCTGGTGGTTCGTGCACGCACTAAACTTTAAGAAGGGCGAGTTGTAACACACTGAATATTACGCCCGGGTTTAGAAGACGTAGCAGATACTGTTTGCCTACTCAGCATCCATTTCCTCTCTTCCTTCCTCACTGCTTACAGAACCCATTGTTCTCTGAGCAGCCTCATGCTTCAGGGAGGCTGACTTCATCCACACCCCCACCGTGGTCCCAGTCCCCTGGCCACACCTGGTTTGGTTCTGGCCAATGAGACCAAAAGATGTCCTGCTGGACAGTTTCTGGGAAATGTTGCCTGCCCTTTAGCACACCCAAGAAGAAATGGCCTCTCCTTCCCTTGGAAGTTTTCATATTGGGATGGGATCTGAGCAAATTCTGCAGGTGTCCTGAGACCTCGGGGGCAGCTAGCCTAGTCCTTGATAACACAGAGCCACTGACTGATAAAATCCTGGGTCCACCTCATTAGAGGATTTCTGGTTCTGCAAGATTAGAAATGATTAGAAATGTGTTTATTGTTTTAGACTATGCGAGACAGGATTTTCTATTACTTGTAGCCCAGGGTTTCTCAACCTTGACACTATTGACACTCGGGGCTGGATAATTCTTGTTTATGGGGACTGTCTTGTGTCTTGTGCAGCATCCCTGGCCTCTACCCACTAGACGCCAATAGCTTTTCCCACTCCCCCAGTTGTGACAACTAAAAATGTCTCCAGACACTGCCAAATGTTCCCCAGGGGGCCAAATCTCCCCCAGTTGAGAACCGTTGTTGCAGCCAAAGGCATCCTAAAGAATGCAAAGACCTTTTATTTTGATCCCTGGAGGCCTTAGGAGGGTAAAAATCACTCCAGAGGTGTTTCAAAGATCAAAGTGAGATCAGGTGTGTGAGAAAAGCAAACTCACACAAGGTGTTGCTAATCATTACCTGTCTTTGATGCCATGAATGCATTGATAACAGTGTTGTAGTTTCCAGTTACTCTTCGAAGATCTAGCAGGCAGAGCTGTTTAATTTAACAGATGGCCAGCACGGATAGTGGATGGAATTTTCCCTCAGCAAAGTTTATGTGGCTCATGAGACTTCCAGGCTTTACCTCCATCAGAAATTCTAAACTCTTAACCAGCCCAGCCTTGAGCTGGCCACCAATCCCAATTCATTGTCCTACGAAGCCACGGGCTCTGCGGAGTTCCCCTGTTAGTGCTGGTGTACAACACCATTTTGTATTATGACCTGGAGGAGAATAGACAGGTGGGGACATGAGCAGGGACAGGTTCTGTCTCAGGGAGACATGGCTGCATTTGATCATTCATGTCATCAAGTGCTTACTATGTGCCAGGCACAGTACTAGGCACTGGGGCTGGGCTTGGGTGGGGAGCAAAGGCTATTTGGAGACAGCTGCAGCCCTTGGGGGCCTTACAATCTACTGGGAAATGTATAGTGAACTTTGGGTTTCTATTCTAACATGTTCTCATATTCGGGTACAGGGTTGTCCCCCATCCCCACCCCTGCCGCCTGTGAGCTTTGAGGGCAACTGAACTCCCTTGCTGAACCCAGAGGTAAAACACACGTGTCAGACCACTGTTGTTTTAGGGGCTGGAATGTTACAATTTGGACCAGGAAAGTGGGCCTCTAGGGAAAGACAGCTCTGTGTTCTTTTGAAGGAGGGGGTGTGGCTTGCAAAAGCAATACCGGCCCCTGCTACAGCCCACTTATTTCCACCAAGGAGTTCAGCTGAGGACAGAGCCGATACAGAAAGGAAGGCTGAGTCGAGAGAGCTGCCAGGAAATCAAGCTAGAGCCTTGACCAAACCACACCTGATCTACCTCTGGACTTTTTGGTAGCATGTGCTAAATAAAACCTCCTGATTATATAAGCCAATTTAAACTGGATTTTCTGTTACTTGCATCATAAACTCTCCAAACTGAAATAGACTTTGGTACCAGGAAGGGGATGCTACAATGAACAAACCTTAAATGTGGATGAGCTAAGAAGAGACGCTGAGGCAGACAGTAGCAAGGTTGTGTGTATCAAACTAGAGCGATGGCGATCCTCGTTCAGCAAAATGGCCGTTTGCACCGGGATACAGACCTTATGTTTATGGAGACCATGACACTTGGACATCTTCTAGAAAATATTCAGGATGTTGCCTACCTCAAGCAGTCTTCATTAAGGTCCTAGGAGACCTTAACTTTAAGGGGAAGGTGGCCCATTTGAAGGTGGAGAGGGCTGAAAACACACCTTTGCTAAGTGAGGTCCTTTTTGCCCGTGGCCTGCAATCTATACAGAAACTGACAAGCAAGCCCTGCTGGGTTGAAGGAGCTGATGTATGTGGCTAAAGTTAGAGCATAGGCAACAAGTGGCTGACTTAGCAAGGGAAAAGATTGGGGGCCCTGGCAAAACATTATCCCCAATTCCCAGGTCTCACCCAAGCTTCTTGTCTTAAGGACACCAAGCTTGGTCAAGGGGACTGTTGACTTACTGTGAAGATGCAGCTGGGATAGAGCTGAGGGGCAGGGAACAAGTGTGGGGTGCCGCCCCACTTCGGAGATGAACGAAGATGCCTCTAGTCTGGGGAGCAGGGCAGTGGGCAAGGCACAGCTGGCAAGTTGCCAGCTCAAGGATTCTGGCCTGAGAAGATTTCCAGCTCTGTTCAGCCCATAGACTTGAATAGAAGAGACACATTAAATTCTTAAGGGAGTTGCTAAGGAATGTGGCCACTCTGGCCTGAGATTGCCCATCCCTCAGGACAATCCCTGAACTCGTACCCACAAGAAATGGGGTGCTAAAACAGTGACTCTCCTGGGAAGGCATCGACCCCATGCCTACTCACATGTTAACAAGGCAGAGGACAAGGGAGATACACCCAAACCCAGAACTGGGGGCGCCATGTTGTCTGACCAGGGACCTTGCTTCACCACAAGGGGAGGGAGTCCTTGATGGTTCCCTCGGGCGAGATATTGTGTGTGCTGTTGACCAATGACGGTTGAATGTGTTTCCTATTCTCCTCTTCTCCAAATGGAGAGTCTATTGCATATATCCTTGGCTGTTTTCTTTCCAGCATTGCTGGCTACGTGGATGGTGTGGACTTCAGAATCTAGTTCATTGATTATCAGACCGTGAGTAGCTATCTCCAGACATGATGAAGAGTATGCTGCATCTCCCAAAAAATATGACCTTGACTTTGGATCCAGGACATGGATGAATCACAGGGTTGCTTTAGGGGATGGGGATGAGTCTATTTTAGCCAAGAATGGGTATTTCTAATGATTATGTGAGGGAAGAAGAGTGTATGGATGTGAGTAGCCAAAGAAGTGAACCGTAGTGGGACAGGAAGGTTATTGCTTTCACACTCACCTCCCCTTCTCTGGATAGTAATCCTGAATTTGTTCAGGCAACTATACCTGAAGTCACAGCTTGTGTGGTTTAGAGAAAGCTAATGCCACTTCCAGACCGAGGACTAGGGCTTATGGCTGACGCTGAGCTCACGCTGGTGATGCCGTGCAGATTGTGGGGCCTGGATGAGACATCTGCTTGGAACCTCTGAGAGACCAGTTCTATCTTTCTTCCTTATTTTGGGGTGGAGTTGTTGGGCCATACAAGTGCTGGACCAGCCATCTCACTGCCATCTCACCGACCAAGACCAAAGCCAACACGAGGAGGAAAGCTGGAAGAACGCCCTGAGAAGTGGAGCTGTGAGACTGACTGCACCAGCCCCACCCTTCCCCTGGGCTTTGGAGCCATAGAATGTCTTCTTTACTACGAATGGAGCCACGTGGAAGCGTTGTCTGTTACTTGCAACAATCAACTTATGGAGTGTGATGGACACTAAAATAAAAGTACAACAAAAGTATTGAGTGGTTAGGAGAGAAGGAAGGTTAATTAGCTCAGAGAAGCAAGCTGTTGCTTTAAGCATTTAGGGTGGGAAAAGTTGTAAAGGAACATGCTTAATGTTAAGTACTGCAGCAGGTTAACTTCATGTTAACTTAGTGTTGACTTAATGTGATTTATTTGACCTGTCTGTGGCCATGATTGTGCTTCTCTTTGTTCCTCCAGGTGAGAATGGATGTGTCAAGGCCTTCTGTGCAGGGCCATGCACCGGCATTTAACAGTCCCCGGGAAATGCTGGGTGATTGGGGTGATTCTGCGATCTGTTGCCCTTGTCCCTCAGTGGGCTGAGGGGGGTCCCCAATGTCCACTCACACTGTGAGCATCAGGCACCTGCTGATCCTTTTTCTTCCCTGCTGCTGTTGCAGGAAGTGGATCACATGTCTCCCAGGCTGAGAGCCTTCCTGTCCGAACCCATCGGAGAAAAGGATGTCTGCTGGGTGGATGGGGTCAGCCATGAGCTTGCGATCAATTTGGTCACCAAAGGTTTCAACAAGGTAATTTGTTTTTTCTTACGTTTCCAACTTCTCTTCCCAACCTCTCTTCCCCCAGTTCTGCCAGATGGCAGGTCCTGCCACGTGTCCGTGTGAAGGGCCATCAGAGAGCAAAGCTGCCACTTGGCAGGGTGCCATGTGCTTCCGTGCTACTGACCCCACATGCTTGGGCAACCTCAAGGGCCTGCAAATGATGGGCAAATAAAATCGCCTCGGCTCAGAGCAGCTGGGCTGGGCATGATTCACTTGGTGTTCAGACACTCAGGGGTCGACAGAAGTGGGCCAGCCACCAGAGTCTGGGGCACAGCTGTCAGGATGGATGATGTGGGTGCACTCCCCACTCCCACGAAGGGACACATGGAGTCTTGCTCGCCCACATCTGGGCACCAGCCTGGCAATGGCAGGTGGAGAAACAGCAGACTGGGGTCTACACCACAGTGAGGAGATGTGAGTTATTCTAAGATGTCATTCCCAAAGAGTGGCCTCAAGGATATCCCATGGAATCTGCACATTCTTTCCAGATAAGTAAATAATTGATTTTTATGGGGCTGTTAAAAGCTGCTTAGAACGTCAGAAGAGAATGGGTGACAGTCTCAAAGAGCATCCGCAGGCAGTAGGCACAGACAAAGGAGGCTGGGAGCTCATGCTGAGCACTGTGCACCCGGTCAGGAGGGGCACCATCTAGAGCCTTCAGCTTTCCAAGCCAGTCTACACTACCAGGCAGAAACACCCAAAGAGGCTAGCAACTGCTGCACGCATGGCTGGTGGTAAGTTTGGTTTGTACCTGAATCTGAGCTTCTGGACCTGTGGTTTTCTGACTCGCTGTTCTGCACCAGTTGTTAACTCTTCTGAATGTCACCCAATTGACCAGCCAATTTAATATCCAATAGGTGGCATTGTCAGGAACTGGAGCTGCACAGTTGAGGTAGATGTGACTCTTTCCTCCCAGATAAAGGAGATAGGACTATTCCCTAGGGGAGACATTTTAAATTAAAAATTCTTTTTTTAAAATAAACGATCGTTCTTTTTACTTTTCTATTGTGATGTTGCATATATAGGGGAATGTGCATTGATATGAAGGGTTCAGCTCAATGAGTTTTACATATATGTGCATCCACGCACCCACCACCCAGATCCCACCATTGGATACCTCTCACATTCCAGGTGGTTCCCTTTTGCCTCTTCCCGGGCAGTGCCATCCCCTGTCCCCAGAGGTAACCACTGAGATTCTGACATCGAACACCATCGATTTAATGTTACCATAATTGAGGGGGTTTGTTGTTGTTTAACTATGCTCATCATTTAAAAAATATTTTTATTAAGGTATAATTTCCATACAGTAAATTTCACCTGTTTTAGCACACAGTTGTACAAATTTTGACAAATGCATATAGTCATATAGCCACTACCACAATCAAGACATAGAATAATCCTATTTCTGCAAAGTATTCATTTCTTTGTGCTTTTTCAAATTCACCATCCTTAGTCCCTGGCAACCACTGATTTATTTTCTGTCCTTGTAGTTTTGCCTTTTCCAGCTTAACTCTGTGTGTGTGTGTATCTGTGTGTGTGTGTGTGTGTGTGTGTGTGTGTGTGTTCAGGAGTATAGATGGGATGATAGGCAGGTTTAAGACAAAAGAATGAATAATGGAAAAATTGCAGGCTTCTGAGAACTTGTGTATATAGAGTCAGGGCTGCAGGGATGGTTTGTCCATGTGCAGCCCAGCCCTTGGAGACATGTCCCTCTTGTGCTCATGACCTCCTGGCCAGGGCAGTGAGTGGCGCTCACTCTAGATCCTGCGTATTCCTAGAGCCATTAATTCCTGGCACCAATATTGGCGACATCATCATCATCCTTTGCTTTGGGCCTCCCCTACCTAGGATTGAGATCAGGGTCTCTATGTCCACTTTAGAAATGAGGAGACAGAGATTCTGAGGAGTTATTGCCTTGACTGAGGTCCAGGGTGAGGATGAGGATGGCCGTGGATTGTACTGTCGCAAACTATGCAAGCAGATCTGGGGCCAGGTGGCTACACCAGGCAGGGAAGGGTCTTATAATGACATGTGGTGGTGAGACCCTGTATGAGGGTCTGGGGCCTGGCTGGGCCTGTAGGAAGATCCAGGAGGACACCTAGATGTGTCCCTTAGAAGATGAGCAAGTGCTTTGGGGAGGATGGGTCCATGGGCAGGGCCAGCAATCAGAGTGTCTGGGGCAGGCAAATCCTGGCAGGGCCGGGTTCTCATACTGAGCCGATCAGAATGCAAGTTCTCATATATTTATACCTTGCCTGTGGAGGACCAAATCCTGGTAGGTGGACCGGGGAGGGGGACATCTTTCTGGGCCTCACGACATCCTCTGTCTTTGCTACTCTCTGATGAGGGGTAGCTGGCACCATGCCCTGCCTCAGTCTCTTCCTCGTGAGCAAATACCACCTCACGTCCCACCCTTGCATCATTACAACTTTCTCAGACTTGTCCCTTGGGCATTGGCTGTCATGGCTTTTTCTGCACCCTCTCTGGCACCCACTGGGACTGACCTATGCACCACCTTCAGACCTGCTTGCCTGGGCTGCTCTCCCAGCCACCGGCTCTCTCTAGAGACACCAAGATGCTGGGTATGCAGGGGAGATGAGGCACCAGCTCCCTGCCCTGGGACACCCCCTCTGATTTATCTAGGTGACCTATCACCTCTGAGGGGGGTGCTGAATGGGGGCCAGGCATAAGGCACCTTAAGCTCTCTCTAGTACCTTCTCCTCCATTCCTACCCTCGTACAGGTCTTTCATCTTTTCTTTAACAGAAGTCTTGGGTGCCAGGAGGGGACTGCTCTTCCGTCCTTCCCCATTCTCCCCAGAGCTTTGGCCTGTGGCACGAATAGGTCTCCAGCTCCCAGTTTAAGTCATGACTTTCAAAACTATTGATTCTGCTATGAATCCATTCAAGTCTCTTTAAGAGCACAAAAGCCAAAGGCATGATGGCATTGTCTCTGGGTTATTTTGTATCTGCCCTTCCCTGGGGCAATCGGCTTAGGCCTGAGGATCCAGATTCAGCGCTGGCCAGTGGCCACTTGTCTGAACCGAGATGTGCTAGAAATGTGAAAACATACTGTAATGTCAAAGCCTTAGTCCCCTCCCAGGAGTGGAAAGTATCTCATTCATAATTATTTTATCAATTACATGTTCAAATGATAATATTTTAGAAATATGAGAGAAAATAAAATCTGTTATTAAAATTAATTTCACCTGTTTCCTTCCCCCCTTTACTGTGGCTACTAGAAAACTTAAAAGTATATATGTGGCTGCCTCCCCTTATATTTCTACTGGACAGCGCTGGTCTAGATTTAATGGCCAAAGGGCTTACAAGGGGGAAAGGAACTCTGGAAATGGTACCCATTATGTTAAGTCTTGCCACACTGGCTCTAGCTCTGTCTTATGTTCTCTGTCCATCCCCATGCTAGAGCCAGACTGTCCATGACCCACACACATACAGGAGCCACCCTCCTGCCAACCTGGTCCCCTCCAAGGCCCCATGCACAGCCCACGTCCTTTCTTCTGCCACTTTGCAAACAAGGACTTTGAGTTTTCAGCGGGGGTGGGGTGGGGGTGCTCGCTATGACATCTGACAAAAGGTCGACTCTAGTTTTTCCTTACAAGGCCAGGGAGAGAGAGAGAGAGAGAGAGAGAGAGAGAGAGAGCCCACACTCATGGTGTTAGAGTCCCAGCTCATCTGTGGTTTTCTCCCTGATCTCAGAGGCAGAGGATGGGTCTGTGTACTCCTCTTCTCCCTGGGAAAACCCTGCCTGAGTTTATGAATGATTTCCAGACGTCCATTAAACTCAGAGTGCCCTGTGGGGTGGGTGAGCTTCTGTGTGATAATTCCAGGGTTCTCCAACATCATGGAAGTAAGTTAGTTTAGCATCGCAGAGAATCTGGTTTGGTTCGATACTGTTATGGACACTATGAAGCCATATCCTTGATCCTAAATCTTCCTCCTGAGTGATACATGGATGATCAGAGTGAATAAGTGTTCTGGGTACCACCCGCTCCCCAAGTCTTTCTCCTAACAAGAGTAGCACATGGTGTTGGCCTCACATTGGGCACTTCTAAGTGCATTACATATATTTATCTCATTTACTTGTCAAAAAAATCCTACAAGGGACACCATTTCATTTCCATTTTACTGACAGGGAGACAGAGGCACAGAGAGACCAGGTGTGACTTGCTCAAGGTCACATGAAGTGAGGGAGATGAGACTTGAATCTAGGCAGACGGGCTGCAGGTCTGGATACTATGCCATTGTGCTAGTTGTGCCCTCCCCGCAAAACTGAAGTGATGAGGAAGATGCTTCTCGAAGCCGCCCTCCCCTTGTCTACCTGCAAGGCTCTGCTCTCTCTTGCACCTGTCTGCCTGTGGCTGCCCATATCCTCGTCTCTGGACTCTCTGGACTCCAGAGGCATCCCGTCTCCTCCCAAAGTCACTTTGTTGCGCTTGGTGGAGAGGCACAAAAGCTGAGTTCAGGACCAGAAGGCCGAGGTATGGTCAGCCCCTCCCTCCCTCGTGTCCCCTGGTCTCTGAAGCAGGGCCACAGAGGTCCCAGGTCCTGCCTGTCCACTCTGCTGGGTGGATGATGAGGCCCTGACCTCCACTGCCTGATGTCTGAGCTATGCAAGGAGCCAGGGTTGCCAGATCAAATGCAAGGGGTCCAGTTAAATTTCAATTTCAGATACATAATTTTTTAGTCTAGGTGTGTGCCACGGAGACAGGGAGGAGAAAGAAGAAGGGCAAGACCTACACTGGACGGAGTGTTTCCACGGAAGACACAGAGCTTTGAATTGGAAGTGACTGAGAGATACTGCGTTGACAAGGTTGTCATTGGCCATCTGAGGACATGAAGATGTAAGAGCCAATAATGGGGACAGAAAACCAGAGAAAGCTGTGTCATTGCATCCCGGAGTCTTGTGGTACATTCAGTGTAGGTCCCAAGGAGCAGGGTACTTAGGCAGAGGAAGTGTAAACAGCTTGAGAATGAGAGAGGCTGGGACAACTTGTCTCTGTTCAACAAGACCAGGTGTCAGTGTGAGAACTGAAGGTTTCAGGGACTATGGACTGGGGCCAGCTACCTACTTTGCAGGGCCCAATGCAAAATGAAAATGTGAGGCCTCTTGTTTAGATTCACTAAGAATTTCAAGATGGCAAGAGCAGAGCATTAAATCAAGTCGAGGGCTCTGCCAAGTGCCAGGCCCTGTGTGACAACACGAGTCACATTCATGGGAACCCGAGCCTGGTGCAGATGCAGAGGGTGTTTCGTCTCCTGCTTGGGGCAAAGCCTGGGGTGAGCTTGGCCATTTGCACTTGGAGTTGAGAGGAATTCTGCCCCTGAGGCCCCATCTTGCTGCCTTTGGGAGGAACGCGCCAGCTTGGCTTGGCCGTGGCCACTGTCCAGGGCGGTGGGAGGCTAGGGACATCTGTTCAGAGCTCCTGTGTTTCTACGTCACCCTCACTGCAGCTGGGGTTTGCAAAGCTTCAGCCCAAAGAGGGAGAGGGGCAGTCTCTTTTCTCCTCGGTTAGGGGCTTGCTTCCTGGACTCCGTGGAGAAACCAAGCAGGCATCTGGCAGGGCCACGATGGGAGCCCACGACTCCAGCTTCCCTGGGAGCGAGGCGAAGTCCTCAGGGATGAAGCGAAAAGACCAGCCAACTTCCCTCCCACCCACTGGAAGATGCCAAGGGGAGACCAGAGGGAAAGCTGAGGAGGGAGCATCAGGTTGCATCTTGGCCCTGGAGCCTGAAAGACGAGGCCCTTCTCCCGGCAGCATTCCTGGAAAGTTAGCTCGGGTCCTGCGTGCCACACATTCCCGG
>VBSM01001118.1:16655241-16673808 GCA_008086735.1 Cheirogaleus medius | reverse complement strand
GTACTAGGTACTAAAGTTAAAGAGATAAAATTCACACTCCTTACCCTCAATGTGCTCATGGTTTAGTTGGGAAGAAAGGCAATCAGACAAGCACAGTCCTATTGGGTTCAGTGGTGGCAGACATGAGTGTCTACGGGAGCTAGGTAGATGCCATATCCCCTTGGCCCACCTGGTCTTGGTGAGGCCCCAGACATTGTGAAACAGAGATGTGCTAGCCCTCTTGGACTCTGTTTGAATCTGTGAGCATAATAAAATGGTTATTGTTTTAGGTCTCTAGGTTTGAAAAGGCCATTATGCACAATAGACAACTGGGATGAGAAACTACTATGTATTACGTGCCATGTCAGTCCCTGCAGGGAAGTAATAAGCAAGGTAGGCAAAGTCCCTTCTCGTGTGGGGCTAGCACTCTAACCATGGAAGTCAGATGATGAAAAGAAACACTCAAGCAGAGACTCAATGCTTTAGAACAACAAAACCAGGGAATGCGTTAGTGACTGCCAGGCTACCTTGAGGGGTGGTAGTGTCAGGGAAGATCTATCTGAGGGGGTGATATTTAGGCTGAAACCTAAATGCTAGCAGGAGGATCAGGTGGAACAGCAACACAAGGGTGCTGAGGATGCTGGAGGGGCAGAGCGGCCGGGGAGAGCGGAGAGAGACAGGGAAGGGCCAGAGAGACACACAGGTCACCCGGCAGGACCTCAAGAGCCATGGCAAGGAGGCAAGTGACGTGGTCTGTGCTGTAAAGACACAGCTCTGGCTGCTGTGCAGGGCATGGACACAGGCACAAGCAGGAGCCCCGCTGAGCAGCCTTGGGTAGTAATCCAGGGGGTGGTGGCTGGGACCGGGAGGTCACAGTGGAAATGGCAAGAAGACAGAATGAGGCTGTGTTTTGAGGTAGAGCTGAAAACCCTTGAGAACAGATTGACTGTGGAAAGCCAGGGACAGAGGGGAAGAGAAGAAATGTAAAGGACCAGGTTTTCCCTACACCAAACACATTGGGATTGTATTCTAGGCATTGTGCTATTTTGCGGAGACACTGGATTCTGTTACATCTCTGAAGAGCCCTGATGGTTGTTTGTCTGTTTGCTCGTTTTATGAAGCAGTGAAGTTGGCTTCGCTCCAATGGCAAACTCTGCCCCTTGGGCAGCAGGTGGAATCTCCGTTCAGTTCTCTCAGCTCTGGCGGGGCTGCTGGAAGTCTCCACACGCGTGTGGTTCAGGGGTCCGCCAGAAACTCGGACAGAGGGACACACAGCATTCAGAGCTTCTCTCTGGTCCTCACCTTTCCAGGGTTCCCCTCTGACTTTCCAGCATCTGTGGCTGTCCAAACTCTGTCTTCTGGTTCTTCAAGCCAGAAAGACTGCAGGATTTCTGTTGGGGTTTGAGCTACCCTACATAGCTCCAGCTGGTGATGGCTTTCAGGCTAAAAGCCATGAAAAGAAGAAATGGAAAACTCTTCCCATGCCATTGCTTTCTTCCCAGTGCAGAGCCTCCTCCTGCTTCTGCCTGCTTTTGTTCACTCTCCAGTGCTTTCAGGCAGTTGTTATTTTTTAAATTAAACTTTTTATCTTGAGAGAATTGTGGAATCACATGCAGTTGTAAGAAATAATACAGAGATAGCCCTGGTACTCTTTACTCGGTGTCCCCCATGGTGACATCTTGCCCAACTCTAGCCCAATATCGCTGCAGGACATGGACATGCTTACAGTCAAGACGGAACATTTCCGCCAGCACAAGGATCTTGCGTGTTGCTCTCCTACGGCCACCCCCACTTCCCTCCCACCCTCCTCTTTCTTTAACTCCTAACTCCTCACCTGTTGTCCATTTCTAAAATTTTGTCATTTTGAAAATGTTATATAAATGAAACCATACAGCATGGAACCTTTTGGGGATTGATTTTTTGTTGTTGTTTTTCTCAGCATATTTTCTTGGAGATTCATCCAAATTGCACGTATCAAGAGTTCGTTCCTTTATTGGGTGGCACGGATGTGCAACAGTTTGTTTAACCATTCACCTGTCGGAGGGCAGCCATCTGGGCCAATTCCAGCTTTGGGCTATTATAAATAAAGCTGCCGTGGACATTCACGTACAGAGTTTTGTGTGAACATAAGTTTTCATTTCTCTGGAATAAACGCCTAGGAGTGTAGTTCCTGGGTCATATGGTTGTTGCATGTTTAGTTTTTAAAGACACTGCCAAACTGTTTTCCAGAGTTGCTGTATCATTTTATATCCCACTAACCGTGAATAAGTGATCACGTTTCTCTGTAACCTCTCCAGCATTTGTATTGTCACTGTTTTTCAGTTTAGCCATTCTGATTGGTGTGTGATGATATCTCATGGTGGTTTTAATTTGCATTTCTCTAATGGCTAAAAATATCAGTCATGTTTTCGTATGCTTATTTGCCATCCCTATATCCTTGCTGGTTACATGTCTGTTCATTTCTGAGCTTTGTCTTACGTAAAGCAAAACAACATATATCATTTTAATATCTATGTTCCCCGCAAGCCTTCACATTTTAATATCTATGTTCCCCACAAGCCTTCACATTCGTAGGCACCCCACCTTCTACCAGCTGACGCTGCCACAGTCGGGACGTTTTTGCTCTAGAGCTCAAGAGATGATTGTGGGTGGGTTAAATCACCCACAGATCAGTGAGGACGGCCAGAGGGAGCAGACAGACCTTGTAGTGTCCTTAAACAGAGGCCTGTGGGTGGGATTTGATCTCTCTCCACCCTGTTCCCCTTCTGTGATGGGTGAAGAGAGGCTCGTTACAGAGGCCCAGTTAGCCTTTCCATATCTTCCAGAAGCATCCTTTCCCACACCCCCTCTCCAAGTCACAAAAAGCTGACCCCACAGTGCTGCACACAGTACGTGCTCCATAAGTATCTTGGTGGAGTGGGTTTGGTGGACTGGGTTTAGTTGCAATTTCTGGTGTGTGCATGACAGAAACCCAGTTGGAGCTTGCCTGGTCCAGAGAGGGAATTGATCAGAAGGAGTCATTTCAGAGATATCTCAAGTCAGTGTAGGAAAAACAGAAGCGAGCCTAGCTCCTGGTGGCTGGAATCCACAGTGCAAACCCATCACTACTCTCTCTCTGCCTCTCGTCGCTGTCTCTGTTGACCAGCCTCTATTCTCTGTGGCTGCAGACTGCACTTCCACAATGCAGGGAGCGTGGCTGCTGCCAGACCCGGAACCTCCCAGAAAGAGAGGGCCTGACCCTTCGTTCCAGTTTTTAAACCCCTGGCGGAGGGGGAGGAGAGGCTCAGCCATGGTGAAGGGGTGGGGCGCCATGATGGGCAGTTTGTCCAACTGCAAGGGTGGGAGAACAGGAGGTGGCCAGAGTGAGCAGGCCTTGCACACTCAACCATAGCTGTTCCCTGCAAGCTGCCTGCTGACTTTGGGGGTTTGAATGAGATTGCTGGGAGGCCCACGGAGCCCATGCCTTCCTTTACTCATCTCACTCTCTGCCCAGTAGGGAAATTGGGAGGTGAGGCATTTTGAGAAGTAGGGGTGGGCGCAGGGTCTGGGGGGTGGGTCTGTTGATGCAATCTTAGTCATGACCTGTTAACAACTACTGTTCCTGCTAATCATAAGGTCAACCTTGTTATTACCCTCAACTGCACAAAAGGGTATTTTAGTCCCATTCAAAAAATTCTCCGATTTTGCTCCAGTCTCGCAAGTGTCAGATATTTAGATCTTGTTCCAGTTCAAACGGAGGAACTAGGATGTTTCCTCAGGTGGAGGTGGAGAGGGGCAGATGGATACCGGCATGTCATCTTAGGAGCCGTGGGCGAACCATCAGCCACTCAGAGCTCTCTGGTTCTTTAGACGGTGACACATCAGGACATCTCCCAACTGGACACGTGGGAGGTAGCCCTTGCAGAAAGGGTGGTGGGGTCATGCCCCACCCCCAGCAGAACAGCAACCTGGAAGTCCACAAGCTGCATATGGAAGTTCATCTGGTTTTGTTTGGCTTTCATAGCGTTTAGAAAATTTGGAGACCATTTGCCAACACTTACCAGTTGGGAGATTTTCCATAAAAATCCCATAAAGGCCAACCCAACAGCTTCTCTTCCCAGCATCATGTAGGGCAGGCTGGAGACTTACCTCCCCAACACCCTCTCAAGGGGCCCTCAACCAGTGGCAGGTGGACGTTGGCGTAATAAATCACCCAGCTTCCCCACCCCTCAGGTGGGCAGCTCTGAAGCCTGTCTGCACAGTCCCGGTTGCCCACGGGGGGACGTGCCCATCCACAGGCTGTTCCCGCCCTTGCCTGCCTTCCCAGATCCCCCACGGTTGTTTCCAGGAATCGCTTTCCAAATAATCCACTTGAACTCCATCTTTCTCTGCCTCTGGGAGAATCCACCCTGAGATCCAGTCAACCAAGTCTCAGCCCACGTTCTCCCAGCTCTGCCCACAGCCAGGCATGTTCATCTGGAGTGCCACTGTGAACCAGTCATTGTGCAAGGGTGGCTTGCCTCGGAGATCAAAGAAGCCTCTGCATTCTGGAAAATATTGGGTCAAATAGCATGTCATTTTAGAAAAGCTCTCCAGTGCAGCATTTCCTGAGCTCTGCAATTACAGCCTCTTTCTATGTTCGCATTAAATGCCCGTGTAAGCAGCTATTTACTCTCTGGCTCAGGGCACCATGAGAGGGCTCATTCTAAATATATCACGACAAACTCATAACCCTCAGGCTGCCCAAGTGCATATTTGTGCTAGTGACAGCCCCTGTGCCTGTGGTTGAGCACCGCGGTGCACAGCCCAGCCGTGGACGCAGCTCAAAGCCAAGCAGAGCCCTCTTCTCCACTGCAAAGAATTTCTACAGAGAAGAAAAAGCAGCAGGGCTTTGAGATTCATTGTTAGACTGGCTTCAAGGGCAAGAGCTTTATAGAGTTTAACAACATAGCTGGCACTTAAAATCTGCACCAATAAATATTTGTCAAATAAATTCTCAAACCATATTAGTGGATTAGTCTCCCTTCTTCTCTCCCTCCCTTTTCTCTCTTCCTTCCTTCCCTCCCTCCCTTACTCTCTTCTCTTCTCTTCCCTCCCTCTCTCTTTTCTCTTTCTTTCTTTCTTTTTCTTTCTTTCTTTCTTTCTTTCTTTCTTTCTTTCTTTCCTTTTCTTTTTCTTTCTTCCTTTCTCTTTATCTCCCTCCCTCCCTCCCTGTTTCCCCTCTCTCTATGCCTTCCTTCCTAGTATATCCATGCTGTCGCTGCTTACAATAACTGCAATTCAACCTTCACATCCATGAGTATAGGTGGGTTAAGTCCATTACATCCACCTAATGGAATATTCTGTGGCCTTTTCAAAGAGAGCTCTTTATGCTCTGAGATGGAAGTGCCTCAAAGACACATTGTTCAGTGAAAGAAGCAACATGCTGGAGAGCATGTACGGTGTGTTAGCACTTGTGAAAAAAAGAGAAAAAAATGCTTATAAATGCATGAAATATCTCTGAAAGGATAAACAAGGAATTCATCAGGGGTTACCTCGAGGGAGGAGAAATGGAACATAGGGGTTCGAGGTGAGAAAGAAACGTCACTTTGTATATTTTATTTATTTGACTATATGTATGTATTTTTTTTAATATCATGTCAATAAAGAGAAAGAAAAGGAGAGCTCTGTTTTCTATAAAGAATGCACTAACCATGATGTGGTTGTTTTCACAATGGGTTTTGGAATCCTGTATCCACTCCCAGCCCAGCACCTGCCTCAGAGCATGTAACTGATAAGTCACTCTTGAATAAAGTCAAGTTTGTGCCCACCTGTCTAAATGAGACTGGCAACGGCACCTCCTCTAGGCAGAAACATCAAAAATTAGAAGAAAGCATTCTCACAGAGTGCAGCTGACACACCTCGTTCCTTCAGGATGTGTCTGCTGAGCACCTACTATGTGTTCTAGACTCTGGGGATGCAGCAGAACAAGACAGATAAAAATCCCTGTCCCTGCGGGGCTCACCTTCTAGCTGGAGGAGGAGGGGAGAGTCAACCACCAGCAAAGTTAAATAAGCAGCAGATGCAGTATGTGACATCGAGAACAGGGCCAAGGAAGGGAAATAGCAGGAGACTGGGTAGGAAGTGGTGGGGGGTGGGCTCAGACTTTGGGGTGGTCGAGGGCTCCTGGGAGGGATTGTCAAGGCCGGAGGAGCTGAGGCTATGGGCTCTGCAGAGGGAGAGCAAGTGCAGATACGAAACCCGCCACCATTTACATAGGCATCTGGGTGCCAGGAGCTCCCGGGAACTCCCCAGAGGCCTGGTTTTATGTGAACTTGGTTCCTATGAACTGGGACAAGTCAGCCCAATGCTCAGGGTCAGGTGGAGCCAGACACAAGAGGGGACTCAGGGCTGCACTGCTGGCGTAGGAGGTCCAGCGGGAGAAAGACGCTCTGCTGGGCCCAAGCCCCAGGGGCTAAAACAACAAATGTCCCCAGAATACATCATCATGTCCCTTTTCACAGATGTTCCCAGTGTGGGTTCTTTAGACCACGCAGCCCATAAAACACTCTGCTGAGAGAAAGTGGCTTTCAGGGGCGCCTCGGAGATTCACCCAGGCTCCGACAAGTCCTGAGTAAGAAAACCTGCCTCGCTTTGTTCAGCTGGGTGTTCCCCAAACTTCTTTGATGAAAGAAGCGTGTTTTAAGTCACTGCTATTAATATGCCTGGACACGAATGTCCACAGACCCCTCTGAGCGACATTGAATTGGGAGGTTTCGGTGGAATCATCCCTGGGGAAACCATTTCATGAATCAAAAACGGAAGTCTTTGCTTTCTGTTCTTTCCCGTAAGAGTCTCTTTCAAGACTGTTACCGAAAAAAGAAAAAAGAAAAGCCGAAAGGAAGGTAGATCCTTGAAAGAACAAGAGAGTGCTGTTTTCACGTCAGCGGGACACTGTGTCCACCTGCAGACAGTGAGTGTGGGCATCTGGGCTCGTGGACGCACTCTGTGCCCTGCTGGTGGGTGACTGCCCAGCTGCGGGAGCACACTGGGTGGCAGGAGGCCCACCCCGCACTGCCCCTAAAACCTTTCCTTTTGCCTAAGAATGGGGGGGGAAGGTGGAAGAGGATGTCCTAAAAACGAAGCCTGGAAATTCTATTCCTGGGTGAATGCCTCACAAAAAAGAGCGCTTATGCTGCGTGTAAGCATCTTAAGACACGTACGAGAATAATCACAGCAGCGCTATTCTTCATTACAGCCGCCACTGGAAACAAGCCAAATACCCATCGGCAGGAGGATATATAAATAACGTGTGTATGTTCCTACAGTGAAACACAATAGAATAAGAAAAAGAATAAACTGCCATCATGCACCGCAGCGTGGAGGGACCTCAGGACGCTGCGTTGAGCAAAGGAAGCGCACTGCAGGATTGCTTCGTGTGACGTTCAGGGACCGGCAGGACAGCCCTGCAAGGATGGAGTCAGCACGGTGGCTAGTCTGGGGGGCAGCTCCAGGGATCCTATTGAAAGCTGGAAATGCCCAGACATCCAGCAAACTGCCCACATAAAATGCATGCACCTGACCGTACGTTATAGGCCAATTAAGAAGTTAACACCAAGTTGAAAAGCACAAACATAAAAATAAAGTCTGGAAAAGGGGAAGAGGTAGCCCGGAGCTGCCTGCTTTTCTTGTCCTGTTATGGATTCCCTAAACGCCTTCAAGAGGTGGGGGACCTTTTCTCTCCCCCTGCCCTGCCACCCTCCCAGTCAAGCTGACATCACCTCCAGCCCCTGCTGGGCACCCCCAGCCCCTGCTGGGCACCCCCACTGTCCCTCTGGCACCCGCCCCCACCCAAACCCCTGTTTATATGACTGTTAGAAAGACCTTTCCAAGACATGAATGC
Source organism: Cheirogaleus medius (assembly GCA_008086735.1). NCBI lineage: Eukaryota > Metazoa > Chordata > Mammalia > Primates > Cheirogaleidae > Cheirogaleus > Cheirogaleus medius. The sequence goes on along the minus strand of VBSM01001118.1, from coordinate 16,665,968 downwards.
GGGCAGGCCACTCCCAAGACGGACACTCTGCAATGTCTTGTCTTTGCCCTCAGCATAAAAGACCAGCTCCTTAGAAGGGTTTGCAGGCCCTTTCCAGAGCTGACCGCAGCCCTGTCTCTGGCCACACCCTCCCTCTTCTTCTCCCCATCTCATTCTCCCTGACAGAACCCATTTCAGATCCCTACATCAGTCCGAGTGCCCTCCCCGACCTTTGCACGTGTCATTTCCCCTACCAAGAATAGCACGCTTCCCAGTGCACCAACCAATCTCTGCAGCTGCCCGCCACTGCTCCCAGCCCACCCTCCACCTTCAGCCGCCACATCTCTTCCTCCGGGAAGCCTTCCCTGCTTGCTCCTCCAACGCCCTCCTCAGAGCGGTCATACAGTTGCCCTGTGTCCTGCTACCACCGCAGGCCCGCCATTAGCACTGGGGCCAGCCCGAGAGATGCGGGCCCACGTGTGTTGAATGGATGGAGCGTAGCCCTCATGGGAAGCGGGCTGTAGCAGTGTGGGTGCCCTGCCCACATCCCACTGCCAGGGCCCGCCCCTCTCTGCATAAAGCGGGCTGCTCCGCCTGGCCTGCGCATGCGCATAGGCAGGGCTGGCTGGAGGGGCCAGGAGAGTCAGCCTCCAACCCCTAACCCTCACCTCAGCTCCGTCCCCTTCAGGGGTGACTCCGAGAGGCAGCCCCAGCCTCCCAGAGTTTCCTGTCTGCACTGTGGACCTGCTTCCCCACACACCTGTGTTGGCTCTCTCTTCCTGTCCCGCCCCTGTCAATGTCTCCTGGGGCCACCTCCCAAATAAATGACTTGCCCTTGAATCCTTGCCTCAGGGGCCACTCCTGAGGCCCTGTCTCCAATAGCAGGACTTTTCTTGGACATTCCATACCTGGCGCCAAGCTGAACTCGGGCCTCTCGGGCCAGGCCTCTTGCCCGGACGTACCAGAAAGTATTAATACATCAGCGGTGAGGGTTTGGGAAAGGAGGGCTGTGACTGCCAAACCGAGAGCAGCAGCCGGGATTCCAGGGTAAAGGAGAATATGAGGCCTCCGGGACGCAGTGAGTGTCAGAAGCAGAAATGAAGGCTGGAAATGCAGCCCCGTGGACAGAGCCTCGACGTGTGCCTGGAGGGGCTGGGCTTCCAGCTGGGTTCTGCAGGGGAGGGAAGCTCACTGCCCAAGCTTTCGAAATGCAGCAGAAGCCCATGTGCCTCCTGCTCCAGCCTGGAAGGCCCAGGGCATCCTACAAGGGGCCAGTAAAGCACAGAGCAAGGCGCTGGAAGGCTCTGGAACGCTGACGTACTTGGCAAAGGCGTCTAAGGGATAATGGGCCCTGAGGTTCCAGGCTGGAGGATCCAAGCCTCTGACAGTGGAGGTGAGGGGGGTATGGCCTCCCTGGAGGGTGGGACCAAGGTCTCTTGGTGGTCTTGAACTTGCATGTCTGGGATCCTGGGTTAAAGATGGCCCCTGGCGTCTGAGGCAGGTGGGGTGGGCAGTACGGCTGGCAAAGATGAGCTGTGGACATCGTGCATGGGGCAGGGGGCACCAGGAAGGGAGGCTGGGCATGAGAGAAGCACAGGCGCTGCTAGGGGCACAGGGTGCCTTCCCCACACCCAGCCCCTGAAGGAGGCCGTAGGAGACCTGGGTGGGGTCTGTGCTCACCCCACTGGCTCAGTGCCCGTAGTGAAGTCATAAGTCTGCTGACGCTGCAATCGCACTTTCCAGACATGTTTTTAAATAACTAACTACAGGTCACATCTAACTGGCAGGATATTTACACTGCCCTGGACCCCAGAAGAAATGCCTGGGTTTGGGGACGGTAGGCAGAGACACTGCCATGGGGAGTGCAGGGGTGTCTGGAGTCTGAGATTTGAAGTATCTATAATACTTTGCAGTTGCTCTTGGGCTGCCGTTAACTGGACTTAAGCTTGTGCTCATTTGCACGGCTGTACTAACTCCATCGACACCCACGCCGTCTGGAAGCCACTAGCCACATGTGACCACTTTGGCATCCGAGACACAGCTAGTCTGACTGCCACGTGCTTTGAGGGGACAGCATGCATCAACTTCAAGACTTAGAAGGAAAAAAAAAGATAAAATGTCACAAAAATGTTTTATATCAATTACCTGTTGAATTGATGGTATTTTAGATCGATTGGGTTAAACAAAATGTATTCTTAAACTTGATCTCACCTTGTTATGGGTTCAATAGTAGACCCCAAAAGATACGTTGGGGTCCTAACCTCCAGTACCTCTGAGTGTGGGCTTATTTGGAAATAGGCTTGCTGTGGTTGTAATTAGTTGAGATGAGGTAACGCTGGAATAGAGTGGGCCCTTAATCCAACATGATGGGTGTCTTTATGAAAAGGGGGGACAGAGACATACAGCGGAAAGACAGCCACGTGATGACAGAGGCAGAGACCAGACGATGCAGCTGGAGCCAACGTGCACCGACAATTGCCAGCAAACACCAGCTGCTAGAATAGGTGAGGAAGGATCCTCCCCTACAGGCATCAGAGAGAAGACGGCCCTGCTGACACCTTGATTTTGAACTTCTAGTCTTCAGAATGGTGAGAAAATAAATGATTTTAAGCCACCTAGTTTGTTGTACATTGTTTCAGCACCCCTGGGAAACTAATACACCCCTATTTCTTTTTATTTATTTTACTGTGGCTACTAGAACCTTGTGAAGAAGAACACCATTATTTCCATTTCCCAGATGAGGGAACTGAGGCTCAGAGAGGCCAAATGGCGTGTGTAAAAGTGACAAAGCTACTAAGCGACAGATATATTAATAGATTCAGACACCCATCTTCAGACCTCAGTGTCGTTTCCATTGCTCATTGGTTCATCCAACATCCTGCAGTTTCCAAGGCACTGTTCTAGGCATTCAAGACAGATGGATGAACAAAACAAAGATCCCTGCCTCATGGAGGGAACAGCCTGGCTAAATGATAGCACACGCATCTAAGGATAACCAAGGGAAACAGAAGCAACTTTTTAGGTGGGTTCTTGGCACTTGTTGGAGTTGCTGCATCTCTTATTCACTTGGAGTGTTTTCTTCATGCCTCTTCATGAGCCTTGATCATAGGACCCTTCCCAGAAAGGAGCCCTAGAAGGGTCATCTGGGCTTGTTTTGCGTGGGCAGATGTCTCTGCAGCAGTGGAAGCCTCTCACCTGCTGCAGAGATCACAGGGACCATGCCAAGCCTGGTGCATGAGGAGGTCAGGTGTTCACCCACTGAGGCCAGCCCAAGGCAGCATGGGTCCTGCTCACTCTAGGACCCCAGGGTGGGCAAGTGGAAGACCAGCTCCTACTGAATAGAGTTCACCAGGCTGCAGTTCTTGAATCTGGAGAAGGGCTAGGTAGGGCATGGGAGCCAGGGAGAGAAGGGACCATTTTTCTTACCTGAACAACCTGCAAGTATGATGACCACTGTGTCATCATCAGTAGTTGGGTGACAACAGGTGAAGAGAGTTTGTCGAAGACAGTCCTCAGCCCAAGTATGTCAAGCATGGTGTCCTGGGGAGTATTTTTGGGAGATATCCCAACAAGTAAAGTCTGAGATTATGTTAAATGTCCCTTCTCTCAGAACACGATGTGAATGTCATAGTCCCTGGGCTTTTGAGAGAATGATACTCCTGGATATTAAATTGTACAGTGTCGCTATTAATTATTTATTCCAGCAAGAACACTATCACCCTTACTAGATGCCAATGTTTTATATTCACCCCACTTCCCTGACCAGGGCCAAGAACAGAAATCCAGAAGTTAGAGACTGTGCCAAGTGCTGAGGAGGGGCCGGTGTCACCCTGGCAAGCCTCAGGCATCAGTAGCATAGTGGGGCGTTGGCATGATGAAGGAATTGTGATTCCTGGACTCAATAAATAAGACGATCTCCAGTAGCCCTGCCAGAAGTGGGCGGGGCCAAGAAGCAGTTCCATTTCTAAGCCGTCAGAGAAGGTATAAATAGGCTCTCCGTGCACACCCTGCATTCTGTTTGCCACTCACCTCTGCCCTCCATCGGGTCCAGCATGGCTAGACAGGATGGTGGCTCTAGTGGTGACAAGATAGAGTCCTCCTCACAGATGGACAGAGTGAGGTGGGGGCCTTGGGGTCTACAGTCAGTGTCCTCAACTTTTCTCTATTTCATACCTGGGGTTCCCCATGTGTCCAGTTTAATGCAACTCCCATTTTGCACATGGGGAAATAGAGATCCAGAGGGGGCCAGAATCTGCCCATGGTCATGTGAAGGTCACAGCAGACCCGACCTCCAAGCCCGAGTCCTCCCACCATCCCACACTCCCTCACTCACTGAGCTCCATCCCGTGGAATGATGGAAAACAACTTCCAGGAAAATAAAACCCTCAGAGGCCTCAAAACTTGAGAGAGGCCAGAGAACAGCTGTGTTAGTCACAAGCACCGGAGCCAGGCTCTGCAAACTATATTCCAGCAAAACCCCCGGATTCCTCATGAGGGCTTGTGGGGCTGACACGGGAGCTGACGTGGTTCCCCAGCCATCTCTCCCGGCCCCACCAGATCTCAATTCTCCACTGTCTTATGTTTTGAAGTTCCACACTGGATATCATCTAAAGAATTCCACATCTGAAAAACAAGCTTGGGATGGATAAACCTCAGGACAGCCACTGCATGGAACACCACTCAGTGATGTGAAGGACTGAATGAGTGATGCATGCGACAACGTGGCTGAATCTCAGGTACGTCGTGCTAAACGAAAGAAGCCAGACCCAGTGGGTTATAGACTGTATGACTTCATCCATATGACATTCTAGAAAAGACAAAACTATGGGGACAGAAAAGAGCTCAGTGGTTGCCAGGAGCTGGGGAAGGAAGGGTTGATCACAAAGGGTCGTGGGGTTTTGGGTTAATGGGAATGTTCCATATCCCAACAGTGGTGGCTACACGACCGTAGATATTTGTGAAAACTCATTGATATAAAAACTCATAGTCACTAAACGGGTGACTTTGTCTGTAAATTATATCTCATAAACCTGATTTTTTTAAAAGAAACAAACAAACTTGGAGATGACTGCCTAAAAAATCCTTTATTCTAAGGTCTTTAATAACAGTTAAAAAATGAAACAAAAGCTAACAGTCTTTGGATGTGAAAGGAAAGGGGCGACCTCCCTCTGGGGCCTTCTACATGTCAGACAACCAGCTCACTGCTTTAGCCTATTTTTTAAAATTTTAATTTTCGCACATACGTATAATCCTCACAATAATTCTGCGGAGAAGCTGAAATTGACAGGCTCAGTGTGGCAGATTACATTTTCCAGAACAGCAAGAGATAATATTAAAAATAAATAAAATAATAAAATGCTGTGTGTTAAGCCACTAGGCATTGGGGTGATTTGCTCTGCGGCAGTAGATAATTGGAACACCAGGTCACCAGCCCGAGGCAGCTCATCAGCCAGCGCTGGCGTCTGCATCCCCAGTCTGTTTCCTCTCTCTGTTCTGCCCTGTTCCTGAATCAGGCGTTGCAGGCCCTCGCCTCATACACAGCCACGGACAGAAACTCCAAACGCACGCCCTTCTGGAGAGGCAGGACCCAGCTTCTCTTGGGAGCCACGTGCCAAAGGGGTGCCCGGCACATGGTAGGTGCTCAACAACTCTTGGGCATATAAAGGAAAAGATTCCAGCCCATCCGAGGAGCTGATATCATAGTGAACACGACCCAGGCCCTGCTCACACAGAGACAGCTCTTTAAGGAGGCGATAGCAATAAGCAAATACTGAGATGATTTTAGACACTGAGTGCCAGGAAAAAAATGCACACGGCTCTGACGGGGAGTGGCTGGATGTGCAGGGAGTACGAGGAAGCCCTCTTTGAGGAGGTGACATGTGAACTGACACCTGAAGGATAAAGGGCTGCCAGCTTTGGGCAGGTGAGCATGGGTATTCCTGACAGAGGGACAGTCACGTGAAAAGGCTAAAAGAAGTACAAGTACACACACGCACACACACACACGTGCACATGTACATACGCGCAATTTGAAGATACGAAAGGAAGACACCGAGGTTAGAACAAGCCTCACTTATTCCAGAGCAGAGCAAATGAAACGAACAATACATGATGGCATAGGATAAAGGATAGGGCACTGGTTTAGGAGCTTGGCTTTGCCACTAATTCCCCATGCGACCTTGGGGTGGTCACTTTGTCCCTCTGGGCCTCTGTCCTTCTGGCTATAATTCGAAGGGTTTGGGACAGAATCAGCAGTGTGATGGGGCTGGCTCACACTGGCCAGGATTGTGGTCATCTCTTCCCAACTCCATGCTCAGCGATGTCACATTGATCTGTAGGAGTTAGTCATGGAAGAAGTTTTTACATCATGGAAATTGGCAACACTGTAAATCAGAATCTCTCACTCTTTTTTTTTTGAGAGTTAGTCCCAGAGCACCACTGGACTAGATGGGTGCTTCTCAAGCTCTATTGCTAATGTTTCCTAGCAGCAGAGGAGAGCTGAGAGCTGATACATAACCCAGAAGCCTGGGATCTCAGTATCTTAACAATTTTCCTTAGAATCTCCCATTGTAGTTTTAAAATTTATAGTCAATTCTACCTTCTATACCTCAATGTATGTGTGCTTCTTGCTTCCTCCCACACTCAAAACTCTAAAATTTTATTTTCCTAACTGCAGGAAGCTGTCTTGTTAGTCCTGTGGGGTTTTTCATATCACGCACCCTGCCTCCCTCACACGCACACAAGCACACACGCAGCCTTGCTCCTCGGCTCAGTGTGGCCCCGTGGCCCAGGCTGGCATCGCTTCGTCTCTGCAGGCAGGAGGCCTCCTCCTCTCCCACCTCCCGTCCTCCCTTTCGTCTTCTTCTTCCAAACGCACGGCCCACCCTGACTTGGAATTGAAATGGGCATTGGGTGAGGAGTAAACCAGCCTTCTTAGCTGATTCACGAGGCCCTAGGGCTCAGGACAGAAGTTCTCAGGGTCTGTTTCTGACAGCAGAGCCCAGGCCTGGGCAGAAGACATTGCCCACCCTGTCGTGACAGAGGAGCTGCCAGGTTCCTGCAGGTGCCAGCGTCCTCGTGTGATCCCCCTGCGGACAGAAAGGAGCGATAACTTCCTTTCCCTCTTTCTCTGGAAGTATATGGGCTTAGATCATTACACTGGGGCTTAGTTGGGGAGATCTGTTTTCTGCGGCGCAGACTCTAGGCTACCTCAGGCTTCCTGGCTGACCTTGGACAAATAGTTAAGTTTTGTCTGAGCCTCTTTTTCCATCATCGGCTGCCGCTTACCTCATGGCTGGGGATGGCTGGGTGGATGTCTGGGGCAGCCTTGAAAAGTGGCCAGCAGTATTTCCAAACACAGAGCTGGGCACATGGCCTGTGGTTCCATGCCACTGAGAGAAGGGCAGAGACCCAGCCTCTACAGGATGCCAGACCCTGGGGTGCTAGAACTTTCATCATGGAAAATTCCAGAAAAAAAATTTTACAACGCAATGCCATCCTCCAAAGGACACAGAGATCTCTGCAGACAGGAGGAGACAGCGTGTGGTGGGAATTGGCGTGGGAATGTGGGGAAGGGCACAGTCTGAACATTGAAGGGACCTCCTAGGTCTGTGAAAAAGCCCTCCAATGGTGATGTTATGGAGTCAGTTTTCTCTGCCCGTAAGACCCAACATGAAGGCTGTTCAAGCTAGTTTGTATTCTCCCGGACTTCTGGACTCTGGGAGTGTGGGAGCTGCCACTTGTTCTTTCAGAAATGCCAGCCTGCCAGGTGGTCTCCTTTATTAGGATGCTATCCTCTGAAGGCCCCCTCCCCAGACACCCTCACCACCCCCGCCCCATCCCTTGTGTTTTCACAGGGCTCGGTGCTCATGCAATTCCATGTGCCTTCCAGGCAAGTTAGGGCTGGTCAGAACCCTGGGGCCCGTTAAGTTTTTATTCCCCATTCCCCCTCTCCCAGCCCCTAGAAACCACCAATCTGTCTTCTGTCCCTGTGGATTAGACCTAGTCTCACTATTTTATATAAATGAAGTCATGTGATATATATATCTGGCTTCTTCCACTAAGCATAATGTTTCCAAGGTTCATCTTTGTTAACATATATCAGTACTTCATTCCTTTTTATGGTCAAATAATATTCCATTTATAGATACACCATAATTTGTTTATCCATTCATCTATTGATGAACATTTGAGCTGTTCCCACTTTTTAACGATTGTGAATCGTGCTGCTGTGAACATATATGTGAGTATATTTTTTTGAGCACCAACTTTCAGTTATTTTGAGTATATGCCTAAGGTTGGAATTACTGGGCCATATGGTAATTCTGTTTAACTTTTTGAGGAACATCAAACTATTTTCCACTGAGGTTGAACCATTTTATATTTCCACCAGCAATATATAAGGGATCCAATTTCTCCGCATCCCCACCAACATTTGTTATTTTCTGTTTTGTTTTTCTTTTTTTGACATCATCCTAGTGGGTGTGAAGTGGTAACTTATTGTGGTTTTGATTTGCATTTCCCTAATAACTAGCAATGTTGAGCATCTTTTCATGTGCTTCTTGGCCATCTGTATGTCTTCTTCAGAAAAATGTCTTTTGGATTCCTTTACCCAAGTCCTTTTTAAAAGCAGGATATTTGTCCTTTTGTTGTTGAGTTACAAGCGTTCTTTATATATTCTGAATACCAAAGCCTTATTACATATATGATTTACAAAAACTCTCTCCCATACTGCAGTTTGTCTTTTCACTTTCTAGATAATGTCCTTTGATGTACAAAAGTGTTTAATTTTGATGAAGTTCATTTTATCTAGTTTTTCTTTTCTTGAATGTGCTTTTCATGTCTTATCTAAGAATCTGTTGTCAATTCCAAGGTCACAAAGATTTCCCATGTGTTTTCTTCTGAGGGTCTTATGATTGGTCCATTTTGAATAAATGTTTTATGCATGGTATGAGGTAGGGGTCCAACTTCATTCTTTTGCAGAGACATGTACAATTGTCTGGATACCTTCCTTGACTCTTCACATCAACCCCATGAAAGAAGCAGTGTTATCAACTCATTTCACAGGTGAGGAAACTGAGGTTTCAATAGGTGAAAAATTGCCCAAAGCTGCACAGGTAACATAGTACTGCTAAGACTTGGTCTTGGGCCTGAGTCAGAACCAGTGATCCTGACCTTCATGGCTGATGCCTCTGGGGCCCAGGTCACCTCTCCTCAGCCCCCTGATTTAAGCTGACCCCCCCCCACCCGGGCTGTGGTCAGTCCACATGTGTTGCCAACATCCCTTCTCAGCTGCGCTGGAGCAGCTCTCCTGTCTTGGGGCTTTTCCTGAAACCTTGAGAGGCAGCAAAGTCCATGCACAGGGGCAATTCTGGGAGGTGACACTCTTCCAGGGGGATAAGTCTACATGGTTCCTCTGTGGATAGAGGACCCCGTACCCACCTCATGAAGCCTCTCAATGAAAAATCTTCCTTCCTTTCTTTCTGTCCCTCCCCACACCACACGCCTGCCTGCTGGGATCCCCACCCAGATAAACCACCTGCATCTAAGTCCTTGCTCAGCTCTTCTTTCGAGGAATCCAACTGAGATACCCACCAAAATTCACAGGAGATGCCTCCCACCCTCGCCAACTCCCCTCCCTTCAGAGAGCTCCCCAAGCCCTGGTCTGTCCACATCCACAGGAGGCCCATGTGACCTAGCCCGAGCCACAGCCCCTGCTAACCCCATATGCAACCTGGAGGCCAGAAGGGGTATATTTCACTGTGGCTCTGAGCACATGTACAAGAAAGAATGCAAGTCACCTCTTTTTATACTGATGTTACTAAAACCCAAACAAGTATTCTGCCTCAAGGCACTTCTTTTTCCAAGAATGCACTCCCGGTTGGGCTTCCCCATGAAATCATAGCATCCAAGAGTCCTCCACTCATTGCCCTCATTCTTCCAGATATAGATACATTTTCCTAATGGTGGGGCTTGGACCAAGAGCCTACCTTGAACTCTGCCTCCAGAAACTGAGAGAGGACCACAGCAACCTCTCGACAGCCTAGAGATGTGAGTGGCCACAGCCTAAACTTCCCTGCAGGCTTCGGCCACCCACCACACTCCCCACTCTGCCCAGTGGCACACAGGCTTCCCCTCCAGTGGGCACGACAGCAGAATCCTGACCATCTCCCAGCCCCCACTCCCCTACTCTTCAAAGGCTGCCCATTGTCCAGGCAACCCAAACTGCAAGGGTCAGGGGACAGTGTGATTGAAGGTTAGGAACCAGAGCGCCACATCCAGGTTCATGGTTTGGGGTTATCCAGACAGCTCCCAGACCCATCGCCAACCCCGGAGCCAGGCTGACAGAGTGGGAGGCAGGATGTGAGGATGCTGATTTCTCAGGAGTAGTAACTTGCACAGCTTTTAATGGTTCTCTTAAAAACCTGTCCTGGGTCTTGTTTCCCTTCCCCACACACGGGGACACCCACAGCACTGCGATCCCTTGCTCACCCCTGTCAGACACGAGCGCTACATTCTAGTGGCTCACCTGACACTGAGCTCACTGACATTGACATATTGTGGGGGCTGCAAGGATGTTTGCTGAATGGATTGTGTGTGTGGATCTCATGCACAGGCATAATAGGTGCAGCAGTTCTCAATCTGCCACGCACATGGGAATCACTGAGAAGTTCACAAAGGTACTGAAGCTGGGTCCCACCCCACAGATCCTGAGTTGATTGGTGTGGGTTGGAATTTTTTTTTTTTTT
>VBSM01001118.1:16640317-16651369 GCA_008086735.1 Cheirogaleus medius | reverse complement strand
CCCCCCGCCTCCACAGAGGGGGATGAGAGGGTTCAAGCTGCCGGCAGCTACGGGGGCATCTGATAGTGCAATACAGGAACTATCCCCTTCCATGAGCAGGAAGCTGAAGTGGCCAGTAGTAGCTGTGGCTATTTATATATCTGGTCTGTTTTCCTGTCCCTATGCTGCTGGCTGCTCAGGGGAGCTCCCCACTCATGACACAGCCCTGGTGGGTCTGAAAATCACAACACCCACCTCCACCCTCATCAAGCCACCACAATGGGCATGTGACCCAGGGTGGCCAATCAGAATATTCCATCCTCCTGGACACAGCGATTGGCTCAGGCTAGTCCAATCAAATTCCTCCTTGAGGCTGATATGAGATACTGGAAGAGAAGGTAAAGGAAGCTTGTAAACTAGGATTATAGACTAGGAGGATGGGGTTGTGAATGTCTGACATTTTGTCTGCCATGTGAACAGAGCTTCTGTGTAGAATAAAGGTAAATAGAGGTAAGACGAGATGAGATGATGAGAGAGAGAGCGAGAGCCCACATCATCAGAGCCAGTGGATGCAGCTATACCTGAAGCTGGGTTGCCTTTGGAATCTTGTGGTTATAAGAGTCGACACATTCCCTTTGTGCTTATTTGATTGCATTTCTATCATTTGGTACCAAAAGGGTCCTGACAAGAGGGAGACATCTTCAGTTGTGCCTACCTGGAAGGATTTCTTTTCCTGACAAAAGCCAAGCTGCTCTGTATAACCCTTTCCCCCTGTGCCAGCTCTCTACTGATGGGCACCAGAGGAAAACAATGTCACTTAATTTCCAGCATGGCACAGAGCTAAGCACCAGCTAGTAGAAGTAAAAATAGCTACAGCTATTAATAAATTGGCCAAGACCTTATTAGCGACCTTTGAACAATTGCAGAACAGCAGACAGAAGATTTGAGAAGTCAACAATTAATGTCAAGTGACTTTCTAATGAGGAATTAGATGGCAAGAGAAGAGAATCCAGGAAAACCCAAAATAGATATCCTTTAGCCACAAGGAATAAGAGTTTAATCAATTACTTAACATGGAGAAATGAAGCTATACCCATCTATTTACTAACAAACATTTGCTTAAAGATCTTATCTAGGGTGTTTTTTAACTTGTGTTCCCTCAAAGCAAACCCTGAGGCTAGGATTCAGTTGTAAAGGGTCAGTTTCCATGAGTTACTCAGGCTGACTGTGCCATGGACCTTCTCATCCACTCATTCCATAGTGCTGTTTCAGATGGAATTTACTTGGAAACCCAAGTAATAGTGGCTTTAAAAATGAAAACACAATTATTTCCTAAAATAAGAATGCTGTAGAAGTAACAGCTTTGGGACAGCAGCCAATGACATCAGAAAGAACCATGGATTTTTCCATCATTCCTCCACCACCAACAACTTCAGTGTATGGGTTTGTCATCTTATTATCACCTGTGGTCCCAAGGTGGCTGCTGCAGCTCCAGACATCACAACCACATACGAGGTCAGGAAGCATGGGGGAGAGACATTACAGCTGATGTTATTGAAACTCCTCCCCTATCCCTCCATTTTACCATTTCAGTGAGCTCCAGTAAATTTCCAACTGCCTTTACCTGAAGGCTTTTTCCTAAAACCACAGAAGACTGCTCTGCCCATGACCATCAGGTCAGAAGTGTCAAAAAAATTCATATCTCCCAGGGAAACCCCTAACCATTGATTGGGGGGAGTTGGTATATAAGTACTCTTGTTCCCTCATCACTCTGAGGGATAACTCCAAGGTATGTGATTTATACCTTTTCCAAAAAATGCCCCTGCATGACTAAGCTCCAGTCCCCCACAGTCGTACCTACTGTATCATGCACCTTTTTTAGATATGTTTCCTTCCCTGTCTCACTTCTCCACTCCCCTAGTAGTGTTTCCTGGGATGACGTTCCCAGAAAACGATTTGTCTTGCAATTCTGGTCTCAGGGAATGCTGCGGGGGTGGGTGCAAAGACAGACAGCTCTTCCTTTTACCAAGGAGGGAAAATCTTCCCAGAAATTCCCTAGTAGACTTCCTGTTGGCCAGACCTGGGTCGCCTGCCCCACTTCTGCCTCCCGCTGCCCTGGAGGGGTTGAAACCATGAGCATCTGGCAAAGGGCAGCAGGGCAGTTATGTCTCTGGGAGTTGGGCTCACTGCCCACCCCTCACCCCCAAATCAGGGTTTCGTTAGCAAAATGAACAGTTAGCAAAATGTCCGCCACCTTCATCGGCAACAGCACGCCATCCAGGAGCTGTTCAAGCGCATCTCGGAGCAGTTCACAGCCATGTTCCGGCTCAAGGCCTTCCTGCACTGGTACACAGGTGAGGGCATGGACGAGATGGAGTCCACTGAGGCTGAGAGCAACATGAACGACCTGGTGTCTGAGTACCAGCAGTACCAGGACGCCACGGCCGAGGAGGATGGAGAGTTTGAGGAGGAGGCCGAGGAGGAGGGAGAGTTTGAGGAGGAGGCCGAGGAGGAGGTGGCATAGAGCCATCTGTCACTGGGTAAAGCGCGGAGCGGTGTGAGCTCTTTATTCACTCACAACCTGTTCTGATAGCCATGTCTCACTGTGTGTGCACTTGCTGTTCTTCCTGTCTTGACATCACATGCTGTACAGACACCACCATTAAAGCATTTTCATAGTGAAAAATATATATATATATATATCGCAATGACTGTTAAGTAGGCAACTTATGGGATGCCAGGTTCTGTTCAATAAGTTTTAATCCATGACCGAGATAATAAAGTAGAGGCCATGCTCGGTCAATTTGCAAGGGACGGGAAACCAGGAGAAAGAGCAAGTGTGCAGAAACGACAGAATGAGAAGCCTCAACAGACTCTACAGAGCAGTGGACTGAAAGATTACGACGTAGGTTAGTGGAAGTTAATGTAACAACCTAGGACTAGGGCCAAAAATGAAAACCAACAAAAACAACCACACAAGTGTGAGACAGAAAAGCAGAGGTTTATCGAGAACACACTGACAAGAATATATGGAGTAGTCCCATGTCAGCAATGTGGTGTGGCTGCCGAGCTCCAGCAGGATTACAGGAGCTGTGAACTAAATGTGTGTACCCCCAAGATTCATATTTTGAAGCCCTAATCCTCAATGTTATGGTATTTGGAGGTGGGGCCGTTGGGAGTATTTACAGTTGGATTAGGTCATAAGAGTGGGGCTCTCAAGACAGGATTAATACCATTATTAAAAGAGGAGGAGATGCTAGATCTCTTTCTGCACGATGTGAAGACACAGCAAGAAGGTGGCCCATCTGCAAACCACCCTCACTAGGAACCAAACTGGCTAGCACGTTGGTCTTGGACTCCCCAGCCTCTGGAACTTTGATAAATAAATGTCATGGTTTAAGCCACGCAGTCTATGGCATTTTGTTATAGCCACCTGATCTGACGGAGACAACAGGGTGATCCCATGAAAGCCAGTGTTGAGATGGAGAAAGGTGAAAGTCCTGTTGTCCTTGTCCTGGACTGATCATAGCTGGGGGCCTGGCTCTAGCTGTAGGTGCCACTTGACATAAGCAGCAGCCAAACAGAGCGTGTTTGGAGGAGAGTGGCCCGGATGGAGATAGACCTGGAAGCCACGTGATGGACGAAAAGGCACTTGCTGGAGGGCTGAGGAAATTTGACATAAGGAACAGAAAACTGGAAGAGGACAGTATGGCCATGCTCAAATATTTGTTGTCACCTGGAAGAGACATAAATCTTTATACCACTACAACAATCCCCTAAGACTGTCTCAGTGTTTAATTGGGGAAATAGGAACCTCCTTAGATACTTCGAACAGAAGGAATCTAATACAGGGAATTGGTTACAAAGATATTGGAAGGGCTGCAGGTGCAAACAGGGAAAGGTAAGACTATCCAAAGGTTAATAGCTGCAGGAAGCCAGAGTCAACTCTGGGGCTGGAGGAGTAACAGGGAAAATGGGATGACCCAGAGCCATCAGTTACTGGACTGCTGGAACTGCCAGAGCAGGAATTCAGAAACTTGTATTCATTGTGGCTTCTGCGGGAGGGGCAGTCTGAAACTGAAAGAACAAGATCAGCTTCCCCTTCTGCTGCCTTCTAGTATCTCTCCAGTGTCTCTCATTGACTGAAACTAAGCAGAAGCCAGCTGGCAAGACAGCCTGGGAAATGCCACCTGCAGAGCTCCAGCCCCTTTGGCAGAGAGCAGAGCACAGAGGACAGGAACAGAGCCAAGAGCCAAGGAGTGGTTCATGGTGCAGGGTGGCAGGTGTAGAGAGAATATGTGGTCGAGTGGAAGGAAGGCCGACCAAACAGCCACACTGGACAAGAGAGAGGAACACCCCCCCCCCTTCGGAGCTGCTTCAGCAGAGGTTTAACAGGGGAGTTCTGATGTCTGATGGGTCACTGGATGAGATATTTTATAAGGTCCCTTTAATGCCTGAGAGCTTCGTATTCTAATTATGCATTGTCCACATCTGCCTCTTGTTGCATGGTTTTATGAATTTTGCAGGGGTGTTGATTACGTGGTTCCCATCAGACATGGATCTCCCTGGGAACTGGGCTCACAGCTAACTTCTCGTGCCATTGCCTCCAGCCTCTCGGTGCAGCCTTCATTAATGTTCTCACCAGGGGATTATTAACAGTTCCACTCTGCTCTTGAAATGTGCCCAGGGTCTTAAAGGAAAGATCCCTTCCAGAAAATGGACAGGCATCCAAAATAAATCATCCAGAAAAATAAAACCTCTTTCCCCAGCACAAAAGAAATTTAAGAGCTCATTAGCCTTAGGAATAAATAGTATTTGCTAATGTGTGAAGCCAGTAGGCAGAACCATAAATATTCATGAGCATATTCCAGAAATGAAGGTGCCTGAAACCTTCTTTTAGGTACTGCCCATTTAGGGGAAAGGTATATTAACTATTATCAGGCCGATTGGCCCAAAATGATCTAACAATGGGATTTCTGGCAGTTTTGTTGGAATTAGCACCATGTTCTGATGCAAGTTAATTGCTGGTGAAGGCCATGGGAAAAACCAGCCAAACTACTGATTGCAGATCGGAAGCCTGGATCCAGGAGACATCCAGGTAGTTTTCTGAATTCTACTGGCCCCACCCATACTTAATAATAATTTGCTATTCCATTCCTCCACCATATGCGCTAACTAAATGCAGAAAGTCCCAAAGGAACCAAAGCAACACAGTGAAGGGTATGGAGCAGAGTGTGCTAAATGTCTGATTAGGGACCTCCTGGGCCTCATAGACCAAGCCTTGAGTTCTTTCCCTCCTGGTGTCTTTTGGTTTTTTTTTTTAAGGGTTGGGTTAAGTCAGTGGTTCTCAACCTTGACTGCACATTAGAATCACCTTGGGAGTTTTAAGTATCGTGTTATCCAAACCTCACTTCCAACTACCACTTACCACAGTCTCGGGGGACACACCTGGCCTCTGTCTTAAAACACAGGTGAAATTACTCAGGTGCTTTCAATGTGCAGCCAAGGTAGATGTGGTTCCCAAGATGCTGCCATCAGCTCCCACCCTTCCAGACATGCCTGTGATTCCCACAGTAAGAATGGGAGTCTGTTTTCTACCCTCTTGAATCTGGGCAGAAATGACACATGCCCATTCCAGTCTAGCTTCTAAGAGAAGTGGAAGTTTCTGCAGGAGGTGGGGCAATGGGCCAAAGGGACCCCCGTCTGTCCAGGTAGATGTGGATCATCAGGTGGACCCTTCCAATCCAAACAGGTATTTGCTACATTTTTAATTTTGCTACAAATATTAATAATTTTTGTATGTCATGTTATAATTCATTGAGTTCCTGCTCCCACTTGGTCATTTTGATAATATTAGAAAGCAAATATGATCAGCAGTACACTTTGCAGAAGAGGAACCTGAAGGCTCAGAGAGGTTGCATGACTTTGCCCAGATGGCATAGCCAGTAATAGAGAAACTGGGAATTAAGTCCAGGGCACCAACTCTACTACAGGGCTCTTTCTGCTGTACCATCTCTCTGTTTTGGGTGGGTGGGGAACACATTTGGAGGACATCTTGGTCCATTTTGCGTTTCTACAAAAGAATACCTGCGACTGGGTAATTTATAAACAAAAGAGATTTATTTGGCTCACGGTTCTGCAGGCTGTACCAGGAGCATGGCGCCAGCATCTGCTTCTGGCGAGGGCTTCAGGGAGATTGCTATCAAGGAGGACGGCGAAAGGGGAACAGGCGTGTCCTATGGTGAGAGAAGGAGCAAAAGAGGGAGGAGGTGGTGCCGGCTCCTTTAAACAACCAGCTCTCTAAGTGAAGTATCCCAAAATTAGAAAAACAAGCACCACATGTACTCACCAGTAAATTGGTATTAACGGATCAACACCTAAGTGGACATATAGGAATTACATTTATCAGGTGTCAGGCAGGTGGGAGGGGGGAGGAGGGGATGGGTATATACAAACATAATGAGTGAGATGTGCAACGTCTGGGAGATGGTCATGCTTGAAGCTCTGACTCGAGAGGGGAGGGGGGCGTGGGCAATATACGTAACCTTAACATTTGTACCCCATAATATGCTGAAATAAAAAACAACAACAACAACAACAACAACCAGCTCTCAAATGAACTCATACAGGGAGAACTCACTCATTACCTTGGGGAGGGCACCACGCCATTCACAAGCCCTGTAGTAGAGTCGGTGCCCCTGGACTTAACTCCCAATTTCTCTATTACTGGCTATACCATCTGGGAAAATCATGCCCCACATCGAACATTGGGAATCAAATTTCAACTTGAGACTTGGAGGGGACAAATATCCAAACTATATCAGAAAATATAGTAGAAACTGCTGGTTGTCCCATAATATCAATTTTCCCTTTGTGGCCTGTTAATAGAACCCTGATTTTACTCAAGAAAGACAATGTATCCAGCTAAAACCAAATTTCCCAATCTTCTCTTACAGCTAGGTATGGACATATGACTAGTGAGATGTGAACCTTAGTCTTGTATGGGGATTCCAGAAAGCCTGTTTCAGAGCTACCTGTCTCAACTGAGAGAAATACCCCTTTTGCCTCACCTCCTTCTTCCAGCTTGTAGCTCGTCCAATGGCTGGAGCTCCAGCAGCTACATTGCACCATGAGGACACCTCGAGGTAGAAGCTACTTGCTGCAAACAATGGAGCAGAAAGATGTAACAAGCTTGGGTCCTGCCCTGGATTGCCTACTTCTAAACTTCTTAAGTTAGAGAATAAATGCTTGGGGACGTAAGCCACCACTTTTGAGGATCCCATTACAGCCAACTGCAATTTCAGATTTACAAAGTTTACATAATTGATTATTCTGAAATCTAATGGAAGTTCCATTTGACGGTACAAATTGCCCGTAGTACACTAAAAGCCTGTTTTCCATGACAGTGGCTTTAAAGTGATGCCTTGACTCCAGCAGCCATGCCTACCTCACAGGAGGAAACGGTCCGTCCGACAGAGTGGATGCGTAGTAGATATTTGTTAGATGGACAAAGACTTTTATAGACACCAGTTGTACCCATTTCTAGTAACCACATCTCTGTTCCCTGGCATCCTTTTAAAGACTTGAGAAATACATCACCAGAGTGACCTTGGTTGACCCACAGAGAGTAGGAAGCCCAGCTATATGTTCCAGAGATCAGCCCAGCCCTATTCCCCTAGTGACCTTATCTCCTGTCTCCTCTGGTGGCCTTCATTTGCCTTTGCACTTGATGTCATGTAAGGTGAGGTTTTAAAGATGCTTGCATGATCTGCCCTCCTGCAATTTTCCATGACAAGAGCTTGCAGCAGACAGTCACTGCCCTTTGGCTTGGGCTCCAGAGTGAAGTCATATGGAACAGCCTGAACCCAACCAGCATCCTGGCGTAGACAAACCCAGATAAGCCCACTCTAGATCAGCCCCCTGGAGCCAGCCCACAGTCTCATGAGGGTGAAATGAAAAGCTTGTGGATGTAAACCACTAAGCCTGTGGGGCTGCTGGTTATGCAGCATCATCACAGAAGTAACTGACTAATACACCATCTGTTCTGAGAGCCACATGAGAAACTGAATGTCATCCTTCACTCATGCCTCTCTCTCATAACTAACTGCCAATCCCAAAGTCCTAAATATTCCTCACAGCTGCCCCATCCTCTCCAACCCCTCTCCTCTGCCCTAGTTCAGGGCTCATTTCTCTTGATTAGAGTGGCCTTCCTGCCTTTAGACTGGCCCCCTTAGGTCCACTCTGTCTAGCGTAGCCCCCTGTGTGGGCTTTAGCTTAGGGAGTATCCCCGGGTCTTAAGAAGGGGCCTGTCCAGGGGTTTCCATATGCACATGTCATTCCCCTTCCTGGGAGACACTCTCCACCCTGAACTTGACTTAGATCCAGCTTTCCCTTTACTGAGTCGGTCGCTTTCTCCCCCTAACTCCCCACATCCAGGCTGGGAGTCTTTCTGGGTGCTGCCTGATCAAGCACCCTAGGCTGTTCTTTAGGACACTGTCAAAATTTGCCTATGTCTCCATTGGTGGGAAGGTAAATTAGTCCAGCCAATATGAAGACTAGTATGAAGGTTCTGCCAAAAACTAAAACAATAATTGCATATATTTATGGGGTACGATATGATGTTTTGCTATATGTATACATTATAGAATGATTACATCAAGCTAATTAACATATCAATCACTTCACTTATTTGTCAATTTTTTTTCTGGAGTGAGAACATTTTAAATCTATTCTTTTAGCAATTCTGAAATATATGATTTCAGAATCAAAAACTAAAAATAGAACTACCATATGATTTAGCCATTCCACTTCCTGGTATATATCCAAAAGAATTAAAATCAGTATGTCGAAGGGATAACTGCACTCCCTGTTCATTGCAGCATTATTCACATAGCCAAGATATGAAATCAACCCCTGTCCATCAACAGAGGAATAAAGAAAAAGTGGTATATATACATGAAGAAGTACTATTTGGCCTTAAAAAAGAAGGAAATCCTGTCATTTGTGACAACATGAACGAACTTAGAGGACATTATGCTAAATGAAATAAGCCAGGCACAGAAAGACAAATAGTACAAGATTTCACTTATTTGTGGACTCTAAAGAAGTTGAACTCACAGAAGTAGAGAGTAGAATGGTGGCTCCCAGGGGTTGGGGTGGGTGGGGCTTGAGCCAAGGGTACAAAGTTCCAGTTAGACAGGAGGAAAAAGTTTTCAAGATCTTTTACACAGCACGGAGACCATAGTAATAATAATGTATCATCTATTTCAGAATTGCTAAAAGAATAGATTTAAAATGTTCTCACTCCCAAGAAAAAAAATTGACAAATAAGTGAAGTGATTGATATGTTAACTAGCTTGATGCAATCATTCTATAATATATACATATAGCAAAACATCATATCGTACCCCATAAATATATGCAATTATTGTTTGTTAATTAAAAATTATTTTAAAACAACACACATAAAATTGCCTGGGGCTTGCCTGGCTGTCCCGTGAACTGTGAGCTCTCTGAGGGCAGGGCCTGAATAGACCGTGCACACATTTGCAGCCCAAAGGCCTGAGCCCCAGTTAGGAAAGGCGCAGGCTCTTCGTGTCCCTTGTGGGAGGAGGGGGTTGGCCTACACGCTGGGTCTGACTAGGAAACTCAGGCAGGAGGGGAAGGCATGCAAGCGTGGAAGAAATAGCAGGGTGAGAAGGGGAAAGAAAGAGGGAAGGAAAGGGGGGGCAGGCGAGGAGGAAAAGAATCAGGAATGTAAAGACGGGGCATGAGGAGGGAACTCAGGAAAGAGGAGGCGGGCGCAGGCAGGAGAGAGGCCTGCTTCCTTGTCTCTCGCCTTGCAGCTCCCCCCTCCCAGATCCCCCCCAGACTGGCTCAGGCCATGTGTGCAGTTGGCTTGTGACTCCAGTTCTGGTGCCAGAAACACAAACTGGAGAGTGGGAGCGGCGTGGGGCCCAGACGGGGCGAGCGGGGCCCCAGGGTGCGTGGGACTCAGGGCGGGCCCTCCTCCCAGCTGCCCCAGAGGCAGGCCAAGAATTCCAGAAACCTTAGGCCTGGAGAAGGGAGAAAAGGAGGAGGCCCAGGCTTGGGGTGACCTCAGGGAAGCCCCAGAGGCCTGCCAAGGTGCAGAGGGCTGAGCTGGGGCAGGAGGGGCTCCAGGCCAGCCCCGCTGTGCATCAGAGCTGTGCGGGAAGGGCTGTGCTTGCCGGGAATGCGGTGGCAGGGCCCACATCTGGAGCAGGTCAGGACGCAGAGGATTTTGTCCCAAAGGGGACTCCTGGGAACTTAGCCTGGGGGCACACCTGGCTGAATCACCTGGGGCAGGGAGGATGATGGTGGAAAGGACACAGTCCCAGGCCCCACCTGGAAACTGATTCTCCAGGGCTTGGGGGCTGCAAGTTATATTTTTTTAAAAAAGATTCACAGTAATTCTGAGAGGCAGCAAATTTGGGAACCATTGATCTAGATCGGGAATCAGCAAACTTTCTCTGTGAAGAGCCAGATGGTAAATATTTTAGGCTCTGCAGTCCATGAAGGTCTCTGTTTCAACTACTCAAGTCTGTCTTTGTAGGTGATACCTTAAATGAATGAGCATGGCCATATCTCAATAAACCCTTTTGTAATTGAATTTCATAGATTGTTGAAATTTGAATTTCATGGAATTTTTATGTCATGAAATATTATTCTTCTTTGGATTATTTTCCCCCAACCATTTAAAATGTTAAAAACTATCCTTACCTCAGATCAAGTGGTGGGTAGGCTTTGGCCCAAGGGCTGTAGTTTGCCAACCCAATCTGGGCCAGTTCTGCTATAAAGAAATCAGTGTAGCAGTTGAGTGTTTAGAAAGTTTTAGAGCAATTTGACACTGCTGTGGCACCCAAGCAAGTGTCTAGTGGACTTGACACAGCCCAGGTGGGGTGACAGTGAACCCGCATGGTCAATAGCACATAACATGCTCTATCCTGGTCACACGTGGTCAGTGATGAGTTAAAAATTTTTAAAAACTGGTCTTTTACCCCAGAAGGTTTGAAAAGTAGTGTTCTAAATTATTCCTTTGACCCCAGGAAGGAT
>VBSM01001118.1:16622729-16638399 GCA_008086735.1 Cheirogaleus medius | reverse complement strand
TGGGCTTTTGCTGGGTTATAACAAACCTTCTCTCACTTCACATCCAGCTCTGCTTCCCCAACCTTCTCTAGAGGGCCTTCTGGAATCTTCTTTTCCATGGCAGCCCTGGCTCCTGCCTGCACAGGACAGTTTGAGCAATCTATCCCAGGATTTCCTGTATTCTCCTCCCCACCCCAAGACATGTAGGGGCTGCTGGCAGTGCCCGCCTGGACCCTCAGGCCACGCCACGCCAGGGATCGAGCGCTCACCCCCAGCCGCCAGCCCCTGAGCCCACTTCACCACTCGCGGGTGTAGGCGTGCACCGCCCTGTCCCACAGAAATGCCCACCCCTCAGCCCTTAGGGGACTAACTCCCAGGCACATCCCAGAGTCCCCGGCGCGCCTGAGCCTTGGTGGCCCGCGGTGGTAACTGATCACTTCCACACTCTCTATTGGCTGCCCTCCCCACATCCTTACCAATACTTCCCAGATCGCCTCCCAAATAAACTACCCTTAAAATCCTTGTTTCAGGGCCTGTTCTGGGAAAATCCAATCTAAGACTAAAGCCCTGAACAATTAACCTTAGGTTGGATTCTGGGGGAATTGAAGACTAAAGCAGCACAAGGAAAGTTCTAGAATCAAGTGAGCAATGTGTGATTAAGATGGGGGTGGGGCTCAGGAATGATAGTAAGAGGAGTTAAATTAAAAAAAAAAAGGATGGGGAGGCACATCTTTTGAAATTCACAGAGAAGATGGTCTGAGTCCTTTCTCAGTGAAGGAGCCCAGATGCTTCTCTGTGGGGTTTGGAGCCGATCATCTAGGAATTCCCAAGATTCAAGGGATCCCTGAGGTTCAAATATATTATATATACTTTTAGACACTCAGATTGATCATCATGTCACAGACTTGGCCCACATTCCTTCCAAATAATAGCCTTGGGGATTGAAAGGAGCGAGAGAAGGTCACACATTTCTCCCTCAGGAGATCAGTGTCACCACCCTCCTCCAAGAGCGGCCTGGATCCTAGCAGAGGGTGGCCCTGTCTAGGGGTGCTGAGCTCTTAGGGTAACCAGCCCTTGGAGTACCCAGTCCATGGGGTACACAACCTGTGGGGTACCCAGCCTATGGGATACACATCCCTTTTGGTGCCCAGTCCAAGGGGTGCCCACCCTGGGACCCAGGTATTATCCATTGATCTTGGCCCTGTGTCAAGTTAGGGCAGCCCCCCAAGGAGACTTGGTGAACACCCAGAGCTCATGGATCCTGTGGTTTGGGGTGGGGCCGTGGGCTGGGATCATGAGGAGGTAAGAGGAGCCTCAGCCCCGCCTCTAGTCCCCGTGCAGGAGGAGTTGGCAGGCTGCCAGTGCCTTGTCCCCTTGCCACAGAGAGACAGCCCCTTGCTGTCTGCTCCTCTGCCTGGTGAGGCCAACACCCTCCCTGTGCTTGGCCGGAGTCCCATTGTCCCTGCACCCCCAAAGCACACCAAGCTGACAACACAGTCCCCAGAACATCCACGGCCCAGGGAGAGCAGCCATCCTCTGGTGGAAAAGGAAGAACTCTAAAATGTCCTCACTGGCTGCATTCCGTTGCTTCTGGAAAAGCACTCACAACCAATCCATTCCTGAGTGGAAGATTTCATCCGTAAATGCTAGTAACAGCCCCAAAGGCTGAATCGCACGGCCAACAGTTTCCTCTCCCTGCAGAACCAAACTGTTATGTCTGATGCCTGGTTGACTTTTCTGGGCTGCTCCTTGCAGTGTTTCAGCACTCAGCCCTCGGGGGACGGCTGGTCTGCAGCGCAGCTGTCTTGGAGCTGGAAGAGTCAGGTGAGGTGTTTGGTGTCTGGGAGAGAGAAGTGCGTCCTGCTCTGTTTACCTGACTGTACGAGGCCTCTGTTCCCTCCTTGCAGCGTCCACTGAGCACGAAGAAAACGGAGCCTGGTAGTTCACTGCCTAGCTGATTGAGCTGTCTTGGTCTTTAACTTTTAATTTTAAATTAGTTCAATTTTAGATTTAGAGAAAAGTTGTAAAAACCAGTGCATTATATTCCTTAGCCCATTTCCTCTGATATAACCACAGCACAATTACAAGAAATTTAGCATTAGTGAGTTAACATTCGTTAATTTAACAGCAGACTTTATGTAAATTTCACCCATTCTTCCAAAAATGTCCTTTTTCCGTTGAGAATTTGATCCATGATCCCACGCTGCACTAGTTATTACGTCTTAGTCTCCTCTGGTTTCAACCTTTCCTTGTCGCTGTTGCCTCTGACACTTTTGAAGAGGGCTCGTCAGTTATTTTGTAGAATGCCCCTCAAATTGGGTGTGTTCAATGTCTTCTCATGATCGGAGAGAGGGCATGCACTTTCGGCAAGAATACCATTAAAATGATGTGTGTCCTCACCATATCAGTATGTTTATTACTGGTGATGTTAACCTTGATCACTTGGCCAACTTGAGGTCTACCAGATTTCTCCACTGTAAATGGAATGACATAATATGTACTCGCTGATGCTTGACTTTTCTTTTTCTCAATATCAAGTTTTTGAGATTCATCCATATTGCTGGATATACTGTTTGTTCCTTTTCATTGCTTTCGAGTATTCTATTGTGTTAATACACCACCACCACCACTCTACCTCTAGGATAGGTGGGGAACATCAGCTGTCTTTCCCGCCACTGTCTATAGCAATACTTGGATTGGTACCACGAGTACAGTTGTACAGTGCACAGCATGTACAGCTGAACATGACAGCCTGGAATCCAAGGACTGCATGAATCACAATGCAAGTTCTGAGATTTCTTTACCCCCAGGGGATTCTACTGCCTGCTACTATTTGGGAAAACTCAGGGTGAAGTCCACACTCTAGCAAGGCAGTATGGTGTAGTGGTTATGAACATGAGTCCTAAACTCTGATTCTGTTCTTGCCACTCACGAGCCAGGTGACTTTGAGCAAGTTACTTCTTCACTAGAGCTGCTCCATCAGGAAAATGGGTGTGATGATGACAGTACCTGTCCCATAAGGCTACTCCAAAGATAAAATAAAATTTAATTAGAAGAAAGCCTTTAGCATAGTATCCAGGATATAATAAACACTCAACAAATATTGTATGGTTAGTAACATCATTGTTGATTTTTATTGATTTATTATTTATTTGTTATTATTAATATTATAATACTCCTCATTAGCTTTGCAGCCTTTGTCTCTGATGGCATGGTTTGAGTGAGAACATATCCCCAAGAACTGCTAGCAAATAGAATTCTTGTGCCTTTTGGTCCTGACCTAAATGGTCCAGGGTCACTAACAACACTCACAGGTCAGGTGTGTTATTCAGGGTTCTCCAGAGAAACAGGACTAACAGGATGTGGGGGACAGGAAGAGAGAGGATTTATTTTAAGGAATTGGCGGTGGAGTCCAGACTCGGCAGGGTGGGCTGGCAGGCTGAGACCCAGGGCCGAGCCGAGGTTACAGCTCTGATCTGCAGGCAGAGGGAACTCTGCCTAGGGGGTTAGGTCTCTTTTCTCCTAAAGCCATCAACTGACCAGATGAAATCTGCTTTCCTCAAAGTCTGCTGGTTTCAATGTTAATCTCATCTAAAAAATACCTTCACAGCAACATCTGGACTAGGGTTCCACCAAACATCTGGGTACTGTGGCCTAGCCATGTTGACACATAAAATTAACCGTCACAGTGGGCTACAGTCTGTGGTCCCCATTCACCAGCAGGAATTGAAAATTTGAAATCCCTATAGCTGCCCATGTGGTGATGTAGGTGAGGGGCTTCCCTCCTTGCTGGAGGAGTGGGGAGATGACCTGGGGGTCCCAGCGTCACTGATTCAGGGGGTCCATGCTTGACCAGTCCACTGTCACATGGGCATGTGGCATCTCAGGAGTGCCAGACGTACCAATGTCTTCAAAAAATGCTGAAATCTGTATTTCTAGGTGAAATGTCCTATTTCTTTAATATTGGCAGCTAATTAAATTTTCTAAAACACGTGCAAGACAAACGCACACATCCAAGGGTGCGACGTGCCCTGTGGCAGCCCGTTTGCAATCATGGCCTACAGGATCTCACTGAATCTGGCAGCTTCCGTGTTTTATTTATTCATAGAGCTTCTAGTCATGAAAACTGCCCTTTTGCAGAGTCTCTGCAGATCCAGAGCAGTGCTTCTCACACGCTAGCACGGATGGGAACTGCCTGGAGGCCTGTGGAAACACACCTCCGATGCAGCGAGTGTGGAGCAAGGCCTGAGACTCCGCATCTCTAACTAGTCCCCGGCTGATGCTGACACGCCGGTCCAGGGATCAGACTTTGAGAACCGCTCGTCTAGAGGGAAAAAGAGAACACGAGTAGGTAGTGAGGAGATGACACGGGGGCAAGACAGGGCAGAGCCTGCAGGAGAAGGGGATGGAGATCACCCTCTCTGAGATCACAGAGTCACACCCGGGCTACTGCTTTGGGTCACCACCGTTCTCGGTCCTGCCTGCTTCCCCTTCTGAGATCCTGCTCCTCATGTCTCCGTAACCCGAGTCTGAATGGGGAACCCAGCGGTGGAGGCGGTCCCTGTAAGGAGGTTTACCCAGGAATGACACCCCGAGGCCAAGGGGCCTGAGAAGGAGTCTTCCTGTTTCATTTTTGTAAAAGATAATATGGATGGTGGTGACAGCTGCTCAGCAATGTGAGTGTACTTAAAGCCACTGAACTCTACACTTAGAAATGACTGAAATGGTAAATTTTATGTTGTATGTTTTTACTACAATAAAATGTGTGTGTGTGAGTGTGTGTGTGTGAGTGTGTGTGTGAGTGTGTGTGTGTACACAGAGAGAAGGAAGAAACCCTTGAGCTCAGCCGGGCACTCTGCAGGGAGCAGACTGAGGTCCAAGGAGGTCACCTTGTTTATGGAAACCCTCTCCTGCAGGCTGAATAGTACCTCTCATCCCCCAAAATATGTTCATGTCCTAAATCCCAGAACCTGTGGATGTGATCTTATTTTGGGGAAAAAAGGACTCTGTAGACATAATTAAGTTAAGCATGTCAGGATGAGATCATCTTGGATTATCCAAGTGGGCCCTAAACCTAACGACTAGTGTCCTTATGAGGGACACGTAGAGGAGAGACTCGTGAAAGAGAAGAGGAGAGGCTGCATGACAAGGAGGCTGAGAACGGATTGATGCGGCCACAGGCCAAGGATGTCTGGGGCCCCCAGGAGCGGAAGGAGGTAAGGAGAGACTCTCCCTGGGGCCTTGGGGGGAGCACAGCTCTGCCAACAACCTGATCTTGGACTTCTGGTCCCAGAGCGGCGAGAGCATCTGTTGTCATAAGCCACCCAATTTGTGGTAGCTTGTGGCAGCAGCCTGGGAAAAGAATACCCTCCATAAGTGGCTGAAAAATGAAGGGAGGAGGAGAAGAAGGTGCTTCTGGAGGTGACAAGTACTGTAGAAAGAGATTCTCCCCAAGCCGGCCTCCCCAGCGATGGCGAGGGAGTCACCTTCGTATTCCCAGGCCGAGGCTGTCGTCTCATAACTCCTCTAAGCTCTCGTCCCCAAGTCACTGGACTCAGCTTTCGCACGGCTCGCTGGAAAGCTGGCTGGGAGCACAGCTCCTGCCTCAGAGCAGCCGCCCCGTGTCACCCCACTCCTCTACGAGGCCACTCCCTGGTGGGCTCGGTGGCACCCACAGGAAAAAGAGCGGTGAATCCCACAGAACTCCTGCTCGAGTGCAGCGGGGGGAAGGCCTGCCTCTGCTGACCCAGCCCCCCCACGTGGAAGGCCATCAGCGGCGGCAAGGGACACCCCAGCTCCCCTGCAGGGAACAGGCTTTTCCCAATGCCTGCCCCTGCCTTGGCTGGTTTGGGTCTAGGAGAGGCTTCCTCCGAGGCTGAGGGACAGAAAGCCAGAGCTCTCTCCAGATGCTCGTGGCTGTGGCGGCAGCTGGGTCTCCCCACCATCCAGGGCACAGACCCGGGTCTCCACGGCCAAGCCAAGATGAAATTGGTCTTCTCTGGGCTCAGCCAGGCCGAAGCACCCCCTCTGAATTAGGAGGGGCCCCAGTGCCCGTGTCAGAGCAGACGCTCACAGTGACCAGAACATCCAGAAGAATGAACTCAAAACTGTTCACAAATGCCCCATTCTCCACTCTCCAAAGGAGGCTGTCAGCAAACAAATGTGCAAGCTGCTGGCTCCTTCCCGAGCCTTCTGCGAGGAGACAATACCCTGGCAACTCCACTCCACACATTCCTTCTCGCCCAGACGCGGTTTACCTCATGCACTCAGAATTTCCTACTAAGAGAGGAAAAAAAGTGATCTCAAGTCCATCTCAGGAAACGTGGTCTCTGGCCAAAGAGAGGCAACAGTATGAGAGGACAGAGCTCCCTGACACGCGGCTCCCCAGAAGGCTGGAAAACCTTGGGGCTTCAAATCCATAGCCCCCTACCAAAACTACAAAACCAAACCTGATTTTGAAAAGAATTTCCCACCTCCAAACTTTCTGCTTCTCTTTGATTCTTTCTCTAAATTATAAGCAAATGTCTTTTGAATTTTTCCTTTGGCCAGGAGATACTCACCTCCCTGGGAAACACCTTACAGCACCTGGCCTGTGACCTGTGCCCTGGCCATGCAGCCAGAGCCTCTGCCAGCCAGCAGCAAGGCGACAGACCCCTTGGCATGGAGTTGAGCTGCAGCCTGCAGTGTGGAATGTGGTTCTTGGGTCAGAGAAGCCCAGGATGAGCCTCCTCCTGCCACTGGTCTCAGCCTCCTTAGTAGCTCTTCATCAAGAGTCAGTTGGGGGCACTGAGGCACTGACTCTCCCTCCTAGATGGTCCCATGACTGGCCCCTCTCGTCCCTGGAGTCCTTGCATCCAGTATTCTAGCCATGTGCCAGGCTCTGCAGCCTCCTGCCTTTGGCCCAAGTTGGGAATGACTTTGAGATGGTAAAATACTAAAATCTGCTTCTCCTCTTAGCCTGTCCGCCTCCATCTCCACTCTTCTCTGGGCAATACTTTGGAAGGGTCTCATGTAGTGCCCTGGCTCAGTCATGGTCAACTTTGTGGCCAGTCCTGGGTCAAGAGTCCAATGGTGGCCCATATAACGTCTGTCTGAATGCTTAAACATTGTAAATCAAACAAATGAGCTGTTCGGTAAAGTAAGTTCCATGCTCCTACTTTGACATGGATGCCTTCATGAGACTCGGGAGCTATATTTGAATTCAGAGTTCATGGGTCCTGCAGAGCTCCACTCTAGAATGCGGCAGGGTAAGAAGAGCTCACGCAGGCCACAGCCTGGCCCCTGCCTGCACCCAGAAATTTTGTCTAGCATGGCAGGGGCCAGGCATGTGTGTACACAGACACCAGCCCAGAGTCCAAGCTTCATTCACATTCCCACAAAGAGCTGTCCCTTAGTAACTCCTGCACCTGCGTGCTCTAGTCTCAGGTCACCTTTGGGGGATACACCTAGAAAGGAGACCTACATGGGCCCTGGGAAGAGGCTCCATGACTTTTGGGATTTTCTAATCCAGGGACCCAGGTACATGGGTGTGGTCCAGAAGGGTCCCCAAGGCCCTCGGGCTCCTCCCTCCTCCTGTGGGAAGGAGCGCAGCCAGAGCAGGCCCCCAGAGGGGCCCTCTAAAGAACAGGGTGCAGGAAACAGTCTAGAGCAATACTGCTGTGACCTTGGGACATCTTGTCAATGAGTTCATCTCCTTGGGCTGCCATCACAAGTTATCACGGACTGGGTGGCTTAAGCAGAAATTTATCCTCATGGTTCTGGAGGCTGGAAGTCCAAGATCAAGGTGTCAGTGGAGTTGGTTTCTCGTCTCTTTGGTTTGTCTTCCACCTGTGTCCTCGCAGGGCCTTCTCTCTTTGCGTGTGCCCTCCTGGTGTCTCCTCCTCTTCTTATAAGAACACCAGTCATACCGAACTAGGGCCCCATCCTTATGACCTCTTGAACCTCAACTACTCCTCTAAAGGCCCTGTCTCCAATCGCAGTCACAATACGTTTAGGGCTTCAACATGTGTGTTCTGGGGGGCACACAATTCAGTCGGTAACACTCAACCTCTCTAAGCCTCAGTTTTCTCATCTGTAAAATGGAGATGATAAGCCTTGCTCCGTGGAGGTGGTATGAATAGCGACTGGAATAAAGCAAGTGCAATGTCCAGTCCAGTGGCTGAAACATAGTAAGTTAGCTCTGCTACTGCGTAACAAGTGACTCCAAAGCTTTAGTGACCTAGAACACCCACCATCCTTCTATCTCTCACAATTTTGTGGATTGAGAATCTGGGCCAGGCTGAGCAATTTTTCTGTTTCTTGTGGCACCTTGGACAATCCCTTGGTGTCCGGCAGACAAGTCGGCTGGTTTGAAGGAGCTTCGCTCACAAGTCTGGAGCTTTGGTGGGGACAGCGGAAGGCTGGTCTCAGCTGGGACTATCTACCTATTCCACACGTGGCCTCTTCAGCATGACCAGCTCAGGGTAGTCAAAGTCCTTACCAAGGTCAGGGCTTCCGGAGCAGGAGTCCCAAGACAGGAAGCGGAAACTGCCAGGCAACTAAGGCCTGGGCCCACAAACTAGGATAGCAGCACCCCCGACACTCTCTACTGGCTGGGCCGCCACAGAGCCTCTCCCAGTTCAAAGGGAGGGGACATATACCCCATATCTCAATGAGAAGAGTAGCAAAGAAAGTGTGGCCATCTTTCATCTGCCATGGCATCCAGGACATATTAACTAGTATAATTTTTCAAACATGGAAGGTAAAAAAAAAAAATGAGAGGATGCAAGACTGGCAGGGCCCTTTTGGTCTCTGATAACTGAAATAGAAAAGGGTTATTTTTAGTACTCTGAGGTTCAGACCCTCCCTCCTCTCTCCTCTCACCTGACCCTGCTACCATACCCATCCCACGTCCCATTTCAGGGACCCTTGCCTCATGCAAGTCAATCCTCCAACTAAATTGAAGTTCCTTATGAGCCCAATACATGCCAAGGGGCAGCTAGTGGGAAGACAGATGGTCTTGCAGAGGGTCCTTGCCCTCCCTCATGAAGCTCACGGTGCAGTCAAGGGAGCAGGGAGATGTGCAGCAGTGTGCTGATAAGCCAGCTCTCCTGGGGCTGCTCTGTAACATTTGCTGATTTCCCTGGCACAAATCCGCCATGGTTGATGTCAAACTGCCAAAATGACTTCCATGACCTGGAGTTGGGAAGAGATGCACAAAATCAGCTCTTGCAAGCTGGTATGTGCTGGCTCCAGCACCCCACGGACGGTTTCCAAAGATGGAAACTCAAGATGGGATATGGCCAGTTCCAAGAACAAGTTGCAGGGGAGACCATGACTGGTGGGGACAGAAGGAGAGGAGGTACCTCCTGAGAAAGGTGACATTTGGGATGAGCCTTGGAGGACAGGGAGAGATGACTGAAGGGGGACATTCCACAGGAGGAGCAGCTTAAAAGAAGACCCGGAGGTGGGGAAAGCCCAAGGTATATCCAAGAACAGCGAGAGTCAGGGTTTGGGGCGGACGATACACAGAGAGGAAAGGTTACAGATCTGGCTGGAAAAGGCAAGGTGCACTCCAAAGCTGGAGAGACCTAAAAGCAAAGCTACAGTGTTAATACTTAACCTACCGGGCAATAGGGAGCCACGGATGGCTTTTGTGCAGGGACTGACATGATCTCGAAAGAGACGGCACTCTGTTACCCAGGCTAGAGTGAGTGCCATGGCATAGAGGGGAGGATAGAAGCAGAGTGAGCCCAAGAAGTGGGATGACCTGATAGGGGAGACAAGCTTGGACTGAGAGTGGGACATGGAGGGAGGACCCAGCTGCTCAGAGAGGCTCCAACGCGGGAGATGACAGAGGTGCGTGTAACGCTGCTGCAAGGCTATGAGCTGGGGGATGTGGGATGATTTTTTAGTTTGCTCAGAGGAAGTATTCTCCCAGAGAAATCAGAAATGTTAATGGTCAATTTTTAAAAATGTTTTGGTCCTCCAAACAAACGTTCTCCAGTGGCAACTTCCTGGGGAGAATTTGGAGACTGGGGACTTCTCTGAGACCTTCTCTCCAGAAAACTGTCCCCTGCAGCCACCACACAGCTCTGGCATCATTCCCAGACCCCAGTCAGGCCCCAGGTCCCTCTTGAGCCCCCTCTCCACTGTGACAAGGGAAATTGGCAGGGGAGTTTTGAACTCGAGATGCCTGGGGCTGTCAGGCAGGTGGCTCAGTCCTCTGTCCTGTAGTCTTCAGTGAACCCCTGGCATCGTTCTGAAGGACATGTGCTCCTTACACACCTCCCAGGCCCTACAGCCCATCGGGGGCACTGGGAGGCATTATCCCATCTAATCATCACACACATCCTGCCTGAGAATCGCTATGCACGGTCCCATTTTACAGGTGAAGAAGCTGAGGCCCAGAGAGGGGAAGGATTCAGCAGGCAGCGTGTGGGAGAACCAGGGCTCGCTCCCATCCAATGTTTTTGCCTTGCAGTGCCCGGCCTATTTAGGGGCACAAAACTTGCCCTCACAAAATAATCGGAGGGAAATGAAAAGCTCTCTCTGTGTCTCGCAACTCAACAACCCAGATGACCCTGGCTCTGAAAAAGCCCCTGGGAGGACCCTGGCAGGACAATCTGTTTCACCTGGACGTGTTTCTTGCACAAAAGCATCCCTTATACTAGATCCACACGAAGTCACCGCCATGCCTGTGTAACTGGAACATACCCGAGCTGCCCTTTGTGCCCGTCTAACACAGAGTGGCATTGAGTAAAACACAGTGCTCTCCCAAAGCCTTGAAAACTTTTTTTCCCCTTAAGTCTCAAGTTTCTAAAGAGGCAAATATAAGAGGAGAGGAAGGAGTGGGGAATGGGTGGCCATAGGCCAGACCCACTGCCCACTGCAAACTTTCTAAAAAGTCCTTTTGCCCAGCTTCCTCCAAAGCCCCCAACGCAGGACAGGTGTCCACCCAATCTCTCCTCTCTCACTCTCAAACTCTCCAGCCCCCTGGCTTTCTGTCTCACTCCTCCCTCTCCCCAACTCCCTCTTCCAGAGGTTTTCCTTCTGAGAGCAGTCTAAGGGCTTTCTTTGGAAAATCAGTTTAACCTACAGCCTGCAGCTTCTTCTGGCCCCTCTCAGCCCATCACCCCCACTAACGCAAGGAAGGGCTGGGTTAGGAAGCCGGATGCAAAGTCCTCTGCAGGCCAAGGGACAGTGGAAAGTGTTTGTCGCAGTCTCTTCTTATACCGGCGTGGTGAAAAAGATTCTGAGCTTCTGCTAAGGGTACCTGGATTTCATGTTGGCTCATGAAAGTGTGCGACCTCAAGTAGATGGTTTAATTCTTGGATCTTGACATAAGAACAGAAGCTGCGTATAGCGGCTCCTCCCTGAAGGACAAGAGGAAGGTACAGGGGAGGGAGAGGCTGTGAACTTTGAACCCGCTAGGGCCAGAAATTAAGAGTGATATGCCGGGTCACAGGTCATGTTCCTGCCTAATGCACAGCCTTAATGTGATCACGGGGAAAGGAGGACAGACCCAAGCTGGAGAGCGTTTCCCCAGACAACAGGTGTGTGGGCCTGGAAACTGCCAGGCTCGTGCAGGACAAAGAAAGAAGACTAGGTTGACAGGACAGTTGAGGGCACAGTGTCTCCCAGGATCGAATCCTTAATTCGAGGAGGGAGTTTCCATAAGGGACCGTGCATCAGATAACAGCTGCCAGTCAGTGTTCCATCTCTCGAATTTGATAAATTGCACCGAGGCTACGTGAGGAGATGCCCTTGTGCTTAGGAGATAGATGCTTTGTAAAGTATTTAGGGATAAAGGGGCAGGAGGTCACCAGCTTTCTCAAGTGTTTCAGAAATTAATAAGAATAATAACAATACTTTGAGTATCTATATGTACATGTGTAAATATACATATATACAAGAGAGAGACAAATGTTAACAACTGAGAAATCTAGATGACTTTCCCCGCCATTTTACACGGTTTTTCTAAGTATGAAAGTATTTAAAACAAAAAGTTAAAAAATAACAATGATATGCAAGTGCGCTGAGGTTATACATTTTAATCTATCAAAAAAGCTTGCTGTCACTCCATTCCTTCATTCAACAGACATTTGCTGAGCTTCTACTATGCGCCAGGCGCTATGCCGGTATCAGGGTGCACAGACCCAAAGGCCCAGTCTAGGAGACCAGACCAATAGTGGATTCCTGGGAGCACCCCATTCCCGCCCCCACCTTGAGACCAGGCTCTCCTCGCCCAAGAGGCCCTGCTATTGCCGCTGCCAGGAGCCTCTTCCCCGGGAATCGCCCTCACCTGAAGAAGCTCACTTTGCCCACGGTTGTGTCTCCCCTTACCATCTAATGTCTTGTCCTTTAGGGGTGCAGTTAAAGGCATGGCCCTGTTGGCCGGGTTTGGAATAGCTCAAAGGCTGTCCCAGCTTCAGATCTCCCATAGGGTCCACTCCAACCTGGACCACACACCCATTGTCTGGGGAAATGCTCTCCAGCTTGGGTCTGTCCTCCTTTCCTTATGATCAGATTAAGGTTGTGCGTTAGGCAGGAACGTGGCCCCAGGATATCACTCTTAATCTCCAGCCCTGGCAGGTTCAAAGTTCACAGCCTCGCTCTCCTGTACCCTCCTCTCGTCCCTCAGGGAGGAGCGGCTATACGCAGTTTCTATTCTTATGTCAACCAGAGACAACAGACAACGGACATCGCGGTTCCACCTCTCCCTTTGCCCAAGAGCACTCCCCAGAAACTTCCTGTATACAACCTCTGTCTCAGAGTTTGTGTCCCAGGAACAGTATTATTACAGAGTCCCAACAGGAAACAAATACCATAATCAAATTAGGACAGTTCAAGGTGGGTTATTAAAAGGACTATTTACAAAGGTGTGGGCAGGGTGTGGTAGGACCACAAAGGACAATGCAATGACCTGGGGCCAGGAACAACTAAACCAATATCACTCCTGGCCTGACTGAAGTCCCAGGAGAAGAAGTGGTGATTAGGATTAAAGAAGAAAGTCCTGTGGACAAGGCCACCCGCGATGGAGTGAGGTCTTTCAGCTGAGACCCAGCTTGTCTGAGAAGGCTGAGAGGGCATGTGGGAATAAATGCCCTCCTCGAGCCCCTGTGTCCTCTGGCCCCTGAGGACACACTCAGCTGTTGATACAGTCCCATTTGGGTCACCCCTGGGGCTGGAGATGGGTGAGGGGGGCTCTGGGGGCAGACGGAAGACATCTAGTACAGAGTCCAGTGCAGCACCCGGGCCTCGGCCCCTCTGGAGAATTTGATGGAAGCTCTAGATTCTCCCCAGGAAACAGAATATAAACACACACACACATAGAATTTGATACCTAATTTTGAGGAATCTGTGGATGCTCTCCCAGGAAGCACGAGCACCCCAGGTTAAGCCCCGCAGTGCTATGAAGTGGTTGCATCAGAGCCACAAAACCTGGGCGACTGAAGGGAAGGGAAAGGCAGAAGAAGGGGAGGGGCACAAGGTCCTCCCGGTGCAAAGCTGGGATCGTGCTGCCTGCATAGTAAATGCTCATCCAGGGACCAAAATTAGTAATGAAAGTTCAGATGCCGGAGCAGGAAGCTAAATCCTCATCTTAGATATCGGGAGTGAATAGCTGCTGTCTAAAGACGGAAATTGAGGGATGGAGGTATAAGGATATGACCTGGAGTCTGGAGAAAAACCATAAACAGCAACTGGCAAGAGATGTCGTCTGGGGAAAAACCCTCCACTATTGGGATCTGCCAGCACCTCTAACCCCACAAAGGCCCAGTTCAACCCACAGAGCTTTCCAGCAGGCTGGCCCACCCCCACCTGCAGAACAGGAATGGCCCTGCTTCCGCCACCTATTTCTGAGTCACAAAATACCCTGAAATTTGATGACTCAAAACAACAAAAATGTATCATTTCTCTCAATTCTGTGGGTTGACCAGGTGGTTCCTCTTCTTCCCGTGGCATCGCTGGGACCCTGGGATGGCTGGAAGGTGCCACATAGCCTCGTTCACGTGGCCCCACTAGAGTGGCTTGCCCGCTGGGGGCTCGGGGCAGGTGTGGACTGGAAGCCTTGTTCCCTCTCTGGGTGGGGCCTCTCTGCTAGGCTGCTTGGGCTTCCTCACAGAATGGCAGTGAGTTTCCAAGGAGGAGCCATCCAAGAATTCGTGGATGCTCACCCAGGAAGCCCATGCACCGCAGGCTGAACACCACAGTGCTGTGAAGTGGTGGAATTAGAGCCATAGACTCTGGACTGGTTTTGACTTCTGTGGATGAATAGAATGCAGCCTCAGTACTTACACATCATCACTGGCACTGCATTCTGTTCATCCAAAGAAATCAGAGCCAGTCCAGATTGAAGGGCAGGGAATTAGATTCCATCTCTGAAGGTGAGGAGTGGCAGAAACACAAGAGCTTCATGGCAGAGACTGAAGACCCCGAAAGACCCCTCGCCCCCATTGCCCCAACAGTGCTTCCACTAGCCACACTTGACCAACTGCCTGCTGGTGACTTCCCACTGGTACTTGTGCTTCTGCACAGGTCCCAGCCCTCTCAGGCCCATCCTCTGAGTCCTCTGTGTCATGTACAACCCATGGATCCAAGCAAATGTGGTCACTTTGGCTTTTGATGTTTTGTTTTTATTGGTATCATAGCCTTCACCAAATCTTAAAACCCAGATGATACAAGCTAAGTCTTCTAAAATGCTCTGTATATCCTGGTGAATGTCACTTTGCCCTCTCCGATAGAATTGTAGTGAACAGATGCAATCAGTGCTTAAATTATGCATCTATGAATATATAAATTATATATCCATACTTACAAGGCTGCCGCATTGCACAACACCAGGAAGGCACCTTTCACCTGATTGGCTGTATAAATATATATATAAATGGTGTGCCCTGGAGTTATGCAGTACGTAGCTCATACAACAGAACATGGCATCCCTGGATATTGATGTTTAGTAACAGTATGTCTTTTATTTGACCTCTCTAGTGCATCCTCCTTTTACAGAAGTGGCTCTCAACCTGGGTGCATATTAATGTGATCAGCTGGGCAGGCTATACCCACAACCAATTAAATCTGAATGGCTTCGTGGTGGGACTCAGGCATCAGTATTTTTGAAGCTCCCTGAGTGATTCCAACATGTAGTCAAGGTTTAGAAACCAGTACTCTCAGGAGATGTGTATAGAATCTCTGAAAAGGTTTTTCATTTGCTTTTGGTAAAAGCATAAAAATAATTGGCATTCATATTAGAAGAAAAAATCAAAAGTTGCAGAATATTCTAAAAGACAAATTCAAACAAAACCAGCTCCATGCACTGTTACCCTGTTGGGGTTTTTTTTTTTTTTCCTTCTCATAATCATCCTTTGCCCCCGTAGCCATTCAGTGCATAGAGGTTGTCACCCTCCATCCTGTCTCCATCCTGCCTTTCGCTCCAGGTGGGAGATGGGAAGAAGGTCGGGTGCTGTTGGTGAACTTTGCTTTTCCCTCTGGCCTCAGGCCCAAAACATGAAGCCTCTTTGTCTGCAGAGATTATTCTGTTCCTCCTTTAAACAACCTTTCCTGGCCCAAGAGACACTGTAGAACTCTGTGGGGTCAAACTCATGGTCTGCACCTCTGTCGCCTCCAGACATTGGAGGGAGAACTTTGTTAGCCTCTCGGGCTCCAGCCCTGCCTCTCCATGAGGCCTCTCCGATGGTAGGACCCTGCCTGA
>VBSM01001118.1:16588994-16622629 GCA_008086735.1 Cheirogaleus medius | reverse complement strand
CCCATCCCCGGAGCTTGCTGGGCTGTTACCCACCAGTTGACGTCCCGCTGGCCTCATGGCTGAGCAAGGTCCTCCTTTGGCATATTTGGCTCCTTTATCTTGACCTTGGGCTTGACCTGCTGTTGCTGGACCATCACGGAGCACTTTCTCCAGCAGCCAGCCTGGGGGGGTCCTCTACTCCCACCTCCACCCCCACCCCCGGCTCTGGCCCCTCCTGCCATGACTGAAGCATTCACAAACACACTCTCTCCACAAGCATTTACTGAAAGCCTGTGATGTACCAGGCCCTGCACTTAGGGCTCAAATTAGAAGTGGCTCCTTCCTCCTGGAGCAAGGAAGGGGAACGGGGTGTCCTGGGAGGGCATTACCCAGGGATGTGGCCCAGCCAGGGATTTGAGGATGGCTTCCCAGAGGAAGGAGCTGTGAGCTGAGACATGCAGGACCACGGAGAAGCTGGCTGGGCGAAAGTAAGCAAGAAGTTTCCGGAGAGAGGGAACAGCAGGTGTGAGGGTCTGTCGGGGGCCAGAAAGGGAGGCCATCATGGCAGGGCCTCTCCAGGCCAGAGAGGGAGGAGAGGTGAGGCTGTGAGGTGGGCCAGGCCAGAGCATCAGGTCCAGTGGGCCAAGCGAGACCTTAGCCAGCCTTCCAAGAGCCTCCCAAGGTTTCCAGACAAGCAAGGGACACGATCGGACACACCCATCCATCGGACTGTTTGGTTAGAGACGTGGGAGCAGCAGGAAACATTCCCCTTGTGTCACCTTTGGAGGGAGACATGGAAACTGGGAACACGGTTTGCCTCCCAGGAAGGGGACTGGGTCACCCCACTGGGGCAGAGAAGGAAGGAGACTCTGTAGTGTATATATATTTTTATACCTTCTGGACTTCATTTCATGTGAGTGCAACAGCTATCCAAAACAACAACAACAACAAAAAAAATTAAGATTCATTCTGTCCCTCCCCTCCAAATTTAACTTTGCTATACTTTGAGTGTATGCCCCTTTGAAACTCATGTTGAAACTTAATTCCCAATGTGGCCATGTTAAGAGGTGGGGCCTTTGAGAGGTGACTGGGTCATGAGCGAATGCATTAATCCACTCATGGGTTAATAGTGGCTTAGTTTTCATAAGAGTGAGTCTGTTAAAAAAAAAAAAAAAACCAAGTTGGCTCTGGCTCTTGCCCCTGGCATGGGACACCCCCAACAAGAGGCCTCACCAGGTACAGGCCCTCAACCTTGGACTTCCTAGCCGCCAAAACTGTAAGAAATACATTTCTTTTCTTTATCAATTACCCAGTCTCAAGTATTCAGTTGCAGCAACAGAAAATAGACTGATGCAAGCCTGAACCCCTTCCTGAGGACCAACCAGTCAAATCCAAATTAAGGCACATTCTGCCAAACAAATGGCCTGACCACTTTCAGATACCAAGGTCACTCGAGACAAAGACAGGCCTGGAGATGGTCCCAGCTGAGAGGAGATTGAGCAGAGGGACAATGACAGGTGACAGGTCTTGGTTGAGTCCCAGATGGACAGGGAAGTGGACAAGACCAGGACAATTGACAACATCTGAGCACGGTCGATGCAGATAGACCACATTTGTACCTGGGTTAAATTCATCGAGTGTGATAAGGGCTTTGTTTGTATGTGGGAGAATGTTCACAATCTTAGAAGTGGTGTACAGAAATATCTGGGTAAAATGTCAAGATTTCTGCAACTTATTCTCAAATATTTAAGAAAAAGAAGGAGAGGAAAGGACAAAGAAGGAAAGGAAGTGAGGGAGGGAAGGGGAGGAGAGGAGATATTACCAATATTTATTGACCGATGTATATGTTTGTATCGAGAGAAATATAGCAAATGTGGCAAAAATGTTAACTGTTGGTAAATTTAATAGTTATTATTGGAATTTTTCTATGGTTTAAAATTTTTCAAAATGAAAAGTCAAGGAAAATTCAGATTCACATAAAATAAGAACACTTTTTAAACCATTGTTTACGAATGGAAAAAAGAATCTGAGGGTTGGCAGATTCCAGGACCATTGTAACTCTTCTTATTTTAAAGAGAAACAAATCCCTCCCTGCTAGCGTGGTGGCTAGCCGATCCATCACCACCAGTCCGCGTGACACGATCCGTTAAAGTCACTTACTTTTGACTGCACAAAATGGGCGAAACTCTTCACCATGAAGAGGCTGAAGGAGTTACATATTCAGAGAATTCTCCGCTCTTTTCAAGCACATAAACATTTCCAACAGTGTAACGTCCTGACCTTTTTCACATGCCAGGCTGAAGTCATTTTTCTTTGAATAAGCTCGGATTTAGAAAGAGAAAGCAATTATCCAGGTGGCCTTTCTGGAGCGCGTGTTCTAATGGGCATTCCCTGCACTGTGGGGTGGGGCGGGGTGGGGGCTGCTGGCCTGGCTCCCGCCGACCAGCGACGCTACTGTCCCTGCACTCAGGCAGCGGTCAGCTTCGCCAGTGAATCCAGGGCCTGCACTGGCCACTATGTTGCCTTTACTATTAAAATTGGAGATAATGAAAAATAAAAGTCACTACTATCTACGGGTGCCTGACGTCGAGTGGGCTGTGTTGACGTGGGTCTCTGGAAAGGAACATTTTGATGGTACCCCTGAGAGCCCAAGGAAGACGAAGGCCGGGGAATGGGGCTCTGGCTGGCTGCGTAGGGCCTGCAGCGGGGTGGGGGAGGCGGTCCTGGCTTCCCTGGGCGGAGCGGAGGGGGAGCACTGTGAAGCTATGAGATGTAGAACGCTGGGGATGCCTAGGACAACGCTCTCGAGGTCGCAGTGGACCGCTGTCAGTGCTGTCCGAGCACCTGTGAGGCAAGCAGGTAGCGCTTTCTGGTGGCAGGCCCCTAGGTAGTTAGGAGTTCAGGCTCCGGAGTCGGAGCTGAGTTCAATCCTGCGCTTGCTATTAGCAGACGAGGCAAGGAGCTTAATCTCTCCGAGCCCGGTTTTCTTCATCCCTAAAATGGGGTAGAACAAGTATCCTCTACCAAGCGTGCTGAGGCCGTTGAATGAGATGAAACCTGTTCAATTTATAGCGTTGGTGCGAAGGAGCTCACCAAGTAGGCGCACCCCAACCTACGGGGCCCTGGCCAGCGGGGAAGCCGACCAGGGCAGCAACCTGAAAGTACGAAGAGGTGGAGAAAACCACATTCCCCGGGCGCCTCTTGGAGGGCGAGGTGGGCGGGGGATGGAAAGGTGCACTGCGCACGCTGTGGGCCGCAAGGCCGAGCTGAGCAGTGAGCGGCGTCACCTAGCTGTCTTCTGGGGACTCTACAGCTGAGCAGAGTTTGCAAGTTTGGATCCTGAACTGCACCGTTCAAGACAGAGCCGAGGCTAAGGTGGCACGCGGCAGCCCTCCTCCCCCACGGTAATGCCGCATGCACGACAGACGGGACCGCTGAAAATTTCCTATCAACTAGTGACGTCACAGCCGTCATACCTGTCCTAGCGCAGCGCATTACTCATGTGTTTGTGGTGACGCTGGTTTAGGCAAACCTACTGTGCTGCTAGTCGTGTAAAAGCCTAGGCACAGGCTCGCACCTATAATTCTAGCACTTTGGGAGGCCGAGGTGGGAGGATGGCTTGAGGTCAGGAGTTTGAGACCAGCCTGAGCAACATAGCGAGACTCCGTCTCTAGTAAAAATAGAAAAATTACCCAGGTGTGGTGGCATGTGCCTGTAGTCCCAGCTACTCAGGAGGCTGAGGCAGGAGGATCACTTGGGCCCAGGAGTTTGAAGATGTAGCGAGCTATAATCATGCCACCTGCCCTCATGCCGGGGCAACAAAGCAAGACTCTGTCTCAAAAAAAGAAAAAAACAACCAATAATAATAAATAAATAAATAATAAATGACTAGGTTCATGGTTTATGCATTTACTATACTATGCTTTTCATCTTTATTTTGGAGTGTATTCCTTGTACTTATTTCAAAAAAGGTTAACTGTAAAACAGCCTTAGGCAGGTCCTGCAGGAGGTATTCCAGAAGAAGGCATTGTTATCATAGGAGATGACAGCTCCGTGCGTGTCATTGCCCCTGAAGACCTTCCAGTGGGACAAGATGTGGAGGTAGGAGTGATATTAATGATCCCAATCCTACGTAGGCCTAGGCTAATGTGTGTGTTTATGTCTTAGTTTTTAACAAAAAAGTTTAGAAAGTTAAATAATTTAAAAATAGAAAAAAGCTTATAGAATAAGGATGTAAAGAAAGAAAATGTTTTTGTACAGCTGTACAATGTGTTTGTATTTTAAGCTAAGTGGTATTATAAAAAAATCAAAAAGTTAAAAAAAATTAAAAGTTTATAAAGTTAAAATGTTACAGTAAGCTAAGGTTAACTTATTGACGAAAGAGAAATACGTTTTTTATAAATTTAATGTAGCTTAAGTGTACAGTGTTTATAAAGTCTACAGTAGTGAACAGAAATGTTCTAGGCCTTCACATCCACTCACCACTCACCTACTAACTCACCCAGAGCAACTTCCAGTCCTGCAAGCTCCATTTTATCTATTCTACTGTGTTTAAATATATATATATTAATATGTGGGGTCTTGCTATGTTGCCCAGGCTGGACTCAAACTCCTGGGCTCAAGGGATCCTCCTACCTCAGCCTCCCCAATAGCTGGGACTACAGGCACATGCCACTGCACATAGCTCTATATCATATTTTTACTGTACCTTTTCTATGTTTGGATATATATTTAGGTATACAAATACTCATCATTATGTTACATTCACCTGCAGTATTCAGTACAGTTCCTGCTGGTTTGTAGCCTGGGAGCAATAGGCTATATCATATAGCCTGGGCTGTAGTAGGCTATACCATCTAGGTTAATGTAAGTGCACTGCATGATACTGGCACAATGACAAAATCTCCTAACGATACATTTCCCAGAATGTATCCCTGTCGTTAAGTGACACATGACTGTGTAAGACAAACATTTAAGGAACATCCATTTCATAATTTACATCAGTGAAGAAAAGATGGATTATTCAAAAGATCCGAAGTCATTGGGACAACTGAGTGGTCATCTGGGAAAAATTAAAGCTGAATCTCTACCTTACTCCTCATACCAAAATAAATTCCAGATGGATCGGAAATTTAATCCTTAAAAATGAAACCATAAAAGCATTAGAAAAAATGGAATACTTTTTTTATAATCTCAGAGTGAGAAAGATTTTTCTTAGCATAACACCAAAACTGAAAGGCATTTTTTAAAATAATATATTTGATTATGTAAAAACTTTTAATTCAAATGTCAAATAAAAGTCAAAAGATAAACAACAGGTGAAAAAAGTGTTTAAAACACATGTGGTTGGCAAAGGCCAATTTCCTTAATATATAAAGCGCATCTAGAGATCAATAAGAAAGAGACCAACAACCCAATAGGAAAAAATGACAAAAGAGAGCAAAGCTCATCAAAACATATGTTTAAGAGTCATATGCTTGACTATGTTTGTATTAAAAACAAAGATTATAATTACTATTGCATAGCAATTACTTTTACCTCTCAGACTGGCAAAAGGTTTGATGGCATTCTGTGTTGGTGAGGACATAGAGAAACAGACACTCTCAAATATTGTTGACAGGAGCAAAAAATCAGTACAATTTCTCTAGAAGGCATTTTGACAATATTTATAAAAATTTAAAATGAACATATTTTTCGGCCAAGCAATCCCACTTCTGGGATTTATCCTGCAGACACAGGGCACATGTGCCAAACAACCTAGTTACGATGCTTTCTGAGAGAGCAAGATTGGAAGCAACCCAAGTGCTTGGCAATAAGAAATTGGATAAATAAATGTACAGCCCAACAAGGGAATACTAGCAGCCACTTTTTTAAATGAAGAAACAGTTTATGTGCTGATATGAAATGATCTCGAAACTGTATTAATCTATTAATATATTTATATTAATAAAGCATATATGTGTGTATATATATGCTTGCGTAAAATACCTCTGGGAAATGGGCAAGGCAGATTGGCTCCGGAGAGGGTAAAAGGAGACAAGGATAGAAGCCATTTATGTTTCATGTTTGATTACATTAACATGCACATGTATTACCTATTTTTAAAAATAATATTTCTATAGCCGTTACACTTAGGTAGGTCAGCTGTGACTTCCCCAAGGGTAAGTCCAGTCCCTTCACTCAGAAACCAAATGCCAAAGGGACCTCAAAAGGAATTCAGATTTGGAAACTGGGAGCCCCAGGGTGTCTGTGCTGACCGATGGGAGGACCCGGCAGAGCGTGGCAGCTCCGGAGCAGAGCCCGCCTGGAACCCTCTGAACGTGCTTTGGGCAAGCTGGACAGGCAGAGAGAGATGGGGTGGTGTTGCAGGGGGTGGGGAGGAGTGTATCCTGAGCCAGTGACTTCCAGAAGGGTGAAGGGGGAAATTCCTCATGAAATTTCCTCATGAAAGGAGGGCAGGGGGCTGCTGAGGGGGCCCGGCTCAGGCCAGGGCAGGGCAGGGGTGTGGAGAGCCTCTTCCCAGACAAAGACTTGGACCCAGCCCTTGAGGAGCACTGAGGCCCCTGCCAGGCTGGAAGCAGACACCCCAACCCTCGCCACCAGCCACATCTCCATCCAGCGTCTTCCTGTGTTCGCTGGGCTCCACCTAGGCCGCGCTGAGTCAAGGAATTCCAAGGGACAGACACCCCCTCTACCATGCCCACCAAATGGGTCTTCCATGAGACGTTTGGTCATGTTGGGCTTAGAAATCTGCACTCTGTAAACTCACC
The DNA here is from genome assembly GCA_008086735.1 of Cheirogaleus medius. NCBI lineage: Eukaryota > Metazoa > Chordata > Mammalia > Primates > Cheirogaleidae > Cheirogaleus > Cheirogaleus medius. Next base: position 16,615,880 of record VBSM01001118.1, on the reverse strand, counting down.
AGTGTCTCCGTGTCCGGTTTTCCCCTTCGTGTCTTAGTTATAAGTGTTCCTTTTGGAAATTTTCAACCCTTTTTTGGCATGGTTACGGAGAAAGGAATTTTTCCAGAACTCAGTCAAAGATGTTGCCTCAGCTGGACTGGGGAGGGGAGGGGACTTTAATGCAGAGAACTAGGGGGCTGTGTGGCTGAGGGTGGCGGCAGGGGTGATGCGTGACCCCAGGAAGGGACTCCTCCCGTCCTGGCCAGCCTTCCCAGGGGCTCACTGGTCCTGAGCCTGGTTTGCCCTGGGGACCGGCATGCTAGACTTTGGTCATGCCCTAACTATCTCATTATCCCTCGAGTCTCCCTTCATCTCCAGCCCGTCCAACATATAGCACCAGTGCTCGCTCAAAAGGCTGCCTGCAGGACTGAGTTGGGAGGATAAGAGGGGCCAAGTCAGCTGCTGTGGGCCCCTGGTGTCCCACCCCATCTCCCTACTGGCTGTCTCTACCCCTCTTGAGCTAAAGAGAGAAATTATTGAGAAACAGAAGTCTCTGGGATGCACTGCCAGCAAAGTCACTGGGAGCAACTCTGAGCAGTGAATTCCTCAGAGCCCCACGCCCCGCCTGCACTCCAGGGGCTTCTTGTCTCAGGGGTCTTTGGAGCCTGGGTCCAGTCTTCTTTCGGGTCCCTCGTCCCGGATCTCTGTACAGCATCTGCCTTCTCCACGCTGTCTTCTTCCTCCCACTGCATGTTGATTCTCTGCCAAACCATTTCCCTCCTGGCTCCAAACTTTTGTCGGGAAAGAGATGAAATCAGCACTTGGAGAGCTGGAAAGGGAAAAACAGCTGCTTTTAACAAAATGGGATGGGGCGGGGGAGGGGGAGCAGCACAGCTGGATCTTGGTGGAAAAGCTAGAGCTGGTGGGAGGCACAGCTTGTAGCAGGAGGGGCCAAGTCATGCCAAGACAGGCCCAGCGGGCACCATGACAGAGGCTTCCTAAGGGCACCTAGAGTTGCATTCTTCAACACAGGCACATCTTGTATCTGCAGTAACCATCCTCGGGCCGTGTATAATATTTTTCCTCCACTTAAAGAGATGTAGGTACACAAATTATTTATCTTTCCTCTTAGTTCTCCTATAAGAAAAACCATATTGGAGCACAATAGAGAGTGTTGGGGACTGTGGCATCTGGTCACCAGGTAAAATTGCCCAGATTGGGCTTACTCTGAGGCACCCACCAACTGTGGCTGTGCAGATACGTGGGCCTCTGATAACCAATCGGACTTTTCAAGAGGAGCTAGAGATCTGGACTTTTGGGTAAAATTGCCTGAAATTTAAATGTTAGCAGCTAATTCAGAAGCTTTAAGGTATTGAGTAGTTGGTACACTGCGGGCCAAGCAACATGTCTATGGGTAGAGTTAGGGCCAAGGGCCACTCTGAAGTTTGAGACTTTTGGTTGATGAGCAAGAGCTGACACATGTACCCTGGCCTGGAGTGGGCCGTGTCAGCCCTCCACCACATCCCTCGGATCCCTTTTTACCTTTTTTGTGTCCCGATCCCTCCCAGCTCTGCAGTGCTTTTGCTGCCTGCAGTGTGTACCTGGGCTGCCCTTCCGGAGGCCTCCCCCAAACCTCTGCAACCACCAGGCTTGGAGGAACAGTGAGCCCAAGGTGCCTAGAAATTTGCATTCTCCTCCCACGTCTGCAATGCTTGGCCAGCAACTAATAGGCATGAGGATTTGAAAACCAGCTGCCTTGCCCCAGGTTAAGTTTACTCTGAGGTGTCCCTTATACTCGGAGCTCCTGCGCAGATGGAGCTGAAGCTACCCCCTGTAGGGCTCTTCCCGAGCACACCCCTGGCTGGGCTTCCTCCCTATCCCAACAGCTTCCTTCAGCCCTTTCCCAGTTTCCCCTGGGAGCACCTCCCTCATAATAAACCACAGGCACAGGAGTCCTGGTCCCAGGATCTATTTGGGAGGACCCCTCCCCCCACCCAGACACAGCCAAAGCCAGGGGGCCGCTCTTCCCACAGGGGAGAGAGTCATTCTGCCAGGGGCTACCAGAACTGTACGAAAGCCTTAGAGGACACAGGCTATAAAAGGACACTGCCTTGTCTGAGATCAGCTTAGGATGCTTGGGCCCCTTCTACAGCCTTTCTGCTCTCTCGCCCCACCCCTTCCTCCACACATCACCCCTCCGTGTACACTTGTGGTTGCTCCCAAACATCCTTCCACCCCTCCCCCACCACTTGGCAACCGTGAGGATGGTGTGTGTCCGACCCTGCCCCAGCCCTGGGGTCCCTGCTGGGGTAAACCAGTTTCAGTGAGTTCTGGCCCCCTGGCTGCAGTGGTTGGTATAGATAACCCAGACTGAAGTCTCTTAGCAAATGGAATTCCCATGGAAGGCCACAGGGAGTGGTCCAGAGGTGATCCAGTCATTCTGAAGCTGGGAAGACAGATACAGTCTAGTGGGTGTGAAGGCTTGGGACACAGGGGAAGCTATTGGAAAATGAAGTGGATCTACCGGGGAGGGCAGACAAGAGAAGAGAAGGGTAAGGCCACCAGAGCCCAAACCTGGTTTCTGTTGCTTGCAACCAAAAGCATCCAGACACTTCCCAGGGCTCCCAGAGATATGTTGCGTGTCTGGGAAATTTGTGGAACTCCCAAGACTGAGCAGAAGTGCAGAGGTGGTAGGCATTGGTTCAGTGTGGCTCGTAGATGCTGCAAATGGGAAACAGGGTCTGCCCAGGGAGTCAGATGCTCCTGCAAGAGGGCCAGCCCCACCACTAACATGAGTACCCCTTGCCCGGTCCCTGTGGCTCTGGTCAGCCAGTCACTAAATGGCAGCCGTGTGCCTACTGCGCCTCGTGGGCCCACCAAGTACATCAGATGGTGTCTGCCCTCAAGGACCTTACAATCCAGTTAGAGAGACCAAGTCGGCTGCATAGGGTGGGGATAAGGACATGGTTTGGGGTTAGATGGGCCTGGGTCTGGGTAGCACCTTTGCCACTTATAAAGTGACCAAATCTCTCTGGGCCTCAATTTCCTTATATGTAAAATGGGGATAATCCCATTACCTACATCATAACGATGCGTTGACTTTTTATAAACATATTTCTATAATTATTTAGGCTTTTGGAAGTTTGACTCACATGCAACACAAAATCATTAGATATTTTGTAAATGAAGAATTAATGTGGTCTTCCTTAGATGTGTTCACTTTTAAACAAATATTTATTTCAAGCACTAGCATCATGTCTGATAAGCAACTGATATTTTATAATATTGACTAATATATTAGAGTTATCATTAATGAAGGCAGGTGTAAAGTGGAATAGTAAGAAACAGATTGTGCCATGAGCTAAGTGAGAGACATGGACAAGAAAGGAGCTTTCTGCAGTTGGTGGTCTAAGAAAGGTTAGGAAGAGACAGGCTTATGCTCGCTTGGAAAGAGGGGTTGGGGATAAGCCGATACCGTTACAAAGGTTCCCCACCTCTGATCAGAGATGTGCTGGGAGCCACATGAGGAAAGAGGGTGTGGGCAGGACCCCATCACCAACTGGAGCTTCCATCCCAGGTCTCGACACAGAAGTCTGATTGGGGAGAGGACCAGGGAGATGTCTTGGCTCCCATGTTAGTGAATATGATGAACAGAGACAGGAACCGGCATTTACTAGACCTTCACAATGTGCCCAGCCGTGTGTTAGGTGTTTTTGTAAATAGCGTTATCTGTCAGCTATTCTCACAATACAGCTGTGTAACAAAACTCAGTGACATACAGCACCATCTGCAGGTTAAGTGGAGTTTAGCTCATCTAAGCTGGGCCCAGCCGGGCCCAATCTTAGGCAATGGGATGGGTTCAAATCTGCTTAGTATATCCCCCATACTTCTAGAACCAGCAGCTAGCTAAAGAATGGTTCTCCATGTCAGACAAAAGTGTGAGAGCAAGCCGAACAGCACAAGCCTAGTCAAGTCTCCACGTGCAAAGTGTCTGCTAGCATCCTGTCGGCCACAGCCACACGGCTAAGACCAACACCAAGGGCCAGGAAGGAGACTGCCACCATGAGGCCATGGCAAGCGTGTGGATATCTACTATCAGTGCTACTCCAGGGAAGTGAAAGTGGGGAAATTATTATTCTGTCTTCTGCAGTTGCTATTTTATTCTATCCTCTTCAACCCCCGATCAGCCCCAGTGTAAATCTGAAGAACCCAGGCTCAGAATGTGCCAAGTTACATTTCTAAAAACGATAACACAATGCCATGTACTCACAGTAATTTAGAATGTCTAAGCCACAGAGGTAAGATTTGTGTCTTGTCTGCCTGGATCCAAAAACTGGGGTCTTCCGTCATTATGGGAAGCCTGTTAAATTGAGAATTCACATTTTAAACCAGAAAACAGTCCATGGGCAAGAGTGACCTCCCACACACTGAGCTCTCCCCAAAGCAGACCTTGAGAGAAGGATTTAAGCACAAGCAGATTATTCGGCAGGTGATCCCAGGAAGCACCACGGAGGAACAGAGAAGAGAAGCCAGCACACCTGTAATCCTAGCACCCTGGGAGGTTGAGGCAGGAGGATTGCTCAGGTGTTCGAGACCAGCCTGAACAAGAGTGAGATCCCTGTCTCTACTAAAAATAGAAAAATTAGCCGGGTGTGGTGGCGCATGCCTGTAGTCCCAGCTACTCGAGAGGATGAGGCAGGAGAATCGCTTGAGCCCAGGAGTTTGAGGTTGCTGTGAGCTATGATGACACCATTGCACTCTACCTGGGGTGACAGAATGAGACTCTGTCTCAGAACAAACAAAAAAAGAAGCCCATAAAGGGGGCTTTGTGGAGCCAGTTTCTGCTGTGGGACACTGGGCAGCTGAGGGTAGAGATGCCCAATGGCAGAGGGTCACACACCTGAGAGTTGCCCCAACCGGAAGGCAGCCTGGTCCTAATCCATCAGCTCCCAGGGGCCGCTGAGAAGCACTGCTCTGGTTCACTGGGCCTCAAACTAGAATCATCGGGGGAGTTCTTTTAAAAATGGTGATGCCTGTGTCCTACCTCTACTGATCTGGAATTGATGAAACTAGGTCAGACTGAGCATGGAACTGACCAGATCTCCCTGGGTGACCTGTGTGATGGCTCGGGCAGCCCTGGCCGGGCTGGTTTCTCAGATCCCTGTGAGCCCACGCGTTCGGGGCCTCTTTGAACAAGTTCAGCTGAGGATGGAAACCCTGAGAAAGCGGCCTGTGCAGCTGGAGATAAACCACGCGGTGGCCGGGCTGCAGCTGGCGGCGGCTTGAGAGATGAGCTTTCCGGCCTTAACTCCGCTGTTCGTGCTCCCGTGACTGTGAGGGAGCTCGACACACAGACTTTCTTTTCAGAAAGGAAAAAAAAAATGTCAAGCATATTTTCCAAGGTTTAATTTCCTTCCAGTGTCCTGAAGAAACCTTTCTAAAAGCTTATGCTGCCTCAACCCCAGTCTCTGCTAATAACATCAAAGGCTTTGAAACGGAGACCCAGGGTGACTTTGCTAAAGTAAATAAAACCCAGGGGAGGAGGGAAATTAAAAAGAGCATAGGTCTAAGGAGACACCAAATCTCCACCAAAAAGGTGAAAGAGGGAAGCTGGTTGAGGGGCCAGAGATGCAGAATTCTAAGAGTTTAAAATCCAGGAAAAGAAGATAAATATTCTGGCTTTGCCAGATTTAGCAAATAAAAAAATACAGGATACCTAGTTCAATTTGAACGTCAGATACACGATGAGTTGTTTTTTGTTTGTTAGCGTGTGTCCTATGCAACAGTCGGGCATACTTCTACTAAAAATAGTATTCATTGCTCTTCTGATCAAGTTGCGCTGGGTATCCTCGATTGTATCCAGCAACCTTAAAACATACAAAAATTGGTCTCAGCTGGTTAGGACACACTTAACTAGGTGTCTCTAAGTTAAACTGGGTGCCTCTGTGCTTAACCAGGAGTCTCTGGTCTTCCTTGGGTGTCTCTACCTTCTTGTATTTGGAGTTGGAGTGGAAATGCCCAGGCAGGAAGATGGGGAAATAGGCGGATGAAAAGGGAGGAGACCCAGAGGAAGAGGGGTCCTTGTGGGCAGGGCAAGGGCACCAGCATCCCCTGAGTGCTGTCCCCTGCCCCTGAGCGCAGAGCCCCAGCCCTGGGTGCGAACTTGCCTTTCCCTCTGGGAGCCGAGGGTTTGCGGAAGGTCTGCAGAAATCAGAAGCGGTGGGAGGGGGCACTGGAGGGCTTAACTCCCCCACTACACACGCTGGGGCCACCCTTCCCACCTCCTCACTTCCCTCTGCCTGACGTTTCTCTCCCTGTGCCGCCTCCATCCACCTTCCCGCTTCCCTTCTCTCCCCACCTCCTGGCTCTCCAAATAAGGAAGTCAGAGGCCGTGCAGTGGTGAGGGAGGATGCCTGTGGGTCTGGTCCCTGCCCCCAGGCCCAATCCAGTTGCCAACAAGGCAGTGAGGCTGGGGTGGAGGGAGCCGGACAGCGCAAGGGAGTCCCTCGCTGGCCACCATGGCCGCAGGCTCCCAAGGGCTCAGCCGAGCAGCCAAGGCACCCAGCAGTAGAGCCACGTCAAGGCCAGAGCAGAGCCTGGCCTGCAAGGTTGCCAAGAACCGGTTCATGCCAAGAGCTGGTTGACTCTTTCACTGCTGGTGGCTCTGGGAGGTGGAAGATGACGTGGCCCAGTCGTTCCACTCCCAGGAACTGACCCAAAGAAAACAATCCTGAAGAAAGAGAGCTGTGCCCGGAAATATTCACATAAGGGAAATGGCTGTAAAAACCTTGGTCTATCACTGCTGTGGATTGTTCTTTTACTTAAGCATTTTAGTGACCACTCGGTAACAGGCACCTGCCAGCTACTAGGTATACAGAGGAGGGTATAAGCCGATCTCTTCCCTCTGGGGGTTCACGAGCAAAATGAGGGTGGTTAAGAGCACAGACTACAAAACCAGGTAGCAGTGGGTCTGAGCACCTGTTCCCTTATCTGTAAAATGGTGACACCTTATAGAGAAGCAAGGGGGGCAGGATCAGTGAGGTGACGCACACCATGGCACTTAGCGCATAGAGTGCTTGGCAGTTACCAACTATCCTTGTGACAACTGCCATTCCTCTAGGAATGTGACAGACACCATGACAGGATGCACACGCTATTAGAACAGAGAGGATGTGCTAAGTGCCACCACGGAAGCAAGCGCAAGCTCTGAGAGCACAGGGAATGATGTGTTAATTCTGCCCGGGGATGTCACCAAAGGTCCCCATAGGTGTTAACTCAGCTGGGTCTTGAAGTATGTGCAGAAGTTTGCTAGGCGGACAAGAAGTGAAAAAGTATGCCAGGTAGAAGCAAATACGTGGGCCCAGTGGAGAGGAGAGACGGGGCCGGGTGAATTCCAAGAACTACTTCTAAGTGTCTGGTGGAGAAGAAACAGATTGTTGCTCTACACTTCCACGCGTCTGTCCTAGTCACACAGGTGCCAAGCTGAGCCCTCCCACTGTGACCCCCTAGACCTTGGCTTTGCAAATTCAAGACCCCACCAGGCCCAGCTCTCCACCATGGCAAGGTCCCCATCCTTTCGGTGATTGCTACCCACTTGAGATGCTTTGAGGCCAATATTGAAAGGGAAGGTTATGGTCTCTACCCTTTTCTTCCCATGATTCTCAGCCCCTTTGCAAATTCACCCACTTTTCCCAGCTCCTCATATCAAGAGATATTAGGTAGAAAAGGGAGGAGCAATTTTTATGTCCACTGACCCAAATCCAAGTGAAAAGATCCCAAGTTCTTGAAACAAGGGGCTGTGGTGATAATATTAATCATAATAGTTGGGCTGGGTGTGGTGGCTCACATCTGTAATCCCAGTACTAGGAGAGGCTGAGGCAGGAGGATCGTTTAAGGCCTGCAGTTTGAGACCAGCCAGCACCATAGAGAGACCCCATCTCTACAAAAATTAAAAATAAAAATTATCCAGGTGCAATGGAACATGCCTTTAGTCCCAGCTCCTTGGAAGGCTGAGGTGGGAGGATTACTTAGCCCAGGAGTTCTGAAGACTTAACCTTCAGTGAAGTGTGGGGCCAGGGCCAAAGAGCCTGGAGTGATGATGGTGTTTATATCTACTCCTCCTTCTTTTCCCTGTAAGTCCCACCTGTAACATAGAGAAGGAGATTCTATTAAGCCACAGCCAGAGTTTGGGGACTAAGGACAATTTTTCTTCCTTGTGCTCTCCTATATGTTCCAGGGTTTTACAAGGAGCGTGCACTGCTTTGTTACTGGGAGGGACAGATAGCCTTTAGGTCACATTAAACTGGGAGCAGGCTGCAAAGGAAGGCTTTAGCAGGAAGAAAGTTGAGGCAAAAGACCAGAGACAGGAGGGAGGACTGGCCAGCACAGACGGCTTGTCACCATCCTACTACTTCCTCCCCTGGGAGGGGACACCACTAACATGCCAGGGTCTGGGCTGTTCTTCCCAAACTCACACATCTACACAAACACATACATACATGCACTTACACATATGACATGTAAATATACACATGCAAACTCATAAACATGGCCACCCATGACACACATGCATGCATGCGCACACACTTGCTCACACAGGCAAACATACAAAACACACATGTAAACAAATATACATACATATTCTCATGCACATACACACTCTCATATTCACATGTACACCTACACATATACACATGAAATACACATATACAACTATTACACTCATCATACACTTGGGCTTTGTTTTGCTTTTAAAGTGGGACTTGAGGTTGGATGTGGTGGCTCACACCTATAATCCCAGCACTTTGGGAGGGGCCAAGGTGGGAAGATCACTTGAGGCCAGGAGTTCAAGGTTACAGTAAGATATGATTGTGCTGCTGCATTCCAGCCTGGGTGACAGAGCAAGACCCTGTCTCTAAAATAAATAAAAAATAAATAAATAAATAATAAGAGTTGGCAAAACTTTCCTGGCACAACCATCTCTCGAGGGTTCCTCTGGCCTCCTCTGAGCAGCTCCTGTGGACGCTTCCCAGGAGCAGAGTGCCTTCCCCAGAACATGCACTGAAGGTGCCCTCTCAGGGTGGGCTCCAGAGAGCACTATACCCTCTGTAACCATAGTCTGGGGTGCCCTTCCAGTCTCCTGGAGCACTGAGTGGCCTGTCGGCTCCTGGGAGCTCAGCACCTGGAAGGGCTTCCCGAAAGCTCCCTCTGAAACCTCTTAAGCAGCTGCATGCTCTATGGAGTGGCTGCAGTTTGCACAGTCCACGCTTCCCTGGAGGAAGCCCGTGAGGCCAGACCCGCCTGGGTCCAGAGAAAGGCCATTGGAGTCGGAATGCTAGGGTCAAGTCCCTGCTCCTCCCTGAGTTCAGTTTCCTCATCTGCCGTGGAGCAGGCCTCTCAGCTCTACTCAACGGCTTGTAGCTGGTGCTGCAGACGGTACCTCCTGGCCTCAGAGGCAGCTGGAGAGGAATTGAATTTAGAGGCTGACATGCACCCAAAGTCCTTAGACACCATTATTTATTGCCGGGGCTCCCACAGTCCCTGCCACTATAAATATATATGTAGCTTGCTCTACTAGAGAGCCAGATGGCCCGGGGGGAGGAGAACCCCACACACGTGCAGTCATCACCACCATCCCCCACAGGTTAGCCACAGCCCAGTGGTTTGCCAAAAACATCTGCCACATATTTCCTGGATAACACATTGAGCAGCAGAGGGCCCAGGAAGGGAGGGGACAGCTGGGAGCCGAGGGCCTCCAGGGTGGTCTCGAACAGGAAAGGTGGCAGGCACTGTGCCTGCAGGTGCGGGGACAGGGTCCCACAAATCAAGTGGCAAGTCACAGGCCCGTGACTTTGGAGCACCAAGGAGTGGGACCTGCTCAGGGCCAACTGAGATGTCGCCCCCTGCCTGTCACCTTGCAAAGGGGATGCCCTAGCAGAGACTGAGCTGAGGGTTTTTGCTTCTTTAGAGAAGTCCCTTGTTGGCTACATCACAGAACAGGTGGGAAAGGAAACCAACTTAGAATGACATGAATTTGGCATTCCTTAGAAAAAGGGAGTGAGGCCAGGCACGGTGGCTCAGGCCTATAATCCTAGCACTCTGGGAGGCCGAGGCAGGAGGATCACTTGAGGTCAGGAGTTCAAGACCAGCCTGAGCAAGAGTGAGACCCTGTCTCGACTAAAAATAGAAGAAAAAAATACTTAGCCAGTCAATTAAAAATAGGAACAAAAAATTAGCCGGGCGTGGTGGCTCACACCTGTAATCCTAGCACTCTGGGAGGCTGAGGTGGGCAGAACATTTGAGCTGAGGAGTTTGAGACCAGCCTGAGCAAGAGTGAGACTCCATCTCTACTGAAAAAAAAAAAAAATAGAAAGAAATTAGCTGGACAACTAAAAATATATATATATAAAATTAGCCGGGCATGGTGGCGCACACCTGTAGTCCCAGCTACTCAGGAAGCTGAGGCAGGAGGATTACTTGAGCCCAGAATTTGAGGTTGCTGTGAGCTAGGTTGACACCACGGCACTCTAGCCTAGGTGACAGAGTGAGACTCTGTCTCAAAAAAAAAGAAAGAAAAAGGGAGTTCCTGATGGTCCAAGGAATAAGGAATGAGCCCACAGGGATGTGGGTAACTCTAGGGTCCCTAGAAAGCCAGGTCTGCGGTGACACTGGGAGACCCAGCAATAGTGCTGCCCTTTGACTCTGATGAGAGAGGCTCAGGCCCCAGGGTTCAAGCCCTACAGAGCTCCACTCTGGCTCTTCTGGGCTATGTTCCTCCCCACAGGGTAAGGCCAAGGGTGCATGCCCAGGCAGATTATCACACACCCCCTTCTAGAAGGTACTGTGCCCCTAGGCCTGAGGGTGGCCAAGGGCCGCTGTCTACAAAAGGATGATGGAGCAGAGTTGGCCACGTGTGTGCCCAGGGCTCCCTCAGTGGGAGATGGGCCTGGAGGCGGGCAGGCAAGGGGAGGGGAGGCCTCCCGCCTCTGCCAAGGTCCCCACCCAGTGATTTCTGCTTAGACTGGCCGCCTTGTCATCCAGGGAAGCCAGCAAGGTAACATGCCACCCCTCCTGGCAGAAGGGCTCTGTAACTGGCAAGACCACGATGGAGGATCGGGGGCGGGCAGCTGGTGCCCTCTCTCTGCTGCACTTTCCTACTGAATGCAGCAGAGGGGAGAGGGCAGCCCCCCAAGAACCCCCCACCACAGCACAGACCCCCTCGGCACCCAGGATCGACACAGGAGCTGAGGACGATGTCCGGCACCCACACTTTGAACTCGGCCAGCCAGACGCAGTTATGCAACTATCTACTCACATTTTCCTCATCTGGCCCCTGAGGTCAGGGCCAGCTAGGCTGGACTTCCCCGCTACTGCCTTGGAGGTCCCCGTTGGCACTGGGGACTGCTGGACATGGAGTGTGCCGTGAGTCGGAAGCTCATAGGAAGCAAATATGGGATTGTCCACTTCCGCTCTCACCTGCTACTGCTGTATGACACATCACCCGGAACCTTCGTGGCTTAAGATAACAACGGTTTGTTATGATTCCCAAGTCTGTGGATGCGGAATGTTTCTGCTGATCTGGGCTGGCCTCACTGACCACGACTGGGCCTCCTCCCGACATCTGGAGCTGCCAGCTCAGTGGGGCCCTCGCTGGTCCCAGTGGTCTCAGCTGGGACGGCTCCTTTCTGCCTCACATGTCCCCTCCTCCAGGAGGCCAGCCCAGGCTTGTTCCCTTCGCAGCTGGGTGGGTTTCCACGGGAGCCGATGGACGCACGCTGGGCCTCTTGAGCCGTAGGCTTGATTTTACCATATTCTATCGGCCAAGTCGCAAGACCAGTGTGGATTCAAGAGGTGGAGCCATAAACTCCACCTCTTGATGGGAAGAGCAGCAAAGTCACTTTGTGAAGAAGTAGGATACACAGAGGGGAATAATTAGGACCATTTTTGCTAACAGCCTCCCACAGGAAGTGTGGCCATTTGCCCTCTAGGACAGACTCGGCAGGGAAGTTGCCCCAGAAAAACTCTCGTGCAAATATTTTTTGGAAAGTCATGGCCATCCGAATGTTACGTGATGAGAATATTCAGATAGCCTTAGGTGTCTGACCATGGTAGCTGCAGTGGTTGGGATCCCACCAGGAAAATAAAGCCCCATCCAAGCAGTTCAATAGTGAATTAATACAAAAAACTACAGTTGACCCTTGAACACCAAGGTGGTTAAGGGCGCCAAACCCATACGCAGTCAAAAAGCTGTGCATAACTTTGGACTCTCCAAAACTTTACTTATAGCATACTGGTGGGTAGAAGCCTTGCCGAGAATATAAACAGTCTATTAACACGTATTTTGTGTGTTATGTATATTATATACTGTGTTCTTACAATAAAGTAAGCTAGAGAAAAGAAAATGTTACTAAGAAAATTACACAGAAGAGAATATGCGTTTACTATTCATTAAGTGGAAGTAGATCATCATAAAGATCTTCATCTTCATCATCTTCACACTGAGTAGGCCCAGAAGGAGGAGGAAGAGGAGGGGTTGGTCTTGCTGTCTCAGGGGTGACAGGGGCAGAGGAGGTGGAAGGGGAGGCAGAAAAGGCAGGCACATTTGATGGAAACTTATGGAAATACGTCATCATTTCTGTCTGATATTTTTCCTTTTTCTCATTTCTCTAAAAGTACCTCTATCCAGTACCAATCCTTCTTCCACCACTCGCTTTAGTTTCAGTGCCCGTATCATAGAAGGGTCCATGTTGTAAAAGAAGTTAAAAGCCCTCAGTCTTGAATAACCACCTCCTAGACTGTGTAATGTCAATTTGTTTTCTGGCACCGTTTCCTCTGTGTCTTCTTCCTCATCGTCTGCGCTGGTTCAGAAGCACTCATCTCTGTCAAATTGTCTTTTGTGGATTCCTTTGGTGTGGTGTCTATTAGCTCTTGAATTTCTCCAAGATTCATATCTTGAAACCCTTCACTCCCCCCTCCCCTTTTTCGCCATATCCACAATCTCTTTGAAAGATTTCCTCGATTGGCTCTGTCGTAAATCCTGTGAAGTCATGCACAACATCTGGACACAGTTTTCTCCAGCAGGAGTTTATTGTTTCAGGCTTGATGGTTTTTGCAGGTTTTCTGTAACAATAACGGCATCTTCAATGGTGTAATCCTCCCAGACTTTTGTGATATTCTGTCTACCAGGGTTCCCTTCCACAGTACTGACGAGCTTTTCCATCGAGTACTGTGTGTAATAAACCTCAAAGGTCCTTATGACCCCCTGATCTAGAGGCTGAATTGGGGATACCATGTTTGGGGACAAGTAGACCCCTTCAACACCTTCTGTGTTGAACTCATGGGGTCTGGGTTGCCAGGGGCGTTGTCCAGCATCAAAAAACTCTAAAAGGCAGTCCCTTAAGGACATCTTTGAGTCTTTTTTGATCCATTCAGCAATGGAGGGGATGGGCAGCAAAGGAGAAGGCTCTGTCACCTGTCCCCAACAGGAGGAGACAGTGGGGGAATGACCTTAGGTGAGGAAATGACCTGTGGCCTGAAGAACCAGCATGGCTGGATTCCCAACTCTTGACCTTCCCTGCTCATCAGTTCTCGAGTGGCCCTGCCAGCCAGAGCTGGGGATCAAACTCCTCGTAGCAGGCGTGAATGGCCACCGTTGTGGGGAAGTAACAATAGCAGCAGCTGCTGTTGATTAACCATCTACTTCATGCTTTAGGTAGATTATTTCATTTAACCTTTTTAACAATTCTCTGAGATAAGCACTAAGGGTGTTCCTCTAAAACACAGAAGAAAATTATTATAGCAAAAAAAAGTGCCCCAGGTGTCCACATACAACTGAACAAAAAGTCTCTGAAACTGAAAATGAGAACATCCCAGAAGGTCTGATATGTAGTGTGGCTGCTTGAGGTCAAATTAGACCTGTGGTCGACATAATTTTCCATAAGTGGATAGAAAAGAATAACTTTCTGTGTATGTTCTATGTAATAAATCATACAGCACCACTATATATGTTTTCATTCAATATTTATTATGATTCGCCATTGTAAAATTTCACATGACACCATACTTTAGAGGAAGAAATTGAAGATCAGAGAGGTGGAGTAACCTGCGCAGGGTCACACAGCTTGTCAATGAGAGATAGCATGTTGCTCAGTGATGGCATGAGTAATACATCAAATACAAACTGGGGGAGTCACCAGTGTGGGTGCCACCCCTACGTTCATGACATCACAATGAGTATATTTCGTGCTAATGGAACGGGGTCAGCACACACCTCTGGGGGTAAACAGTCAAATGTCAGGAGCCCCTCTGGCTCTCCCTGGCTTTTCACTTTAAGCTAGTAAAAATCCTCTATTATGAAGGGATTGTGGAGCTCCCCAGTCCAGCTCCATGTCATAAGTAGTCCCAGAGGGGTTGGGTCACTTGCCCAAGGTCACGAAGGTGGTTAGAGGGGAACCGCACACCACCACTGCATGCAGCTGCAAATCTGTTTCATGGCCTGCTTCCTCTCTCCTTCTCTAAAATGCCCCCTCGCTGCCGCAGAGTTTCGACAGTTCAGACCTGGAGTGCAGGTTGGGTTTGGTTTAGTTTTTCACATGCTCCTTCACAGATTACAGGCAAGATCTTACTCTTCAACTGAAAGTAGAAATGTGTTAAGTTTAGTTTAAGACATTGCCCTTTCCCTCTTCCTCCCTCCCCCAAATACATTAGGACCTTCTTGTCACACCAAAAAAATAACCATCATCGTCATCATTCTACAGAGCAGAAAAGAATGTGTGAGTTTCCTGTTTCTGGCGGGACATTTCCCGGAAGAAGGCAATTAAGTCTTCATTGATCAATAGGAAAAGGGCAGCTTTCAGCCTTATAACTTCCTGGTACAAGCAAAGTCAAAGGTAGGGAGAGCTCACCTTGACTCAGGTCTGCAGCCACAGACTCCATGCCTCCCGTCCAACTCTTCCATCAGGGAGCCAAGGGATCCACATCCTCTGGGCTCGTGTAAGCTGCGTTTGATGGGTATGTAAGAGTCTACCAGAATTCATGTTCCGGTGTGGGGGAGAGGTCAGCAGTGCTGATACCGGGTGTCCTTGCTCATGGCTGGGAGCATTGGGCTGTCTCTACCCCACTCAGATACAGGTGGACATTCCAGCCAAAATCTGAGCTACTTCTGAGTGCAAGGATGGTGCATCCGTTAGCTTTTGCTGAATAACCAACCACTCCAAAATTTAATGCTTTAAAACAACAACCATTTATTTGGCTCGCAATTCCTCACTTTAGTAATTTGGGTTGGGCTCAGCTGTGTGGTTCTTCGGATCCCAGCTAGACTCACTCATACATCCTCGGGCAGCAGGGTTTACTGGGCCTAGCTGATCTAGCTGGCTTAGCCCAGAGAGTGTGCCTCTGCTCCGTGTGCTCCCTGATTCTCAGCAGGACAGCTGGAGCATTATGCCTGGTGACTGGCAGGATCCCAAGACAAGAACAGATGTACTCAGGGCCTCCTGAGGCTCAGTCTTGGAACTGTCATGAAGTCACTCCCACCATATTCCAGTGGCTAAGTCAAAAGGCCATCCCTGATTCAAGGACTGGAAATCAGTCCCAGAAGCTGCAAAGTCACATTGCAAAGGGGCACAGATGTAGGGAAGAGAGGATTGTCACCATGTTTGCAAATGATCTTCCCTGATATCCTTTCTAAATTTTTCTAGGAACAAAGTGGGGACTTCAGGAAAAAAAAATGTTGAGTAAAATAATCACCCAAGTAAGGATTTGTGGCACCAGCCTGTTGCACACCTACTAAGTGCAAGCCTTAAGCCTAAGCAGTGGGCAGACTCATATGCAGTCCCAAGCTGGAGCCTGCCAGCACTGGCTCGTGAGAGCCAACTGTTAAATATTCAGTTGTTAAACCATCTTAGCTTGAAATTGACCATGGTGGGAGTATTTACACCATGAGAAGGGGCTAGTGCTACCAATCAGGGCACGTTTTCTCCCAGAGAGCTGGTTTACCAGCACACCACTGCTGTTAAGCCAAAACAAACACTGTCCCTTCCAATCTAATTAGTAAGATACACAATGAAGGATTAAAATGCACCAACCAGGCAGGATGATTTCAACACAAGAAGGAAACTGAGAGACGGGAGACTTAGAAGAAAAAGGAACTCATAGTTCCCAAGGGGGTGGACATAGGTAAGGCATCACAGAGGAGGTGGTCTGTTTAGCTGGCACTTGAAGGAAAACTAGAGACGGCCGCAGCCAGAGGAGCAGCACAGCCACAGGCAGAGGCGCCCTCAGAGAGCGGGCGGCCAGCCACAGCGTTTTATTTAGTGTCAGTTTGGCTTCGAGTGACAGAAAACCCCATACAATAAAGACTTAAGCAAGCCAGTTTCATTCTCTCCCGTAAGCGATCTTGGGAAATGATTGGTCGTCCGCAGGCATGGCAGCTCTGCCCCACAGCTCCCCTTCCTGTAGAGTCTCAGAGAACAGGTGCATGGTCTTCTCCCCGCCTGTCTCTCCCCTTCTTGGGTGCAGAGGATCATCCAACAGCCTTGGATTTGATGCCCAGCTTCCCCACTCAGCGTTTGTATGAGCTTGGACAAGTTGTTTGATCTTTCTGAATCCTGGTTTCCTACTCTATAATGTGGAGCAAAGTAACTCACAGGGTTACAGTGACCCAGGGACAGTGCCTGTGCAGAGCTTAGTGGACCCAGGGTGGGCACCAGGGGCAGTGTGTGGTGAGTGTGTGTGTGTGTGTGTGTGTGTGAGTGATGAAAGAGAGAGATTCCTTCTAAGGCCCAGGCAAAGCCCCTCTTGGCCCCTCTCTGTCCGCTCTAAGAAGCAAGGCCTCCCTCTTTCTGGGTTTCAGTGGACAGGATGGCTCTGGGGGGAGGGAGCCCGGGTGACCTGATTCGTGCGGAGTTTGGTTCTATGTGGGCGGCAAGGCTGAACCTTGACCACTTCAGACCAGCTCCGCTGAGGCAGCCACTTCAAACAAAGGTTGGTGGGGATGGCCACCCCGGCCCCTGGTCCCCAGCCCCCACCCCATCCCCTTTTGTCCCTAACCCATGTCCCACAGGAGGGGAATGTGCAGCCACACCTGCCTGGAGAGGACTTCTTTGGGAAACGATGCCCACCCCTCCAAGATCAGGGGGTTGGGCTGTAGGGTCGTGGCTGGGAGTGGGTGAGGGCAGGATGTCCGCTAGGTCAGTGATCCAAGCAAATATTTGGCAGATCAACGCTCAAGGTTAACCGTGAGTGCTCATCACTGGTCACCAGGGAGTGGCTTCCTGCTGCTCTCCCCGACACCTCCCCTCTCTGCAGCCTTCAGAGACAGGGTCTTCTCTGGCTGGGCTCTGGGGCCCACCCATCCTCCAAGCCCCCTGATCTAGAGCTCCCTGCCTTGCCCACTTACCCTCAGGTGGTCCTGGGACACACCATCCTCTCACCCTGCGTGAGCGGCCAGAAGACGCCGGCGCCTGGTCCCGGGGCCTCCTGCCCCGTGCTGTGCACACTCTCTCCTAGTGAGAGGCCAGCCGCTCACTCTCTCCCCCGAACCACCCTGGGCACACATCCCTGGCCCCTGTCCAGCTGACAAGTATGTCCCTCTCCCGAGCCCCTGAGAGAGAGAGCCTGGGGGAAAAGTGGGGAGCTGCACCCGCACCCCCACTGCGGCTGGAGAGGGGCCTTGCACCTTCTCAGAGAGCTGCCAAGCGCTGCCCGCAGCCGAGAGGGAAGCGGCGCCTCTCAGAGCGCTTTGTTCCACTTGCTGGAGGGCTAAAAATACACTGGCACTGCCAAAGGCAGTCCTCGAGAGCCCAGGGGAGCTGGCAGTGGGGAGCAGTTATCCTGGCACTATTAAAGGAGCAGCACAGGATTAGCCGGCCTCGGGGCCCTCCTGTAGCCGCTGTCCCCAGGACTCCGCATTCTGTTCGAGCTGGGCTTCCCTGGGCCTCCGCTCTGGCCCTGCCCAACCCCTCGTGCCCCAGGCTGAACCGGCTGTGTCCCTGGTTGGAGCCTGGAGCTGACTACACGACTGCGCTTTTACAGATGTCGCACCGGCAGCGCTCCTGCAAAACACAGAGGCCGCTTCCAAGTCCTCCAGCAAAGCCACAATTAGCAGTAGGGCTGAAAATGGAAGTCCCCATAGTGGGCCATAACCCAGTGGCTTAAATTCAAGAAACGTGTGTGGACACCCTGCTTCAGTCAGTGGTGATCTTTCCAGGACCTCAAGCCTCTTCAAGAGTCTGATGAAGGATAGATACCCAGAAGGAAAAAAAGAAGCTAAATAGCATTCGCCAAGCAATTTTAGGGAGTTTATGAATATCATCAACCCCGTCCACATCTCACACACACTCCAAGTCAGGAACCCTTGATTTGCTGGA
This sequence comes from Cheirogaleus medius, assembly GCA_008086735.1. Taxonomy (NCBI): domain Eukaryota; kingdom Metazoa; phylum Chordata; class Mammalia; order Primates; family Cheirogaleidae; genus Cheirogaleus; species Cheirogaleus medius. Next base: position 16,597,536 of record VBSM01001118.1, on the reverse strand, counting down.
AGCCAGGCACTGAGCTAGACCTGGAGATGGAAAATTGAGTGAGGGAGGGGACTGCCACGTACACAAATGCCACCCGATGCCACGTGTATTTAAAGAGAGGTGAGAACAGGGCCACAGGGCTGGGAGGGAAGGATGGGCCTGGGTGTAACTAGAATAGGAAGGAGAGGGCAAGTCTGAATGGGGCTTTGAAGGACGAACACGATCTTACCAGAGAGAAAATGTAGGGTTAGAGAATTTGTGTACATAGAAATTGCGCTCCTAGCAGGGCATGATAAAGAAAACTTGTCTGGAAGCAGGGCCAGCCCGAGGGCTCGTAGAGGGTATGAAGAGTGAGTGTATTCATTTTCCATTGCTGCGTAACAGCCTACCGCAAACGAGAGGCTTAAAGCAACATACATGGGCCATCCAGCGAATGGGGCTCCTCAGCTCAGAGCCTCGCCAGGCTGTGCAGGGTGTAGGCCAGGACTGTGACCCACGTGGGGCTTGACAGAGAGGAATCTGTGCCTGTGTCCATTCAGGTTGTTGCTGGGACCTTTGGACTCTGGGACTGGGAGCCTCTGCTGCCTACTGGCTGGAGGCCCCCAGTGGTCCCTGCCACAGGGCCCTCTCCATGGGCAGGTCACAAGACGGCCATCAGCCTTTCCAAGGCCAGCAGGATCTCCATGAAGTTTGCTAAGACAGAATCTTATATAACATAAAGGCAGTGACAGCCTATATTCTTGCTTCTTGCTAGAAGCAAGTCACAGGCTTTACCTGCACACAAGAGGACGGGATTCTACGTGGGCAACGACAAGGGTGGAGACTATGGGGCCATCTTAGAATTCTGCTGGCCACAGGAGGACTCGGCTGGACAAAGGTGTCAGAGAGAGTTGGGAATGCCCTTGTGTGCCACAGGTAGAAGTTTGAACTTTATCTTATGGGAGACAGAAGTCGCTGAAAGGGGGTGGAGAGGGAAGGGTGGAAGTGGAAGGAAAGACTTCAACTGGAAGGTGATTTCCATGGTTCTGGGAAAAGAATGACGAGTGTGGCCATAGGGTGGAGAAGGAAGACCCAATGTCCACCTGGCTGACTTCATTTCCTCTTCATCTCCACTCAGTGCCATCTGATCAGCAAGGTTCTCCCAGTCTACCTGACATAAGGTGACCCCACCTCCTCCCCAACCCCCGCCCAGCCTTACTGCCTCACAGCACTGATCACCACGTGCTGCACTGCGTTTATTTTTTTATCTTCTTACTGTCTTTCTCTCCCTCAAAGAGTGTAAGGATTTTGTGTGGCTTACTGCTGTATCTCCAGCCTCGGGCAGAGTACATACTCAGTCAGTGTTTGCTAACTGAATGAATGGAGGAATGAATGGATGGGTTCAAAAGATATTCTGGCCATAGATTTGCTGAAACTTCAAACATTTAAAATTCGATAGAGGAATGAGGAATGCTCTAAGGTTTCTGCCTTGACAGGTTGGATGGTGACGATCAGTGACATGGGAAGAAATAAGTCAAAACGGGAAGCACATACTGAGCTGAACTTTGGTCCAGTGGATCTGAGATGACCAGGGAGCAGCCAGGTCGGATATCAAATGGGAAGTTGGGAATATGACATGCAGGGCTTATGAGATAAGGGCCAGGCGTGGGGGCTCACACCTATAATCCCAGCACTTTGGGAGGCCCAGGCTGGAGGATTGCTTGAGACCAGGAGTTTAAGATCAGCTTGAGGAATAGCCTATAGTAACACCCTGTCTCTACAAGAAATTAAAAAATAAAAATAAAAAAACATAAAGAAAACCTAGCTGGGTGTGGTGGCACACCTCTAGTCCCTAGCTACTTGGGAAGCTGAGGCAGAAGGATGGATTGAGCCCAGGAGTTTGAGGTTGCTGTGAGCTACGATCACGCCACTGTACTCCAGCCTGGGTAGCAGAGTGAGACCCTGTCTCTTAAAAAAACAAACAAACAAAACCCCCAGAGCTTACGAGGTATTAATAAGTAGGTGAGAAGGGAATGGATTATGTAGTCAGTGATTCAATAAGAGAGAAGAGAACCAAGGACGCCCCCTAGGACAGGAGCCCATCTGAGAGGCAGGAGAATATGTGCAGGTCCCTAAGAAAGTCCCAAGAAGGCAGGCAGGCCCTGCTCAAAGCTATGGAGAGGACAAGCGCACAGGATGAGACTTGAAAGGATTTGGTGAGAAGGAGTGATGTGACCGCAGTGACAGCCGCCTCAGGGGAGTAGAGGTCCCCAGGTCAGTGAGAGGCTGAAAGAGGGTGTCGGTGGTGCCTTCAAGAAGGAGCACGGGGTGACGCCAAGAACAAAGTTGATGGGGAGAGGGGAGGAGGGAAAGAAGAGGATGGATCCGAGAGTGGGTGGTGGAAATCCCGGGATGGACAGAAGTTGCCGGCCTCCAGGCACAGATTCAGCAAGCCCACCCTGCTTATTCCCTTCCCCGCTGGGCCTCAACCCTCCTGCCGGTGGGGCATAGGGGAAGCAGATGAGGAGATCCCTTGAACCTGCCCTAGCCTTGGGCTTGTCCTAGCTGCCGAGAGAGGTGTAAAAGGAAATACCAGCGGGAACTACGGGAAGATCTGAGGGCTCCTTGGCTGCAGATGGAAGATCCTGGTATCATCCTATTCTCCAGGAACCCATTACAGCTGGTAACAGATGGCATTTCCAAAAATGGCCACAATCATGTCTCCCATCCCACTTGTTCTTGCACAGTGTGACCTTGGCACACCCTCATGCAGAGGTGGAGTCAGTGTCCCTTCACCTTGAACCTTGGTGGGCCTCTGGGACCACTTCAGCTGCTAGAGCCCACCATAAAGGATGTTGGGTGACCTCGTCCTCACTGTTGGACCTCATGGTTGGACAAGGCTGTGCCATTTCCACAGGTTTCTCTCTCTTGAGGGATGTGCCTTTGAAATCCTGAGCCCCCATGTAATCTATCTGCTTATCCTAAAGCAACCACACAGAGAGCCTCTCATGGAGGGAAACTGAGGCCCCCAGACCAGCACCAGCCTCGGCCGAGCTCCAGCTGACACATCCCTGCCACAACTCCCCTCGTGACTCGAGCAGAATCTGCCGTGTTCTCCAGGGGTGTCACAAGGCCTTGCCCCTTCCCCCTGCCGAGTATTCCCTGCGAAGGCAGCTTTATGTCCCCAAACACACCCACCCAGGGCCCAGGGGAGGACAAGCAAGCAGGCCCTAGGCAGAGTGTCCGCCCCTAGCAGACCCCAAAGGTGCCTGGCACAGGTCACCTGCCTGACTCCCAGCTCCCCACCCACCCTGCTCCAGGAAACATGGACAATCCAGAAACCCTCCCAGGCCCAGCTGCACTCCAGGAAGAAACTGGGCGCGCTGCCCAGAAGTACACAGAATGGACTTTGGGCTGATTGCCCAAGCTGGGCTAACGCCCCCACCTTCTTAGAAAGGGCACACTTTCTGGAACAAAGGCCACAGCCTGTCACAAAAGCCAGATGTTGGCAGAGCAGGGCATTGGAGGTGGGAAGGACCCCCCCCCAGTGGGGGAGATATGGGGAGGGGAAGAGACATACACACACACACACACACACACACATCCCCTCCATTGCCTTGGGCAATGAGGTCAGCCAAGTCATTCTTTCCTCCTGGTGTGCAAAGCCAGATTGTTCTTCGCACAGTTAAGAACCCAGGCTTTGAAGCCAGACTGCCTGGGTTTGTAAGCCCATTCTGTGACTTCCTGGCTGTGTGATCTCAGACAAGTTACTTAACCTCTCTGAGCCTGAATAGCTGCATTATTAAGACAGAGATAATAACAGTGACCTCTCCATAGGATCATTAGAGTCAGCTGAGATAATGTATGGGAAGCTCTTAGCACAGAAACCAGCACATTGTAGCTATGCATGACATGACTCCGGTTGTTATTATTTTATTTTTAATCATAAATATAGTAACAAATACCTTACCATAACTCATGAGCTGATATGTGGAGCCTCACACAAATTTTTGCAAGTAAATTCCAGTTTGGAGGCAAAAGGGCAGGAAAACTAATGAGAAACTTCTAGTCATTTATATAACATCCCTCCCCCATCACTCCATATTGGAAAATGAAAGGTTCTTTTAAAAACACAAATTTTAATGGTGTTTTAGCCCATCTGACTGCTCTGTTCTTGGTTTCGGCTGTTTTCCAGCTTCGGTGTTTTTCTCATTGATCAGAGAGAAATCCCCAAGGTCTGACAAAGGAAGCTTTTAATTGCTCTGGATGAACCGATTTTTGGCTTAGCTACTCAAGCATATAATTGAATGAGAGAGAAAGAGAGAGAGAATATCACTTTGAGATTGCTTTGAGATAAATACACAGTCAGACATCCCCCTTCCTGCCCAGACCTCAAAGATTCTCCTTGCCCTGACTGCCGCAAGCTCTGAGGACACAGAGCACGGAGCAGTCGCTTCATCTTCCTGATCTTTCTCCAAATAATAATGAGCGATCATAACGATCGCTACCCTTTATCGCATGTGCTGGTCGTGGGTTGGAGTTCCCCAGAAGCAGACTCTGAGGCAAGGATTCGAGTCAATCTGCTTTATTTGGAGAAAATCCTGGAAGCCCCAGGAAGGAAGACAGGATGCAGAGCAGCTAGCAAAGGGTGTGGTCGTGAGCAAGTGACAACAGGGGCAGCTGGGGCTTAATCCCCCTGGGGAATTCGAGGACATGTACACTTCAGCATCATCTCACCCAGGGAGATGATAAGGGAGCTGGGGAATTTATACCCCAAGTCCCATCAGCCACCGGTGGAGGGCTATTCCTGGGGCGTATTAATTCCCTGGCACTTCCAGCCATCCCCAACTCGGGCAGCTGGAGAAAGCCCTGGGGCAATGAGTCCCCAACGCTAGCAGGCAGGAGTCAGGCCTCCTGGAAAGGCACCAGCCCCATCTGCTACAGCACCCAAGTATAAAACAACTCAAAACTATGACAACTGCCCATTTCCCCACTCAAAAGATCCAAAGAATTTGTGATCTAATTGAATAGATAGAGCATCTTTTTTAAAGTAGATGAAATAGTTAAATATATATAAATATAAATAATTTATTACTCTCCGAATACATACTTATAATCACATATTATATGTTCATGATATATTAATTTAGAAAAATTGCTTTCTTTGCTCTTATTTCATGACTCAAATTTTTTTTCCTTTTATTTCATCATAAAAAGGGGGTACAAATATTGTTAGGGTTACATACATTGCCCCTACCACCCCTCCCCCCCACGTGCCAGAGCTTCAAGCGTGTCACATGACTCAATTTTATTCCAACTCTTCCAACTCATCTTTGCTCTAAAGGTCTTCATCATCATCAGAGCCACCTTTTTAGTCATCTGAGTTTCCCAAGCACATCTTCTTTCCTCCCCTCTGGGTTCTTGGCGATGCAGCACTTTTGGAATCTGTAGGATGCTTTTGCTGGAATTTTTATCCCAAGCCTTGAGCACCTATTTGCATAACATTAGGGCAGCTGGCTGTTCCATTCATCTCCGGGGGTGCCAATGCATGCTCTCCATAACGTAACCACTGATGGCATGGCTTTCTTAAGTGTCCTTAAAAGACTCGTTCACACTCATGGTGCAACACTGTGACGCCACACCCTTGGGAATCAGTTCCAAATCTGGGTTAAATTTCCTAGCCTCCTTTTTAGCAATTCCTTCAGATGACCTTGGTCAATGGCCTAAACGACCGCTGGTGGAGGTCGTTTCAGATTACACATCTTGCCTAAACAGCACTTGGTTGTCCAAAATAAAATAGTTGGGTGCACCTACAACATGAAAGACTATGTGAGATCTTTCTTGAAAATACAGAGCCTGTTATTCTGGAGATCACCAGCAGGGAGTGGGAACCTTCACGAAGTACCCAAGTATAATAGTGGCGTTGATAGTCACACGCATCAACCCATCTCAATCTCTACAACAACCCCAGGAGGCACATTCTTTCATTATTTCCATTTTACATATGGAGACACTGAGACTCCGGGTGGCTCAAGGGGCAGTGGGGTGACAGTGGTGGATGTGACTTCCTAGTGTGCACACCTTCCCCCACACACACACTGCCATCCCTGATGGGCAAGGACTGTGCCCATGGGTGAAGCTGGTAGACTCCCTGGCCCAGCAGCCGTGGTGGGGTCCTCACTCTACACCCCCCCTTTCCTGAGCTAGGGAAGCAAGAGGCAACCTTCACCATTCCAGCTGGAAACCTCTGCGAGGAAACGCAAGGGAAAGTCCCCCTCGGAGGTCTGGGGTTCCTTCCAAGACCATTTCAAATGGGCAAGCAAACGTCTGCAAGAGTTTTAGAAACAAGACACAACAGAGAAATTCTCGACCCCCCTTTCTTTTCTTTCTTGCTAATTAATCAGATAGTGGCATGTGGGCTATTTTCTGATTAGTAGAACTGAAGAACTGCAGGGGGTGGTGAGGGAGAGATAGGATCCAGCATGGTATCAACGGAAGACTGTGGGTTTGGGAGCCAGGCAGGGCTGAGCCCACTGATTTTGGGCACTCTCAGCCTCAGTTTCACTATCTGTAAGATGGGTTCTGATCTCTGCCTTGCAGAGCGATGCCGAAAATTAAGCAGAATGCAGCACTGTACACAGCTCAGAACGCAATAGTGCTAATCCCCCTCCGCGCACCACCCCTTCCTTTCCTCTTCCCTTTCCAGTCAGGCTATGGCAGGGCTGCAGCTGGGTGCCTCTGGAGTAGAGGGGGGGTCCTGGATGGAGAAGAGAAGCCCCCACAACAGGGAACCCAGAGCTGGAACTCCTGGCTTCCTGCTCTTGCCTTTCCGAGGCCCCTCTTCCCAACCCAATGGCCTCCCCCGGTAGAAGACCATGCAGCCCGTCTGCCAGAGATCCCTCCTTCACCCCCACCGCCGCTGGAGACCCCCCAGTCCTGGCTGGGCACCCACAGCCATGTGCAGGACCCTCCTCTCCCCAAAGTGGGGCTCGCAGGTGGAAGCCCAGTAGCTGCAGTTGCACCCCTGGGTCCCGGGGGAGAGTCTCCCTGCCTTCCAGCAATCAGGGCATGGGAGCGGGAGAAAGAGGAAGAAACAGGAGGTGGGGGAACAGGCCAACAGCCCCGCACAGGGAAGGCAGGGGCCAGTTCTCCCCCAGAGGGCCCCTGCGAGGCGCACATGGGAGCGGGGGGCTGCTGAATTCCCGGCCCGAGCCGAGCCGAGGGCATCCCGGGTGACGTTGGTGGGTCTCCAGAGCCGGCTGGAAGGCTGCCCTTGGCCCTGTGCTCACAACTCTCCACAGCTGCGATCTGCAGAGGGTTCTCAAGGGCAGGGTTTCAGTTTTGCAAACGGGTCCTTGGAAAATTGTGCATCCCAGCTTCCCGTGGCCAGCCATGTCAGCAAAATACACCTTGGAAGAGGAGTCTGCTGCCGAGGAAGCTGGGAAATGGCCCGGAAGCCAAACGTGCCTCAGGGTAATCTGTTTTAAATTAGCCAATGGCTGTTCCCTCCCACTAGTGACGGTAACCAGATTTGGGGTAAGTGGGTGCGCCCCATTTCATAAACATTTGTCGGTTAATCCCCGAATCATACCATCATCCGGGCCACACAGAGCCCTCCGGCTCGGGTAGCCCAGTATCCTCAAGAGGAAAATGAAAGGATTGCTCAAGGTGGCTTCTGTGACCCACCCAGCTCAGACATTGTCTTAATTCCATATTTTACCTCAGCCTCCTTTGTTATGACTCCCACAGTCTAATACACTGAGCCCCTTAGTCATTCCCTCCTTATTTTAAAGACAGGAATATATGTACTTTGTCGGTGTGGCGCTTACAGAACTCACGGTTCAAGTCAAGGAAGACTGGTGGGCGGGCGCCACGTTTTGGCAGCCCCTTTCCTATTCCTGTCGCTTGTTTCCCAAACACTGGCTGATACTGTTGGCCAAGCTATTGTTTCTTTATAATTCAGGAGTTAAATAACCTTGAAGAATAAATTTTGGAAAAAAGGTGAAATTATGACTCATAAAAATATAAAAATTTTATTTGACTCATTAATGAGAGAACTAGCTAAGATGTTCTAACTGGTTCCAAGGAGAATTTCAAGACCCACACACGCGCGGGCGGCGGGAAGCAGAAGTCTACGCACAGGCAACAATCAACCGCAGTCCACTGGACACAGTTGATTTGCAGTTCCGTGAACACCAATTATTCCCACTGTTATCAGTTTTCTGTGACTTACAGAGTCACAAGAAAGCTCGAAAGCGACGAAGGGCAGGGATAACCTGGAAGCTCTAGCCTGGACATTCAGTAACCATTTTCTTTTTCTTACCCGCTTGAAAGTCTTTCACTCATTTTTCCTGAGGGTAATATAGGAGATGACCAAATGGGCTGAAGAGACAATAAAGGCCACACTTGTGGGGCCCTGACCCCTCCAGGTTGGAATCGTGTGGAAAATTCCTGGAGGAGCCGGAAGTTGAGCTGGGCGTAAGGGCTGATGGAGACGCGGAAAGCAGCACCTCAGAGGAAAGAGGCCAGCGGGAGTGGAGGTTTGGTGGTGAGGGAAGAGGCCGGGGGAGTGGAGGTTTGGTGG
>VBSM01001118.1:16552290-16581766 GCA_008086735.1 Cheirogaleus medius | reverse complement strand
TGTTCTCCTTTTGTGGGGAAGGAGGGAGAAAGTGGAATCTACAGAGGGGAAAATGTGGGAGAGAGGGGCAAGTGGAGGGAGAAAGGATGGGTGACAGAGTGGGACATCACCTCCAGGTGACAGCCTGAGGCCTGGGCAGCCTGGGACCTGGTGCCCTCCACTCTGCCAGCTTCTCCAAGAAAACCCTTTGCTCGCTCCCTCCCTGCCCCCCACAGTCCTGCAGACAAAGTTGGTTCAGGACCCAGCTGTGCTCTGCAGGGAAGCCAGTGCGCCATCCCCCCCTACCCGCCCCCCGCCCCGAGGCTAAGCTCTAGGGACCACACTGCCTGGGGCCCTGGCCTTACACTGGCAAGAGAGCCAGGGTGAGAGGAGACAGAGGGCAGAGTATTTATGTCCCCACCCCTTGCCTCCCGCCTCCAGCCCATGGCCTTCCCAGATGCAGCCCTTCTCACCAGCAGCTGGGAACACTCCTGCATGCCCGGTGGAGCACATAACAGCCCCCACCGCGGCCAGCGCCTGGACGCCTCCCACCCCTGGTTCCCTACACGAAGACACTCGGCTGGGAGCATCCCTCCGCCAAGATCTCCTTTAGAAATCCCCACGGAGGCCTCGCGTGCTGCCTGCTGTTGCCCTGAGCGACAGAGTAGGGGACCTGATAATCGCCTCCAAGTAACTCCAGCCACGGGGCCAACCTTCGGTGTTCAGCTCAGATGACCTCGGTTTGAGTCACATCGTCACCATTTACTTCCCAGTTGCTTGGCTTCGCTCAGCCTTAGTTTCCACATCTGGAAAATGGGAGCGATAATGGCAAAGCGAAATGTCTCAGTATCCCCAACGTGGCAAGTAACTGCCCCCTCTTCAGACCAGCACAGGAGAAGAAAGGGGATTTATCTAAGGGCTTTGGGGCTGTGACGTGTCTGCTTCTCTCCCCTTGTTCCTGCTGTCTGCCACGCCTCGCACATGGCCAAACGTGGCCAAACGTGGCTCCCTGCAGCTCACAAGTTTGTGTGCTCTCAATAAATACAGACTTTATTCCCCTTTCCACAAAAATGGGCTCACACTTGCATGCTGCCCTGCAACCTGCTTCTATTCACTCAGCCTCAGGAACCTCTCCCCACGTCACTGAGTGTCCTACACCGAGAAGCACAGCATCACGTTAAGCAGCCACGGAGCACGCCACTGGACGTTCTACAAAATTCATTTTGTCGGCTTGTCTCTTAGCCTGGGATGTTTTCTTAATAACTATCACTCATATTTGGAACACACTTCCCCTCTCCAAAGCCGCCTCCCAGGACCCTTTGGAAGTTTGGAACTTTCTTCCTCCACCCACCAACCCCCTTGCTCTAGCTTCCATTGGAGTGGAATAGTGAGTATAGTAGCAGACATGGTATCATCTCTCTCTCTGTCTCTCTCTCTGTCTCTCTCTCTCTCTCTCTCTCTGTGTGTGTGTGTGTGTGTGTGTGTGTGTGTGTGTCTCCAGTCCTATTATAACTTACTCTGAGCTTTCTGGAGCTGTCCCCCTTGGGGATGAAACCATCTTCAATTTGGTTGAGCAGCCATGACTTTTAAAACTCAGTTGACTCTTACATGAAGAAAGACACAAAGTTCCCCTTCTCCCCTTCTCCAAACGCCAGCTCTGGTGTTTATAAGTTCAAACAATAGCGATTCGATTGAACACACAGATCCAAATCTTTCCTAAGGCCTTCAAAAGGGGAAGAGAACACTGAGCTTTTAAAAATATTGTACAAAATGAAATTTTGAATATGGTGTCATCCAGGGTCCTTGGAGATGTAGATGGCACATTCAAATGGGGCGATTTGGGGAGAGTTTAAGGCTATCTGCAATGGTGCAGGTAGGATTTAGGAATCAGCACAGGTTATGGAGAATCTTGTGGCCAGCAACACTGGGGACCATTCCAAAAGGGAGGAATTACGGGACCCCAGAGAGGGCAGAGAGGGCAGCAGGGATGAGAGCTCCCTGGACAGAAGCTGGGCCATTTAGGAGGAGGATGCACCAACCGACAGGGACCTCAAAAGGGAGGGCTGGGGTGGGGGGCAAATACCCAGGCTCACTTTCCTCCTGCCCTCCGGATACCATCCCATCGAATGAGCCTAACTGGAAACTAGATGTCACGGGGCCCACGGACGCAGGCTTTAGGGCCCCACATCCCAGGACAAAGAGCAGAGCAGGGCAGAGAAGGGTTAGGAAAGGCCTAGATGGAAGCTGGGAGGAGGAGAACTGTTTTGAGAGTTCATGACCCCATTAGAAAGCACAAGCTTAGTGCAGAAATGGGGTGTAATTATTTGCACAGCTAAGTGATTTCTTTTTTAATTTTATAAGTATTTTCAACTAGTTCCATTTAAAAAACAAACTTCCCCTGCAATTAAAATACGATTTTGCTTATGGAAAATTCAGCCTATGCAGAGCTGTTCGAGACCGCAGACGTATAGGTAAATAAAGATATGGAACAAGCCCGGGTCGGCTGTGAGCTGTGTGCATTTCCCACAAATGTCCCCCCAGCCTTGATTACATCACATCCCAGTGGGGAGAGGGCAGATAGTTCCCCAAAAAGAAACTGGGAGCTGCTGGAAGGGGAAAGGCACGCTGCAAGGCCACGGAACGCCAACCAGCCATCAGATCAACTCGTAAAGGTCACACCATCCTTAAGTGGCTGAGCTCAGAGGGAAATGCCAACCTGTCCTCCCCAACAGCTTTTGCAAATATTCCAGGCAGCCTTCCACCTGGCCCCATAGTTCTGGGGCATCTTGAAGCCCCAGATCAGCTGGGTCTTTCCTAAAGAGGTTCTTTCTTGGTGCTTCCATCCAGAACACCCGGATTGTCCCACATATGCCTTCTGTCCTGGGAGACCAGACAGCTGCCAGCATTGTCCAATGAAAGTCCTTATAAGGGGATTTTTCTGCCCTCTCTGTGTCCTGGCTGGAAGACATCCTTGCAGTTGTACTTCACTGGTAATAATTCCACCGAGGACACTAGGAAGGCCAGATCCCGGGTCGAGCTGGGGACTCTGCTCAACTCCAAGGGCCAAGCACACCAACAAGGCCCCGGCCAGCAGACAGATGGCTGGATTCACATGGAATTCACCCTGCTCTGGGGACAGCACGTCAGCCAGCGCTCTGCTGGACACATGCTCCCCAAGACAGAAGTCAGGGAAAGAGACAGAACCTCAGCGTGTCTGCGGAGGCCTGTGCGACTGTTTTAAACAAGTTATGCTCAAACCCTCTCCTGCTAATTCCTAAACTACCCCTCTCTTCTCACCTTCTGCTGACTGGGAACAGCGCCTGTATAAACTTGGGGAAAGGATCAGGACAGCACCACCCTGACCTGAGCAAGAACAAACCACATGAAGGTCAGAAAACACGGCGGTTTTAAGAAGTCGTTTTTAATAATTGATCTTTTCAGACAAATCCCAGCAAAATTTCTCTCTTGGCATGGTCTCTGAGACCTCAATGGGGAGGGTGCACAGGGCGTGTGGTGTGTGGCTGAGCCTCTCGGTGACACCTCCCGCGTCCTCGTGAAACGTCCATTGTTTGCCAAGCAGCCATGGATGTGCGTGTTCGTCATGTCATGGTTCCTCAATGGAAGCTTTGTGCGCTGCAGGAGCCTCCGCGGCGCTTGTCCTCTCGATGCATCACCCTGGCCCCGGAGCCCTGCTCAGTGGAGGGTGTGACCCAAGCCCAGCTGGGCCCAAAGGCGGCCTTCACTGTTCCCCGCACGTGCAGAAGTCCCACTGGCAGGATGGAGGAGTGGAGCTCTCCATCCCGGAACTGGAGCCGGAACTTGGCTACCCTGAGCTGGGCCAGATTTCATCACAGCCTCCAGCTCTAATCCGCCCCGACTGCCTTCTGGCCACAGCACCGCCCCTTCCACCGCTCCTGTGGCAGCCAGCCTGCAGGACGCACCCCGCCTCCTGGCAACCCTGCCCTCCTGCTGTCCCTCCCACCTTAAATAGGGCCGACCTGCGTACCCAGTCGTGCAGATGGCAGGACGTGACTAGGTCATAAGAGACACTGTGACTTCCACCTTGCTCTCTCTTGGATCTCTCCCTCTGGGGAGCGTCGGCTGCTGTGCGGCGAGGATGCTTAATCAGCCCTGCAGACGTGTCCACAGGGCCAAAGACTGAGTCCTGTGCCAACAGCCGGCATGAGCTCTCCATCCACGGGACGAGCCATCGTGGAAGCTCATCCCAGCCCCAGTCGAGCCTTCAGACGACTGCACACCCAACTGCATCCTGACGGCGACCTCACAAGCCAGAACTGCCTTGCTGAGCCACTCCTGGATTCCTGCCCCGCAGAAACTGTGAGACATTAAATGGTGGTTGTTGCTTTAGGCCACTCCGTTTTGTCCCACAGGATGATTTGTGCGACAGCATTAGCTAGCTGCTGTCTGGGTGATGAAGTGGAGGCAGTGGAGAGGTTACCATTGTGGTTTCTCACGTCAGACTGCCTGGGTTTGAATCCTGGCCCTGTCACCATGGCCAACTGTACTTTTCAAAGACAACCACAAAAATCTCTCCCTTCCCATATACTCTCCTGCAGTCTGGCCTTGCCCCCTGCCCCATCAAGAGCGGGGTCCACTTCTTCACACCGGCCCCCACCCCCAAAAGTGCTTCCTCCAATAGACTATGGCAGAAGTGACACTGTCCCATTTCCAGGGACAGTTTCCTGTTCCTGTCTCTTGGAATATTGGTTCTTGGGATGCTCTTCTCAGAACCCAGCCTCCATGATGTGAGGAAGCCCTGCCGCATGGAGACACTTGTGGACGCTCTGACGGCCCCAGCAGAACTTCCAGCCATTGGCAGCCAGCGTGCAAATGAGACACCAGGGACCTCAAGCCCCAGCCGGCACCTGACTGCTGCCACATCAGACCCCAAGCGAAACCCACCCTGCCAAGCCCAGTCAAGCCACAGAAGCAGGGGTGATTACAAACTGTTGTTTTCAGCCACTGGGTTTTGGGGGTGGTTCATTTTACAGCAATAGATGTTCAAATGAACCACTTTTTGACTGTGTAACTTGAAGCAAGTGACAGGCCTTCATGCTGGAACAAAGACTTTCTGCGACAAAGACTTTGTGCACGCAGTTTATTTGGGTGGATTTCAGGAAGCACAGGCAGGGGAATAAGGAAGTGAGAGAGTTAGAGCAGGCAGCCATCGGGGGGGAAAGCGTTCATGGACAGGTCACCATCGGGGGCTTCTGAGAGAGTGTGTAAAACTCATCTCAAAATTGCTTCTTGAATAAAATGCTGCCGCCGCTATGAAAAACAGTATGATGGTTCCTTAAAACAATTAAAAATAAAACTACCATATGATCCAGCAATCCCACTTCTAGGTCTATATCTAAAAGAATTGAAAACAGAATGTTGAGGCGGTATCTGCATACCCATGTTCGTTGCAGCGTTATCCACGATAGCCAAGAGGTGGAAGCAATCGAAATATCCATCAACAGATGGTGGGTGAAGGAGGTGTGGTGTATGCACACAATGGCATATTTTTTAGCCTTCCAAAAGAAGGAAATTCGGATACAGGCTACCACATGGATGAACCTAGAGGACACTGTGCTAAGCGAAGCAAGCCAGTCACAGAACAACAAATACTGGATATGAAGCACCTAGAGTAGTCAAATTCATAGAGACAGAAAGCAGAATGTGGTTGCCAGGGGCTGCGGGGAGGGGGGATGGGGAGTTGTTGTTCAATGGGTGTAGAGTTTCAGTTCTGCAAAACGAAAAGCTCTGGGTATTGGCACACAGCGCGGTGCACACAGCTCACACCACTGTACTGTGCACTTAAAAATGATTAAGATGCAGCCAGGCGTGGTGGTAGCTGCCGGTAGTCCCAGCTACTTAGGAGGCTGAGGCGGGAGGATCACTAGAGCCCAGGAGTTTGAGGCCAGCCTGGACAACATAGCAAGACCCCATCTCTGCACAAAAAAAAAATGGCTACAAGGATAAATTTTATGTTGTATGTTTTTTACCACAATTAAAAATAAAGTTGTCTCCTCAAGGAGCACACAAGCTGGCGTTCATCCCTCAACTCCCATCCCTCGATGATGGAGAGTCACTCTTGAGGGGTTAACGCCACACTCCAAGGGCAGAGAGAGCAGGAAGCCACGGGCACCTGTGGGAATGGCCTGAGGTCACTTCCGTGGCTGAGGACGTGGCTGGGGCACTGACCCCATCCACCACATCACTCACCTTTGAGTCTCTATTTCCTCATCTGTAAAACAGAGACGAGAAACACCCACCTGGACAGAACGGTTGCAAAGGCTATTTCGGATGACAGATGCAGACTGACACTTAGCACAGTGCCTGGCAAACCGTGTTACACATTAGCCCTTTCTGTTGGTGGGAACACCCCCCTCGAGGCAGGGAAGAGCTGTCATTGCCCTCCCTGCTCAGGCTCCCTTTCAACGATGACTGCTCTCAGCCTGCCTGACCACCCTGCCTTCAGGGCCACTGGACACCTCACACCAGACTTGCGCTGGGTACCCCCAGACCCCTCTGCTAAGAAGCCCCACAACTGGCTACACCGGCCCTACAGGGCCCAGAATTTCCCTACCCATTTGTCCCTAGTGCTGCATAGAGACTGTGGCCTGGGACGGCTCTTCCTGCTTCCTGATAGGGCAGCTCCTTCGGCCTTCCCGGATGCGAGGGCCTGGGGCCTGCGCTGCCAGCAAACCCAGACGGACACCCCTCTAACACCGAGAGCCTGTTTCCGGGCCCAACTTATCTGTGGCTCTTGTCCCTGGGATGGATCCCTCCCCAGACCACCCCTCGCTCACGTGGCCCTGGCAGGACTCCGCAGTCTGAACCAGGAGGGCGCACGGCTGAGTCGCCAATGAGGACACCCTGTCACCACACAGCCTGCCCCGCTTACCCTTAATATTTTTAAAAACCAGTCAAATATTTGCTCAGATCAAGCTTTTAGAAGCAGCCTCAGAGTTTCCCGAAGATCACAGCAGTGGCCCTGGGCTCTTAGATGCACCCTGCGACTCCTCCCTGGACTTGATTCCCTTCTTCCCAGCTCATAGACAGGTCCTCAAGGAGCGAAGGGGACACACAGGTGGTCCTTTATCGCCACCTCTGCTGGCATGACATCACTTTCCCCAAGCCAGGAAGACTTAACTCTTTCCCATTTGGCTTCACGCTCCAAGTGCAGCTTGAACAACCTTTCCTGGAGGCTGAGAGGGAAGATGCCCAAAATACTACCCGTGACTACAGCTGGAGGGAGGATTGAGGGAGTTTCTATTTTCTTCTTTATACCTTTTGTATTTTCCACAATGGGCACATTCTATCTTTTATTGTCAGAAAAACGAATGTGATTTGAGTGAGCAATGTGAAAGCCCGTTTGGTGGCCTTTGGCATTTTTCAGTGTCTCGGCTCTGTCCCACCGCCAGATTTTCAGCCATCCTCCTCTGTTCTCCCCACTCTGTGCCAAGTCTTCTGCCTTCCACACTTCGCTTAGGCCTTTTGAAAATTCGAGCTAATGGCAGGTGCTAGTGCAAACCACACCGGTCTCCTTTGATGCTTCTCAATGTTCCTTCTCACTGAGAATATTTATCATCAGGCTTTGTTCTCCCAATCCAAGAAATTGATCTTATCTCATGTCCCTAATGATATGATGAACGGAGAAGAATACAACATCACGTTTCTAGTATTCTTGCCCAAAATGCACAACCTAAGTCTAATAGTGAGGAAACATCAGGCAGACCCAAATTGAGGGACATTCTACACAATAACTGCCTGCGCTCTGCTCTTCACAAATGTCAATGTCATGAAAGACAAAGCCCGAGGAACTGCTCCTGGTTGGAGGACAGCAGGGAGATCCGGCAACTAGATGAAGCACGTGATCTGGGACATTGTGCTGCTCTAAAGGACATTATTGGGACAGTTGGTGACATCTAAATGTGAATAAGTCTGTAGATTAGATAATTGTATTGAATCGATGTCAGTTTCCTGACTTAGTAATTGCATTCTGGCTATGTGGTAGATAGATGTCCTTTACTTTTGAGGAATTATATACTGAAGCTTTGGGGTGAAGGGCATCATGTCTGCAATTTACTCCCAGATGATTCAGAAAATATATATATATATATATATATTTATACACACAGAGAGAGAAAACAATAAGGCAAATGTGGTAAAATGTTAACATTTGGGAAATCTGGATGAAGAGTTAAAGAAAAACATGCTTTGTTCTATTCTTGCAATTTTTCTGTGAGCCCCTTTGATTCTGACCTCTGGGTTAATGAAGTTGACACAACAGCCTGACTCCCAAGCTGACTCCTGACTAATTCATTTGCTTGGTGTTCTTGACCTTGCGCTGTGTCCTCACCCTGATTTAGCCTAGAGACACCGAGGAGGAAACGCAGCTGAGAGTTTGGTGGATGAAAAAGCTGCTGTCACTGCCACCATCGCCAGCAGCAGGGACAGCAGGACATGTGTTGAGCACTCCCAGTGTAAGTCACTGTGTACACTGGGTGCTGTACACAGTACTTCACCCACTCCCCACAGTAGTCTTTGGAGGTTGGTGTCACTATCTCCGATTAGGAAACTGAGCCTCAGACAGATGAACTCACTGACCTAAGGTCCCATCAGCTATGAGGTGGCAAGGCCAGAATTGACTCCCAAATCTCAGACTCCACAATCCTACACTCCACTGCCCTGACATTGATGGGGAGACTTGCTGGCTGCTACTCTGTTAACACCTCCTCTCTTGTTTCTCCCTTGCTGAAATGATAGAAACAAGAGTGATTCTCTCAGCCATAAAGAAGAATGAAATACTATCATTTTCAACAACATGGATGCACTTGGAGGACATTGTGTTAAGTGAAGTCAGCCAGACACAGGAAGACAGATATGGCACCATCTCACTCATATGTGGAATCTAAAAACACAAACACACACACACACAAAGTTGACCGCATAGAAGCAGAGAGTGAACAGTGATTACCAGAAACTGGGGATAGGAGGGGAGAAGAGACGATGGGGAGAAGTTGGTCAACGGGTACAAAGTTACAATTAGACAGAAGGAATAAATTCTGGTGTTCTATTGTATAGTAGGGAGGCTATGGTTAACAGTAAAGTATCGTATAACACAAAGTAGCTAGAAGGGAGGCTTTTGAATGTTCTCACCACAGAGATGATAAATGAATGAGGTGCTTGATATACTACCTTGATTTGATCACTATACAACATATATGTATTGAAACATCAGATAGATGTTTATATATAAATATGCACAATTACAATGTGTCCATTTAAAAATTAATTTTAAAAAATGATTCTAAAGCTATGCTCTTTGATACAGTGACCACTAGCTACATGTGGCTGTTTGAATTTAAATTAATTAAAATTAAGTAAAATTTAAAATTCAGTTCCTCAGCCTCAGTAGCCACATTTCAAGTGCTCGATACCTACATGTGGCTAATGGCTACAGCTATTGGACACAGCAGCTTACAGAACATTTCCCACAATGCAGAAAGTTCTATTGCACGGTGCTATTCCAAAAAATTGTACATACCTTTCACCGTCTAAGGTAACTTTTCATTCACAGTTAACTTATTTCGTAAATGAAACTTCAAACCTACAAAATTGTCTTCTACACTGTTCTCATTTGTCTCTCGGAAACCAAAATTTTCAGCCACGGGAGCATCGGGTGTTAGAGAGTGGCACCTACTGGCAGAACATGGAATTACAACCTAGCACAATCAGACACTGGAACCCGCAGCCACATGGGGTACCAGGGGATCCACAAGGGCGGGAGAAATCCATACCAGGAAACACTCATGGATGAGGCACCAGTAGGAGAAACGGGGTCAGAAAAACCCATCCACCACCAGACTGAAATTTCCAGTATCACATCCCTCGGGTCTATCACAATGCATAGCACCAAGGAGATACATGTTAGTTACTTGAAAAATAAATAAATAATTGATTAATTCTGAGCATTCTAGAACTCTACCATTGCACATGTTCTTGTCTTCCTTAACATTATCTTTCAACTGGACACATCTCTTAAGTTATGAAGTCAATGTAGAACCAGGATTTCAAAACCCTTAGCCAACACAAAAGTGTTCGATATCAAGAAATGTTCAGACTTTATGAAATCATCAAGAACAAGAAGACATCAAGATGTCTGAGTCTCTGGTAAAGCATGAAAAGATGTTCTTGTTTTTTCCCTTTGGCCCAAAGTGGCAGGAATTAAAGATGGCTTATGGGATTGGGAGGTGGGTAGGACCCTAAATCATGCACTCATCCATTCAGTTCACAAATACTGATTGGATCACCCCCAGGTAGTGGGAGATGAGCAGAACTGGAGACCACTTATCTGAGTCTTGCACACAAAAGAACACAATGCACTCAAGATTCATCCCCAACCTGGAACTTATCCTGGGGCAGAACAAGCACTCAGCAGAGATCTGGGCGGCCAAAGGCAGCTTGTGGTCTCTGACTCTTCTGAGGACTTAGGGCCCCAGGTGCTGGGAGACTGATGCTGTTGGGTCCAAATCTTGGCTTTAAAGAAACTGGGGTGTAAACAGTGAGGCAGTCCTAGGGGCGTATAGGGGACCTCAGTTACTGGGGAGGTTTTCTATGGGATTCAAGCAGCTTTCCCCATGAGCTGGTGGCCCATGGCTGCCTGTGGACCACTTGCTCAGAATTGGAGGGGTCCCAGGGTCAGGTGTAGCTTCAGAGAGGTGAAAGAGTAGAGTCAAGAGGATCATTCATTGCAAGGTCCCCAACAGTCCCCCAAACAAAGACAGTCCTCTTATTTGACAAACGTTTTCCAAGCTTGTGCCCGGCCCTGTACTAGGATCTAGAGAGACAGAGACCAATAAAGCTTCAGGGACCTAAGGGGTAGGGCCCTTCTCTCCCCGTCACCCTCTTCACAAACCCACTTGAGCCCCTCTTAACTCCCAGCATAAGTAAAGTGTTATCTCACGACATTTTTACCTTTTTAAAATTATTTTTTTAATTTTTAAAGTTATTTTTTATTCATTTATTTACTTTTATTTATTTATTTATTTTTGAGGCAGAGTCTCACGTTTTGTCAACCCAGGTAGAGTGCTGTGGCATCATCGTAGCTCACTGCAACCTCAAACTCCTGGTCTCAATCTATCCTCCTGCCTCAGCCTCCTGAGTAACCAGGATTATAGGCATGCGCCACCACGCCCAGCTAATTTTTCTATTTTTTGTAGAGATGGGGTCTCATCTTGCTCAGCCTGGTCTCAAACTCCTGAGCTCAAGAGATCCTCCCGCCTCGGCCTCCCAGAACTCTAGGATTACAGACCTAAGCCACCATGCCCAGCCCACTTTTACCTTTATTAAAAGGTCACAAATACAAAAAGAAAAGGAGCAAATTAATTGAACAGGCACGTCAAACAAAAGGATATCTAAGTGTCCAGTAAGATTATGAAAAGATGCTCAACATTGATGGTTACAGGGGAATGCAAATTAAAACTACAATGCTCTATGCCTACATACTCACTAGAATGACTAAAATTAAACTTCTGAAAATACCAAGGATCGGTGAGGATGTGGAGCAAGTGAATTTTCATATACTGCTAGTGAGAGTATAAATTGGGACAAGCACTTTGTAAAACTATTTGGCAGTTTCTTCTAAAATTAAACATACATTTACCATATGACCAAGCAGTTCCAATCCTGGGTGTATACCTTGAAAGAAACAAGTACTTATGCACACTAAATTACATGTACAAAAATGTACATTGCAGCTGAATCGATAATAGCCCGAAACTAAATACAATCCAAATGCCCATCAATAGAAGATTGGATAAATATATTGCAGCACACAGCACAGCAAGAAAAATGAATGAGTTACTCTTACACGCAATAATACAGGTGAGTCTCAAAAACACAATATTGATCAAAAGAAATCAGGCACAAAAGAGCACATCCCACATGACTAAATTTATATGAAGTTTAAGAATAGGCAAAACTCACCTCCAGTGAGAGAGGTTAGAGCAGTGCTTAACTGTTGGGCCAGTGGGCGATGGGGATTGACTGGGAAAGAGTCCGAGGGAACTTACTGGAATGAAGGAAATGTTCTCTGTCTGATCTGCATGGTGGTTATGTGGGTGTATACATAGGTAAAAATTCATTGAATTGCCCACTTAAGACTTGTGCATTTTACTCTATGCAAATTATGCTTCAATAAAAGAGTAAAAACAATAAAAAATCTTGGGTGACCACACTTGAGATAAGCATGGCTGAAAAATCAAAAGCTTGCATGTAGTACGATGAATACAGTCATTTAGGAATTTGATATAATTTCATTAACAGCTCAAAAACGGTTACATTTCCAGGGCCCTTGGCAATAGCTTCAACACTTACTGTTCATCAGCACCAAAAGGGAGGCTGTGGCCGTGCCCAGAGCTCTCAACAGATCCCCTCCCCTGAGCTGTCCTCCTGCAGCACCTAGGGCTGAGCCCACGAGCTGCCAGCTGACCCCAATGCTCCAGGTGGCCAAACCTGTTCAGACTCTGAGAGCGCCGTACGGGTCCTTAGAGGAAACCTAGGAGGCCCAAGTGCGTTGGACATGCGGAATTGACTTGTAATGAGAGATTAGACGAAGGAAGAAGCCCTTTAGAAGGTCCTTCTTTTCTTCTGGAGATGTAAATAGACCAGGAGTTCCTAACCTGGGCTGCACGTGGAAACCACGCACATAGGGGCCCACCCCACACACACCAACTGAATCGGAGTCTCTACTGCAATGCTTCTCCAAGTAGCAGCAGCATGGTCACCTGGGAACCTGTTAGAAATGCAAATGCACAGGCCGCTCCAGACCTACTGAATTCAGGGGCTGGACCCAGCAACCTTTGTTCTAGCTGTTCTAACAAGCTCTGTCAGGGAATTTGAGGCACACACAAGTGTGAGACCTATGGCTCTAATTAGAAATTTGCACTTCTAACAGGTTTCCAGGTGATGTAGTTGTGGCTACTCTGGGGACCACACTTTGAAAACCACCAGTATCTAACTGTCTCATGGGTAGAGCCAGGCTCTGGGAGAGAATAGGAGGAATGAAAAACTACCCAGGTGAGCGGCTCTGATGCAGGTGAGAGTTAATTAGCACTTCCATAGATTTTCACCACCTACTCTGGCAGGACGCCCACACCTGAGCAGGGAGCCCACACAGGTGAGAGTGTTCCAGGAGAAGAAATATGATTTCCTCAATTTGACGTGTCTGGGATCTCTTTTCATTCTTTTAAAACTGCAATTTGGGGTTCCTGGTGTGGCAGGATTTCCTTTCTAGGTGCCCATCCTGAGCATTTGTTCTGGCAATATTGAACCTGGAGACGTTTCCGGTGGAACACTTTGCATAAAAGCCTCTGTTTGGGGGAAAAGACCTAATTTTACCCTAAAAGGTTAATTTTCTGTCCAAGATAGATGAGAATGAGAAGGTGAGAGGAAGTTAGGGAGAACAGGGGAGAAAAAGAAGGGCCGGACAGGAGACATCAGATGGGGAGGAAGGGAGAGAACTGTTTAGAGACGGGCAGGAAGATAGATCCTCCTTTCCAAGGAGGCCCCACCCACTTTCATTTTTTAAATTGAGTACTGAGAAGGGTTCTGTGCAAGACTGGAAGCAGGAGCTGGGTGAGCTGAGCTGCAAAGCAAAAAAGCAAAGGATTGAAACGAGTCAAGGAGGCCCCAGAGGACAGAGAAAGGCCAGAAGCCAGGCCTGCCGAGCCAAAGGGTCAGATTGCATCAGGATGAAAACTCCCCACTCTGAAAAGGCAAACTACAGACTGAGAGAAAATGTTCACAGCACCTGAAAAAGGACTTACATTCATAATATATAAAGAACCACTATGACTCACTACTAGGAAGGCAAATAATGAAAAATGGGCAAAAGACGTGAATAGACACTTCAAAGGAAATACAAATGGTCAACATGCACCAGTACTCGTCAGGGAAATGCAAAATAAAACCACATCAAGATACCACTTCATACCCACCAGAATGGTTAAATTAAAAAGACCTTTATATAGGATTCACTTACTAAAAAATAAAATAATAAAAAGACTTGTAATACCAAGTGTTGGCTAACATACAGAGCAGCTGGAATTCTAGCTTGTTGGAAGGATTGTAAAACAGCACAGCCACTTGGGAGAACCACTGGAGTTTCTTTTAAAGCTAAACAAACACCTACCATATGACCCAGCAGTTCCACTGTTAGAGGTTTACTAAAGCGCAGTAAAAACATAAGTCCACAAAAAGACTTGCACACAAATGTAAATAGGCACGGGAAGCTAGTGGCCACCCTAGTGCCCTATGATTCGGTTGCTCAAAATTTTGTGAAAGTCTACATTAAAATAGTGAGTTGTCTTTTAAAAAAATGCTTGTATCAAATTTGCATAGTAGCTTAATTCACAATTCCTAAAAATTGGAAACAAATCCAAACATCTATCAGCTAGGGGATAGGTAAACCAAATTTGGACCATGTGTAGAAAAGGATAGTAATAAAAAATTTGAAATTGCTAATAGATGTAACAACATGGATGAGTCTCAAAATCACTGTGCAGAATAAAAGAAGTGAGATGCCTACCATATGCTTCCATTGATACAAAATTTTTAAACAAGCAAAACTAATTTACAGTGACAGAAAGCAGATCAGTGATTGGGATTGAGGGGGCTGCATGGGGGGGACTAAGGAACTTTCTGGGGTACTAGACAGACTCCATATCTTGTTTAGATGCATGCATTTGTCAAAAGTCATTAAACTGAGTGCTTAAAATGTATGAATAAATTTTAATGTATGTAATTATACCTCAATAAGGTTGATTTTTAAAATGAAAATATAAAACTAAAATAACAATAAATAGCAAAAAAGGAAAAAACAAGGAGAAAATAACAAAAATAAAACAAAGAAAAAAACAAGAGACTTAGTGATAAATAAACAAAATAGTAAAATAGGGAAAGCGCACAGAATGGAAAGAGAGATGGACCAAGGTGGAAGCCCTGAAGACCTGTCTAACCTGAGGAATAGAAAAAAAGAACAGGCAGTGTACAAGGCAGTGTCCCCTGGGAGCCAAGGAAGGAAGAAGCTTGCAGAACAAGGACAGCAGAGGCTAAAAAGAGCCGAGGGGGGCAGTCAGATCAGGCTGGAGAGGGCTGTGGGATGGGCCCACCTGGAGAAGTCACTCTTGAGAGGCCAGTTCTGAAGGCCAAGGTGGGTTGACCTGGGCAGAGCGAGCAGAGAGCTTTGCCAGGGAGCTTGGGGAAGGAGAGTGGGCTCCTAACGGGAGGTTGCTATGAGAATCCCCATGAAAACCCATAGTGGCCTGAATTTCCTGACATCTGTGGTCTTTCAATTCTTTATTCCTACAGAGGGATGGATATTGCTATTTTAATCACTGCCCTGGGCAAGATGTGCCAAAGGTCCCTGCATCCTTTTTCTGTAAGGAGTTTATTGTGTGTTTGTACTGAGGAAGGCTAAATAAACCAGGTGAACTGCCCACCTCAACTTCCCAGGGATGAGGCTGGCTTGCCCCATGGGGCCAGGCTTCCCCACCTGACTGCATTGCCGGTAGGAACGTCCATTGGTACAACCTCCACGGAAAGCAGTTTGGTAAAATCTACCAAAATTACAAATGCATAGACCCTACACTTCTATCTCCAGGTATTTATTTTACAGATAAACTTGCACACATATGAAACCACATATGTACCTGTTATTCCTTTCCTCATTGTGACACTGATCAAAAAGACCCAAATGCCTCTGAATAAGGGCATTAGATAAATATTCATATCTATTAGTTATTTATATTTGTCTCAGTCCATTTGTGCTGCTATAACAAAATACCTTACATTGGGTATTTTGAAATTTATTTCTTATAGTTTGGAGCCTGGGAAGTCCAAGATCCAGGCACCATCCTGGCATCTTGTGCTGGCTGCTCTCTGCTTCCAAGATGACATCTCACTGTCGAATCCTCACATAGCAGAAGGCAGAAGAACAAGACACTCCCTTCAACCTCCAGCCCTTTATAATCACCTCCCAAAGGCCACACCTCTTAATACTGTTGCATTGGGGATTACAGTTCAACATTTTGGAGGGACACCATCATTTAAACCAGAGCAATACTGAAATATTCAATGAATATTGAATACTTATTATACTTTATTATTTAATATTTATTTTTTAAAGTAAGATGCACGCATACAATGAATAGTATTTAAGCACAAAAAAAATTGTAAGAATGCTGTCTATGTACAGACATGGAAAGGTTTCCAAGATATATTTTCAAGTGAAAGAAAGCAAGATGCATAACTGCTGTACAATATAAAAAAAAATTTTTTTTAAAAAAAGGTGTACAAATAGGTAGGGTGCAGAAGAATACATTTGTTTATGTATGCCACCCCGAAAAAGTCTTTGCAAGTATTGGGAAGGAAAAACTCTCCTCTACCCTCTTAGGTTTAATACCTGGGGAACTGCAAATGAAACTGACCAAAACAGATTAGCAAGAAAAAAGAGTTTAATTAAGCACATGGTGCACATACACTCAGAAGTGCTCGGTGGTGGGTAGCTCAAAGGGGTGGTTAGAATTGGGGCCTTATCTACCTAACTTAGCAGGGGAATGGGAGGGCTACATGGGAAGAACAAATAGGTTGGGGCAAATGGGAAATTAAAAGTTTGTAATGCTTGTTTATGTAGGTGCAAATGATCTGTCTTTTTTGTGGCCATGAAACTCCCCCAAATAGAGGATTTGTGGTAGGTTTACTCTTGGTCTCTTTCCTGTAAGTGGAAGCTGTCCCAAAGATGGAATTTACTGCGGTTCATTGTGGATCCCCACACAATGACACAAAAGAAAGTAATATTAATAACAGCGGTTAGGCATTCGTACATAGGGCAGAGGATGGAGAGGAATGGGAACCAGGAGCTTGTGAAAAGGGATTTGGGAAGATTTTTTGCAAAACATTTTTTTAGTCTTTATTTTTTAAACTTTAGAAAGGTATGATTGCATTGCCCATTTTTAAAAGAATTTAAGCTCTAAGTGTATTTCTAATCTATTTAAGGAGTGTTTCCCCCATTTAGGAAAAGATGGATTTTGCCTCATTAGCAAGGCCTAATGGGATTCAGCCCTGAGGGAGGTGCAGAAGATTTTATCATCACTGTTATCAGCATGACTGCAGTTTCTACCCAGGAAGGTTATAAAACAGGGTCAGGTCACCCTTCCCACTTTGCTGGGAAGGGTGCTTACTGCCTGTGTTGGCTGTCAGTCCCAAGACCTCTCTCTGCATTCCCCTTCAGTCTCCAGGAGAACAAAAGCAGCTGCAGAGGGTAGGGGGTGGGCTGGGGGTGGAGCCCAAGACCCACTAGACTATGGAAACCTTCCCTCTGCAAGCAGATGTCAGGATGATTATTTGGGCTTTGCATGTGGTAGAGAGAGGACTGGTAAAGCTCCAACAAATGCTTACATCTTGTCCTAAAATTCCTGACCCATTGCCAATAAAAGTTGAAAGTGCTTTCTAGCCCAGAAAGGGAGCTGCTCCTAATTTGAAGAAGATTCCAGAATAGAAATTCAAGGTCAACTGAAGGTTTTGCAGATAGAGCTGGTGAGCGGGTCTTAAATGGCCTGGAATTCAAAGATACAAACCAGAGAAAGAAGAGATCAAAGCTCTGGTTCTGGGGACACATCAAAAACGAGATCTTGACACAGCTCAGTTCTGAGCAAGCCAAGCACTTTCCTCCCTCGGAGCATCTAAACCAGCCTTGCACTCTGCCTAGAACTCTCTCTCTAAACCTGCTCCTGCCGGCTCCTTCTTCTCATCCTGATCTCAGCTTAAATGTTCCCTCTTCAACGAGGCCTTCTCTGATCACCCAAAATATACCGTCCACCCAAGTGATCTCTAACACATTCCATGTTCTCGTTTATTCTCTTCATAGCCCTGACTACCAACAAACTCTTTCTTATTTGCTTGTCATCTATGTCTCCCAGTTAGAACCTGCTCTCATGGTACAGCCAGACTAAATTGTTTTTTCTTCCTGAATTCCCAGTGCTTACAATCAATTGCTTAGTACACAGTGGGTGTTCCACCAATATTTGCTCAGTTAATGAAAAAATGAGTAAAAGCTAAACTTGAGATGTCCATGAAATACCCAAGGAGAGATGTCAAGAAGAGAGTTGTTGAGTAGCCAAGTGTGGGAATGATCCAACCTGGAGGTACAGGGTTGGGCATCATTAGAACAAATTCAGTTTTTAAATTCATAAGAATTGATGAAGTCAACAAACAAGGATTTAAAGAAATATTAATAGAGTCAGGCCAGGCTCAGTGGCTCACACCTGTAATCCTAACACTCTGAGAAGCCAAGGCGGGAGGATCCCTTGAGCTCAGGAGTTCGAGACCAGCCTAAGCAAGAGTGAGATCCCCTGTCTCTACCAAAAAATACAAAAAATTAGTCAGGTGTGCTGTCACATGCCTGTAGTCCTAGCTACTCGGGAGGCTAAGGCAGGAGGATCATTTGAGCCCAGGAGTTTGAGGTTGCTGTGAGCTATGATGATGCCATTGTATTCTACCTGGGGTGAAAAAGTGAGACTCTGTCTCAAAACAATTTTTTTTAATAAATAAAAAAATAGAGTCTGGGCTCTGAGGAACCCAAAATTCAGAAGTTGGGTGGAAAAAAGAGAACAAAGAGTGAAAGAGACCAGTGAGGTAGAAGGAAAACCAGGAGAAGAAGTTATCCCAGAGGATAAGACACAAGAGTGTTTCAAGAACAAGGAATTGGCCACCCACATGGATCACTGTCATTGTAATTGACAACACGGAGTCTGTTGGGAACTTTAGGAGCAGTTTCTGGGCAGAAGGATCATTGAGTGTCAATGACTCTTTCCAGAACTTTGGCTGAGAAGTAGAGCAAATCGCGTGTAGCTATAGGTGGGTATGGGTCAAGGGAAGATTCTTTTTCTGCTCAACTTTTTATTTTGAAAAATTCCAAACCTGCAGAAAAGTTGAAAGAATAGTACGATGCACACTTGTATACTGTTCACTATAATTCATTTGTTAACACTTTGCTGCATTTATATCCATATGTATTCATTTTGGGGGGATCATTGGAAATAAAGTTGCAGATCGTGCTAAGTGCATCAGCATGCTTTTCCTAAGAACAAGCCCCATTTTCCCACATGACCTCAACGCCATATCCCACTCAAAGAAATTCAGCAATGAATCTAAGTCATCTAATAAACAGGCCATATTCACATTTCCCCAACTGTCCAAAAGCATCCTTGGTAGCTTTTTTTCTTTTTTTTTTTTCTGGTCCAAGATCTGATCAAGAGTTACACATTCCATTTGGTTGTCACATCTCTGTAGTTTCCTTTAATCAGAAACAATCCTGTCTTTTTTTTTTTTTTTTTTTTTTTTTTTTTTTTTTTTTTTTGTCTTTTATGCCACTGACATTGCAGAGTTTGGGCCAGTTATGACATAGCGTGTCTCACATTCTTGATTTGTCTGATTGTTTCCTCATGATTGGATTCAAGTTAAAATTTTTGGCAAGAATATCACATAGATGACGTGAGCTCTCAAGGGAGAGTCTTTTTTAAAGATAAAAAACACTCAGCCTACTTAAATGCTGACGAAAATGATCCAGTAGATCAGGAATGGATGATGGGGACAGAAATTGAAACAATGAATGAAGTAATGAAATCTGGAGTTGGCAAGAGGGGTGGGGTCAGGGGATAGGCAAAGGGATTTGCCCTGATTGGGGGCAGACATATATCTTTGGTTGTAATAGATAAGAAGAAGGGGGAGATGGTGTCAATGAACATAGTCTTACATTGGGAGATGAGGGTGTTTGGATCTCATGGCTTTTACTTTCTCAGTGAAATAAGGCAGAGTCAGCAGCTGACCCTACTGTAAGAATGAGCGGATGGGGAGAGTTGGAGGAAGATAAATTATGACTTGGTCATTGGTGGAGGTGGCCAAGTAGGCTTCCTGGAGAAGTATAAAAAGTTAGGCATACAGTTGGTGGGAGTGTAAAATGGAACAGCTGTTGGAGACAGTATGGTGGTTCCTCAAAAAATTAAAAATAGAATTACCATATGACCCAGCAAGTCTACTTCTGGTTATATACCCAAGAGAATTGAAAACAGGATCTCTAAGAAATATTTGTTCACCCATGTTCATAAGCAGAATTATTCACAATAGCCAAGAGGTGGCGTGGAAGCAACCCACATGTTGGTCGATGGATGAATGGATAAACAAAATATGGTGCATTTATACAGTGGAATATTGTCCAACCTGGAAAAGGAAGGACATTCTGATACATGCTACATCATAAATGAACTGCTAGGACACTATGGTAAGTGAAATAAGCCAGTCACAGAAAGACAGATACTATGTGATTACACTTATATGACATACATAGAGTACTCAAATTCACAGAGACAGAAAGTAGAATGGTAGCTTCCAGGAGCTGGAGGGGAGGGAAAATTGGGGAGTTATTTAAAGGGTACAGAGTTTAATACTCCTGAAGAGTACACTTAGAAATGATTAATGTGGTAAATTTCATGTTATGTGGTTTTTACCACAACAAACATACACATACATACATACATACGTGGAGGAAAAAGAACTTAGGTAGGCCATGTTTGGTATCTAGTTGAACTTTGAGATAATTCATTTATAGAGAAACCCATCAGCTCAGTTGCAAAATTTTCTTTAGCCCTGTTCCGGTGCCCAGGTATAAATGTAAAAGAAAGCAAATCCTGTGTTCATTAATGACTGGGTTCTATTAATACAAAGGGAGGGGTGCTAGGGAGCTGGAGGAGTTTGTAAGGAAGAGTGGTCGGCTGTATTGTCACTCAGTAAATATGTTCTCTCCCTGTCCTGCCCCACCCCCAACCCAGGGGATATAAGAGTTCCCTGCACCCATTGCCTTTGGGCTTGACCGTGTGACTTGCTTTGACCAATGGGCAGGCAGAAGTGCCAGCGTGCCAGTTCCAAGACTAGGCCTGTGAAGTCTTGCATGTCCCACCCCTCCTCCTATGATCCTGCCATCTGCCATGCAAAAAGCATGCCCCAGACAGCCACTGCTCCTTCCCCTCAGTCCTAGAATAACATATACTAGAGCACCAAGCCCAGTTGTGCCAAAGCAGAAGGGTAGCACTATTGGTAGGAAATAAACTTTGCTATGTAAGCCACTGAAATGTGGGGGCTCACTCAGGCGGATTTCACTATGTATGGAGTTTTTGTTTTGTGCTGTTTTGTTTTTTGAGACAACAGCTCTGGCAACTCTGTTGCCCAGAATGGAGTGTGGTGGCACAATCATAGCTCACCACAATCATGAATTCCTGGGATTCAAGAGATCCTCACACTTCAGCCTCCCAAGTAGCTGGGACC
This sequence comes from Cheirogaleus medius, assembly GCA_008086735.1. NCBI lineage: Eukaryota > Metazoa > Chordata > Mammalia > Primates > Cheirogaleidae > Cheirogaleus > Cheirogaleus medius. The sequence goes on along the minus strand of VBSM01001118.1, from coordinate 16,560,397 downwards.
ACAGGTGCATGCCACCACACCTGGCTAATTCTTTTATTTTTATTTTTGTAGAGATGAAGTCTCGCTATGTTGCCCAAGCTGTTCTCAAACTCCTGAGCTCAAGCAACCCTCCTGCCTTGGCCTCCCAAAGCTCTGGGATTATAGGCACGAGCCACTGTACCCAGAGGACATATGGAGTTTTCTCTCCCTTGAAAATATATTTTCAGCATTTAAAACTTCAAGGATATTGTTCTTAATGGCAGCATAATATTCCATTTAATAAATTATTTAATAAATGAATATTCCATTTAATATTTAATAAATATACCACAATTTAGTTAACTGTCCTCCCATTATTGGATACCTAGGATTTCCCATTTTTTCATTGTATGGAATAACTCTGCAGGAAATTTCCTTGTATATGAATCTTAATCCTCAGGATAGATTTCAGAAACAAGTTATAAATACTTTTAAATGTATACTTTTACCAAAGCATAATATACACATGAGTTTTAAAAATAACATGAAGAAATAACAAAAGATCAATGGATATTTGAACAATGCCTCTAAAATAAAAGACAAGAATTGTGGATGATTGATTGCTGAGATAACCCCAGTTCCTTCTAGTGGGAGGTTGAATGAATATTTTCACCACCACTAGAATCTGAGATGATCTTGTGACATGCTTTGTCCAACAAAATGAGGCAGAAGTGACACTGTACGGTCCTGATCCTAGGTCTCAGGAGGTTTTGGGTTTCTGCTGTGCTGCAGAACCCTGCCCGGCTCCCCTGTGAACAGCCCAGGCTGTCCTTCTGGACAATGAGAGACCACATGACGGACAGCCAGGTGAGACCAGCTGAGGCCACAGAAGATCCACCAGCCCCTACTTACCACCAGCTGCCTTTACACAAGTGAATGACCCCAGGCAAAGTCAGCAGAGCCCAACATAAATCAGCAGAAACATCAGTCTACCAACCAACTGGTAGACATGTGACTAAAAATAAGTGTTATTTTTATACACCACTAAGACTTTGTAGTTTTTATTAGGCAGCATCATTGTGCCAATAGATAGCCAATACAGAAACCAAAACTTAAAAAACAGGTAAAGAAACTTCTGGTTTCCAGTCGAGCATATTAAGAACTTGGAAGTCATCACTCCGTCTTAATAAATACAGAGCTGAACAAACTGAAAATGATCAACTCTTCCTAGATCCATCACACAGTTGAAGTCACAGAGCAAACCACTGACCCCAAAATTGGAGAGACAGACAGGTGGTACAGAGAATCACAGCTTGTGCCTGCAGAGACCATGCTCAGAAACCTCCATAGGAACAAGTATGGGGGTAGGAAAACCAGAACTATAATTGACAAATTGCTGGAGGCTCGGTGTGGACAAGCCTGAGAGGTCAAACTCCAGGAGGGCCCAGTCTTGGGAGGGAAATGTCCCTACTTTTGTGAGTTTTACCTGCAGGAGCTCTGCTAGGATTTCACAGTAAGGAATGAAGAAAAATCACCTTGCACTTCTGGCAGAGGGACAGGAAAAATAACCATTTTGAAATACATTAGAGCATTTTGTCCTTCTGAACAAGGTCTGCCTTCAAAAGAAACTCACCAGAGCCTAAGTATTGGAGTTTTATCACAGCCCATCTCACCTAAGGAAAGGAAAATATCCAGCTTCAGTTCCCTCTGGCCATCCTGTGCCTCCCAAGGGAGGGGCTGAGAAGCACTTATAAAGTCCACAGTCTAGAGCAGAGGCTCACCAAGACTGAGCCCTAAACACAGGACTGTAGAACCCTTCCCCTCCCCCCACACCTTACCCCCACGTTACTAAAGGCATCTTTGTCATAGTTCCTTTTACCCAGTGCATCAGATCTGACTATTAAGAAAAAATTACAGGGCATACTAAAAGACAAAAAACAGTTTGAAAAGATAGAAGAAGCATCAGAATCAGAATCAGATACAGCAGGAAAGTTCGAATTATCAGACCAGGTATTCTTTCCGAACTATGACTTGGCTGGGTGTGGTGGCTCATGCCTGTAATCCTAGCACTTTGGGAGGCCTAGGAGGGAGGATTGCTGGAGGCCAGGAGTTTGAGGTTGCTGTGAGCTATGATGATGGCACTGCACTCTACCTGGGATGACAGAGTGAGATTCTGTCTCAAAAAAGGAAAAAATAGCAGCTATGTGTTTCATGATGTATATGTGTGTGTGTGCGCGCACACGTGTGTGCATACAACATGTGTGTTTGTGTGAAAGTGAAATGAATGTATAAGTGAAATGAATGACAGAAATGCTACAAGAGATCATAGAAAGGAATTAAGAATTTTTTTATTATAGATATAAGAAACAGTATAATGCTACTTGAATGTGGACTTGGATTAGTTGTAAATAATATTGCAAACTCTAGGACGACCACTGTGAAAAACAGAGAGTTGATATGCTAAGAAAGGAGAGAACATTGAATCATATAAAACACTCAATTACAACCAAAAAGGGGAGAAAACATGTGGAAGGCAAAAATAGGTACAAAAAACAAGGACAATGATTAGAAAATAGTAATGAATGTGGTAGGGTTACAGACGTGAGCCACCACGCCCAGCCGGCTCTAAAAAAATGAAGTCCATTTAAAAGGGGGATGAGGAAATAACATAGAAGAAACAAATCAACATAGGGAGCAGAAAATTTTTTTCTGATAGTATAATTACAGATTAAGAATCAGAGAGAGATGAAAGAACACTGCATTCAAGGAACAAGAGCAGGACGCCAAGAGAAAAAGGAACAACTAGAAAACAAGAAAGAGTCTTTGGAAATTAAAAATGTGATAACTGAAATTTTAAAATTCAACAGAAATGAACTTTTGCTTCCAGGAAGAACTTTTCCCTATTCTTCCTCCTAATTACAATCGAAAAACCCAGAACATTACATATAAAACAAATACAAGAAGACTCTGAAGGGTAGAGAGAAGAAGACACATGGCTAGGGTCTTGGGGACCCAGAATGACAGGGCAGTGAGGCTTTTCCTTCTGCCCCACAGCCCAGAAACCCCAACAGGCACAAACAAAATAACCCCAAGGAAAGCCTGCTCCCTTTAGCCAAAGGACTAGGGGGAAAGCAGCCTTACAAGAAAAATTGGAAGATAGAACTATAGAAATTGACCAGTCTTCAAAAAGAGAGAAAATAGACAAAAGAAAGAAAGAGAGAGAGAGAGAGAAAGAAAGAAAGAAAGAAAGAAAGTCAGTCCTGAGGGATCTGCAGGACTGTAGCAAAAGATCTGACATTCATTTCATCAGAATCCTGGAAGGAAAGGACAAAGAGGGTGGAGCTGAAAAACTACTCAAAAAATAGTGGCTGAAAACTCCCCAAATTTGGCAAAAGACATGCATGTATGGATTCAAGAAGCTGTGTGAACCCCAAATAGAATAAAGACAAGGAAATCCACAACAAGCACATCATAGTAAAACTTCAGAAAAGTAAAGACCAAAAAAAAAGAGTGAGAGCAGCAGGAGAGAAACGACAGGTCACCTATGGGTGGGACATGTGAATGACATCATATAAAAAATTAACTCAAAATGGGTTGTGGACGTAAACATAAAATAAGCTATGATACTTTTAGAAATAAATATAGGAGAACATCTCTGAGATTTAGGGCTCACACTTGATACCAAAATCATTATTTATAAAAAGAAAAATCAGTAAAGTGGACTTCAAAATTAAAAATTTTTGGTCTGTGAATGACCCTGTTAAGGGGATGGAAAGACAAGCTGTGACTAGGAGATAATATTTGCAAACCACTTATCCAACAAAGGACTAGTGTCCAGAAAATATAAAGAATTCTCCTCTCTCTCTCTCTCTCTCTCTCTCTCTCTCTCTCTCGTATTTCTCTTGGTCCTTATGCCTTTCGCCATGGGATGACGCAACAAGAAGGTCCCTGCCAGATGTGGCCCCTCCACCTTGGACTTCCCAGACTCCAAACCACGAGCCAAATAAATCTCTTTTCTTTGTAAAAAATAATAATAGTAAGAAGAAGAATTCTCAAAACTCAACAGTATGAAAACAAGCCATTCAATTAGAAAATGGGCAAAAAATAGGACGCGACATTTCTCTGAAAAGGACATACGGATAGCAAGTAAATGCGTGGAAAGAAGCTCCACGTTATCAGCCATCAGGGAAATGCGACTTGAAACCACCATTTCAGCTATCAGAATGGCTAAAATCCGAAACAGGAACAATGCCGAACGCTGGTGGGGGTGTGGAGAAAAAGGATCCCTCTTCCTTTGCTGACGGGAATGTAAATGGAACTGCCACCCCAGAAAACAGTTTGGCAGTTTCTTTAAAAAATCTAAGCATGAACTCCCATATGGCCCAGCAACTGCAATTATCCCAGAGAATAAAAACTTATGTGCATCCTGTTCCTTTTGTCAAAAGATAAATACGATTAAAATATGAGTTTAAAAAAATTTTTTTAAATATTAAAGTTATGTCTTAAATTATTTTAAAGATGAATCTATACAATTTTTTTAAATTAAAAAGAAAATCTTATGTTCAGACATGAGCTTGTACATGAGAATGCTTATAAGCAGCCTTATGCATAATAGCCAAAACTAGAACTAAACCTAATTCTTTTAATGGGCAATGGTTTAAGAAACAGTAGTATGTCCACACTGTGGAACACTACTCAGCCCTAAAAAGGAACAAACTACTGAGACCAGCAATAACCTGGTAGAATTTCCAGAGAATTATGCTAAGTGGAAAAAAAAGTCAGTTACCAAAGGTGGCATACTGTGTGATTCCATTCTTGAAATGGCAAAGTCATGGAATGAGTCGAGAAGAGAGTGGCTGCTGGTGAGAAGTGTGTCCATGTCCGTAAACAAGCCCCAGGAGAGGAGATCCTTGTGGCGACAGACGTGTCGTGTACCTGGACTGCGTGGGTGTCGGTATCGTGGTTATGATATTGTACCATACCATTGCAGGGAGCGTGCACGGGATCTCTGTGCATTTTCTTACAACTACATGTGAACCTAGTTTATTTATCTCGAAAAAGAATGTTTAATTGAAAAAATCGAATAGAAGCATTAAAACATAAAGTCAATGACATTTTCTAAAAGCTTAGAACAGCATCAACAAATGATAAGGTGGAAACCAGGAAGTAAAATTTAAGAAAGATACAGCATTCATTCAGGTGGTGTGACACTGTGGTGGTTGTGATGCCCAGTGGCCAAACATTATTTCTGGGTGCACCTGTAAGGATGTTTCCAGAAGAGAGAGAGTGGCATTTAAATCAGTGAACTAAGGCAGATCTGCCCTCACCAATGTGGGTGGGCACCACCCCATTCATTGAGGACCCGGAATAGAATAAAAAGACAGAGGAAAGGCAAATTCATTCTCTCTGTTAGAGCAGAGACATTCATCTCCTCCCACCTTGGACCTCAGGCTCCTGGTTCTCAGGGTGTCAGACTCAGACTGAATTATATCAATACCACCAGCTTCCCAGGGCCTCCAGCTTACAGTTGGCAGCTCATGGCACTTCTCAGCCTCCGTAACCATGTGAGCCAATTCCCATAATAAATCCATCTCTCTCTTTCTCTCCCTCTCAATATATTTTATATATATATATATATATATATGCTGGAGATGTCATAGTGGTTCTGTTTCTTTGGAGAACCCTGAATAATGTAGTACAGACATCCAATTAAGAAGAGTTCCAAGAAGGAACAGAGAGAAGCGTAGGGAAGAAAAATACCAAGGAAATAATACAATAAAACTATCAGAATGAAAGAAAATGATTTCCCACATTGAAAGACCCATATAAAGGTAAATCATTGAAATATCAGAACTGTAGGGTCAAAGGGGAGAAAAAATAAAAGGGCTTTTGGGGCTTCTTTGGTATAAGACATGTAAGTTTCCACTTCCCTCCCTGCAGACTGAGGATTCCAACTCCGCCTGCCTTCCAGCTCCACCCTTTTTATCTTTGTAGGGTTTAGCCTCCTTTTACCATCATTTTAGCCAAGATTCAGGAGGGAGCTGAGACAGATACTTGCGCTCAATCTACCTTCTTAACTCAGAAGTCAGGCGCTAGAATTTTACCCTACGTTTGAATCTGAAATCCAGATTCTGTCTCTGCCCGTGGCCACCTCGCAAAGGGCTCGTATGCAACCAGCCGATCCACAGTCCCTCTCCCCGCCTCTCAGGCTGCCAGCAGGGCCAGGGCGGCTCTTTTCGTGTGAGTTTGCCCTTAGCGCTGTGTGTCACCTGCATAGCAGAGTGGGTGGTGAGTGGCGGAGTCCCTCTGTTAGGAGTAGGGAGGAGCTGGGAAAATTGGTTCCTGGTGTGGCTTGAGGGCTGGGGCGAGGCTTTTGGCTGCCTTCAATCAACCTTGCTGAGATGTTAGTTTTTAAAATTATACAAGTAATATTTGAATCATATCACAAAAATTAAATCATTGCAAAAGCTTCTCCCGTTACCCACCATTCCCAATACCAGAGGCATAAATTTCCAGTCCTTTTTCTACATATTTTCATAGATATTTATGTACCCATAGAAAATACAGAGCGTTGTTTTATTGTGGATTTTTTTTTCTTTTTACATTTAACACATGGGAAAACTGTGTATCATATAGTAGCTTGTTTTTTTTCTCCACTCGATAATTGTGTGACAGCCACCTTCCCATGTCAGGATTTACAAATCACCCATCTTCATTTTGTGCTATTACATGGAGTTTACAGTATAGACATAACATATTTTTATAATCATTCTTCTTTCCAGGGATTTTTGCAAGCGGAGCGCGGTGCAACACCACTCAAAGTGCAGCTGGGGGCGGGAGAAGGCTCTCCTGGGCTGGACCTGCAGGCTCAAGTGCTCCAGCCACAGCTGCGTGCAGAGGGTGTCAGCATGCCAGGAGGGCAGGCCCTGGGGACGGAGGAGAGGCCCCCCATGGGAGAACGGGGGGATTCCACCAACAGGCAGGAGGGCTGGGCAGGCAAAACCCGGCAACTGTCCACTCCAACACACCCCACTCTTCTGACCTGCCCAGGGCTGCTCTGGTGAGCAGAAAGTCCTTCCGAGTGCAGCGAAATCCCTGTCTCTCCTCCCCCATCATGCCTGGTTTTGCCTCTTCCTGAGTTCTCTTGGTGGCCCCGAAGGGGCTTGCTGGTGACTCTCCTGTCCCCCACCAGCCCCGGAAACCCCACTCCCTTCACATTGGTGTATCCCTGGCCCCACTCTTACTTCATCTGCCCAGCTCCCATGTCCTGGGCTCCAGATGCCTGCCACAGACACCCCCGTCCCCCATGCATGGACCACCCCCTGCACAAGCCCTCCAATGGCTCCTCGTCATCTGCCACCCAAAATATCACTCTGGTGTTGGAGACTCGTCTAAATCAGAACCCCAAAATGCCACTGGCACTTAGTTATTACTCCACAAGCCTATTCTGATGATTCATAATTTCAAAAATGTAAATATCTCTAAATTCTCTGACTGTCCCACAGACAGATCTTACCTGTGGCCGCACTTTTTTCTTACTTTCTTTCTCCCTGAGATAAAGAAGACACCACCTGAAAAAGCATTTGAGTATGTATGTATGTGTGTGCATATTTGTGTGCATGCATGTAGGCTGGGGGTGTGGATTCATACACACATGTGCAGGAAAAAAGCCTGGAAGGACATTTGGGCATATCACTTCTGGGTCCTACCATTGCAGAGACTTTATTTGCTTTTCTGTGTTTTCCACCTTAACATGTCATTTTGGAGAAATTAAAAAAATCAATGTAAGAAACTTAATGGATGGACAAAAGGCAGTTTATGTTGGAAAAGGCACAAATCACGAAGGCAAACCCACAGGCCTGGGTGTGCATCTCGGCAGTACGTGGCCTTGGGCAAGTGGCTGTGCCTTTACCTCTTTGAGCCCTGGTTTATCACCTGAAAAGTGAGGGATAATAGTCCATTGCAAAAGTGGTTGCAACCTTTGCAGTCCCTCCCATCAAAAGATGGAGTTTGGCCTGGGGCGCAGTGGCTCATGCCTGTAATCCTAGCATTCTGGGAGGCCAAGGCAGGAGGATCGATTGACATCAGGAGTTTGAGACCAGCCTGAGCAAAAGCGAGACCCAGTCTCTACTAAAAATAGAAAAAATTA
>VBSM01001118.1:16538482-16549047 GCA_008086735.1 Cheirogaleus medius | reverse complement strand
TGGGCACCAGGGTTGTTTCCACAACTTTGCAATTGTGAACTGTGCTGCTATAAATTTGAACTTTAAATAACCAACAAATAATTCTTTTTAATATAAGTGTATCCCAAATATTGCATGGGACGTATTATACTAAAGAAGTAGTTGTTATCTGAAATTCCAATTTGACACCTTTGGAAAATATAATCTTGGAGGTGGGGCGCATCAAATCAGGGAGGGCCTTGCCGTTGTAGGAGGGACTTGGGCTTTTATGGGAAGTCACAGAGGGTATTTGCAGAGAAGGATCACAATCTGACTCAAAAAGATCCCTTTGGCCGCTGTGTACAAAGTCTTAAGGGGTAAATGTCCACCTGGGAGGTTGCTCAGGTTGTATCTAGCCCTGAGCTAGGCTGAAATCAGACCCCACCCTAGTACTTGGTAGTGGAGGAGCTGGCTTGCCAATCCCAGCCTCTGGGCCCCGCTTCCCTCCTGGCTCCCCTCAAGGCCCCTGGCAAGTAGCACCTCACTTGGCCTCACCTCCTGCCCCCCCCCCCAACGCTGGGGCAAGTCACATCTGGTCAGTTTCCCTCCCCCACCGCCCACTCCCACTGCGACAAGCGCTTTAACAGACAGTGCAAAAGGGGTCAAAAGCGCTGCAGACACAAACCAGACTTTAGAAAAACACATAGTACAAGCCCTGTTGGGATTCGCAGCAGGCGTTTCCAGTGTTTTTCTCGCGCTGCAGGCTCAGGATTTCCTGTCTTCTCAGGCCAAGATCAGCTTCGTGGAAGGAAGGAAGGAAGGAAGGGGCTTCGCTATGGCTGTTTGCAGACTCTCTTTAGCTCCCTTCCTCTCCTCCCTTTGGGTCCCTTTCAGGTATTCCTCCTACTCCTGCCACGTTTTCTGCCCCCAGATAAATGCCCGCCACCTGCCTGTCCACAGAACCAAATTGCGGGCTCATGATACAACAAATGCAAGCAGCAGACAGGCCCAGGGAGCAGCAGCTGGGTCCAGCTGGAATCTCCAAGGCTGGCTCTAGCTCAGAGTTTCTGCCTTCAAGCAAGTGCTCAACTGCTTCTCAGAAGCCTGCCTAACCTCGGCAGGGCAGGGCCATGGGGAACTGGGACTTACATGAACTATGCCAAGAACTGCCATGGGGATCAGGCCTGAATCAGAATAACTGATACACACAAGCCTAACACTCCAGCAGCACCGTGACCATCGGAAGCATGAATCCTCCCCTCCTGTGGTTTTGCAGTGTGGAGGAGACAGGGCCAACACCACGTGATCTCCAAACCCCATCAGGACAGGAAAGGATCTGCAATGTGGCAGTTAAAACATAAGTCCAGTAATAAACAGTTCCGGAAACATAAGCAGCTGGCCAGTCATTGGCCACATTATCCATGCAGCAAGCTTCAGTGGAAACCCTATACCCTGAATCCCCCAAATCCCTACCCTTTGACTGATGCTAAAAAAATTCCCCCAAATAGGCACTTTGTTCCTTTAGCTATGGGTGCAACCAATGAATTAATGCACGTCAGTAAGAACCCACAGGCAACCATCAAAAATAAGTGGCTGTGGCCTGGGATTGTGAGCTCTTCTTCTCGTGAGTGTTTTGAATATTACAGGTCCCACAATTTACCAAGCTTTAAAGGAGTTTTGTAGGGCATGTATTAGAAAGTAATCTCTAATTGGTTAAAATTTAATTAGCATTTGGTTAAAATTAAAATCCTCCTAAATAGCTACCTAAATCATTCACACCTTCCAGCGAAGGAAAGCTTTGGGGGTGGGGGGATGGATGCTGAAGGGAGGGAAGGGGGTTCAGAGGGAGACACTTTTGTCTGTCTGCAGGGGGCTTGGTGGGAACCTGCAGTGAAAGGACAAAGATGCACAAGAGCTGCTTTGGGGCCTCTGGAAAGCTACCCTGTGAATCTCCATGGAGACCATTCCAAAGGGAGAGATAGCCAACAACCAGAAACCTCTAGAAACTAACCCCAACTCTGTCATCTTGAATCGTTTTCTGTAAAATACGCATGCATAGGAAAAAAATCTGGGAACATTTAACAATTGAGTGTTATTTATGAGATGTGGCAAAATAGGGGACTTTTACTTTCTAGTTTATTCATTTTTGTATTATCTGAATTCCCTGCACATACGTATTACTATTATAGTTGGACATGAAGATTAAAAATGAAAAAAGTCAACGCCTTTGAATGGTGACAAACCAAACCTCCAATGAGGACAGAGTCTGGGAGGCCCACCCAGACAAGACAGACCATGTGTATGTGTGTGCACTGAGGGGGTGGAGAGTGCACGTGGGAGGGTCCCCCTGGACCTGACGGCCCCCAGCTGTCTGAAGTTCATAACCAGCCACCTTCCAGGCACATCACATGGCCCCGCTCCGAAGCCCCGTCACCTCACAGCTGTTTGACATCACATCCAGATGGGGAGTCCCGGGACAGAATGGCCTCAGCAATGGAGGCTGTGTCTTGGGTCCCCACGGATGTGAGGCCTACAGCAATTCTGGAGGGGACTGCTCGTCCAGGAAGACACCATCCTGAACTACTTGAAGTAGCAAGACATTTCTCTTCCTACTACCGTGGGCACTTTAGCTGCAAGCTGGTAATCAGCAGCTCTGCAGGAACGCCTGGCTCCCCCTCAGCTGTGGCAAGGCCCAAACAGTTGGCCGCTGGCTGTGCTGAGTCGCCTCTGCCGCCCACACGAGGAAGGCTGATGGTGCATGCCACTCACCTCCTCTTCTGCTGAAAACACCTCCGACAGAAAGTGCCCTTTGCAGAGCTGAGCCCAGACATCTCCAGAAAAAACCTCACAACCCCAAAAGGTATGCAAGGCAAATGTCCGGGAAACAGACTCAAAAATGGGAGTGGAACAAATGAACATGCTGGGAAGTGAGCCGGCCCACTGCTTGTGCTTTGTCACCACAAGTGACCCCATGTGACCTCAACTTTCTACAAAGGCTTTAGAGCCCAGGAGGTGGTTTTCCCCCGCTTATCACCAGCTCATTTTTCTTTGGGGAAGATGCATTATCTGTGAATTGTGGGTTGTGTGTGCCGTAACACAATTCTCCTAGCTGCATTACCTGGGCAAGTCATTGCCTCTCTAGGCTAGACTCCCTCTAAACCACTTCCCACTGCCTTCATTTCCTGCTTCTTGAACCCTCCAAGGAGTAGGACTCATGCACCCACGTGGGTTTTCCTGGAGGACTGCTAGCTAGTAAGACTTTCAAAACACAGCACAGAACACTGAAGCATTAAGCCAGAAACAAAACAAAAAAACTCCCCCACATCTTGAAGTGGCCCAAATTCCAACAGAACATTTCTCCAAGTGTGACCTAAGCCCGTCCCCACTCTTGCAAGGCTCCTGCGCAGCTGTAGATGGAGCTCCTCCTGCCGAGGCCTGTCCAGAACCTGCCTTCCCTCACATCTGCCCTCATGGGCTCTACACCAAGGCCCCAAGGCCAGTCGCCAGAGCTCCTCTGATCACACTTGCTGCTCAAGTAGCTATGGCGCAGGCACCTGGCGCCAGGGAGCACCAGATCTATGGAGAGCCTACACCAAGCCCCCACCACAACCAGCGTGGGCGTGTGTGTGCGCATGCGCGCTACTATGGACAGTATGGACGTGCCAGGTAGGAAGGCAGACAGAGATGTGATTAAGAGCCCACACTGAAGCTACAACTGCCGAGTTTAAATTCCCTCCTTTCCTGCACCATGTTTCCCAACTATGCCTGTGCCCTGAAGGTAGGAGAAGGCACATAGTTAAGCTTTAGCTTAACTAGCTGGGGAGGAAAGACATCAAGACCAGCTAAATATAAGGAAAAACTATCCATATGGTGTTGAAATCAGTTTTGCAACCCTCATACCAGTTATAACCAGTTGCGACTGGTTATGACAGATGCTAAAAGTGGCGGGTAAAATGCTTGTAACATCGTCTCAAAGGATCTTCCCATGAGTTACTTATTAATTACAAATGTAACCAGTAAACTTCACAGTACAGAAAATGTGGCAGACACCACCTTCAGTCTCAAGACACACACTTCCTGAGGACACCAAATCCCTATGTTAAAGTCCCTTGCAAAAACCACAAACCTCAATCAGGTCAGGAGCAAACAGGCAACCCCAGATGTAGGGAACTTCTTAAAAAGCATGTAGTATTCAAAAATGTTAAGATTAGAACAAACACTCATACAGTAGCATGATTTATTATTTTATTACATACTTTATAAAAAACACAAGCCCAAACGCATATCTCCCACTATCATTATGGAGGGAGTCCACATCTTTCTTATTGGTGAAGTGGCTATCTTCTAAAGGAGGCCCTATTATTATTTTTCCCTATATAGCCTTAGATAACATCTCTTCCCCCTCAAATATTTATATCCCAACTATAAAAATGGAGCTGCAAATAGTGTATAAAGATAAAATGAGATTTTTCTTGCTGTTGTTATAGTGTACAAACACTTGAGGTTACAGGAGTATCAGGGGAAAAAATATTAAGGAATGGAATGTCTTACATATAACAAAGTAGCTATTTGTTGTAACTGGCACCTCCCTGACAATTAGCAGGGACAGGGACACACAAGACATGGGACAAACACGGGCCAGGTGACCAGGTGATGGCTTCTACTTGTTTCCAAAAGGCACAGATCTCCTACACCCTTTCTTAGTAACTAAAGACAAACTATAGAAGAACTCAGCATTTAGATTCTGCCCTCTTTGAGGTATTAAATGCATAAGAAAAACATTAATTATGTCCAAGTAGCATGCAATAAAAATTTTTAAACCAACATGGTTAAGTGTTAAGATTTTTAGAAATGAAATCAAAATATTTATTCACATAATTTCACACTAAAGTCAAAGCTAGTAAGTCTTCCGTGGTAATGATTTAAGTGCAAGTGAGGCTTGGCTTTCACATTCATTTCCTCCCTTCAGAGTAAAGGCAGATCAGTTGTTCTTGAACAAGTCAATGCAGCTCCACAAGAGGGAGACATTGTTCTAGAAAAAAAGTCAAGGTAGCCCAATGAATCACTCAAGTCTAAGATTTGCTATTTGGCTGTAAGAATACAACACAAGTCCACAGACATCAGACATAGCCATGGCTTTTCACAAGGGAGAGCTGACACAAGCCAGACTAGGTTGACACTACTCTTCATTAAATCTCGGGTGACTGCAACCTGCCCCTCATCCCTATGTCATGCTGGAAGAGTTCCCCTCTCTGTGGGTCTGGGTTGTTTGTTGCTGGGAGAGGCTCCCAGGGAAAGAGCTATAGCACCTTTGCCTCACCTGCCCCCACCTGTGTCCTCCCAAATGTGATCACGCCAGTCCTGCTTACTTTAAAGTCTTAACTTAAACGCTATATAAATGAATTGTTCTGGCCAGGCGTGGTGGCTCATGCCTGTAAACTTAGCACTCTGGGAGGCCAAGGCAGGGGGAACGCTTGAGCTCAGGAGTTCTTGAGCAAGAGCAAGACCCCATCTCTACTAATTAGCTGGGCACCATGGCACATACCTGTAGTCTCAGCTGCTCGGGAGGTTGAGGCAGGAGGATCTCTTGAGCCCAGGAATTTGAGGTTGCTGTGAGCTAAGCTGATGCCATGACACTCTAGCCTGGGTGACAGAGCAAGGCTCTGTCTTAGAAGAAAAAAAAAAGTGTTCAATGAAGTTGAAGGCCTTAGAAAGACCAGTTGCTAAAAATTAGTCATGGGTAAGATTACAGATGAGATTATAAATAATATTCACATAGGAATCTGCAAAAATTGCTTTACAAAGTTTTCACATTAACTTCAAAAGGCAAGTAACTATAAACACATCTATGTTCTAGTCAAAATAAAGGATTTTCCAAAATACATATCAATATTCAAGTCTTCCTACTTGAACCAAAGCTGAAGGCCAGTGACAGTTTCCTCCTCTGGCCTCTCAGGTCTGAGGGTCTGAGGACTAATCTAGCTGCCCCGAACTAGGTGGCACTCTGGAGCTGAGCTGAGTCCTGAAACCACCCCTAGAAACCGAGTGTGGGGAGCACCACACTCCTCAGAGGTCCCTAGCAGAGCACCCTTGCTCGCTACTGCTTCTGCGCTAGTAGTGGCCTGCAAAGGCCTTGGAGAGTCCGGCAGGGCAGCCTCCACCAAGAATGCTCCTCCTCTCAAAAAAGTATTTCAAGATGTGAATTTATGGTTTGCTGTAGCAAAAATAATCCCATGAGTGGCTCCCTCTACAAGTATTATAGAAAATTAACGCCACAAGGCAAACCCACTGCCTGATGACACTGGGATAAAAACTTGGGGGGAAAAAACCCTAAACGAGTTGGCTTCATTTGAGAGAAAAAGAAAACCAACCAAACAAAAAACGAACAACAAAAAAAACACCACTTACCCTGGCATGCTTTATTTCCAGTTCAGACATCTGGATTAGATTCTTTCTAAATGCTGCCACTCTCTTCCGTTTGAAATTTAGCAGTTCTATAGGAAGAAATAGCTAAAGTTTACAAATCCAAGAAAAATTAAATAAGTTTTATATTCACTTTAACTTCCAAATATTCATAACAAATAGTCCCCAAAGGTTTCACGTACAACCGTTATTTTCTGACGTTATCTCTGCGATTGTGACACGTACTAAATATCTTACGCTCACTGTGGTGATGTGGATGTCATTGCCTTTAAGTGGCAGCAGCATCCAGTCAGCAAGCGTCGTTACTGGGAGCATGGCAGTTGACTACTTGGGAAACACGTGATGAGCAGCGTAGGTGACAATGACCGAGGACAGGGTTGAAGTAGGCATGGTGGCGAGCCAGACATACTTCACCACTGGCTTTTGAAAACAGGGTGACAACTCTTCTCCAAAGTGGCTAACAGGCCCATGAAAATATGTTCAGCATCACTAAGGACTAGGGAAATGCAAATGAAAACCACAATAAGATTATAACCTCACACCTGTTACAGTGGATTTTATCAAAAAGATGAAGTTGGCAACAATGCAGAGAGAAGGGAATCCTTCTATACTGTTGGTGGGAATGGAGGTTAATACAGCCATTATGGAAAATGGTATGGAGGTTCCTCAAGAAACCAAAAATAGAACTACCATATGATCCAGAAATCCCTGTTCTGGAAATATATTCAAAGGCACTGAAGCCCGTATGTTAAAGGGATATCTGCATTCCCATGTTCACAATAGCCAAGATAATAAAATCAATGTAAGGGCCGATCACGGTGGCTCACGCCTGTAATCCTAGCACTCTGGGAGGCAGATGTGGGCGAATCGCTCAAGGTCAGGAGTTCGAAATCAGCCTGAGCAAGAGCGAGACCCCATCTCTACTAAAAATAGAAAGAAATTAATTGGTCAACTAAAAATATATAGAAAAAATTAGCCGGTCATGGTGGCACATGCCTATAGTCCCAGCTACCCGGGAGGCTGAGGCAGGAGGATCACTGGAGCCCAGGAGTTTGAGGTTGCTGTGAGCTAGGCTGACGCCACGGCACTCTAGCCCGGGCAACACAGTGAGACTCTGTCTCAAAAAAATAAAAAATAAAAAAATAAAATCAATGTAAGTGTCCATCAATGGATGAAGAAAATGTAGTATATTAATAGATACACAATACTATTCGGCCTTTAAAAAGAACAAAATTCTGTCATCTGGGACAACATAGATAAATCTAGACACTATGCAAAGTAAAATAAGCCAGGAACAGAAAGACAACTGTTGAATGATCTCACTTATAGGTGGAATCTAAAACATAAGGCGAAATTAAGTAGAGTGAAGGATCATGGTCACCAGAAGTTGGGGGCGGGGCAGGGGTGAGAGGGGTAAGGGAACGAGGGAATTGCTGCTCAAAGGGGACAAAGCTTCAGCTGCACGGTTTTGAGATCTGTCACACAGCAGGGTGACTGCAGTCAGTAATACTGTATATTTCAAAATAACTAGGTAAATTTCAAATGTTGTCACCACAAAAAATGTTCAGCTAGGAGACAGACGTTGACTAGTTTGATCTAATCATCTCACATTATATAATACATCTACCAAGTCGCATTGCACTCCATAAATGCAACACAATTATGACTTATTAAATATAATATTTTAAAAATTAAAAAATAGAAAAGGAGAAAACTATGACTTTCATGTTCAAGATGAATTTACTTTGGATATGATCTGTAAGACACGTCCTCGTTCTATCTTTTCCTATTGCTACTATCAGGAATCAGGATTAATGACCTATTGGAAATTGGAGTAAGCCGAGAATATGTACTTCCTCTGATCCCTTTATTAGGTTTGTGACATTAAGCTCTGCCTTGCAAATTTACTTTGGTAAAACTTTGGCCATCACTCCTCAGGTAAAAAACTTTGTAGCTCCAGCTGGTACTCAAGGGTACTCAGAAGAGTCACTCTCCTGTCTCAGTTTCTCTATAGTACTGCCCAAAAGAACTACAGTGCAGCCACATTAAAAAGTCACAAATTTTACAGTGATAAGTTAAGTCCATAGCGCTAGCACTGTAATGACAACCCCCTGGACATCTTAGGTCAAACATGTCTTCCCAGAGGACACTATAAGTCCCCTTCTTCCTCTCTACCTGCACATAGGTCCAGGCCATCTGCACACAGGAGACAGATACACACTAACATGCCAGCCCCCATCACTATGTGTGCTATGTTCCTTAAACTGACTCAACTCGTATAGTCAGCTCAGATACGAATCTTAGAAAGAACTCATACCAAAGGCAAACAGGTTAATACTTATCAATCTCAGCATTCTACCGAATACTATACTTTTAGTATAGTATGCCTAGGCTTGCATTTTGAATAAAGAGCATATAATCAAACAACACGAGGGGATAACTTAGGTAGTTTAGACAGGCCTAAATTGGCACCATCCTGACTTTTGTGGTTTTTCTTTTATCTCCTCTAAAACTGTCAAGAGCCACTAAATTGGCCTATATAATAACCTAAGATTTCAACTCAGTAGTTTTGAAGTACACACTTTTCCTTATAAACTTATTAGATCTTTTGGGAAAAAAAAAAAAAAGAACGACAAGAATTTAAGAATGGGGCAGCATACGATGGTTACTTTGGAAGAACACAAAAACAACCCTGTGAGTGTGTCTGCATGACATTTGCCAAGTTCCAATAAAGAGAAGCTCTGTGCCTTATAGTTAAAGCATTATAGTCCTGAGTAGACAAAGGAAGACAAATCCCAGAAAGCCTAGGTTTAGGCATGCTGGGTAGCTTTCAAGCATGTTACTGAACAGAGATCAATGGTATCACAGGGACACTACCAGGCATGCCTAGATTCCCCTACCACTGGAAAACAAAACACACCCGAGAAAACTAAATGAAATGGGGATTTCTATTTTCATGAAAGGTTGTTTATTTGGGGGGGAGGGGTTGAGTCAAGTGCAGTGTCTTACTATTATTACATTCACATTCTGGGAGATACACTTGAACATTTGCTCTGGAATGTTCCATTGCCTCTGCGAATGCCATGGAAGATCCACAAAATCCTCTAGGGTAAAGACTAAATATTATGCCCAGGTGCGTGGCTCACATCTGTAATTCCAGCACTTTGGCTGGCCGAGGCACAAGAATTGCTCGAGGCCAGGAGTTCAAGATCAGCCTGGGCAATATAGTGAGATGAAGGTTGTCACAAAATTTTTTTTTTTTTTAAAATAAGCCAGGCATGGTGGTGCACACCTGTAGTCCTAGATACTTGGGAGGCTGAGGTCAAGGTTGCAGTAAACTATGATCGGGCCACTGCACTCCAACCTGGGTGACAGTGAGACCCTGTCTCTTCAAAACGAAAAAGGAAAAGTAAGGAAGGAAGAAAGAAAAACTATGTATTACATTCATGTTCAATGCAAATGGTGTACCACCTCCTGATAAAGTTAAGCTGTGTTTAAAAAGTCCCCTGCTCTGGAATAGGGGAAGGCAAGAAGGAATCCTGTGGACATGGACTACAAGTCCGTGTAGACTCATGACCGCTGAAACCAGTGTATGTGTGCAACTCTGTGCGTGTGCACACACACCTACATCTCCTGGCTCTAGCTGCTGAAGGGCCTGGAGAGAGACACCCCAGGAACAACGAACACACTTAGCACATTAGATATAAAAATGAACAAGAAGTGTTCCAGAGTAAAGGACTAAGAGCTAAGATAACCAGATGCAATCCTCGACTGGTTCTTGTCGTGGAGTACAGTATTGGTCAAACATTCCGAGAATACAGACAGTAGACTGAGTTAAGTATACTGCAGTGGATAACTGTATTGTAGGGATGTAAGAGAATGACCTCAGTCATAGGAAATATATAACAATGTTTTTAGGTATAAAAGAACCATGATGTATGCAACTTAATCTCAAATGGTTCAATGAAACAAAAACCAAAAGACAAAAATGCCCCAGAGTGTTTATGAATACTCAGGAACCGTGACAATAACCGTGTGTGTGCAAGTGATATGGTAGATGGGGGTGAAGTGCTGACACTGGATGATGCCAGGTGAAGGAACATGGGTGTTTTTTGCACTATTTGTGCAACTTTTCCTCTGTAAGCTTGAAATTATTTCCAAAGAAAAGAATATCCCTGCTTGAC
>VBSM01001118.1:16477969-16491203 GCA_008086735.1 Cheirogaleus medius | reverse complement strand
AGGAGGCTGTTTCGATAGTCAAGGAAAGAGGAGGATGAGTTCAGGTGCTGATCTAGGGGGTGCGGGAGTGGCAGTGGGAGGGAGAGAAGAGGGGCTTGGAGAGAGATTTTGAAGATAGAATTGACCAAAGCTCATGACTGATAGGATGCTGGGCTGGCAGAGAGGGACGAAGGAATCTCTGGATTCTAATAACAGACTGGACCTGTCGATGCCAAATACCAGGATGGGAATAGAGACTAAGGAGGTGCTGCCTAGGCACGAGACACTAGTTCTGTCTTAAACATGTCAGAACAGGGGTGCTTAGGAGATGCCCAAATACTGTCTTTCCCAGGCAGTGGGAAATAGGCCTTTAGTTTGGAATAGAGGCTGTGTCTGGAGGGTGATGTGGAAATCACAGTCGAGAGCCCGGGAATAGATGTGATCATCAGGAAGTATGTGTCAGGTAATGTCAGGAGACAGATGTGGCCAGAACTCCCCAGTAGATGCAGAGGGCCCCAGGGATGTTGAGGAAAGAGGCAATACACACAAGGCAAGTGGCTGAGAAAAGCCGACTGGGAGGAAGGAGGGTTTGAAGAGAGAGTTCAATCTGAGGATGGGGAAGGAGCTACAATGACTGAAACTCAACCAAAGGTTTAAATGGCTCCTGGAAGCAGGAGGGAGGCTGGAATCAATAGTAGCAAGGGTTGGTTTGTCTTCACAATCCTAAGGATTCCCTTTCTACGCCTCTTTACCCCTTTGGAGGTGTCCCTGTTGGACTTTATGAACTCTCCCTCTTCCTAAATCTAGAACAATGGTTCCCAAGTAGAAGCCGACATCCTGGTGCCCAGCTGCCTGCGTCAGGACTGCCTGCGGTTCTTTTTAAAAAGCGGGGTCCTTCGGCCTCTCTTTCTAGAGATTCTGATTCAGTCAAGAGTCTACATGCTTTGGAAGATGCACAGATGATTTTGATGTATGCTCCGAATTAGGAGCCATACTCTTCTTAGCCTATGCCATACTTGGAGGGTGCATTAAGGGTGCCATGAAGGTTAAAAGTTATAGCTGGGAAGTGCTAAAATTCTCAGTGGCCGGTCTTCAGGGAAGACGTGGGGCTTCTGAATTGAGTCCTGGATTGTAAGTCCCAGACCTGCCCCTAATTCACTATATTGTCCTATCTGACCTCATTTTTACATACCTGTGAAATTAGGTTGGTGCTCATGATAGAGATGGAACTTCCAATTTTAAAGTTCTAAATTCCAAGACTCAGTAGTATCCAAGAGGATCCTGCCTCTCTGGTCAGATTCCACTGGAGGAATACCCAGTTTATAGCCATGAAGCCACATTAAGCACTGTATTGTCTATCTCTTGCTGTTTAGCAAATTGTCTGTAGATAAGAAGTCTGGCATGGTGCATCTGGGTTCTTTGCTCAGGCTCTCACCACGCTGAGGACAAAGTGTCAGCCAAAGATGTAGTTCTCGTTTGGGACACAGTGTCTTCTTCTAAGATCACTGGTTATGAGCAGAATCATTTCCTTGAAGTTGTAGGACTGAGACTCCTTCCTGGCTGTCCCTTCTAGGTGTCACTCTCATTCCTTAGCACTTGGCCTCAGCCATCTTCAAAGTTACCAACTGGATCCTTCTCACAGTTTGAATCTCTCTGACCTCTTCTTCTTTACCAATCAGAAGAAAACTCTGCTTTGAAAGTACCCAATTGATTGGGTCTGGCCCACTTGTTTATTTTCTGATCTTAAGGTCAACTAACTTGGGACTTTAGTTTTTCTGCAAAATCCCTTCACAACAGTATCTAGATTAGTGTTTGATTCAATAACCAGAAGATGGGAATCTTGCGGGTGCAACTTTAGAGTTCTGCTTACCACAACCACATGGAATCAGGAAGCCCTGTCTAACCCTAGAAAGGGAGGAAACAAACTCCGCATCTGCCAAATTCTTACTTTGGGCCAGATGCTGTGATAAGTGCATTATGGACATCATCTCTCTTGACTGTCATAGCAACATGTAATGTAGGGATTGTTATTCTCATTTTAAAGGTGGAACACTTATGACTCAGACAAATGAAGATACTTTCCCATCATTATTTAGCTAGCGAGTGCTGGAGCCAGGGTCCCAAGGCGGATCTGTCTGACTGTAGTTCTCCTTCCATTCCACTATTCCTTCCCCCCTCAGAGGTAATCCAAAAGTCATACAATCAAACTCAGTTTGGTCTTGCATTTACCGGGAGCCAAGAGCCGTAGTTAAGCCTCCCGACTTCTGTTTCCATGATGTTTCCACCACTCCTTACTAATTTCCCCCTATCAACCAAGATACTGAAGGAAAAGGAGTTAAGCAGTAAAATATTAAGTTTCAAAAAGAGAGGGGGGCTTCTAAATTTAAGGCAAGGGTCTCGGTCCTTACCTAACCCCTTGCCCTGGAATCCAAGATCCTTCTCCTTCCGTTCTACCTGGGCACTAATTCCTGATTCAGATCTAAATGGGCTAAGAGTGGTAAGAGACAGACCTGGCCCCTAAATATAAGCAGATCAAGAACCGAGGATTGAAAGCAGATGATGGGGCTGAGAGAATTTCATACTTCCCTTTTCTGTGGGAGGAGAAGAGCTGAAAGTCTCATGGATGTGAATATGGACATTTATTTCTTGCAGAGAAACAAGGAGTGTGCCCCACAGAAAGGATTACTTGTCACATTGAAATTCAGGAGTATTGCAAAACGGATTTCGACTGCATTTTTGCTGCATTTTTGCCTGTAGGAAGCAGTGCTTGGATCCCTATCAAGGTAGTGGCATCCAGGTTGAGGGCCAAGTTGCCTTTTGAGGTTTCCCTCTTCTTGCTCTGCCCAGAACTGGCAGGATGGCAGGACAAAGAGGCCAGGGCTCACACTTTTCTCATTCTCTTGTTCAACTCCCAACCCTTGAGTACAGACCATCAGTCTGGACATGGTGGCCACCAACGAGATAATATTAATCTGAGTCTTCTTTGGTGAACATTCAGTCATTCACAAGTAACTAAGACCTATTGCATGCTCACTCTGTGTCAAGAGACTCTTGTGGGCACTGTGGCAAAATCAAACCTCATTCAGTTTAGATGCTTGGCTCATTTTGGGACTCTTTGGCATTCGAGGAGGTTTTCTGGTAACTCAAGGAACTGTGCGTTTTATAAAGATTCTTTCATTCACTCACTCATCATTCATTTATTCAACAAATATGTATTGTCAATGTCCTTTGGGCAAAGACCACCAGGAACACACCTACAGTTGAACAAGTTGGGTCTATTCCTTGTTGCTATGCGGAGGAATGTTCCCCATAGACAACCAGGAGGCATCTCGGTAAGAAGCTGTTAGAAAGAATCTATTACAGGATCTGGGTTGTGACTGGATAATTTGGGGAAGGGTCTAAAGGAGTGAGGGCTTGCTCTAGATTGCATCTTTCAGGAAGTGGGAAAATTCTATGATTGGGTGTCCCAGTGAATCTTAACTATGCAGAGGACAGACTAGAGTGAAGGTAAAGCTCTAGTTGGCAGAGAAGTATAAGTCACCCATGTTGTGTGGGAGAGGGAGGTGTTTGGTATCTTGTAGGTTTCACAGTGACCTTGTTTTTGTCTCACTTTATCATGATCTCAGGGTGATCTTGTCTGACTTTTTATGTCCAACAAAGGTCTTGTCCTCCTGAAGCTCAGAGTAACAGAGAAGAAAGATCAGCTCCAAAGGACAATATTCTTATATGCTCTTCGTAATATTCTTTGTGCTCGAATCATCACGAAACTACCCTCCCCTACCCCCTTGTCCATGGATAAATTGTCTTCCATGAAAATGGTCCCTGGTGCCAAAAATATTAGGGACCACTGCATAATACATAGATAGAGGACAGTCCCAAATATCTTAAGCTGGGCCAAGGATAGTCCAAGAGTTTCCAAATTTCTGACAATGTCCTCTCTACTTAGCACCTGGATTCTGGACTCCCTACTCATGTCCTGGACTTGCAAAGCCAGACACCAGGTATTAACTATAATATAAAGCTAACTTAATTAAAAAGGAAACGGAGGGCCTGAGGAGTGAAGAAATAGATCATACCTATGAGGGTAATGAGAGACTTGCATATTCATTTTTATTTTCAATTAATAGAACAGCACTATTCAATAGAAATGTATGAGCCACATGTACCATTTAAAAATTTTCTGGTAGCCTCACTATGAGGTAATAAAAAAACAGGTAAAATTAATTTTAATAACACTTACCACAGTATACATAAAATACAATCATCTCAACACAAAAAAGTCTACATTCATTTAATGTTCTTTTCTTTGTATTAAGTCCTTAAAACCCAGTATGTAAATAAAATGTAAAATTCAGTTCCTTAATTGTGCCAGCTGAGCTATATGCCAAGCATTCACTTGTCACCTCTGGCTGGTGGCCATCACAGTGAACAGTGTAGTTCTGGAGAATGGCATAAAACAATCTCACGGCTTATTTTCTGTTTGAAATTAATTGAGTAACCTCTCTCCTTACAGAAAATGAAGATTCGAGTGTTGAAAGGTTCCTGCCACCTCTCCGGGGATCATGAACAAGGTGCTTTGTGAAAACTCAGTAAGTAGATGAAAATGACCAAAATTGGAAGAAAACTTACATTTCTTAAAAGTTAACCATTTGTATCACAAATGATCTCTTCCAACGACATAAAAGGTCACCTATTCCTCTAAATCAAGAATTTTCTCAAACAGCCAAAAGTCACTTACTTTAACTCCAGAAAAAAGGACTTCATCAGCACTTTTCACTACACTTTTAAAAAAACCACCAAACATCTCTCTGATATTTTTCCATCTAACACTGAGCTAAAGGAATAAAATTCCAAAAGAACATTTTATCATTTTTCTAGGTTCACTTAAAGAAATTATGATGAACATTCCAAATAATCCTTTTTATTAGTATAGGCACATGCATAAGATATCTTTAATTGTCTCTTAACCACCAGGTCTAAAACACATAACACATGGAAAAATCTCCTAAACACAGACCACCTCATTCTAAAAAGCTAACTTAAGAGATATTTTGAAAAACTGTCTAGGCACTAAGTCTTAGTGGCTTTTAAATCCTTGGTAGAATTATTATTCTGTTCTATCCACACTGTTTGTTAAGCTTCACCAGACAGAAGACACTGAAGAAATGTCTAAGTTGGAGCTTTTCTCACATATATTAAGTAGCAAGAAAAATAAACAAACAAACATGTAAGTCTCCTTTCTACAAAAAGAGTAACCAGGAAGAAAACAGCCAGGTGCTGTGGCTCATGCCTGTAATCCCAGGAACTAAGAAGGCTGAGGCAGGAGAATCACCTGAAGCCAGGAGGTCAAGACCAGCCTGGGCAACAGATCGTCATCTTGTCTCCGCAAAAAATTTAGAAACTAGTTAGGCACAGTGGCACACCTCTGTAATCCCAGCTACTTGGGAGGATCGCTTGAACCCAGGTTTTGAGGCTACAGTGCGCTGATTACTCCATTGCACTCTAGCCTTGACCATAGAGCAATACCCTCTCTCTTAAAAAATAAAATAAAATAAAGATCAATTTAAGTTCATTCTAACAATCCCAAACAGAACTGAAGGAGAAAATTAATCTTTGGAAAGGTAAAAAAGTCAAAATTTTCTTTAAGTAGAGTTTTATAAAAATGACACACGATGAGTCTATTGGCAGGGGGGAGAGCATCTAAAGAGGGTCCATTGTGTAGGAAATTCAGAACTTATAGACTGTTTTTCAGAAAGTCTAAAGTTTGTTGTGAAAGTAGAGTCTTAAAACATTTTTAACTGCATCACGGAAATGAAATTAAAATGTCTTACATCCTGATCATATTCTAGGAAAACGTGAAAATTGCGATCTTTACTGAGAACAGGGTGAGAAGAAAGCTGCTGAAGAAAGACTTCATGGGAGGATACAGTCTTCTTAAAGACAGCGAGATAGTCACTAAAAAGAGACACACACAGCGTTCAGTTGGCATGGCTCAATACCTGACCAATACCGCTCTTGCTAACCCTACGATTCTGCTGGTGCCGCTACTACCGTGTTTCCCTGAAAATAAGACCTACCCATAAAATAAGCCCTAGCAAGATTTCTAAGCATTTACACAATAGAAGCCCTACCCCGAAAATAAGACCTAGTGATGGGCGTGGCTACCCAGCGTATCTGCACAACCCATGCATTTCGTCGCGGAGCGGTAAAGACGACGAGCAGCCCTTCTCATCTGCCCCATGAGAGCTCTATTGCTCGACATGAGAGCTCTATTGCTCGACATGAGAGATTGGGGCCAATGATTCTAAAGGAAATAGAGTTGCAAGAAATTCAGGATTGAATTCGGGGTTTGGAGAGTTCCGATGATGTTCCAGAAGAAGATGACTTAACTATATTTGAATAAATGTAGATTGTTGTACCGTACTTAAAAAAAAAAAATATCCCCTGAAAATAAGCCCTAGGGTGTCTTCTTGAGGAAAAGTAAATATAAGACCTTGTCTTATTTTCGGGGAAACACAGTACATGAAATACGCAACTGGACTGAAACAATATTTTGGTATAACCTGGTTTCTAGTTAATAAGGCAGTTGCCATTTTGGAATCTGTGGAATGAGCCAATGGAGGAAAAGTGATGGTACAGCTGGATCAATGGACCTAGTTTGAAAGCCCCTAAAACTACATGCAATTACTGCTATTGTTTAGCAGCCACAGAACACTCATTTCTATAGAACAATGAAATCCCTTTAATTCTGTCGCCATGTACACAGCGTGAGTCTAACAAGGCTTGGAATTAGCAGAAATTATAAAGCAGCTTTATCTCAATCCAGACATTAAAGATCACTTTAAACCTCCCAATTGTAGAAACGTGGGTATGTTGTGTTCAGTGCTTTACCCCTAAAACTGGTCATGGTAGGCACTTAGGTGTGTGCTAAATGACTCAATACCTGGAGTGTGAGCACTGCCCTAGATAATATGGACTTGGGGAAGGGCAGCTGATGATGGAAGAGGGGAGGGTGAGTGTTTTTGAGCCAAGAAAAGAAAGTGCAAGGATGGTTTAACAAGAAACTTTTCAAAAATCCAAATTTGTTTGAAATAATTAAATTACAATCAGATTTTAATATGCTGCCTATAGACTTCTTTTTGAGACAGGGCCTCCCCCCTTTATCACCCAGGCTAGAGTGCAGTGGTGTCATCATAGGTCACTGTAGCCTCAAACTCCTGGGCTCAAGCGATCCTCCTGCCTCAGCCTCCCAAGTAGCTGGGAGTACAGGCGCGCACCACCATGCCCAGCTAATTTCTCTATTTCCTGTAGAGATGGGTTCTCACTCTTGCTCAGGCTGGTAAGACTTCCTCTTTCAAGCCATCAATGTTGTTATTCAGAATGCTGCTTTGTAACAGCACTCGCTACAATCTAGTTTCTCCTATTCTAGTAACCAAACTTCAAAAGAAAACTCTGTATATCATGAGCAGCTTAAAAAGTAATTTCTAAAGACAAAAAGATTTATTTCTTCACTATGCCAGACCAGCATTCCCTAGCACGTATGGACTAGACTAGTTTTTTAGGGGGGAAAAAAGTCTATTTAGTAGTGTCAATGGCCTCTGAACTCAATGTACAAAGACAAAGACCATGTCCCACCCACACTCTGCAAAATGTAGTTTTATAAAACACACTAGGCAACGAATTAACAGCTATACTTTTAATTAGGTTCTTCTACTTATTTCTGCACACAGCACCATTATTCTACTTCTCAAAAGACGGGGCTGGCTGGGCACAGTGGCAGACATAGCCCTGTGATCCCAGCTACTCAGGATGCTGAGGTGGGAGGATCACTGGAGCCCGGAAGTTCAAGACCAGCCTCAGCAACATAGCAAAGTCACATCGCAAAAAGTAACTAAAAGATAAAGCCCATTCAGAAAATCCACTTACACTTCCAGTTCTTGTTTCATCTTGGCAAATTCTTCTTTGGTCATAGACTCTTCTCCCTTTCCCAATTTCTGCATCTTCTCTCGAGGGCCGTCAAAGTCGGGCTTTGTAGGAGCAGGTGGGCTCTGCAGCAGAGGCAGGTAACTCATGAGCCTCCCAGCCCAGCAGCGATGTTCTAA
Organism: Cheirogaleus medius; assembly: GCA_008086735.1. Classification (NCBI taxonomy): domain Eukaryota; kingdom Metazoa; phylum Chordata; class Mammalia; order Primates; family Cheirogaleidae; genus Cheirogaleus; species Cheirogaleus medius. Next base: position 16,483,122 of record VBSM01001118.1, on the reverse strand, counting down.
TTTGTGCCATATGCAACTCCTGTCAGTTTTGGTGCACAGGAGGCAGCTACGCAAGCAGAGCTGTCTAAATACTCCTGTTTTTCTCTTAACCTTCTTCCTTCTAGCCATTTAAAAGAAGTATCCTCCTCAGAGTTGGGCACTCATTTTGACTGCAATCACCTACTCACTTTACCTGTTACAGACAAGTGGTAGATCATAGCAGTGTCTATACTGCTTCAATATTGGCCTAAAACTACTAGTACCATCAATGCTAAAAACCAATGATTAACCATCAAGATTATAAAGTCTCCAGGCTTCAAAAGGAATTTCCTCTAATTCCGAAGGATAATCAAGATTTTAATTATGAATGAACTGAACATTCCTAAACACGAGCGTCAGTACTAATTTTGTTTAATTATTAAGCAATCATCATTTGGTCAGATTCTTCAGTATGCCTGGCAGGACAATAAAAACATACTTCAATCTCCCTTAAAATCGACCCAGTCTCGGTTCCTGCAGCCAAGAACTAACTGAAAACTGCGTCCTTACTCCTTGAGCACTTTTGCGAAATCTCTTCGTATGCTACCACCAATACCGAGGTTTCCTGCAAATCAATTCTGCTGCACTGGGAAGAAAACACCAGAGGAAAAAAGCAAACCTAAAGGTAGGTATAATTTAAATCATTAAACAGTTTACCCTCTCACAACGTCTAGAACGTAAGCCTGTATGCTTCAACTCGCAGCTATAATATATCCTTCACATATTTTAGACTTTTCCAGTAACTGAGTTAGCAAATACCCTAGTAGGCAGAAGAAATCAGACCTTTCACAATCCATTATGGTGTGGGTAAACGTCTCTTTAAACAAAATGAATACCAAGGTAGAAGAAAACTAGTGTAATCAATTGATTTTTCTAAAGTGTACTCACAATAAGCCCAGCATAGTATGTTGTTTCAATCAGAGTGTCATGTAGCCACACAAAGTCCTCATGTTGCCTTGTAACAGAAAACTCTGGGCTCTAAAACATGGGCAGTGTGGTCTGTAAAGAAAGGAGGGAGAAGTTAACTGGTAATTAACCATTACTTTTAAATTAGGTGGCTCAGGTTTTCTAGGCTGAACAATGGAAAAATTCTCAATACAACATCAAAATGAGATCCAATAAAGAACAATGCAATAATACATGATCTCCACCTGCTGCAATTAAAGTCTCAACTAAGATTCAACCTAGTCTCTAAGGAATTCTTTTCACAAAACTTCACCCTTCTGAAGCTTGCAATGAACATCCAAAGAGGCAAGAGTCTACTAGCAAAAGCTAAGTTCCAGGAAGTTAACCCTAATTCTATTTTTGAAAAAGTCTCAACTTACCCCAGTTATGACAAAAAAAGAAAAGTATATCACTGTCTAAAAAAAAATCTCAGCTACAGTTTACTACTGCTCTGGAAATTGTCCTTGCCTTCCCTTTTATTCCAGTGAATGCTTACTTCACCTTCTTTGATCAGGTTAACCCAAGCAGAGAATCATGTGGGCAGACTTTACATAGTCTCCTGAATAACTGAGGTATGCTAATCAGGTCACCAAGGCATTCAGAAAAAACTGTGTGGAGAAGATCCTCCCCAACTTAGTAAATATGAAAAACAAGCCATAGACAGGTATTTCCCTTAGATGCAAATTAAAAACAAAAGTGGAAGATGTGAGCTGCTTAGGTAGATGGTCCACCTACTGCATCACCTTGCCTGGTACACTTTCCCATGGAACAGAGTACAAGACACACTAAGATCTGCAATACCTACAGCCCTAGGGCTCTGCCACAGTAGAAATGCTGAAGCCCTTATCTTATGCAAGTAAGATTGATAAGCAAGGTTCCCCAGTTAGCAACAGTGCTACATTATAAATAAATAGCAACTATTTCAGCTCAAGGAATCTCTTCTCTCATCCACTGTAACTATTAAGGCTAATACAACCTAGCACTGTTTGTATTGCAAAGTCATTCTGTCACTTACCTTAGTGTGGACTGTAAATTTAACCTTATCTCTCTCGCTGAGAGCATCAGGTATGTCGATCTGAAGCGAGGGATCAACGTCCAGGTCCACAGACACAGATCTCAGCTGAAATACATTCTTGAGTATTAGTCTCAAATTCACTTGGCCCTAAAAATTATCCTTCCAAAAATGGGAGGTAGTTACTGAAAAGAAGTTTGTATATAAAGTCGACAGATAAAGTTTACATATAGAACAAAGTCATGAGACATATCTAAGGTTATCTGAAACTGAGAGAAAACTGCTCTTCAAACGCATAGGTGTATCCAAAGTATTCCTATAATCTGAACAAAGCAACTGTTCTAATTCTAATGCCATGTACATTGCATATTTTATGTCTACATGAAAAACAGATTTTGCCAAGTACTAAGGCTTGAACTAGACAGAATAAAATCCAGAAATTCTAACATAAATGCCAAAATACAAAGAACATTTAAGAGGCATTAACCAGACCACACAAATATCTGAAAAGAAAACCTGGAGAAGTGGCACAGAGAACAATCATGTAGTACAGGATCCTGGGTGGATTAATGGGAACCTATTTATGTTCAGGTACTGTTTCAAAAAGCTAAGAAATCTAGATGGGATGGGTGAATTACAAAAACTAAACATGGCCTTAATCCCACTATGGTTACATATGAGTGACAAATGTGAGCTCGGCTCTGGAAAGAAAATTAACTGATTTTGTGAGCTGGAAATTCAGAGGGAAAGATATCCAACTCCATTTTTCCAGTCCATAAAACCCCCAAACAAAACAAAACAAAACTTTTTAGAGACCATGGAAAGAACACAGTGAAAGCACTAATTAAGACCTGGGCTATTAGGGAAAAGTGGTTAAAATGGTTTTCCTACTGAATTTAAAACAAGGTAAAGTCCTTAATTCTTAAAGCAGACAAGTTGGTGGCCAGTCTTAAAGCCTGACACAAGAGGCATGAGGAACGCATGAAGGAAGCGTGTGGTTCCTCCATTCCTCCTCTCACTGTAATCAGGACTAAAGTAAAGTTGTCATGAACTCTAGATTACTCAACACAGGGAAAATTTCAAGTGAAGATTGGAGTTAAGAGGATGAAGTATTTCCCTCTAAATTTCTAGGCTGGGCACAGTGGCTCATGCCTGTAATTCTGGCATTTTGGGTGGCTGAGGCATGAAAAATGTTTGGGGCCAGGAGGTCAAGATTACAAGTGAGCTATGATCATGCCACTGCGCTCCACCCTGGGCCAGAGCAAGACCCTGTCTCTAAAAAAATTTTTTTTTAAAATTTCCCTGTGAATTATTTTCTTCAAAATAAAGTTTAAGAAATGTTGAATTTAACCTCTAAAACTCGAAAAACAGCCCAATCAGCTATAAAAAGACTAAATATATTCATTAAAAATGCATGGGTTACTTCTCTCTCTCATTGTATCTTACAAGTTTTTAATTAAGTACTTCCCTTTTTCCGTAAGCACTATCACTAAAAAATTAATTTTTAATTCTGAGAAACAGAAGTAGCACTATAACAAAGGCTTTCTTCCAAGAAATAAGCTTCAAATTGTCACCAGAACTTGATTTTATTAAAAACATCAGCTATTAGTAGGATTACATTATGCTTAACGACAGTCCTGACATCTCAACTAAGTACTTTTCCTTCCAAATGAATTCTTGATGACTCCTATGAAATATCTTCTTGTTTGGCTTAATTTTCACGTGTTCATTTATGAGATCTCTGCAAACAAAGATAATACTTCAAGGTCAGGGATACTTTAACTATAACTGTAGCTCTAGCATATTTCTTGATATGTCTATCACTTTGGGAGGCTGGTGCAGGATGATTGCTTAAGCCCAAGCCCAGGAGTTCGAGATCAGCCTGGAGAATACAGCAAGAACCCATCTCTACAAAAAAGAAAATAAAATAAAAAGTTAGTGGGGCATGGTGGTACATGCCTATAGTCCCAGCTAGTCGGGAGGCTGAGGCAGGAGGATCACTTGAGCCCAGGAATTCAAGGCTGCAGTGAGCTATGATTGCACCACTGCACTCCAACCCAGGCAATAAGCAAAACCTAGTCTCTTTAAAAAAATTAATAAATAGAAGAGTAGTACCTCAATGGCCAATCAAAAAATAATAGGTATCAAAGGTGAAGAAATCGTTTTGAGGGAAAGTTAGATCATGCAAAGAAACTTCTGAATTTATACTTTATTTTATTTATTTATTTATTTTTTGAGACAGAGTCTCACTCTGTTGCCCAGGCTAGAGTGCCATGGGATCAGCCTAGCTCACAGCAACTTCAGACTCCTGGGCTCAAGCAATCCTCCTGCCTCAGCCTCCCGAGTAGCTGGGACTACAGGCATGTGCCACCATACCTGTCTAATTTTTTCTATTTTTAGTTGTTTGGCTAATTTCTTTCTATTTATAGTAGAGACGGGGGTCTCACTCTTGCTCAGACTGGTCTCGAACTCCTGAGCTCAAACTATCCTCCTGCCTTGGCCTCCCAGAGTGCTAGGATTACAGGTGTGAGCCACCGCGCCTGGCCTTAATTTATTCTTTAACAAAAGCCAGTTTACCACATTCACGTGAGACAAGACATCCTGCAGCCATCTGCCTTTGTAGTTCCAAAAAGAAAAGGCAGAACTTACAAAGCTCTGAAATAAGTCTTTTCTAAAAATTGGGATCATTAAAAGTTACATTGTTTCCCTAAACACTAACTTTACTGCAACTTTCTTTGACCACTGGTCATTTGAGAAATTAAGGGTCCTGACCTACAGAACGGTTCTCACCTAATTTGCTAAAGCAACAGGCTCTTATACTAAAAACAGAATTTTAAATCAAGTTCCTCTCTGTAGCATGTTTTTCAGTGAACTTCCATCCTAGCCCACCCTGCTTTACAAGCACCGTGGCACAAGCAGCTCAGGTTTCCAATGTGCAAAGCCGGCCCCTCAGTCGCAAGCACAGTAAGTACACAGCTGCCCCTTATAACCCTGACTGCCCAGAACTCCCTGAAGAAAACCCTTCTATCACCTCTGGACAAGGTTCCTCAATGGTGGAAAATATTCAATGATGCTTATTTTATGTGGGATGTTATTTCTTTTATTTTTATTTTTTTATTTTTTATTTTTTTCACTTTTTTTTTTATTTCAGCATATTATGGGGGTACAAATATTACGG
>VBSM01001118.1:16437936-16452348 GCA_008086735.1 Cheirogaleus medius | reverse complement strand
GTCAAGCAGGGATATTCTTTTCTTTGGAAATAATTTCAAGCTTACAGAGGAAAATTTGCACAAATAGTGCAGAAAACACCCATGTTCCTTCACATAGCACCATCCAGTGTCAGCACCTCACCCCCATCTACTATATCAATAATGTGCTCCACTATAAGAACCAGTCGAGGATTGCATCTAATTATCTTAGCTCTTAGTCCTTTACTCTGGAACAGTTCTTATTCATTTTTATCTCTAATATGCTAAGTGTGTTCGTTGTTCCTGGGGTGTCTCTCTCCAAGCCCTTTGGCAGATGGAGCCAGGAGATGTAGGTGTGTGAGCACACGCACAGAGTTGCACACATACACAGGTTTCAGGGATGATGAGACTACACTGACTTCCGGTCCGTGTCCAGGATTCTTTCTTGCCTTCCCGTATTCCAGAGCAGGGGACTTTTTTAAAATTCAGGTTAACTTTATTGGGAGGTGGTACATCATTTCCATTGAACATGAATGTAGCTTGTAGTTTTTCTTTCTTTCTTCCTTTCTTTTCCTTTTATTTTTTTTAAAGAGACAGGGTCTCACTGTCACCCAGGTTGGAGTGCAGTGGCCCAATCATAGTTTACTGCAACCTTGACCTTAGCCTCCCAGGTAGCTAGGCCTACAGGCGGGCACCACCGTGCCTGGCTTATTTTTTAAAAATTGTTTTTGCGGACCTCCATCTGACTATATTGCCCAGGCTGGTCTTAAACTCCTGGCCTCAAGCAATTCTCATGCCTCGGCCTCCTGAAGTGCTAGAATTACAGATGTGAGCTACCACACCTGGCTGTAATATGTAGTCTTTACCCTAAAGGATCTTGAGGATCTTTCGTGGCGTTCTCAGAGGCCATGGAAGGTTCCAGAGCAAATGTTCAAATGTATCTCCCAGAATGTAACTGTAATAATAGTAGGACACTGCACTTGACTCAACCCCTCCTTCCCCCTAAATAAACAAGCCTTCGTGAAAGTAGAAATTGCCATTTCATTTAGTTTTTTCAGGTGTATTTTGTTTTCCAATGATAGGGAAATCGAGGCATATCTGGTAGTGTCCCTATGATACCAGTGATCTCTGTTTAGTAACATGCTTGAAAGCTACCCAGCATGTCTAAACCTAGGCTTTCTGGGCTTTGTCTTCCTTTATTCAGGACTATAATGCTTTGACTGTAAGGCACAGAGCTTCTCTTTATTGGAACTTGGCAAATGTCATGCAGACATACTCACTGGGCTGTTTTTGGGTTTTTCCAAAGTAACCTTCGTATGCTGCCCCATTCTTAAATTCTTATAGTTTTTTTTTTTTTAAGAGCTAATAAGTTTATAAGGAAAAGTATGTACTTAAACTCTGAGTTGAAATCTTAGGTTATTATATAGGCCAATTTAGTGGCTCTTGACAGTTTTAGAGGAGATAAAAGAAAAACCACAAAAGTCAGAATGGTGCCAATTTAGGCCTGTCTAAACTACCTAAGCTATCCCCTTGTGTTGTTTGATTATATCCTCTATTCAAAATGCAAGCCTAGGTATACTATACTAAAAGTATAGTATTCTGTAGAATGCTGAGATTAATAAGTATTAGCCTGTTTGCCTTTGGTATGAGTTCTTTCTAAGATTTGTATCTGAGCCGACTATAGGAGTTGAGTCAGTTTAAGGAACATAACACAAATGGTGGTGAGGACTGGTATCACAAGAGATGACTATTAATGTGTATCTGTCTCCTGTGGTCCTGTGTACAGATGGCCTGGACCTATGTGAAGGTATAGAGGAAGAAGGGGAGTTTATATTGACCTCTGGGAAGACCTGATTGACCTAGGATATTCAAGAGGTTGTCATTACTGTGCTAGTTCTATATACTAAACATATCACTGTAAAATTTGACTTTTTAATGTGGCTGCATTCATTGTAATTCTTTTGGGCGGTACTGTAGAGACAGTGAGACAGGAGAGTGACTCTTCTGAGTTCCCTTGAGTTGGAGCTACAAAGTTTTTTACCAAAGGAGTGATGGCCAAAGTTTAACAAAGTAAATCTGCAAGGCAGAACTTAATGTCACAAACCTAATAAAGGGATCAGAGGGAGTACATATTCTTGGCTTACTCTAATTTCCAGTAGGTCATTAATCCTGAATCCTGATAGTGGCAATAGGAAAAGAAAAGATAGAACAGGGACATGTCTTACAGATTATATCCAAAGTAAATCCATTTTGAACATGAGAGTAATGGTTTTCTCCCTTTTTATTTTTTAATTTTTAAAATATATTTAATAAATCATAATTGTATTGCATTTATGGAGTATAATGTGACTTGATATATGTGTTATATGATGTGAGATGATTAGATAAAGCTAATCAGTGTCTGTCTCCTCACTTAACATTTTTTGTGGTGATAACATTTGAAATGTACCTGGTTATTTTGAAATATACATTACATTGACTGTAGTCATCTTGCTGTGTAACAGATCTCAAAACTGTCTGGCTGAAGCTTTGTATCCTTTGAGCAGCAGTTCCCTCATTCCCTTACTCCTCTCACCCCTGCCCCACCCCACCCCCAACTTCTGGTGACCATATTCTTCTCTCAATTTCGCCTTATTTTTTAGATTCCACCTCTAAGTGAGATCAATGTTGTCCCAGATGACAGACTTTTGTTCTTTTTAAAGGCCGAATACTATTGTGTATCTATCAATATACCACATTTTCTTCATCCATTGATGGACACTTACATTAATTTTAATATCTTGGCTGTTGTGAACATGGGAATGCAGATATCCCTTTAACATACTGGCTTCAGTTCCTCTGAGTATATTCCCAGAACAGGGATTTCTAGATCATATGGTAGTTCTGTTTTCCATAATGGCTGTGTTAACTTTCATTCCCACCAACAGTATAGAAGGATCCCCTTCTCTCTGCATTGTTGCCAACTTCATCTTTTTGATAAAATTCATCCTAAAGGTGTGAGGTTATAATCTTATTGTGGTTTTAATTTGCATTTCTCTAGTCCTTAGCGATGCTGAACATTTTCACGGGCCTGTTAGCCACTTTTGAGAAGAGTTGTCGCCCTGTTTTCAAAAACCAGTGGTGAAGTGAAGTATGTCTGGCTCACCACCACCCCTCCTTCAACCCTGTCCTCAAGTCATCGGCACCTAGGCTCCTCATCACATGTTCCCCAAGTAGTCAGCTGCCATTCTCCCAGTAACACAATGACATCCACATCACCACAGTGAGCATAAGATAATTTAGTATGTGTTGCAGTCATAGAGATAATGTGAGAAAATAATGGTTGTACATGAGACCTTTGGAGATTATTTGTTAGGAATATTTGAAAGTTAAAGGTGAATATAAAACTTGTTTAATTTTTCTTGGATTTGTAAACTTTAACTATTTCTTCCTATAGAACTGATAAATTTCAAACGGAAGAGAGTGGCCGCATTTAGAAAGAATCTAATCGAGATGTCTGAACTGGAAATAAAGCATGCCAGAGTAAGTGGGGGGGTTTTGGTTGTTGGGGTGGTTTTTTGTTTGTTTGTTTCTTTGTTTTTCTCAAATTAAGCCAACTTGTTAGGGTTCTCCCCATCCCCCGGCCCCCACCCCCCAATTTTTATCCCAGTGTCATCAGGCAGTGGGTTTGCCTCATGGTGTTAATTTTCTATAATACTTGTAGAGGGAGCCAATAATGGGAGTATTTTTGCTACAGCAAACCATAAATTCACATCTTGAAATACTTCTTGAGAGGAGCATTCTTGGTGGAGGCTGCCCTACCTGTCTCTAAGGCCTTTTCAGGCCACTCTCTGAAGAACCCAATTTATCAATAAGATCTTCAATATCTTGCTTTCTTGGAAATCTTTTTTCAAAGAAATTGTTTTCTGGTTTGCTAAGTGTATTCTGATAATCTTGTTGTAGCACAGAAACAGTGGAGAGCAAGGGCTCTCTGCTAGGGACCTCTTAGGCTCTACAGTGCCATCTGGTTCAGGGCAGCTAAGTCAGTCCTCAGACCTGAGAGGCCAGAGGAGGGAACTGTCACTGGCTTTCAACTTTGATTAAAGTAGGAAGACTTAAACATTGTTATGTATCTTGGAAAATCCTTTGTTTTGATTAGAACATAAATGTGTTTATAGTTATTAGCCTTTTGAAGTTAATGTGAGAACTTTATAAAGCAATTTTTGCAGATTCCTATATGAATATTATTTATAATCTCATATGTAATCTTACCCATGACTAATTTTTAGCAATCAGTCTTTCTAAGGCCTTCAACTTCACAGAACACTTTTTTTTTTTTTTTGAGACAGAGCCTTGCTCTGTCACCCAAGCTAGAGTGCCATGGCATTAGCCTAGCTCACAGTAAACTCAGATTTTCTGTGCTCAAGCAATCGTCCTGCCTTAGCCTCCCAAGTAGCTGGGGCTACAGGCGTGTGCCATGATGCCCAGCTAATTAGTAGAGATGGGGTCTCTTGTTCAGCAACTCCTGACCTCAAGCAATCCCCCCACCTTGGCCTCCCAGACTGCTAGGATTACAGGAATGAGCCACCGCACCTGGCAGAACAACTCATTTATATAGCGTTTAAGTTAAGACTTTAAGCAGGACTGACATAATCACATTTGGGAGGAAACAGGTGAGGGCAAAGGTGCTGCAGCTCTTTCGCTGGGAGCCTTTCCCAGCAACAAACAGCCCAGACCCACAGAGAGAGGGAACTCTTCCAGCATGACATAGAGATGAGGGGCAGGTTGCAGTCATCTGATATTTAATGAAGAGTAGTGTCGGCCTAGTCTGGCTGGTGTCAGATCTCTCTTGAGAAAAGCCATGGCTATGCTTGTGGACTTGTGTTGTATTCTTACAGCTATATAGCAAATCTTAGACTCGAGTGATTCATTGGTCTACCTTGACTTTTTTTTCCAGAACAATGTCTCCCTCTTGCAGAGCTGCATTGACTTGTTCAAGAACAACTGATCTGCCTTTACTCTGAAGGAAGGAAATGAATGTGAAAGAAAGCCAAGCATCACTTGCACTTAAATCATTACCACGGAAGACTTACTAGTTTTGACTTTAGTTTAAAATTATGTGAATAAATATTTTGATTTCTAAAAATGTTAACACTTAACCATGTTGGTTTAAAAATTTTTATTGCATGCTACTTGGACGTAACTAATCGTTTCCTTATGCATTTAATACCTCAAAGTGGGCAGAATCTAAATACTGAGTTCTTCTATAGTTTGTCTTTGGTTACTAAGAAAGGGTGTAGGAGACATGTGCCTTTTGGAAATAAGCAGAAGCAGTCACCTGACCCATATTTGTCTTATGTTTTGTGTGCTCATGTTCCTACTAATTGTCAGGGAGGTGCCAGTTACAACAAATAGCTACTTTGTTACAGGTAAGACATTCCATTCCTTAATTATTTTTTTTTGACCTAATACTCCCATAACCTCAAGTGTTTGTACTATAACAACAACAAGAAAATCTCATATCTTTATACACTGTTTGCAGCTCCATTTTTATAGTTGGTATATAAATACTTGAAGGGGGAAGAGATGTATCTAAGGCTATATAGAGAAACAAATAATGGGGCCTCTAGAAGGTAGCCACTTCACCAATAAGAAAGATGTGAACTCCCTCCCTAATGATAGTGGGAGATATATGTGTTTGGGCTTTTGTTTTTTATAAAGCATATAATAAAATAATAAATCATGCTACTATATGAATATTTTTAAGAAGTTCCCTACATTTGGGGTTGTCTATTTGCTCCTGACCTGATTGAGGTTTGTGGTTTTTGCCAGGAACTTTAACATAGGGACTGTGTTCTCAGGAAGCGTGTGTCTTGAGACTTTTTTTGGTGGTGTCTGCCACATTTTCTGTTGTGTGAAGTTTACTGGTTACATTTGTAATAAGTAACTCATGGGAAGATCCTTTGAGACTGTTAAATGCATTTTACCCGCCACTTTAGCATCTGTTATAACCGGTTATAACTGGTATGAGAGTTGCAAAACCGATTTCAACACCGTATGGATTGTTTTTCTTATATTTAGCTGGTCTTGATGTCTTTCCTCCCCGGCTAGTTACAGGCAGCTAAAGCTTAACTATGTGCCTTCAGGGCACAGGCATAGTTGGGAAACATGGTGCAGGAAAAGAGGGAATTTAAACTCAGCAGTTACAGCTTCAGTGTAGGCTCCTAATCACATCTCTGTCTGCCTCCCTACCTGTCACCTCCATACTGTCCATAGTAGCGCATGCACACACGCTGGTTGTGGTGGGGGGCTTGGTACTGTAGGCTCTCAGTAGATCTGGTACTCCTGGCGCCAGGTGCCTGCGCCATAGCTGCTTGAGCTGCAAGTGTGATCAGAGGAGCTCTGGCGATTGGCCTTGGGGCGTTGGTGTAGAGCCCATGAGGGTAGATCTGAGGGAAGGCAGGTTCTAGACAGGCCACAGCAGGAGGAGCTTTGGGAGAGTGGGGTCAGGCTTAGGTCACACTTGGAGAAATGTTCTGTTGGAATTTGGGCTACTTCAAGATGTGGGGGAGGTTTTTTTGTTTTGCCTTCTAGCTTAATGCTTCAGTGTTCTGTGCTATGTTTTTATTTATTTATTTATTTATTTTTTGAGACAGAGTCTCACTCTGTTGCCCAGGCTAGAGTGAGTGCCGTGGCGTCAGCCTAGCTCACAGCAACCTGAAACTCCTGGGCTCAAGCAATCCTTCTGCCTCAGCCTCCCGAGTAGCTGGGACTACAGGCATACGCCACCATGCCCGGCTAATTTTTTTTTCTATATATTTTTAGTTGGCCAATTAATTTATTTCTATTTTTTAGTAGAGACGGGGTCTCGCTCTTGCTCAGGCTGGTTTTGAACTCCTGACCGCCCACCTCGGCCTCCCAGAGTGCTAGGATTACAGGCACTAGCCACCGTGCCCGGCCTTTGTGCTATGTTTTAAAAGTCTTAATAGCTAGCAATCCTCCAGGAAACCCCACATGGGTGCATGAGTCCTATTTACGGTTCAAGAAGCAGGAAATGAAGGCAGTGAGAAGTGGTTTAGAGGGAGTCTAGCCTAGAGAGGCTATGACTTGCCCAGGTCATGCAGCTAGGAGAATTGTGTTCCAGCACACGCAGCCCACAATTCACAGGCAGTGCATCTTCCCCAAAGAAAAATGAGTTGGTAATAAGCGCAGGAAGACCACCTCCTGAGCTCTAAAGCCTTTGTAGAAAGTTGAGGTCACATGGGGTCACTTGCAGTGACATAGCATAAGCAGTGGGCCAGCTCGCTTCCCCACATGTTCATTTGTTCCACCCCCATTTTTGAGTCTGTTTCCTGGACATTTGTCTTGCATGCCTTTTGGGGTTGTGAGGTTTTTTCCGGAGATGTCCAGGGTCAGGTCTATGAAGGGCACTTGTGTTGGAAGGTGTTTTTAGCAGGAGAGGAAGTGAGTGGCATGCACCATCAGCCTTCCTGTAGGTGGCAGGGGCGACCCAACACAGCCAGCCACCCACAGCCGAGGGAGAGCCAGGCGTTCCTGCAGAGCTGCTGATTATCAGCTTGCCCACGGTAACAGGAAGAGAAATGTCCGCACTATTTCAAGTCATTCTGGATGGTGTCTTACTGGACGAGCAGTCTCCTCCAGAATTGCTGTAGGCCTCATTGGTGGGGACCCAAAACACAACCTCCATTGCTGAGGCCATTCTGTCCCAGAAACTCCCATCTGGATGTGATGTCAAACAGTCGTGAGGTGATGGGGCTTCGGAGCTGGGCCACGTGATGTGCCTAGAAGGTGGCTGGTTATGAACTTCAGACAGCTGGGGGCCGTCAGGTCCTGGGGGACCCTCCCACATGCACTCAGCACACACATACACATGGTCTCTCATCTGGGTGGGCCTCCCAGACTCTGTCCTTACTGGAGTTTTGGTTTGTCACCATTCAAAGGCATTGACTTTTTTCATTTTTAATCTTCATGTCCAACTATAATAGTAATACATATGTGCTGGGAATTCAAATAATACAAAAATGAATAAACTAGAAAGTAAAAGTCCCCTATTTTGCCACATCTCTAAGTAACAGCTGTTAAATGTTCCCAGATTTTTTTCCTATCCACATATGATATGTGTGTTTTACAGAAAATGATTCAAGATGACAGAGTTGGGGTTAGTTTCTAGAGGTTTCTGGTTGTTGGCTATCTCTCCCTTTGGAATGGTCTCCATGGAGATTCACAGGGTAGCTTTCCAGAGACCCCAAAGCAGCTCTTTTGCATCTTTGTCTTTCCACTGCAGGTTCCCACCAAGCCCCCTGCAGTCAGACAAAGGTGTCTTCCTCTCCAAACCCCCTTCCCTCCCTTCAGCATCCAGCCCCAAAGCTTTCCTTTGCCGGAAGGTATGAATGATTTAGGGAGCTATTTAGGAGGATTTTAATTTTAACTGAATACCAATTAAATTTTAACCAATTAGAGATTGCTTTGTAATACATGCTCTACAAAACTCCTTTAAAGCTTGATAAATTGTGGGACCTGTAATATTCAAAACAATCTGAGAAGAGCCCCCAATCATAGGTCACAGCCACTTATTTTTGATGGTTGCCTGTGGGCTCTTACCAATGTGCATTAGTTCATTGATTGCACCCACAGCTAAAGGAAGTGCCTATTTGGGGGGATTTTTTTAGCATCAGTCAAAGGGTAGGGATTTGGGGGATTCGGGGTGTAGGGTTTCCACTGAAGCTTGCTGCAAGGATAATGTGGCAGAAGACTGGCCAGCTGCTTATGTTTCAGGAACTGTTTATTACTGGACTTATGTTTTAACTGTCACATTGCAGATCCTTTCCTGCCCTGATGGGGTTTGGAGATGGAGTGGAGATCATGTGGTGTTTGCCCTGTCCCTTCCACATTGCAAAACCACAGGAGGTGAGGATTCATGCTCCCGAGATCACAGTGCTACTGGAGTGTTAGACTTGTGTGTATTAGTTATTCTGATTCAGGCCTGATCCCCATGGCAGATCTTGGCATAGTTCATATAAGTCCCGTGGCCCTGCCCTGCCGAGGTTAGGCAGGCTTCTGAGAAGCAGTTGAGTGCTTGCTTGAAGGTGGAAACTCCAAGTTAGAGCCAGCCTTGGAGATTCCAGCTGGACCCAGCTGCTGCTCCCTGGGCCTGTCAGCTGCTTCCATTTGTTGTAGCTAGGGGCGTGGCAGGCATTTGCCTGGGGACAGAAAACGTGGCAGGAGTAGGAGGAATACCTGAAAAGGACCCTAAAGGGAAGAGAGGAAGGGAGCTAAAGAAAGTCTGCAAACAGCTGAAGCCCCTTCCTTCGGGGAAGCTGATCTTGGCCGGCTCAGTGAATGCCTGAGAAGACAGGAAATCCCGAGCCTGCAGCACGAGAAAAGCATTGGAAACACCTGCTGCGAATCCCAACAGGGCTTGTACTATGTGTTTTTCTAAAGTCTGGTTTGTATCTGCATCGCTTTTGACCCCTTTTGCACTGTTAAAGCGCTTATCACCGTGAGATGAGAGTGGGGCGAGTGAAACTGACCAGATGTGACTTGCCCCAGAGTGGGGGGCAGGTGGTGAGGCCAAGTGAGGTGCTACTTGCTAGGGGCCTTGTGGAGAGCCAGGAGGGAAGTGGGGTCCAGAGGCTGGGATTGGCAAGCCAGCTTCTCCACTACCAAGTACTAGGGTGGGGTCTGATTTCAGCCTAGCTCAGGGCTAGGTACAACCTGAGCAACCTCCCAGGTGGACATTTACCCCTTAGGTTTTGTTTGGACACAGTGGCCAAAGAGGTGTTTTTGAGTCAGATTGTGATCCTTCTCTGCACATACCCTATGTGACTCCCCATAAAAGCCCAAGTTCCTCCTACAACTACAAGGCCCTCCCTGATTTGATGCCCTCCCACCTCCAAGATTATATTTTCCAAAGGTGTCAAATTTGAATTTCAGATAAGTACTTTAGTATAATATGTCCCATGCAATATTTGGGACACACTTATATTTAAAAAGTATTTGTCGATTATTTTAAAATTCAAATTTCACTGGACGTCCTGCATTTTTATTTGCCAAGTCTGGCTTTTCTGTGTTAAGCTCCTGGAATGTGGCTAGTACAAGTGAGGAAGCAAGTGAGTTTTACACTTTAATTTTAATTAGTTTTTAATTAGTTTATATTTAAATAGCCACACCTGCCTAGTGGCTAATGTATTGGACAGTTGCCCCCTAAGACATTTCCATCTTCCTAGCTGAAGCCCCAGACATTGTGTGATAGACACACATTCCCACTCAGCCCTGTCCACATTCCTGACCCAAAAAGCCCCAAGTATAATTTAAAAAGTGATCGTTTTGTGCACTGTGGGGTAGTTTGTCACTCAGCAAGTGTAATTGGAACTCCCCTGACCTCTCTGACCTTGTCTCCTTGTGCCGACTCCCCTCATTCTACTCCAGCCACATGGGCCTCTCTTTGCACCAGTTGCAGTTGTCCTTGTGCCTGGAATGTTCCCACCCCTCTACCCACAAAGATTCTGGTGTCAGTGGTACAGGGTACAGCCCAAATGTTAGTAGTATAAAAAATTCACCTGGTGATTCTGATAGGGTTAAGAACCACTTGTAGTTGGATCGCAGTCTTAGCCTGTGAGTCCAGGGTTCTCATCAGCCCCATTTTACAGATGAGGAAACTGAGGTTCTGAGAGGCTAGGCCAGGTGCCCAGCGTCAAAGGGTGAGAAACAGTATATCTGGGACTATCTTGTCCTCCTCCTGCAGTGAAGGAACAGGTTGAACAGAGGTATAAGCTGGGACTTGGCCCTCTTGAGCTTTGGAGGGGCCCCTGGTTCCCCAGCAGGTAAAAAACAGAACAACCTCCCCGAGAGGCCCTCCCTCCCCCTTCGTGGCTGGGCCTCTTTCCATGGCTAATCAGACTGATCAAAGGCTATCCCGCCCTCCCTTCCTCCCTCTGTAATTTGCTCACTGTCCTCTTTAATTTTACTGCCTCCTCAGCAGTTTCCCAAAGACTGGGAGCTCCGTTCCCACCGGCAGGCCCCTTCCTGGCTTAATGAAAGGAGCAGCTTTGCTGCAGTTGCTAATGGGGAGGCTCCTTTGCAGAGCCCCATAGGGTGGAAAGGGGTGTTGGCAAGGGTTTTACATTAGGGGGCAACAACTCCTCCCAACTACAACCACCAAGTGCCACTCTAAGTATTCTTGGGGACACTTTTTTTTTTTAAGGCAGAGTCTTGCTCTGTTGCCTGGGCTAGAGTGCCATGTTGTCAGCCTAGCTCACAGCAACCTCAAACTCCTGGCCTTAAGCAATCCTTCTGCCTCAGCCTCCCAAGTAGCTGGGACTACAGGCATACGCCACCATGCCCGGCTAATTTTTCTATATATTTTTAGTTGTCTCGCTAATTTCTTTCTATTTTTAGTAGTGATGGCGTCTCACTCTTGCTCAGGCTGATCTCGACTTCCTGACCTTGGGCGATCCTCCGGCCTCGGCCTCCCAGAGTGCTAGGATTACAGGCATGAGCCACCGTGCCCGGCCTTAAGGACACTTCTTGAGAAAGGGCATTACAAGAAGTGAGCAGGCAGCGGCCACTCAGAACCGGGTGTGGGACATCTGCTGCTCTTGTATTACGGCCTGTGTTGTGGTTTAACTTCTCTTGCTCATTTTCCTCAGGGTCTTGTTTCCCCAACTGGGTTGTGGCTCCTTTGGGGTCAGGACTCTGTGATGTGTTTGAAGCACCAGTGTGACGTGGGGGGAGGTTGGTCTGAGCACAGAAAGCGGGTGCAGCTTGTGAAGGGGTTAGCCCCCTGCCCGGCCCTGAGGGACATGAGAGTGTCAGTCCCCTCTCAGAGGAGGACAGTAGCTGAGACTAGCCCGAGGGGCTGTGAGGATGGTGGGGAGGAAGTCATCCATCCTCAGTAAGTGCTTCAAGAACGTGACCGTGGTGTTCTGTTACAGGTCCCTGCCCATATTCTGGCTGCGCTGTGCACACAGTAGGCCCTCAGTCCATGCTGTCTGTACCTTTGCATGAGGAGCCCTTGGTCTGGGAGCTAATTCCAGGAGCCCCATTTCTGTGGAAGAGTTCATACCTTCCATGGTGTAGCCAGAGGCGACAGTTGTGGCTTTTCTAGGCAGCTCTCCTTTGGTGGCTCAGATCTTGCTCTCTTGGAGCTAGCAGCTCTCTGAAAGCTCTGGCCTTTTGCTCAGGTGCCTGTGTGGGCAAAGCCCCTCAGCCAGGTGGGCTTGGAAAAGTCAGTCCCCAGCCTGAAGGGCGGGCCCTCCCACTCCTAGCTTGCCTCCTCTGCTGAAATACCCCCCTAAAGGGTCATCCTCTGCTCTCTGTCCCCTGGGGCTGGGGCCCTGCAGGTCCCCAGGATCAGCATTGCTATTCTCTGTTGTCCCCAGGGCCCTTGCCCACCAGGCCACCTGCAGCGCCTTCCTGCACACCCAGCAGCGTCCTACCTCAGGATCTGCCTGCCTCTCTGACCGACCGCAGGGGCATCCCTGACGGCAGGGACAGGCTCTACCAGGCTTGGAATGCCCAGAGTCGGTGCTCTTGGCATGATGCTCACCCAAAAAGGGACAGGAGCTGGTGGGTCCTTGCACTCGTCCCCCACGGAGCGAATTGGATGTGGGTCCACACAGTCCTGCAGAGACCCCGTCCCACCTGCACACTCGCCTCCTGGGGCCACCTCCCCATAAAGTGCTTCTGCTCAAATCCTACTCAGCAGTCACAGGTGACTCTCAGAGGTCCTGGCTGTGTGGGTTTCTCCCAAATTACAGATGGTTTCCCCTGAGGGGCCCGGGAGGCAGGGCGGGCTGCTGAGCTGGAGGGAGACAGGTGCAGAGGGGGCGCTGGGTGAGTCCATCTAGGGGGACGGACCCTCCTTGTCCCTCTTCCTCAGTCTCCCTGACGCCCTGAGAGTCGAGGGGACCCTGGCCAAGGTCTAACAGCCCCTGTTGTGTTTTTTCCCGTTGGTGGCTTTACATGAAATGATGTTAACATTCGATTTAATGAGGCGCTGGGGTTGCCAGAGGCTTCCGGCCACAGGGAGGGCTTTCGCTCTCTCCACATGCGGGACAATTCAGGCCTCAGTGCAGGTTGGGAGAAAAAAGGCCCAGTCCTTGGTCCCCTGAGCGGGCCTGGCTGGGCCCTTGGCAGTGGGAGGCGGCACCTCCATCCAGTGGTCTGAGGGAAAGGCTCTTGCTTCTTGGTACTGATCACTCAGGCTGTGTCCTCGTCTGAAAAATAAGGTGGGGAGAGGGGCCGGCAGACCGAGGGAAAGGAGGACCAAGCAGGGAGGGGTGGAAGTGCAGTGACCACTGTGATTCAGGGAGTGAGGGCCCGGAGAGAGGCAGGCAGGTGGGGCGATGCCCGGTACGAGTATTCTCAGGGTGGCACATGGCCAGCAGGCCAGACTCACCAGGGCACAAGATGAACTCATTCGTTCCGCACATCTGTGAGCCCCGACTAGGCACTGGGCACTGAGGGTCACGGTGGACAAAGTAGACATGATCCTCACCCATGGAGCTTACATTCCAATGGGTGTGTTGGGGAAAGACAGACAACACACACACAAACACATCAAGAGGCGAGGTGATGAGTGCTATGGCAAGATGTATATGAGAGAAAGTGACAGGAATGGGGCTGTTATTTTACATGGACTGGCCAAATTGTAAACCAAAACTATTTACAAGGACAGCCCAGATTCAAGGAGAGGGACAATAAACTTTTTTTTTTGGAGACAGAGTCTCACTCTGTTGCCTGAGCTAGAGTACAGTGGTGTCATCATAACTCACTGCAACCTCTAACTCCTGGGCTCAAGCCATCCTCCTGCCTCAGCTTCCTGAGTAGCTGGGACTACAGGCATGTGTCACTACACCTGGCTAATTTTTTCTATTTTTAGTAGAGATGGGGTCTCGCTCTTGCTCAGGCTGGTCTCTTGCTCCCTGAGGACAGAGCCCTGGGCATGCCAGCATAGAAGCAGGGGAGTTAGGGAGGAATCAAAGAGTGACAGTAAGAGGGAGCTGCCTGTGGACAAGGAGGGAAGAGGTAGGAGTCAGTAGGGGTCATCTCACTTGGAGCTGTGTTTTCTGTAACAGGGTAGGTGCCTGCTCTCACGGTGCTATTGTCTCATTGCTTTGAATGAGAATTTTTCTTAAATATGTGTACTTCTTCATCTTAAACAGAGGACCATGAACATAATTTGGTCTTTTAAAAGTATTGTAAAGCCACGTGTGATAGCATACGCCTGCAGTCCCAGCTACTCAAGAGGAGGATTGCTTGGGCCCAGGAGTTCAAGACCAGCCTGGGCAACATCGTGAGACTCCATCACTAACAACAACAACAACAACAAAAACGAAAGTAAAAGAAAAGGAAAAAAAGAAGAAAAAGAAAAGTGTTGTAATTGTCATTACCGATGTTGCCTGTTAGTCCCAGCTGGGCGGCCCTAGGTGGCTCTGCTCTGAAACACCCCCC
>VBSM01001118.1:16405776-16418556 GCA_008086735.1 Cheirogaleus medius | reverse complement strand
TAACCTTAACATTTGTACCCCCACAATATGCTGGAAAAAATAAAATAAAATAAAGTAAAACAAAAATATTTGAAAAAAATACAAATGAAAAAACAATATAGTATAACAACCATGTACATAGCATTTACATTGTATGTAGGTAATATGTATAATCTAGAGATAATTTAAAGCATACAGGAGGATGTGCATAGGTTATATGCAAATACTATGCAATTTTATATCAGGGATTTCAGCACCTACAGATTTTGGTATCTGAGGGGGGTCCTGGAACCAATCTCCCTCAGATACCAAGGGACTACTACACACATGGCCCTTAATCATATAAAAAGATATGCACTCTCTTTTTCTCACACATAATAAGAAAAATGTAAAATAAAACTAAACTGAAAAACAATTTCTCCCCTATTAGATTGGCAAAAATCCCCAACCACAGCAAGACAATGTCGGTGGTGATGAGGAGGACGTGGACACTTTCACACATTGCAAATTGGTAGAATCTCCGTGCAGGGTAATTGGGCCATATCTATCAACATTATGAAAACCAGCAACTTACATCAAAAAGGGCTAAACTTCCTGACATATCAACAAAACAAAACAAAACAAAACAAAACCTTCTAGAAGTTAGGCAGAAAAAAAGACCAACACCCCAGTGAAAAAATGGGCATTCAGGCAGTTCAGAGAACAAGGAACTATAATGGCCCTTAATCGTATGAAATTGTTAGCCCTAACAATTGCATTTCTGGGAATTTATCCCACAGATATGCTTGCACATATGTGAAATGACACATGCATGAAGTTACTCATTACAGGATTCTCCATAGTAGCACAGCATTGGAAACAACATCAATGTGAGGCTGATAACCTAAGTTACGGTACGTCCATACAACACCATACTAGGTAAAGAAGAATGAATACACTTTTTGTATTCTTTTGGAAAGAACTACTAGATGTATTATTAAAAGAAAAAATTCAAGGTGCTGAACAGTATTTATATTATGCTATCTGCTAATTAAAATTTATTTAAGAACAAACAGTGGAGAGCAAGAATACACATATTCATATTTGCTTATATATAAGTAAAGAAACTCAGGAAAGTTACACAAGAAGCTAATAACATGCTTAACTATGAGGGCAGAGGAGAGGCTTGGCAGATGAGGGACTGGTTTGGACAGATGAGTTTTCTTTGCATACATTTTTATATATTTTTTTATTTCTTCTGAAAACACCACATGGTTTGCAATAAGTGATTCACTCATTTAGCTCCAAAAGCAGGTCCTTTATCAAAAGCCAGAGCCTGTGGACATCAATCTCTTTCAACCCCTAAGACTCTATCCCTGTGACTTCTCTCTCCCCGACCTTGGAGGCCTCTGAGTGAGCCGGCCCCCAGCTGCTTAGAGCGTTGGCTACTAAACAGCTCTCAGATGCTGCTGAGAATGCCTGGTGGTTATACCCTCTCCCACCAGGGCCACCCACAGGTGAGGACTAGGCTACCTCCTTGTCTCAAGGTGGAGACGACTTCTATGGTGCCAGTCACACTTCAGAGCTCCCCTAGGCTCAGGCTGAGACTAGACTTCCGTGGACCCCACACCTTTGCCTAGTCCCTTCCTCTGCTGCACATGGCTTCCCTCACCTCCTTATTGGTTTCTCCCAAGAGCCCCCCTCAATGATTCACTTACCTCGGAGTCCCTATCTCAGGCTCTGCGTCTAGGACACAACGTACGACATCAACAGTCTAAACCACACCGATGGATAACAGATTCCTTTCTCCAAAATGAACCATTGGTAGGCACTTCCGACTAGCACGAGCATCGGCGTTTCCACACTGATCAGGTACTGACCTACCACCAACCCAAACAGCTACTGCTGGGCAGACACAGTAGTTCATGGATTTCCATTCCTCCACCCCCAAACCCAGGCTCCCCGGGCCGCCAGCCTGAGAACCAGCGCCCTAAGTCATGGTCCTGGGCATGTCAGCTGGATTTCCTGGCAACTGGCTGAGAGCAGGACAGGGCAACAGGGCTGGGAAGAGGAGTGGGTCAAAAGGCTAGAGTGGAAACCCATTGGTTTTGCCTGCCATCCTAGAGACCTCGAGTTGGCCACTTTCCCCATTCCATAAGCCTTTCCCCATTCTGCCGCATAAACGTGCTGCGGCTGCTTTTCTCCACTCCCCCAACTTAACGCTGCTAAATCCTCCCCATGGAATGTGAGCGGAGGAGCTGTGTTCCATGTGCGGGCTAGCAGCTTCAGGTAGGGGGTGTGACCCTTCCACACCTGTACCCGACACACCTGTCACCTGCCTGGGTTCCATAAGCCTTCAGGTCTATGTGCTGAAGGCTGCTCATGGCTAACCTCTGTACCTCAGTCTAGAGGTTTTTCTGGCCCTAGGAGCCTGCTTAGCTGGTGCACAGTGCAAGCTGGCAGAGCCCCAGTGTCAGCAGCCCTCAACAGGTGATGGATGGGGACTCAGTGGACAGTTTCCTATGCCCCTCCGTGGGATAACACTGAGGAACGTTCCATACTACCTCCTGGAGGTCCCCGGGAGGATTAAGCTCCAGTTGCCCACAGCAATAACTTCCTTGATTCTGTTCGCTTTATTGGCTCTTCCTTTCCTGTCACACTTCCCCATTCCCTTACAGATGCTTCCTGGGATCACCTCCTAAGCAATCTTCTTGAACTTGAACCCTTACCTCAAAATTGGCTTCTGCAGAAATCAAAGCAAAGAACTCTCCTATCAGCTGAGACCCATAGAAACCCAGCTTCAACCATGCATACCCTGACAATGTCTTAGGGCATGGCAGAGCAGCACAAGGAGAGAAATCTGGGTCCCCAAGTGGTGGCATGGGGGAAAACCACCCAACCCGGAGCTGCCACGTGAGAAGAAAACAACCCTCTCTCTCCTTTAGGCCACAGAATTTGTTAGGAATCTTGTGGCAGCAGTTGTGCCTTATCTTAACTAGCATGCCTTGATTTTCTGCTGGGGAACTACCACCCTCCCATCCCTCCCAGGCCAGGGGGACAGCTGTCCTGCTCTCTCCACTCAAGTCAGGGGAGGCAGGAGATGGCTCGGACCTGGGCTAAGAGGGCACCACATCTCCCAGGACATGGTGAGTGGCTGAGGGCAGGCCCCAGAGTCAGCCCATGATCTCAGGCTGAAAGAGAAACCCTCCTGCTGAGCTACTGCACCATGGGACAGAAGTCCAGAGTCTTCCGGCTCTATTTGAGCCTGTCTGAGAAAGAAGCCACCATGCAGAAAACTTGAGCTAAAAGACGGAAAGGTAAGAGACGATGACACTATTTAACCACTAGATACGGCCACCCCTGAAACTGAAACCCTAGACTTTTCAGGTAATACATTCCTTTTTCTGCTGAAGTCAATTTAAACCAGGTTTCTGTCACTTGCGACCAAAAGAGTTCTGTTTAATAAAAAATCTGACCCTAAAGAAAACGTTAACTGGTTCATAATTCCCTGTGCAAAACAGGCCACAAGCCAGATGCTCCAGGCAGACATTTGGATATTCCCTTCTAAGAATGCTCATTTTTATTGTCTACGTGACCCGGATAGCGGAGGAGAAAGCAAACCAACCGCCTTCCAGCTTCTTTCTCCCATGTGGCAAGTGCTAGGAGACCACACCAAGTCAGCCCTCTGGTGTCAGGATCGAGCCCTCAGGGCTGGCAGTCCTAGGAGGCTGCACGCTGTGCCACTTGGAGACTGTGTCGTGCTGCAGCCTTGGCCCAAGCACCGGAGCTTCACATGAGGAAGAACAGGACCTATGTCAGCCCCACAGGTTGGCCCGATGGCACTTGAACGCTGCCAGTCAGAGGAGCCAGAGGGGTGAGGATCCTTCAAAGTTGGCCCTGGTCTCATACTTACCTCTGTAGGGTCCTAGTCAAACCGGAGGCCGTTTCTTTCCTTTTTGAAGGGAGAGTGGGGACAGAGAGGAAAATACAGGGGTTTTGACTGGACTTAGGATTCCCGACCTCTTCCTCTGATCACCAACAGACAGCCTCTACAGTTGCCTCATCTGCTCACGGGGCACAGGGCTGCTGACCTGGGGGTGCTCTGAGAACTGTCCCAGAAAACATCTGTGCAGCGAGGGATGCCCAGCTCAGCGCCTGGCACATCGTAGGTGCTCAAAAAGGTTTGTTTCCTTCCTTCCAAAAGAAAAGTGCCGATTTGGAAGAGAAATGTTGACTCAAGCTATAGGATATGCTACTTAAAATGTCCAAATCTTGGTATAACGCCCATGGTGTGGGAGAGAAAGAAGTAAGGAGAGAAGAAGGTAGAAGGAAAGGAAGGATAGGAAAGGGAGGGAGGAGGGGAGGAAGGAGGGAGGGATGACATGAGAAAATGGTCTCATTATCCACATTTCCCTGGGCCAGGGAATGGCCAGGCAGTGCCCAGGGCACAGGGAGCAGGCAACAGAAGGACAAGGGGGTGGAGCTGACCAGCAAGAGGGTCCTGGGCCCTTTCTGCTGCCCCTCCAGTGAGGGAGGGACCATGGACACCCTCGCCCTCTGGGCCAGTGGCCATCCTTTTGCCCTATCTCAGTCTCCAGGACTTTCCTGCTCATCTCCTGCACCACTGGGACTGACCTTCACAGTGAGATGGAGGCACCAAAAGGTCACTGCACTCAGCAGTCACGTACCCTGTGGGACACGCCTGACGTTGCTGTCCCTCCTGCGAGAGAGTGAGCCCACACATCTTGCCCAATGGGGGCCTCCAGCCAGTGCGTCAAGACCTCTGCAGAAACCCCAGGGCCATAAAAACAGACCAGAGTCTGTGGGTTCCCTGCCACATCACCCAGGCATCTCTGCCCACCAACCTGCCAGCCCCTCAGTGTGGGTTTTTCCCCCCAATCAGCCAGTTATTCTTCAAACCCACCCCACTAATACAAAATAATCAAGCCCCCACCCCAATAACCTGAAATCAAATGTTACCCAAAAAGTCTTAACAGGGAGCTGTAGCTCAATGCTCTGATTTGCTTTTTATTTTTATTTATTTGTTTATTTATTTTTTGAGACAGGGTCTCATTCTGTCGCCCAGGCTGGAGTGCTGTGGTACCATCATAGCTTACAGCAACCTCAAACTTCTTGGCTCAAATGACCCTCCTACTTTCCTGAGTAGCCAGGACTACAGGCAAGAGCCACCATGCCCGGCTAATTTTTTTCTATGTTTTGTAGAGATGAAGTCTCCACTATGTTGTCCAGGCTGGTCTTGAACTTCTGGCCTCCAGTGATCCTCCTGCCTTGGCCTCCCAAAGTGCTGGGCCTACAAGCATAAGCCCCTGCACCTGGCCTGTTTTGCTTTTTAAAGAAATTTTCACAAGAACATTTCATTTATTAAAATAATTTCTGTAAAGTCTTTCAGAATAATAAAATTCATTTTCCCTGCTCAGGTAGCATTTCAAGTGGAAGTACTTTTATTTCAAGGCACCGTAATGAGCTAAGAAATACCTCTCCCTCCATGTGTGAAAATCCTGCACGGTGATCTTGGCCCTCAGGAGTACGGAAAACAAACTCTGGTGATATGCACGTGACTGTGTCTGACGGCACGCGTGTTACAGGGCCTGACATCGCCACCATAACTGACAACTTTGGAACGGGCCCTACTGTGCCCATCTCCCAAAAGGACAGAGAGGTGAACTGAACACTTGTAATTAAAAAGAGCCAGTAGGGTGGGAGACCCTCAAAACCAAAAACCCGTGTAAACGTGGCAGCGTTGGTATCTCCCCTCCTGCTTCTCTTCCTCCTCACTGCTTCTCCTCCTCCTCCTCACTCAAGTTGCTATTCTCCTGGTGTGTGGACGGCAGCTTGCTCTGCAAAAGGGCCGCCAGTTTTTTGGATGTCTTTTTGAGAAACGTGCTGCCTGGGTGGGCACTGTTCACATGCAGGTACAGGTCCTCCTGGGTGGGGCCCGTGTAGCCGCAGTCCTCGCAGACGTACAGCTTGTCCCTGCGTTGCTTGTAGGCGTACTGCTGCTGCACCCCGTGAATTTTCTTCAGGTGGGACTCCAAGGAGCAGCGCTGGGTGAAGGCTTTGTTGCAGACATCACATTTGTAGGGACGAATGCCTGCAAGGACGAGGGGCAGACACATCATCGGTTGGTCACAGCCAAGCCAGAGCCTCCCGACTATGAAGCCACTAAAAATCATCATGAGCAAGGATGCTCATGAGGAAACATGAGGAAAACGATTAGAGCAGGAGACAAAACCGTCTACAAAGGCTCACAACGTCCGCACAGGCAAACCTAGCACAAATGGGTGCCAATGCAGCAAAAAATGCCACCTGCCTTTGGGAGGAAGATTTTTACTCTTCCAACTTGTATGCCTTAGTGTTTCTATTTTATAGTGGGCAAAGTACACTGTTTTTATATTATTTGGTGTAGTTTTCCCCAGAAACAGACCCCGAGACAAAGATTCCAGTACAAGTAGTTCATTTGAGAAGCAATCCCAGGAAGCACCTGTAGGGGAATGAAGAAGTGGGGCATGGCAGGAAAGGAGCCAGTCACTGTGGGGGGCACCAGGGTCTCATCCTGCTGGGCAGCTGGGGAGACAGCACAGAACACACCCTCGGAGTGATCCTGGCTGCCCCTGGGTGGAGCCAGAGTCTCCCTCCCCGGCATGTCTGGCCTGCCTTGTGTAGACAGGGTGGGCTCCAGTGGGAAAGCCCTCAGGCTGCGGTGGTGGGCAGGTGCAACTTGGACAGGTGTGCCCACAAATGGCAGGGGCTGAGGACATCGGCAGGATACTAATGGCATCTGCTACAGTTATGAAAATCGTTTCCAAACTAGATCTTGTGCTGGCTTTAGAATTAGTGGGACTTGCCTTCTAGCAAGAGGTGACATGTACAATATACACCAGGGAGCTCACCCTATCAAAGCACAGTCATTCCTGCCTCCATTATTGGGCACTCACCCCGGCTGTGTGCAGTCAGAATGTCAGATAAAGAAAGGTAAGCATAGACCGTGTGTGTGTAATAGACTATTTAGATGAGCTTGGATAGCACATTATTTTACATACTTGCTAGAGCCTCTGAATAGCCTGGATAGTTTATTAAAATCTTAACTCATCTCTCCTAAGACCAATTCAGTGGGTCTGGGGGGTCTGGGGTAGGGATCAGGAGTTTGTATTTTTAATAAATGTCCCTGAACATTTCAATGTTTAATTGGCTTTTGGGAACCACCAGTGGTAAGATTCTGGTTCTGCCCCTGGCTGAGGTCAGGTAAATTAATGGCAGGGCAGAGACCTCAGACCACACTCAACACCCAGTGTCCTCCACTGGAAAGGCCACCCCTCGACCTGGCAGCTGGACGGGAGCCTCGCAATCAAACATAAGGTTGGAATGGGTCTGTATGGGCCCTCAGATCATCTCAGAGCCTAGGGACGGGAGGGCTGCCACTGAAGGAAGCCCTGAAGCCCCGTACAGATTCCTGGGCCTACCTCAGGGACCCCAGGCACTAGGCCTAGGGCTGGAGTTAGGAAGCTGCATTTTATTTTTACATTGAAAAAAGGTAACTAGTTGTTTATATCTAAAAGTATTATGCTCCCAGGTTTAAGGTGCAAAATAACATTAAATTAAAAAATAAAAGCTCCCTCTTTCACCCCATGCATCTCTTCTTCCTTCAGTCCCAACTGTCAACAGTTTCTTGTGATTCTTCACGTTTTCAACAAACTATACACACACACACACACACACACACACAAAGATTAATAATGCGAAGCTTTGGAGAAAAGGTCTGGGGTGTGGGGAAGGCCACTGTGTCCTTTTTTCTCTCTCTACTTGCCACCTCCAAACACCTGCCAGTATTAATGATAATTTTCATACTAACTGTGGCTCTTTGGGCAGAGGGATAACAGACCTCCCACCTTTTCTCTTAAAACTATTCCCAGGCTGAGATTAGGGTGATGTGAGGGAGGCTCCTGCCTCAGGCACAAAATTTAAGGGCACAACAAAAAACTGCGTGATCAAGGTAAAGAATATTTTAAGGTACTAATTTACAAAACAAAATATTGAATGAATGGATGAACCGTCTAGGCCCTAGGAAAGACAGGCCACCTCTTTGGGACTAGTTTTCCCACTTTAGCTTTCATGTTTGCACTGTAATGCACACTTTGTGTTTTTGTGGGCCTTGGGCCCATGTGGCGGCAGACAGCTGGCTCCCGCCACCCCTGGCAGATCACGCGACAAACCTGATTTCAAACCTACAACTCATCAGAACAGGAATTCACCTGGAGACCAGGTGCTCCTTCCAATAGTTAATGGAAATAACCTGCTGCTGTTTTGAAACATCCAAACTAAAAATATGGGGAAACCAGCATACTTACATCAGGCTTTAACCTGGACACAACAAAATTCAGAGGGTTCCCACCCCCAAAGGTGATCTGGAAGGAGATGTACCCCCTAGGAGAGGCCAGCCATGCCACAACTAAGCCCAGTGTGCACAGGGCCATGCCTCCGTCCTCTCTCTGTTCAACATAACCTCTGAGCATTCTCTGTGGGGCGAGCCCAGCAAGGCCTGGACAGCAAAGGCTAGAAGATTTTAAAGCCCCATACCATAACGACAATGGAGAGTGGGGATGACAGCTAAGTGGGGTTTTCTTCCAGGGAGGAGGTGATATTTGAGCCTGGCTTGGAGGATGAGTGACTTGCAAATGTGGAGATGGAAAGGAGAGATGGTTGGCCCTGGAAGCTCTAGGTACAGCATTTCTGACTTTTACAAAAATGTGCTGCTCTGCACCCCAGCACTCCTGCCCCTCCTCACCCTCATGTAAATACCACCATTTACCTCTCACTCAGGGGTGTAGGCAGACACTGTCATGTGGCAGCCCCTTGGGGACCCTTTCTAGGCTTGGGAACAAGCCCCTCCCTCCTGGAGAACCCCCATTCCCCACACGCTCAGGGGGACGAAGGTGGCCAGAGAGAAGCCCTGGGGCAAGAGGGTCTGATGCTAAAACCCACCCCTGAAAGAAACATCAGGGCTTACCCATCCTGATGCTCTCTAGCAAAGGCCAACCTTGCTTGCATCTAAAGCAAGATATGAGAACTGAAAAGCACCATCTGTGCACCAGACATCATTAACCTACTGATATCTACACGAGTACCAGAGTCCAAGGCCAGGCACTGCAGATCTGCCACTCATTAACTGAGTCCATGTGCAGGTTGCTTAATCCCCTCCATGGCTCAGTTTCCTCACCTGTAAAATGGGGATCATATTCTCACCCCTTGTATAGCTACTGTAAGAATTAGCCGAGACATGCCACATTCTCAATGGGATACAGCTGCAAGAGCTTACAATCCAGCTCAACCTAATGCAAATATGCCCCATGCATAAGCTGGCTGGTAGGCACACCAGTAATTCATATTTGTTTTTAAACTACACCTGTATGTACACTTTTTATATTTGTATGTGCTTTTGGGGGGTATTATTTCACAACAACAAAAAAAGATAATTTTTTAAAATGTGGTCACTAGTTGGCTGGCGGAGGAGAGAGGAGACTTCTTACAGTCTACCCTTTTGGATGTTGTACCAGAGTCCTGTATTACTTAGTCCAAAAAATATTGTTTGCTGGGTTATCAAAAAGAGTTTCTTCTTTTCAACTTTTCTACTAATAGCAAATCAAACTTCATATCACAAATCCCCAAAGAAAATTCTTCATTATTGGAACTTTCTGCTTGCTCTCCTTGCTATAGCTCAACTGCTCCTTTATCCAAATATGAAGATTTTTATAGGCTTCCTGTGGGAGTGGACATTTACAGCAATCTCCTTGGAAGGCAACTTGGCAATGTCCATAAAGAATCGTAATATGTCTACCCTTTGGCCCAGAAATTCCACTTCAGGGAAATGATCCTATAGAAAGACTCACATAGGTAGGCAAAAGACATACAAAATATATTATTGGTAGTATTGCCTGAAATTTAAAAAAAGAAATCTGCAAATGGAAACAGGTGTCATCAACTCGGTAACAGGAAAAGTAACATGCCTCCACATTGAAAATTTTGTCACGATTTCGTATTAAGAAATGCTCTGACATTTGTTAAAAAAAAAAGTAAGGTGTGTCTATCTGTGCAGATACAAAACAAGCTCCAAAATACATACTACATGAAAAAAGCAATGTGCATCCAAAACTTCTGGGGGAAAAAAATGAATAGTGGTTTGTTTTCAAGAGTAGAAGTGGGACTTGGTGTAAAAAATTAGGGAGTCCTAATTTTTTTTTCTTGCCCCTAATGAACAAATTACTTTTCTTTAGCTAAAACATAAATTAAGATAAAATGAAAATAAAAAATGAAACAGTGAGGAGAGACAGTTTGAGAACTAGAGAAGGCAGTGCTGCAAGACAGCATTCAGGCCACTAGGAGTGGAGGTCACTTAATTCCTTTTCCTGCATCTGCCCCACTTCAAACTACTCCCAATCTGCATTTTTCCCAATCCCGTCAATTCTTCCCTTTAGCTCCAAACAAAGACATCATTGTTTTCTCTTCTTCAATCAAGATGGGATTTGTTAGCCTTCTCCTCCCTCTCACTGTAGCCCCTGAGGGAAGATAAGGCAGGAGGCATCCCATGGGCACCGCCAGCACTGCAGACCAACGCTGCAGCTTGGCCCCTGCCCCTCCCCGCCTCCCTGACCTGGAGAATCTGAATTCCTCTCTATGGAATCCAGCAGCTTCCACGGGAATGGCATGTGCCTTGAATCAGTCAGAGTGTAAAGTCATAACCAACATGGGTTTATGACGTCCCCCGGGCAAACCCCCACCCAAGACTGAGTGGGGAACCCCATTCCACTGTTTACAGTGGCTTACTTTCTTCTCTATAGCTTTTTATACTGTCTGAAGTCTTTTGCAGAATAAGTTGTCATCTTACAAATGAGCAAAATAAAAATACTTTCCATAAATGCTGTACTTGACCAAGCCTGGCACACAGGGCCACTCCCTAGGCATGACTCTGCACTGCCCGCACGTTCCCAGGTGCTGCTGGGGCTGCGGACCACACTTGGGGCAGGGAGGGTGTGGACACCCAGTGCAGAGTCCAGCACATGCAAGTGTTGGTTATTATTCTTTACTTTAAAATACAGATCCCCCCTCCCCCATCAAAAGCAAATCATTTACTTCAACGGATAGCCATTCTTAGGAAGCATCCCAGCTGGTTCAACCTAAAACACTTAAATAAATCCAAAAGAATATTCTATAAAAACCGGCCCATGATGTTTTTCCCGGGCTGTGAACTGAATATGCATTCATTTCTTGGAAGCTCATGCCTCCTCTATTTTGACTTGAGTTGGGTCAGCAGGCATCATTTCCCACGTTGGCCTCAGCAACCCTGTCAAGGTCACTGTAATAGAGCAACTCCTTCAATTACGTGTAATGGACGCAGCTGGTTCCCACCCAGACCCCTGGCCTGGGGCCCTGCACATCCCCAGCTGTCAGTGTGTGTCGGCAGCTAACAGGCCCTGGCTGTTTCTTCTCTAAGGTATGGGCACCCGGCGACTGATCTCCCAGATGCCCGGGGGTATGCCTGCCCCCAGCCAGTGTCTGACTGAAACGGGTGTAGAAATGGAGCAGGTCAACTCAGGGGTCCATCGCTCACACTCCAGAGCCCCCTGGGGTGAGGCTGAGGATGGACTCCAGCTGAGAGCACAGCCTCTGCCCTGTCCCACCACCCTCCGCCTCCACCCTCAAATCCCACCTAAGACAATCTGGAAGCCTAAGACAACCTAAAGCCACTTGTTTGCTGACGTATTTTCACAGAATGTTATGGGTTTTTTTCTGCACCAGTTGGTTTCCCTCTTCCAGTCTTCAGTCAGACGTCATTTGACTAACACCCGCTTCCCATCACACACTGTCTCTCTTTCTTTCTTTCTCTCTCTCACACACATACCCCACACCCCTCTGATTTACCTTTTCTTGGTGAAGTCGTATCTAAAAAAGAAGTTCTAATCTTTTCTTTCATCTGCTTGGATATTAATGCAAGACATTTTCAGGCTCTAGTTTCCCTGGATCTTTTTCAAGATGTTTCCTTGTGTTTTGAGTCTTTCCTTAGATGCCTTTTTCCCTCAGGAGTTGCAGGGGATAAGAAGAGATTGGGCGGGGTGTGTGTGGAGGGGTGTCGGTGTTGCAGATTAACCCTGATTCTCTACTCCACCGTTTTTGTCCCCTTCATCTATATCATAGCTACGATTCTCCAACGAAGTGTCCTGGGGTCCCAGATAAGTCTTTAAACTGGTCATAGACTGGTCTAACTGGACTGTAAGCAAACGTACCCCTCACTCAACTGTCTGCTGTATTTATGTTAAATGTTTATATCTCTGTTTTTGGACTAAATACAACATTAGTTATAACAGTCAATAGCGAAACCCCAACATTCACAGCTCAGTCAAAGGCCGAGACCAAATTCCCACTGAACTCTGGTGAGATCTTTTGGAGCCAGTGAGGTTGGTTCACATGAACTAAAACAATGTCCGAGAACCCTACATTTTTGCTCATTGTACTGACTATTCCTTTAGGACAGAGCTCAAGAGATGCAGAGCTGGCCTGTTCCTCCAGCTCACAGCACCAAGGCCTGCCCGGAGTTTGCTACCAGCTGATGTGTGAAGAAGCCTCTTTCTGGTCCATTATTCCTTGGAGGCACATCTCCATCAGAAAATAGATCAAGGCAGGGGAAATAAGTCCAAAACATTTCCATAATTTTATCTGTTAATTATTTTAAGACTCAAATTATGATTAGAAATTTTTTTGGCTGGGCACAGTGGCTCACGCCTGTAATCCTAGCACTCTGGGAGGCTGAGG
>VBSM01001118.1:16363189-16398221 GCA_008086735.1 Cheirogaleus medius | reverse complement strand
CCTTTCCTGTTTTTTTTTTTTTTTTTTAAGAGTAAACCCAGAAATTCTCCAAGTATCCCTGAGCAGAGACAATTTTTCCATTTCTCCACCTTCACCTATAACCCCATATCACAGCATAGAAAACTGAGTCACCAAGAAGTGGCTCATTTAGGGAATTCACTCCAAGGTGCACCCTCCATTTCCTGAAGCCCCACTTGCCACACTTATGACCAATCCAGCCACCAGACATTAATAAATTATATTCAAAGTCTGAAGAGAGCCTTGTTGAAGAAAGATGTAAGGTTAATTAAATGACTGATGAAGCCAGACTATTTCACTTTCCAGAAAGGAAGGGATATTTGTAAGATAAATTCCTAAACATGAAATGTATCCCAAAAGTGTATTTCACATGTCTTGTGCCTTGAAATTGGGTCTGTAATAGCAAAAAGTTGGAAACTACCTATATGTCCACCAATAGGGACATATTCCAGCCATGTGAATGAACCCTCCTGGATGTCCAGTCCAGTCAAGCCCCAGAAGACCCCAGCTCTAGCTGTCATAAGAGAAACCCCAGGGCCGGGGGCAGTGGCTCATGCCTGTAATCCTAGCTCTCTGGGAGGCCGAGGAGGGAGGATTGCTCAAGGTCAGGAGTTCGAGACCAGCTTGAACAAGAGCGAGACCCTGTCTCTACTAAAAAAATAGATAGAAATTAATTGGCCAACTAAAAATATATAGAAAAAATTAGCCGGGTATGGTGGCGCATGCCTGTAGTCCCACCTACTCGGGAGGCTGAGGCAGAAAGATCACTTGAGCCCAGGAGTTGGAGGTTGCTGTGAGCTAGGCTGACACCATGGCACTCTAGCCTGGGCAACAGAGTGAGACTCTGTCTCCAAAAAAAAAAAAAAAAAAAGAGAAACCCCAGGCAAGAACCGCCCAGCAGAGCCCCGTCCATTCCACAGAAGTGGGAGGTATAATAATAAACTATTTTGGCTACTAAATTTGGGGTTATTTGTAAAGCAGGAATAAATTAACTGGAACAGTAATAAACACATGAATCTCTCCAGAACACCAGATCTGCCACATGTCTAAGTGTTCTCTCCCAGGATGGGCTGCATGATACAGAAGATACATCTGAGTCCTGGAATGATGTCCCATGGGCCAGGGGACTGGTTCTCCTTCCCTGGATCATGGGTCTGCTCACTGGACAAAACTTTATTATGTTTACACAGGCTTATACCTAACGCTTTACCTCCTAAAAGTTCAAAATAGAGTTAACCAATTTTACCTTGTTCCTCCACTCTACTAGTACGGTAGGGGACCAAACTTAGTTACATCTTAGTCATGTCAGTTACAAAATGATAGAGCAATAGAGAGACAAGAAACGCTGAGGGATCAAATATAAACCTAGACCCGGCTAGTTGTGTGATGTGGGATGTCATTTAACACCCCTAGGGCACGATTTTCCCACATGTAAAACAATAAAATGGTATCAGATTATCTCCTCAGCAGTACAAGAAGCTAAGAGCAGGGTCTGTTTTCCAACTTCCTAAGTTCCATTCCTGTACCACCACTTATAGACTGTGGAATACAGGCAAGTTACTTAACTTCTCTGAGCCTTTCATCAGCTGTAAATTGGGATAATATTGATATTTGCTTCTTGGAAATAAATTAAGGAATTAAATAAGAAAACCTATGTAAAAAGGACCTGGTGCTCGATAAGTCCTGTTACAGTTAGACCAGCTCCAAAATTCTGTGATCCTAAATAAAAGGTAATTCATCAAAATCCCTTGTTTCTCAATTTGCTTTTGATTTTTTCTCTCTAATGGCAGAAAAAGGGAACTAAGATTCAGAGTGAGCCACAAGGCCGCTGTTCTTCACCCGCAACTCTGTGATCCCCAAAGCTCTGAAAACCAACATTCTCATACTTACCATGAGAGGAGGGGAGATACCATGATCATGAAAACCAACATTCTCGCCTATCTCCCTTGGCAGGGAAATCTGAGCTGATGTAAAAATTTGCACAGACTTTATTCTGTCAATATTCATGTGTTCTGATACAGAAATTATTAATATATTTAATTATAAGGTACTGCTCCAGACCCACCAGGGTGGTTTTACACCATGCTACCTTCTGAAAAAGCTTAATAGTCTCACCCTTAATCCAAAACTAACACCTTGCAAAAGGTTTATTAATGAAGTGGGGAAACTACCCTAGATGGTGAGAAATAACATCAGTTTGGAAATTAATTTGGGGCAAAAAAGGTAAAGAGAGAATGAGCAATTCTCCAACCCCAAAGCTTGGTGCTTTTCTGTTCACTGTCCTGTTTTCTACGGGGTCTCGGCTTTCATTTTAAAAAACATGCAAAATTCTCCTGAGATTCTTCCTCTAAAAAACAGACCTCTGAAGCAAAAACAAACCAATCATTGTATCAGTGCTGCTGAAAACGTCAGGAGCATCCAGGGAGGCAGGGACTTCAGCTGACTAACTTCAAAGCTGTCTGAGATCACTTGTCTATCAAACTTCTAAAGAAAAAACAAGAACAACTCTTTATTTTCTGTTGATGCTTCCGCCAGACATGTCCATAAAACTAATGGTCCCATTTCCTATGGGAGGATACTTTGATTCCAGGGATACCTTCTGGTGGCCATTTGGACAAGATCGCCACTGACGTGTTTGCTATGTTTGAATGCTCAAAACATGCTAAGCATATTTCCTCAATCCCTTTGGGATTCAGACTCCCCTCCCGGTCCCATGTACCATTTCCTCAGGCTTTACAACTTCCCGGCATGGCAGGATGGAGAGCCTCCTTGAATGCAGAGATGACAATGGAAATATATCCTTATAACCCAGAAGAAGAAACTGAAGCTCAGAGATCTAACCTACCATGGCCACATGACTTATAGTTGCCCACACCGAGATTTTTAATGTCTCAGTTTATTGTCTGCAAAACTTGTATCTATACTTCCCTTAGGATAGGTCCACAGGAGGTCTGGACATGATGAGAGGGAGGGGGAAGGGGTATGAATCCCTTGTTCATCTCATATGGTGAGGGACAGCTTCAGATTCCATAATGTCAGGCTGTTGACACCAATGGCTAAGGCGCCAAAGCCACTTGTTGACTGTGCCTTCCATACTGGAGGGTACAGTTGTCCCACAATGCAATACAACAATGCTGAAAAATTAAAGATCCTTGGGTTGAGCTTTGCCACAAACAACTGTGAGGAACTCAACAAAAACTCTCTGGGATTTCCCTTTCCCACCCTGAAAGTAAGGAGATTAGGACCGGGCGTGGTAGCTCATGCCTGTAATCCTAGCACTCTGGGAGGCCGAGGTGGGAGGACAGCTTGAATTCAGGAGTTTGAGACCAGCTTGAGCAAAAGTGAGAACCCTGCCTCTACAAAAAATAGACAAATTAGCCAGGCTTGGTGGCATATGGCTGTAGTTCCAGCTACTTGGGAGGCTAAGGCAGGAGGATTGCGTGAGCTCAGGAGTTTCTAGGTTGCAGTGAGCTATAAGATGCCACTGCACTCTATCCCAGATAACAGAGCTAGACTCTGTCCCCAAAGGAAAAAAAAAAGAGAGAAAGAGATAACCAAATATTAAGTGCCTTTTGATAGAACAGACACCTCCATTGTGACATACTCTAACCAAAATAAAATAAATCTGATCAAGCATATAGAGCTGTGCTGTCCAATAGAACGTTCTGTGGCGATAGAAAAAAAAATCTATTTTGCACTGTTTAATACAAAAGCCACTAATCACACAACATGGCTACCGGGCACTTGAAAGGTGGCTAGTGCAACTGAGGAACTTAATTTTCAGTCTTACTTAATTTGAAAAGCAGCTCAGCTGTAGATCCAGCTACCCATTTAGAGAAAACCTAGGGGACTGAGGAATGTCAAACACTGTGGTGATGCATTCAGCAAAATCTAGACTTGGGAATTCTACAAAACAAATTCCCCAGAGACATACTGCTCAGCCTTTGATTTCCTAAATTTCTCTACCCCACAGCTAGAGACCTGCAAATGGGTCACAGCACAAAAGGACTCAAAGGGACCTGATACCCTTTCCTGAAGGTACATCATCTCCCCACCCCAATCTGTTTGGTAAATTACAGAATCCACAGTAGTAAAGAAACACTTCCACAGCCCGCCCTGAGGCACACAGTCAAAAGGCAGGGAAAGGCCATGCTTCCTAACCTGCACCTGGGATTCCTTTCCAGTTCCACTCAACACAATCAGGTTGTGGAATCCCATATCCCTGCTGCAGGCAAAAAAATGTTAGATGTTAAAAATTGCTGTATGTCGCTGTCAGCTAACCTCCTATTAGGCCCTGTGTCCTGCCCTTCAGCCACCAGACCTGAGTCCTTTCCACGCTCCAGCTGTGGGGCTCAACCCATGCCTCCCTCAGGTCTGCCCCTCTTCCTTCTCCAAACCTTCAAACCCACATCAAGAAACCTTCCCACCCAGAACTGATCACACTTTTCCTTGTGCTTCTGGCTTAGCAATCACTTTCCTGCAACAGAGTTAATAATATTGCGTCTCCTCCCAACCCAAATAATATCTACAATTAATGGGCACATACCACGTTCCACCCTTAACTCATTCATCCTCACAGCTCTAGGAGGTAGGTACCATTATCACCCCCATTTTACAGATAAGGAAACTGAGGCCCAGAGGGATGAACAACTTGCTCAAGATCACACAACTAAGAAGAGAAAAAGCCAGAGCTTAGATGCTATACTGCTACTGCCAGACAATTCTGCAAGGAACACCAGGGTGGGAGCATTTTTACCTTGTGTATGGCAGGCACTCCATAATGTTAGATGGGATGAGTGCTGCCTGTCTGTGCCTGGCACTCGCTCAAACCTGCCCTTCCTGGGAGCCCACTGCCCAGCGTCTTCAACTTATTAAAACTAAAGTCATTAAAACAATGCACTATGTATGGGCCTCATTCTTGAGTTGCTTTCCTCCTCTTCCGTTAAAAAACGAATTCTTAGAGAAACTCTGCAGGTTCAACATTCCTTGCAAAGAACTTGAGAGTCACACAACGTGCTAAGTCACAGGCAATTTGGTCAGTCATTTGAAAACTGCCAATACTGAGACTGATAATTCTGGAGGCTTGAAGCACATTAACACCAAGATGTCTCCTTTCTTTGGGTAGAGGCAGAGAGAAGGAACCTGAACATCCTCAGTAAATAAAAACTCCCCTTGCTAACTATGGAAAGAGGGCCCCTTGTTAACGGTTCACTTTGCCACTCCCTTACCCCCAGCACACAGGCAAGATCTTGGAAATAAAAGTGGTTTACTTATTCCTTTAATCCAGCGTTCCAATGGCCTTGTTCGCCTCAGGCAGGAAAGACAGATCACCTAAAATGTTGGTTAAGAGACTGATCTTTCTCATCTACCACTTTCTCTCCAGGGGAATCCAGGCATTTGGGGAACAGAGGGGCAAACTGGCTACAGAGACTCCCAAAACAACGTTGCAATTGTCCTTCCAGCCTTGCATAAATATGCAAGTGGGACACAGTAGAATTTCCCGAAGGGAAAAGCTACTAGCCTCAGGTAAACAATTCCCTCCCACTTAACCCCACCAGGCCCAGAAAAGCCTCAGGCCAGCTGACTTTGAACCTAAACCTCACATTTACCGTTAAGCAGCTAGCCCTCACAGTGCCGGCGGCATACTTTAAAGAGATCTTTTCCTTCGGATTCCAGATCAAGCCTCAAACCTCAATTCATAACCAAATGCGCCGGGGCCCACCCGGGAGGCAAACCCTGGGAACCAGGAATGTGCATAGGGGAGGGATGGCCTCTCCCAGGAAAATGCGCGCTGCTTTCTCAATCCGCGGCAAACGCCAGGGTTCTCCCTCCCCGCTGTACTCTACTCGCGGCCTGGGCGGCGGGTACGCACTGGAGCACCCTGGAATTTCCACCTATACCAAGGGCCTTCAGCGCACACAGCGTCGCACTAGCCTAGGAACTGGGTCATGTGATTCTCCCCCCCGCCCCCCAATCCACTCCCCAACCCAGCTCCAGCTGAGTCAGTGGAATAGGATTCCTTAATCTTGGAGGGTAGCGGATACCTTTGAATAAGGCCATCAAGGAAGTTCTGCCCAGGAAAGCGCAGGTGAGCGTCCGGATAAGATGTTGCCTACAATTCCAGAATACTCAAGGGGGCCCCCGAAGCGCGACCATGGAGGGGAACTCCAATCCACTCCAATCCATGGGGGAAGAGGCGCTAAGGAAACCTGCAGTTGAACTCTTTTACCCATCAATTTAATTCAAGACGATTTGAGAGAAATGACAAATCGAACGTGCCAAGCACAGACCTCCTGTCTAACAGGCATTGGGAATAGCTGTTGTGCGAGGCCTACTGTGTGCCAAGCTGCCGCCACTGTCCTGAACACAAGGACGAGTGTGAAACTCTCAGAATCGCAAGGCGCAAGGAACTGCATCCCAGAGGGTGGAATTTCCGAGAGCCTGGGTCCCTTCTTTCTGATCCCGAGAACCCCGACAGCTTGGTTATTCTTCAAGCCTTGTGCGCAGAATGGGCTGCTGGAGGAAGGTGCCTTTTCGGCAGTTCCAGAGGCCACACTAGGCACCAGGCTTCAGGCGGACCGAGTCCCCTCTCAGAGCCGGCCGCCCGTTGCAGCGGCGCGGGCGGCTATCCAGCCTGCGGGAGGACGCGCCGTGGCGCCCTGGCCGCGGCCCAGGGGCAGGTGCAGGAGCGGCGCGACCGGTGCCTGGGTGCGCGGGCGGGCGCGGCAGGGAGGGGCGCGGGCCCCGGGAGCCTGACGCCAGGGCGTGGTGCAGGTGGCGGCGGGGGCAGAGTCGACACCGTACCTTGATTTTCGACCTGGCAACCGGGCGCTGCTTCGCCGCCAGGTGTCCATCGGGGCCCTCGGCGTCGCCGGGCTCGGGGGTTTCGCGCTCGGGGGCGTGCGGGGACGAGCTGCTCTCGGCGCCTCCAGGCTCCCCCGCGCTGCTGCTGCTGCCGCCGCTGCTGCTGCCGCCGTCGCTGCGGCAGTCCTCGTGGGGGTCGTGGAGCAGGCGGCCCAGGCCCACTGCGGAGACAAGGGCCGCGCCCCGAGACAAACACGCGTCGTCAGGCTCGGACGCCCGCGGCAGTTTGACCTGCGGGCGGTGCCGCTGCCTCCCCGCCCCGGACCTGGGCACCCCGCCAAGTGGGCAACGTCGCGGGGGTGGGCTAGTAGGCCCCGGCTCGGCCCCTCGAGCTAGTGTGGGGTGCTGGGGGCCGCTCCTCGGCATATGCTTTCAGTGCCAGCCCCCGCGCCCACGAGGAACTGAGGGCCATGCGCGGCGGAGGACCCCGCGCGCCAAGTTTCCTCTCCGGGCGGGGTAGGCGTGTCTGACCTCTCCCCAGCTAGCCCCAGAGGGGCTGGTGGACCTTTGTGCACCCTCATGAGAACGTGGGATCACAGGTAGCCCCAGCTGGCTTTCAACTCCTTCCTGGGCCACCTCAGCCCGCGCTGCAGCCAACGGTCCCGCCGCCGGGCAATTAGAGGCTCTCAATAGGGAGAAGGGGGCGCCGAACGTCCCGGGCTTCCCAGCCTCTCACTCCCCACCCTCCCCCGCCTGGAAGACCCCTGCGTGCCCCTCGGAAGAGCGGGAGGAGGTGGAGAGTCCAGTCCCGGGAGAGGAGCAGAGAAGACCC
Source organism: Cheirogaleus medius (assembly GCA_008086735.1). Taxonomy (NCBI): domain Eukaryota; kingdom Metazoa; phylum Chordata; class Mammalia; order Primates; family Cheirogaleidae; genus Cheirogaleus; species Cheirogaleus medius. The sequence goes on along the minus strand of VBSM01001118.1, from coordinate 16,390,567 downwards.
GCCACCCCTTCCCCCACCCGGGAGCCCAGCGCCCAGGCCCGGCCCCCAGCGCAGCGCTCACCTGGGATGTAGGTGTCGGCCCTTTTCTCATCCGGGAGCTCATCCCAGCTGCGGACCGAGACCCCCGGGCTCCTCCTCTTCACCAGGAAGACTTTGGGCATGGTGGGGTCCCCTCTCCCGACTGCAGCTCCCTCCTCCCAGCTGCCCCCCCACTAGGGGCGGCGGCGGCTTGGTCCCCGGCTCCTGGCGGCCGGAGCCCGCCTTCCCGCCTCGCCTGCCCTCTCTCTCCACCCCCAGCCGCGACGCGGCCCAGCCTCTCCCCCGCTCGCCTAGCGACTCCCAGCCTTCCTGCTCGGCGACACCTATGCCTTAAATCGCGGGTGAGACCACGCCGGGGAAAAAGTTTCATAAGGTGGAATAGAAAAGGCACCAGGAAACTTATGAGTGAGCATGCGCTCTGCAACATAACGGTGTCAACAAGCTCGCTACCTGTCCGACCGGTTCCGGCGGCCGGGGCTGCCTGTTCCAGCCCTTCCTTAGGCATGAATGTTTGCAAAAGAATTTAAAGTCTGTTCTTACCCCCTCCCCTTTTTAAAAAGAGAAAGAACATTTTTTAATCAACCCCCCGCCCCATTCCCCCATCGCATGCACCTCAGGGCGAACTCTTCAAGGTAAACCCCAGGTCCGCCTCCCAGGGCACCCTCCGCTCCCGCTAGTTGGGGCCTTCCACGAGCTCCCCCCAACCCCCCCGTGGATTTGTCTCCGACAAGCAAGCCAGAAAATGGCTCAGTTCCTCCTGCGGATCGGATCGTTCCTGGGGCTTGCTGAAATCTGAAATCTCTGCAGTCGAAAGGGGGAGGCGGGGGCGGGGGGCGCGAGGACTCTGATCTGGTAAGGGGGGACTCGGGGGCTTGAGCTCCCCATCCACTACAACAGCCCCCCAAATAAACATAATAAAAATAAATTTTAAAATCCAGCATCTTTAGAACACGGTTATTTTACTGATTTGTATCATACAATCTTAAGAAAAACAAGGTTTGCTTTGCCAAAGCAGCTTCCACCCCAAGACGTTGCACCTCAAAACCCCATCGCCCCAAATAAACACGCAATAGAAACAAAGGCCAAGTGCATGTTATGCAAACGCAGCTTCGAAACACGCCTCCATTCCTCGCCCACTCCCACTATAGCCTCCCCTAACTACCCAATCCCCAAATTCTGGGTCTGGGAAATACCTTTCCAGGAAGCCAGTAAAATGAAGATTGACTACACCTTCTCGCCGCACCTACCGGGAATGTGGCTGGAAAGCTTTGTATTTATTTTTATTTTTGTCTTTTCCTATCTATGCCTGGAGGGGAGGGGAGAGAAGTAAGGGGAGTTGGTAAAAGATGCCAAGTTTCTAAAACAAATGTGCCCACGTTGGGGATCGCGCTGCCCTTCCCAAGGCAACCGGCACAGCCTCCTGGGTCGCTGCGGTCGCCCTCCTCCAGGACGTAATCAGACACGTGCCAGCTGCCGGGGGCTGCGGGGGCGTGTCTGGCCCGGGGTGCCTTGGCGCCCGCAGCTCACCCAACAGCCAGCCTCACCTGTCTGTAACCTGACGCGCCGCGCGCCCAGCCCACGGGACCCGGGAGTCTACACAGCGGTTTTCCCTGTCCTCTTCCGCCTTGGAATGGCCCTTGGGGACACAGCCGCCTGGTAACGGATTTCTCGGCGTGGCTGGCGTACTCTCGGCGCGCGCAGACGGGGCGCAGCTCTCCCGGGGCTGCGCAGGGGACAGGAGCGCCATGCCTCCAGGTCCGCCTTCGGGGAGTCACCCTCTCCGGACTGAACGCTGAACTCCAGATTTTCGCTGAGGAAAACCAACTAAGAATGAAAAAAGACTTTGAGCCGGGTGAGCCGGAGGAGAAGGAGGAGGAAGACATTTCTGTAGCGGCGCAAGAAAACGAGGCTTCTTTCTTGTCTGCGAGGCTGATGGCGCAGCTTCTGGGAGACTCTGCACATGTATTTTTATCTGCCAACAAACGAGATTTGCTAGAAAGAAGAAACTTGAGTTGAATGAAAAATAAAGTAAACCTATGAAATCACAGAATTATTCCCCCATCTCTAAAAATCTTCAAAACTTTACTTCATTCAAAATTCCTTATTTTATAAAAGAGGCAGTCATCCCCACTAATAAAGCTTTTTTTTTCTTTTGCCTGATGTCAAATCAATTAATTCCTGCACAACTTTGTCTATTTCCGTTATTTGAAAAGCTCATAGAATGGTGGGATAAAAGGCTAGAAACCTCAAAAGCAACGCAACGTTTATGGGTTTAGGGATGAAAATTAACAGAGATAACTACAATTTTATTCCAAGATTGTTGGGCGCCCACGTGCTGTATTTGCTAGGTGTTTCTTTGGGAGAAAGGAATTTTAATGTGTTTTTTCTCTCTCTCTTTTTTCTTGATCAGAATTGATAGGGGGTTATCACTACTGTTTACATATACAAAGAACCAGCTTTTGTCTTTGTTGGCTTTTCTCTCTTGTAAAGTCGGTTTTTTAAGTATTACGAAAGGAGTTGATAGAGCATCCCCGAAAGGATAAAAAAATGAACCCAAATCTCTAAAAATCTCAAGCCTGAAGTTGAAAGAGACAGGAGACATATGGTCCACACCCCACCCAATTTGGGGAGTGAGGGGCCTGTATGGTATCCTGGATAGGTCTGTATCCAGCCCTTCTTGAATACTTCCAGTTCTGGGAAGCTCACTATCTCAAACAGCAGCCTAGTCTCTGGTGAGACAACAGTGATGTTAGAAAGCTTTTCTTTCTGCTTTGTGGAAATCTGCTTTCCTGCCTTTCCATCTCCCATCTTATTCTGTCCTCCCTCCCACTTTCAAATTCTTGAAAGCAGCCATCTGTGTTCTCACTTAAGACTTCTTTTCTACAGTAATGTAAAGTCAGGTTGAAAATAGACAGGTATAAACCTGCTTGGTGGCATCCTCAGAGCATATAGCTATCAGGAGAGGTTAGGATGTTGGGAAAATATTCCAAAGGAAAAATTTTTAACTTTTTATTGAAGTATATAGTACAGTATTAGAAATATGGACAAATCAGAAGTACATAGCTTGATATACTTTTACAAACTGAATTCACCTGTGGAACCAGCACCCATGAAGAAGACAAGACTGCCTGCTGTTGCCATTTCATTCAATGTTTGATCCGCTTTCTTACAGGTACAATAAGACACCCGCCCCCCAAAAGAAAGAAAGAAAAAAAGAAAAAGAAGAAATAAAGCCATAAAGATTTTAAAGGAAAAAACAAAACTATCATTATTATTTGTAGTCAGTATTATTGTCTATGTGGAAAACTCAAAAGAATCTGTAAATAAGTCATTAGAATTAATAAGAGTTTAGCAAGGTTATTGTATAAAAAAATCTGCGAGTGTGAGTGTGTGTGTCAACTACAGTTCTACATGCCAGCGACAGTCAGAAAAATAAAAGGTCTAATGAAAAAAATGATTTACAACAGCAACGAAAATACAAAGCACCTTCCAATACATTTTTAAAAATATTGTGCAGGCTCTTTGTGAATGAAATTAGAAAACTTTATCGGAAGACATTAAAGAAGACACTAGTCAGTGGAAAGATTTACCATACAAATGGATCGGAAGATTCAGAATAAAAATGAGGCCCCAAGTCCCCAAATTCATGTGTATATTTAATACAATTCTTTAAAATACTTGACAAAAGGTCTTTTTTTGTGGGACCTGATAAACTTGTTCTAAAGTTCATGTGAAGAAACAGTTAAAACACTCCTGAAGAACGACAAGGTGTGTAGATTTCATCCATCAGATACCAATGGTAATTAAAATGGTGTGGCATTGGTATACAGAGACAGCAGTACCTAACAGAGAGCCCAGAAACAGCCCCACACACAGGTGCATACATTTGACTTGTGAGAGAGGGCATTGCAGAGCGGTGGGGAAAGATGTGGTATTCCATACGTGGAACTGGAACAAGTGGTTATCCAGTTGAAGAAAAATAAGGGAGATTGAATAATGCACATACATATCAATTTCTGGTGCATTAAACATTTAAATGTGTGTGAATACATATACATATATATACAGAAGAATATCTTTATGACCATAGGATATGGAAGAATTTCTTAAAACCCAAATGCAAGCCATAAAAGAAAAGATTTGATAAATATGACTGCAGAAAAATTAAGAATATCTGTTTATCCCAACACACAATAAGGAGAATGACAGGCTAAGCAACAAACTGAGAAAACTTCTTGTAACATATTTATGTTACAAATGATTAGAATCTAGAATATATAAAGAACTCTTATGAATCAATAAGAAAAAGACAAACTCAATAGAAAAATGGCAAAAGGCAAGAAAAGGCATTTCCAGGAAGAGAAAATGTGAATGGCCACCAACAAATAAAAAGTTGCTCAATCTCATTCATAAACAGGAGAATACAAATTAAAATGAGGATGAAATACTGTTTCATAGCAGACTGGCAAAATTTAAAAAGTCTGAATATACCAAGTATTGGTGAGGATATCAAGCAATGAGACCATTCACACAATGCTAATGGGTGTGTGGATGGATTCAAACATTTTGGAAAGAGTTTTGACTTTATCTAGTAAAATGGAACATACACATATTAAAAGGAGCCAGAAATTCCACTCCACATTGCTAATCTAGAAAGTCTTACACTTATGCACTGTGAGTCACAGACAAGAATACTCAAAGTAGTAGCATTCATTATACTAAAAAAAAAATTCCAACCTAAAAAAAGACACAACCTAAATACCTATAAATAACTAATTGGGTGAATAAATTGTGATAAAGGCATACAATGAAAATGAATGGGGCCCACAGCCACACACATCAATAAAGCCACACAATCACAAACATAGTTGAATGGAAAAAGCAAATTACAGAAAAATTGTACAAGATTCAATTGTTTTTTGAGACAGAGTCTGGCACCATTGCCCAGGCTAGAGTGCTGTGGTGTCAGCCTAGCTCACAGCAACTTCAAACTCTTGGGCTCAAGTGATCCTTCTGCCTCAGGCTTCCAAGTAGCCGGGACTACAGACGTGCACCACTTTCGGCTAATTTTTTCTATTTTCAGTTGCCCAGCTAATTTTTTCTTATTTTTAGTAGAGATGGGGGGTCTCGCTCTTGCTCAGGCTGGTCTCCAACTCCTGAGCTCAAGCGATCTTCCTGTATTGCCCTTCCAGAGTGCTAGGATTACAGGCATGAGCCACCGTGCTCAGCCTCAAATTATTTTTAAAGCAGATAAAACAATATATTACTTAGGAATATAAACATATATGTTAAAACCATTAGGTGACAAGCAACAGGTTGGAAGAATTTTTATGTGGAGTGAAAAAATCAATCCCAAAGTTTATATATTTTATGATTCCATTTTTATAGCATTCTTTTTATTTTTTTTTGAGACAGAGTCTCACTCTGTTGCCCTGGCTAGAGTGCCATGGCGTCAGCCTAGCTCACAGAAACCTCAAACTCCTGGGCTCAAGCAATCCTTCTGTCTTAGCCTCCCGAGTAGCTGGGACTACAGGCATGTGTCACCATGCTCGGCTAATTTTTTCTATGTATTTTTAGTTGGCCAATTAATTTCTTTCTATTTTTTGGTAGAGACAGGGTCTCGCTCTTGCTCAGGCTGGTTTTGAACTCCTGACCTTGAGCAATCCGCCAGCCTCGGCCTCACAGAGTGCTAGGATTACAGGCGTGAGTCACTGCGCCCAGCCTCATTTTTATAACATTCTTGAAATGATAAAATTATAAAAATGGAGAAAAAATTAGTGATTGCTAGTAGTTAAGGTTTTGTAAGATTTACCATTGGCGGAAACTGGAGGGTACACAACTGCATGCAAATTTATATTATCTCGGAATTAATAATTTAAAAAAATCATTACACACAGTAAGAAAATGACTAATACGAAAGTCAGGATAGTGGTGACCACTGGGGGAGAGAAATAGGCATAACAAGGAGGTTCCCCACACAAAGAAAAGGCAAATGTTTGAGGTGATGGATATCAATTTCCTTGATTTGATCATTACACATTGTATACATGTATCAAAATATCACATGTATCCCCAAAGTATGTACAACTATTATATATCCATAAAAATTTGTGAAAAAAAACCAAGGAGGGACAAACAGGGGCAGGGGTTCTGAAGTACTGGTAATGCTGGATTTCTGAACCAGGAAAATGAGAGTAATTTTTCTTATTTCACTATGTATACATATTATATACACTCTTATCTATATATTTCACAATTCTTTATTGAGGTATAATTGACAAAAAATATATATTCAAGGTATACAAGGTGATGCTTTGATATACACCTACATGGTGAAATGATTACCATGATCAAGCTAATTAACATATCCATCACCTTATATAGTTACTCTTGTGTATGTGGGTGGCAAAAATACTTACTCCTCTCTTAACAAACAAGTATACGGTACATTATTATTAACTATAGTCATCACGCTCACATCAGGTCTCCAGAACTTATTCATCTTATAGCTGTAAGTTTGTACCCCTTGGCCAACATCTCCCCCTTTCCCCCACCTCATGCCCCTGGGAACCACCATTCTACTCTCTGTTTCCATGAGTTTGGCTTTTTTAGATTCTACATATAAGTAAGATCATACAATATCTGCCTTTCTGCGCCTGGCTTATTTCACTTAGCATAATGTCCTCCAGGTTCATGCACGTTGTCGAAAATGGCAGGATTTTCTTCTTTTTTAAGGCTGAATAACATCCTATTATACATAATATATATACCACATTTTCTTTATCCATTCATCTGTGAACGGACACTTAAGTTGTTTCCTTATCTTTGCTATTGCTAATAATGCTGCAATGAACATAGGAATGCAGATATCTTCTTCAAGATAGTGATTTTATTTCCTTTGGATATATACCCAGAAGTAGGATTGCTGGATTACATGGTAGTTCTATTTCTATTTTTTTTTTTTTGAGAGACTTCTATACTGTCTTCCACAATGGCTGTACCAATTTACATTCCTACCAACAATGTCCAAGGGTTGACTTTTCTCTACATCCTTGCCAACACCTGTTATCTTTTGTATTCCTGATAGTAGCCATCCTAACAGTTATGAGGTGATATCTCGTGGTTTTAATTTGCATTTCCCTGATGATTAGTACCATTTCATGTACCTATCAGCCAATTTGTGTGTCTTCTTTGGAAAAATGTCCATCCATGTCAAGAGCCTCTGCTATTACCCCTCATTAGGGCTGCAGCAGCATGCTAAGCATGTGCATCCTGAGTTCAGCAGGACCTGGCAGAGCGTCCATCAGGGCCCCCCGTCTTCCTGGGATGTGCCAGGTGGGGGACCCCCTCGCCTGAGGTTACTCAATCTGTAAACACACTTGGAATTTTCCAAGAACAAGAGCTCAGTGTCTCCTCCACGCTAACAGGCTCTGCCCACTCCGGGCGGGCGCACCTGTGTCTGGGGAAGGCTGGGAAAGGAAAAGTCTACCTGAGGGATACACCTGGTGTTTTCACCTGCCCTCTGGCATTCATTTCCTCCTCTTCCAGTGGCTGAACTCTTATTTTCTTGAATTGGTCCTTCCCTACTCTCAGCCCATGCAGTTCTAGACAGGCTGACTTCACCCTGCCTGTGGGAAGTGGGCATTTAACCCAGCTAATTAGAGCCTTCTGCCAACTTGGCCACAGTGATTGCTTCCAGGGCAGATGTGAGACCCAAACAGAACCAGCTCTGTGGATTAGCTGTTGTGGAGATTCCCTTTCCTCTGAGGAGAGGATGGGATATTAATATAAGCCTTTGCCACCAGCAGCTGCCCAACGATGATGTCAACAGAGGAAAGCAAACCAAGAGATGGAGAGAGCAGGACGGGGGCCTCAAGACAGTGCTGGATCCAGCCCTGCCTGCAGCAGACTTTACCCCTGGAGTGGTTGAATAAATTCTTCTCTTTCTTCTTTCTCTCCCTTCTCTCTCTCCTTGCTGTCTCTTTCTCTCTCTCTTAATTCAGTTGGAATTGTGCTTTCTTACTTGCCATCAACTAAATACCTATTAAAATGACACTCGCTCATTTCTATGCTCTCCCAGTGACTCATGGACAAGACAGTGTGATCTTTTCCAATGAACTACACACTGGCTCTGCAGAGGCCACCAGGCCACAATAACTTTTTAGCTTACTCTCAGGAGGCAGAGGGTATGGTTCTGTAAATTAGAGATATACATGTAAAACAACAAATCTATGGTACCATTTAGGGTACCATAAAAATATAAATGAAAATTGACAGATTGGGAGTGTGTTGATTATCATTTTAAGAATTATTTAAGATGCTTAAGATGTTTATAGGTGTGTATGAATCCATATCCATAAACAGGTGTGTGGATAATGTCACATGATTATATTTTCTTTAATCTCACTCCAAGGTTCCATCCCAGAGTGGTGATATTGCCACACAGCCACCTTCTTCCCCCTGAGCTTTAAACCCAGTCCCCAGGGAGGGGCATGAGGGTCCTCACTGCTGTCTGGATCCTGAGCCTGTGTCCTCCCCAGCATGAGCAACCTGCCTTCTCTCCCACCATGGTCCCGTGCCTGCACCTCTCTCTTCCTCACTCTGAATTTTGCTTTCTTTAAAGACTGCAAGAGAAGTGGCTTCAAAAGACCTTGCTGGGCCGGGCGCGGTGACTCACGCCTGTAATCCTAGCACTCTGGGAGGCCGAGGCGGGTGGATCACTCAAAGTCAGGAGTTCGAAACCAGCTTGAGCAAGAGTGAGACCCCATTTCTACTAAAAAAATAGAAAGAAATTAATTGGCCAATTAAAAATATATAGAAAAAATTATCCAGGCATGCCTGTAATCCCAGCTACTCGGGAGGCTGAGGCAGAAGGATGGCTTGAGCCCAGGAGTTTGAGGTTGCTGTGAGCTAGGCTGACGCCACGACACTCTAGCCGGAGCAAGAGTGAGACTCTTTCTCAAAAAAAAAAAAAAAAAAGACCTTGCTGTCTCAAAGTAGACCCCTAAAGATAAGAAAGCAAGAAGGAACAGCTATCTGATTGGTACTGATGGATGAAAATTACTATTAGAACAAAACACAAATTAATATTGCAATAATTTTCCTACCACAAGCTTTTCTCAACAATTAACTCATTATTGCCTTTCAATCGTGTGCATGGCTATGTGCTGTTTGAGGGGTATTTCCTGTTTGAGGGGTAAATGTTAACGCTGAAGCCCCGAATGAGAAAATTATTCTCTCTTTAATTCTTTTGATCCTTCTGGTTAGATATAGGAGAAGGTCTTAGCTTGGTGCTAATAGGTCTGTAACACCTTCCTAACACTAGCTAGCTTCCCTTTAAAGAGCAAACCAACCTCAGATTCTTTGGCAGGTAAGCAATGAGTATCTGGCTAAAATTTAATATTATTTTGTTGGTCTATATCTATGTCTTTTCAGCTTTCCCTCTGTTTATGGCAAGTGATATTGGCTTCCCATTTCTAGTAGCAATGTAAAATTTCTTTCTTAAGTACATTTATTGAGTGATGAGTTGAGTTAAAAATAAGTATTAAGTAGGTAACATGTGTTAGTCTAGGTTGTCTAAGAAGCAGATGCCAGGAAGGGATTAGACATGCAAGAAATTTATTAGGGGGAATGTCTGCAAGAGAAAGGGAGAGGGAGCTGGGAGAAGGTTTGAGAGTTGTGAGACTACAAGGGAGGGCCCGGCCCCAGTGACCAGCTGAGAGCAGGAAGGCAGGAAGGGAGATTGGGGGACGCATCCTAGTCTGCAGGGCAGTTCTAAGGCAGGTTTGGCAGGGCCTATCACCTGTCAGAGGAGTCCCATGATAGGCCCACCTGGCCACCCTACTCAGCCACTGGCTGGAGCTGCCCACGGGAAGCACGGGCTCACCCCTACACGATGATGTCCTTCAAGGCGCAGTTGCTGAGGCCCCAGGTCCGTCACATTCGCTGCAGTGAGATGGGGGTGGCACATTCTCATGGCCACCATAGGAGGGAATGGGTGGTGCCTCCATGGAGCTAAAACCCTGCAGTTGGTGTCAGAAAAACGATTTGGGGGCAGTACAGTTCCAAAAGCCTTTTAAATAAGAGAGGCTGATCTTCCTCCTTGCTCTCTCCACTGTGGTGGGCTGAAAAATGCACCCATCACCCCCAAAAGATACCTGTGCCCTGATTCCTGGAAATGTGAATCTTACCTTATTTGGAACAAAGGTCTTTGCAGATGTAATTAAATTAAGGATTTTGAGATGAGGAGTTCACCCTGGATTGCCTGGGGTGGGGCTAAATGCCATTATAAATGTCCTTATAAGAGAGAAACAGGTAAATATATATGCAACGGAATACAATGTAGCCATAAAAATGAAATTCCGTCTTTGCAGCAACATGGATGAGCTTAGACGACATTATATTAAGTGAAATAAGCCAGGCAGAGAAAGATAAACACCGCATGCTCTCATTCATATGTGAAAGTCTAAAAAGTTGATCTTGTAGAAGTAGAGAGTAGAATAGTGGTTACCAGAGCCTGGGCAGGGTAGGGGACTGGGGAGATAGCCAGAGGTTGGTTAAGGAATACGAAAGTACAACTAGATAGGAAGAATAAGTTCTAATGTGTATAGCAGTATAGCGTGACTATAATAAACAATTTATTGTATATTTTCAAATAGCTAGAAGAGCAGATTTTGAATGCTCCTAATGCAAAGAAATGATACATGTTTGAGGTAATGGATATGTTAATTACCTGATTTGACCATTACACATTGTATATATGTATTGAAATATCACACTGCACCTTGTAAATATGTGCAATTATTACCTGTCAATTAAAAGTAATAAATAGAGACAGAGGGAAATTACACAGACAGAAGAAGAGGCCATGAGACCATGGAGACAGAGACTGGAGTGATGTGGCCACAAGCCAAGAAATGCCAGCAGCCACCAGAACCTGCAAGAGGCAGGAATGGATTCTCCCCAAGAGTGTCCACAGGGAGCTTGGCCTTGAGCAGCAACACCTTGATTTTAGCCCAGGGATACTGATTTTGAACTTCTGGCTTTCAGAACTGTGAGAGAACAAATTTCTGTTGTTTTAAGTCACCACTTCTGTGGTCATGTTACAGCAACCAGAGGAAATGAATAGACCCATCATCCCTTCCTCTCTTCCCCTCTCTCCTTTCTTTTTGTGCTTTCCTCCTCCTAGTTTTGATTCTCTTTAATCACCTTCTGTGGTTTTTATTTCTAGCTCTCTCTTTACTCAGCACAAGTAAATCTACTTGATAACCAATGATGCTGCTATGCCTATTTTTCAGGAGAATTGTGTGACTGTCTCTGAATGTTTCTTCTGTTTTGTTTTCTCTCTTTGTGGCTTCCTTCACTTTTCCTATGCAGATCTTCTACTAACCAAAACATTCCCCAAACCTGTAACTCAAATCGCATTCATTCCCCCAACCTGTGTTAGGTGATAGGGACCCAAAAGGTAAACAAATCTTGGTTCCTGGCCTCAAAGGGTCATAATCTAGAAGAAGGAGACAGAAAGGGACATTAAAAAGAGTCCGAGTTCAGGGACAGTGGCTCATGCCTGTAATCCCAGCACGCTGGGGGGCAGGAGGATCACTTGAGCCCAGGAGTTTGAGGTTACAGTGAGCTATGATCACGCCACTGCACTTCAGCCTGGGCAACAGGGTGAGACCCTGTCTCTAAAAAATATAAAATTAAATTTAAAAAGAGTCCTGATGTCTTCCATGTGCTTTGGTAAAAGCCTGTATTGGGTATTGTTGTGCAGAGGAGGTCACTGTTAATTCTATTGTAGTGTGAAAGGTGAGGAAGTTTCTTTAGAGGAGGTGATTTTTGAGTCTTGACTTCCCAATCAGCAATGGCCACCATCCCTCAAACACTGTTGGATATCTACTATGTACCAAGTACTGAGCAATCCCCTGAGGCTAACACAATGTGGCAAGCAGTTTTTTGCCTATTAAGTATCTGTTCCCTACTTTTTTTTTTGACAACAGAACTCTAATTTTATTTGGCACAGTAATGTACCCAGTTCAATGATCTCTCTTCCACCCTCCCTTTCAGCAAGTCATACCATGTGACAGTTTCAGTCAATGAGTCATAAGCAGAACCCTGCTTGGATGTGATGTCTGGAGGAGTGGCAGCCATTTTGTGACAATGATGATGCCAGCACGCCAATGAAAGCCCAGGTGCCAAAGTTGGCAGTGTAGAAAGGAAGAGCCAGGGCCTTTGAGGGCATACTTGAACAACTGAAACAATGCCTGAAACTGTCTATTTTTATATTCCTTATAATGAAGAAAAATATCCTCTACTGTTTAAGCCAGTGCTATTTCTTGCAGCTAAATGAGTATCTAAGACATTAATATTTTGATAAAGCCTGATATAGAGGAAGGATGTTGGAGGAAGAAGAGAGAGAAAGAGTGTGTGGGCTTTTATAATAAAGAGTAGGATTTATTTCACAGCTGAATGACTTGGAGACTTTCTCCTTGGTACTTCACTATCCCCTCCTTTTGAACCCTGGCAGATTCTATGACAGCTTTGACCAATAGAATATGGTGCAAGTGATGCTGTGTCAGGTTTTAGGCTGTGAGAGATCAGAAATTTACACTTCCTGTCTCTCTGAGTGCTCACTCTGGGGGAAGCCTGTGGTCATGTAAGAAGTCCAAGTACCCTGAGAGAAAGCCCAAAGTGAGCTACAGGGAGAGGCCCCATGGAAAGGGAGCATGTCTGACCAGCTCTAGCTGCTCCAGCCACCCTGGGCTAGGGCCAGGCATGTGAGTGAAGATGACCCCAGCCTCTGGCACCATCTGACTATAACTGCATGGGCCAAGTGACAGCTGCCCAGCTGAGGCCTTTAACCTTACCCTAGAACCATAATAGATAACAAGTAGTGTTTTAACCTCCAAGCTTTGGGGTGGATTGTTACAGCAATAGGCACCCAGGACTGGTAGATACAATTATTATCACCATTTTGGAGATGGGGAGATGGAGACTTAGAGAGGTTCTCCAGTAAGAGCATCATGCCAGGATGTGGCCAGCCTAGATCTGAGTCCAGCTGTCTTGGTTTGGAGAGAGTTTGGAAACGAAAGGGTGCCAAGGCAGTTGAGGGTAGAAAAGCGTCCCCTGGCTGTAGAGGTCCTGGGGACCTTAGCCTGAACAGTTCTAGGGAAGGAACTTGGGTAGACTCAAGACTGCAGTAGGTAGAGCCATGAATGGAAGGTAAGGACATGAAAAAACAGCAGAGATAATTCCTTCAGGAAGGTTGGCTATGAAAAGGAGAGAGGCAGGCTCCCATCTGGAAAGAGCATCTAGTGTAGGAAGTGTTATTTTTATTTAAACTTTTTATTATGAAAAGTTTCAAATATACTTAAAGTAGAATAGTATAATGAAGCCCCGGGCACCTATCACCAGCTACAATAATCATCAAATGGCTCCCTCCACTGGGATTATTTTGAAATACATCCCAGATACATAATTTCATGAGCTAATATTTCAGTTTGTATTCCTAAAATACATAACCACAATCTCAGTATTGTTGGTGTGTGTCATAAATCTCTTTCAGGTTCCCCCTCCATCTCTACTTTTCCCTCACAATTTATTTGTTGAAGAAACCAGGTTATTTATCCAGTGGGCTTTCTCACAGTCTGGATTCCACTGATTCTGTATCTCTGGTGCTAGCATGTTCCTTAGTCCCTTGTATTTTCCAAAACTGGTTGTTAGATCTAGAAGCTTGATGAGACTCAAGGTTGATTTTTTTGGTGAGGATGCGTCAGGTGGTGTTGAGTCCTTCCATCAGAAGGCTCAGAATGTCTTGTCCCTCTTTTTGGTGATTTTAGCCTATCATGACCATTATACGATATCTATTATTTCATCAGGATTTATAGATTGCCGATGCTCTAATTCTATCATTCCTTCTTCATTAGCTAGAATACTTATATAATAAGGAGAAACTTCCCTTCATCAACAATTTAATCCCTGAGATAGAGTTTATAGGAAAGGTAAGATAAATGCTTTGTTCTGGAAGAGTCATTTTTACATGAGACAGACCCCTCACGACATCACTATTCTTTCCTGGCATAGGATTTTCCAGCCTAGCATCATAATCTCTCCTTCTCCAATACTCATGATGCTCTGGCTCTCTCTCCTTTTGTTATACTTGTCTGGAAAAACTCTACCTGAAAAGCCTGTGTCACCCACCCTTTCTAGGCCTGTCTCTGAGCTGGAGAAAAACTACAAACCATGGTTGGCTGGTTTCATGAACCTCAAGCACAGATTCAACACAGTGCCCCAGCCAACTATGTTCTCTAAGAATTGATACCTGAGATGTAACTAGTGAGACTTAGGAACTACATTTCTGTTTTTATTTAATTGTAATTAGTTTAAATATAAGCAGTCCCATGTGACTGGTAGCTACTTATAGATCATTTCCGTAATCACAAAAAGTTCTATTACTCTGGTCTGGAAAATTTGGCTTCCTGCTCCCCAAGACAACCAGTTCATAGACTTTTCCCCTTGCCTCAAATCTCCCCATGGTTTTCTCCACCTCCCTTCATTCTTCCTTGAGAATAAGATTATAGAAGCTTCCAGATGACCTCTCCATTCTCTGAGAATATAGAAGCTCCCTGATGGAAGCTTCCTTAATCTCCCACCTCTAATCCTCTAGACATGTGCACACCAGCCACTGTGGATAAATAAAATGCCCATCTTCCTGTTGGAAGCCAAAGCCTTTGTGATGCTTCAAGTACGGTTTCCTTTTGAATCATCAAGGACTTTGTCACTTCACTTATCCCCTTCCCCTCTGCCTCATCTATCTCTCCCACTCGAACAGATCACGTCCATCAGTGAGCATGTCTGCTCACTTTAAAAATTCTCCTGTATCCCCACTCCCCACTCAGTTCTCTGATTCCCGTTCATAGACGAGCACATTGAAGGTGTTCATTCTGAGGGTGGTTCTCAAAGTATGGTCCTCAGGGTAGCCGCATCAGCATCACCTGGGAATGTGTTAAAAATTCAAATTCTTGGGCACCACCTCAGACTTACTGAGCCAGAAACTCTGGGCCCAGAAATATGGGCTTTACAAGCCCCCCAGGTGATTGTGATAATTGTTTGAGAACCACAATCTGTGTTCTAGAACACATGCCTACATACTTTCACTTTCCATTTGCTCTTCCTTCCATGGAACATCCTCCACTTTGGCTCCATTCTCAACTCTTCCTCGGAGTGTGGCCTTGGCTCCTTTCATCTTCCCTGACTTCATTCTCTCCCAAGGAGATCTTGCCCATTCCTTAGTGTTAAATCTCATGACCTTCAAAGTCATATATGTAACCCACACATTGCCTAGAGTTCCAGATTCTTCTGGGTCCAATTGTTTACTTGATATCTCCATCCAGATGTCTCATAAACATCCCAGTAAATCTGAAAATGTCTTGATGTTCCCCCTAAATCCCTCCTTCCCCATGTCCCTGCTCCAGGCTTCTCCATTTCAATAGCTGGTGTTCACTCAGCAGCCCCAGCAAGAAACCTCAAGGTCATCTTTGGTTTCTTCTTTCTCTCACCACCCTTCCCCATCCTGCCAATTCTAACCTCCCTGGCTGTCTTGTCAACAGCCCCACTGCCATCATCCTCATCCCAGCCCCCAGCATCACTTGTTTCCCAACTTGTCTCTTCGTCCCCAGCCTGTGCCTTCCAATCCATTCTCTCCATAGTAAGAAAAGGGAACTTCTTGAAAGCTAGACTAGATCATGGTATTCTGAAACCCTTCAGTGACTCTCCACCATAAGTAGAGAGGACTCCAGACTTCTTCCTGAGCCCACCAGGCCCTGCATGGCCAGGCTCTTGCCTCCCTCTTCAAGCCCATCTCCTTCCTACCTGCCTCTGGCTGCCCTTGATCCAGCCTCACTGGCCCCCTTCCCTTCCTCCAACAACCCATGTTTCTTCTCACCTCAGGCCCTCATTATTAATGGTCTTCCCACTGCTCCTTTGTCATCCTTCGGTTCTTAGATCAAATGTCACCATCACAGAGAGTTCTTCTGCTCTCTTGAGGCATATCAGGCACAGGCAAGGTGTGGAAGGGCAATGGGGGTAGAAGCAGCAAGAACTCCAGCCACCTGCCTCTGACATCAGTGATCTCCACTGAAAGGGCGGGAGGAGAAATGAAGACTAGATGATTAGGATACATGATTCTCTCTTCTTCCCTCAGAGAAGAGACATTATCATTTTCTAGAGTAGTTGTGTAGGGATGTAGCCTCTGAGCCTGGAAGAAGTCCTCAGGCAGCCTCAGGACTATAAATTTCCCTTTAAATTCTGAGCCCAGGGAGTGGATGTGTTTCTTTTTGCCTACTCAGCTGTGAGGGGGACACCACTCCTTCATGCCCAGGCTAAGTGTTTTTGGCTGTGGCTGATTCTGCACTGCAGCTGCAGAGGTAGACCAATGACCTAGGCCTGGCCAAAGAGCTGCAGACACAGGGTGTCACCCATTTGCCTTGCTTCATGATAGCTAGGCCCTTGGGAAGGAGGACTGTGCCACTCTTTTCTTGGTCCACTTATGTCTTGTCCACGGCGTTCAACCACACGGTGTTCTTCAGGACAGTGCTGTGCTCCCCTTGCTTCTCTGTGATGACTCCTCCGTCTCCCACTCTGCTTCCATGGACTGACGCATTACTGAGACCCTCAGGGGCAGCGCCTCTCACACAGTGTCCTGATACGTCTCTCCCAGATCACTCTGGCCTTTCAACTCCTATTTCCTGTTTGCCAGTGGCCATGCCTCCTTCACTTTTCCAGGTAGTTGGTCTAGAAGGAGTGGGCCCTCTTTCCTGAGGATGTCGAGGGTAAGTGATATCAGGCCTATCACGAATGATCAGTTGTTTTTTTTTTATTTTTTTAAGACAGAGTCTCACTCTGTTGCCCAGGGTAGAGTGCCATGGCATCAGCCTAGCTCACAGCAACCTCAAACTCCTGGGCTCAAGCAATCCTTCTGCCTCAGCCTCCCAAGTAGCTGGCACTACAGGCATGTGCCACCATGCCCGGCTAATTTTTTTCTATATATTTTTGTAGTTGGCCAATTAATTTCTTTCTATTTTTAGTAGAGACGAGGGTCTCACTCTTGCTCAGGTTGGTTTCGAACTCCTGACCTTGAGCAATCGCCTGCCTCGGCCTCCCAGAGTGCTAGGATTACAGGCGTGAGCCACCGCGCCTGGCTGATCACAGTTCTTTCATCTCGATCCCCATCTACCTCTTGACTGTCTCATTCTCTAAGTTCATTTCTTGGTGGTGGAGGCTCATTCCTTCTGGAGTCAATGAAATTTGGGGGATACCTTTCAAAGCTTGTATCATACATGTTTCCCTTCACTTTGACCAACAAAGCATTCCTGCCTTTCAAAAGATGAAGACCTCAGGAAGCCCTCTTTCGGTGATCAAAGTCACTAAATCTGTTCTGTTCTGTTGGCGAGAGTAGTCAGATCCGTGCCTGAATTGTGCATCTATCTCTAGAGACAACTTTTTGTTCTTGCTCCAGTAAGGATCATCTCACCTATGATCTATCACGTGGGCATTCCAAAGAATTCCTTTTTTCCTGTCCGCAACGAAGCTGCTGTTGTTGCCTTGTGAGTTCTCTCGTTCTCGAGCAAACTGTTCAGCTTCCTTACTATGTTCCTGGCCTTTTCATTTCTCTGTAAGTGTTCTCTTCCTTCCTGTTCACTGCTTTTGACACTTTGTTTCTGCAATCTTTCTTCCTCTTTAAGAGGTTCCATTCCTCCTCCCTGTTTCAGAACGAACTAAATGTTCTCTCAATCTTTCTTCACTCATCTTTTCAAAAGGCAAGATCTCTTTCCTTCTGTAGTCTTTGTCCCTTTTTTTTTTTGTCTAAGCTAACTCTCTCCTTTTCCTTGCTTCTTCTGTGAATTTTCTCCTATCTTCCTCTTCGTGATGGCCTACAATGATCTCTTTTAGTTCGGTCTAATATTACCATATGTTCTGGACTCTTTAAGCTGATTTTCTTATTTTCTTCACTTTTTAAAATTGATTCTAAAGTTTGGCCCCCTGCCTCATTATCATTATTCTCATCTTTACCTTCTATTTTCTAAGTATCCTTGCTTTCTTCTTTTTTTTTCATATTTCTCAGAAGAACTTTTCTTTTTTGACAGAGGTGTGAGTCTTGCTACTTCTATCACTCCTTATTTTTTCATCTGCAGAACTACTTGAATTACTCTTTCATCATTTTCTTTCTTCATTTCTTTCTTCGAAATATTGCCAGGCACAGTGGCTCACGCCTGTCATCCTAGCACTCTGAAAGGCTGAGGTGGGAGGGTTGCTTGAGGTCAGAAGTTCAAGACCAGTCTGAGCAAGAATGAGACCCTGTCCCTACTAAAAATGGAAAAATTAGCCAGGCATGGTGGCACATGCCTGGAGTCCCAGCTCCTCAGGAGGCTGAGGTAGGAGGATTGCTTGAGCCCCGGAGTTTGAGGTTGCTGTGAGCTATGATGACGCCACTGCACTCTAGCCTGGACAACAGAGCAAGACTTAAAAACAAAAAAAAGTATCACCTTTTATTTTTTCAACAGAAATCAGCTGTCCATGTAGCTCAGTGCAATGAAGATGTGCAATACATCTGGACACTTCTGTGCTTGAAGACATAGTTACAATGACGTAGCATTTTGCCCCAGGACTTTGAGCATTTGTAACTACTTTTGCACTCAGCACCTTTCCATATTTGCCAAAGAGGTTCTTCAAATGAGCATCTTGGTGTTAGATGAAAGTGCACTAACCCAGATATTTTTAGTTGCGTTTCCACTGCAACCACTAGTACTACTTATACTTCCTTTGTTACCTTTAGATGATGTCTTGCTGTCTCTAGATTCATTTGAAGAGCTTTCTCATTTCTTCTTTCTCACTGTCTTGGACTGTTAGAAAAGTATCATCTTCACCTCCTTGAGCTTCAATTTTCTGACTTCTGACATCCTCTTTTTCTACATCTTCTATTGCTTCTGCCTTTACTAATTCATGAGCTCTCTTGTTCTCTTCTGCAGAAAGAAATTCCTTGGAATGTACATTTTCTTCTTCATTTTCACGAAATTCTTCAGAGTTCTTTAGTTCATCATTTCCATCTTGTTCATGTGCCTCTTGATTCTCCAGTTCACAGTCTTTGATAGAAGCACAGTCTTCCACAGAAGATGCCTTTTACGGCGAGTGGGTGACAGCTGGGCAGGAGGAATAGCCATGATAACCCAGCATTCAAGTAACGCACCCCCAATTCATAGACTTACATAAGTCAGTGGCAATTCCATGCCAAGAGGAAGTGGCTCCAGATTTAAGCCATTTAAGGGTGGATGTCCACAATGATTCTGAAATGGTTTTAAGATAATTTATTGAAATCTCTGGTAAACTTTACTTGACTACTCATGAAGAGGAACTCTGACTTGCTTGAGAGTTGTCAGGCTTTTTTTTTCTTTTTAAAAATTTAATATGATTGCTTTTCTCAGTTTTGGAGAAGATGTTTAACTAGTTTTGTGTATCATTCAACGTTTTTTCTTGCAACATCGACACCCATTTGAAAAAATTGGGATTGAACAGTTTTGTTTATTTTATTTATTTATTTATTTATTTATTTTGAGACAGAGCCTCACTCTTTGCCCAGAGTAGAGTGCCGTGGCATCAGCCTACCTCACAGCAACCTCAAACTCCTGGGCTCAGGCAAGTCTTCTGCCTCAAGCCTCCCCAGTAGCTGGGACTACAGGCATGCGCCACCATGCCCGGCTAATTTTTTCTATATATTTTTAGTTGGCCAATTAATTTCTTTCTATTTATAGTAGAGACGGAGTCTCACTCTTGCTCAGGCTGGTCTTGAACTCCTGACCTTGAGCGATCCTCCCGCCTCGGCCTCCCAGAGTGCTAGGATTACAGGCGTGAGCCACCACGCCCGGCCTATTTTATTTATTTATTTTTGAGATAGACTGTCACTCTGCCACCCAGGCTGGAGTGCAGTGGCATCATCATAGCTTACTGCAACCTCAAACTCCTGGGCTCAAGGAATCCTCCTGCTTCAGCCTCCCAAGTAGCTGGGACTACAGGCATGCGCCATGTTGCCCGGCTAATTTTTTTATTTTTAGTAGAGATGGGGGTCTCGCTCTTGCTCAGGCTGGTCTCGAACTCCTGAGCTCAAGAGATCCTCCCACCTGGCCTCCCAGAGCACTAGCATTACTGGCGTGAGCCACCACACCCGGCCTGAACCCATTTTGTTTGATGCTCGGTGAATATAAAGGGTAGTTTGCAGCTGTGTGGTAGTGGTTTAATTTGCAGCCTTAGCTCTGTGGTGTCAGGCTGTAGACTTACTTCTTGTCACAAAGCAATTTCAGCCTCCATTTTTGAAGGCTGTTTAAGCTTAAAAAGTCTGCTTAGAAAATAAGATTGTTCTTTGCATTTCTGAGTATTATTAATATGTAACCTATTTTTAAAGAAAGTACTGTTATATTAAGCGCATCTATGTATCCTGGGTTAAAAAATGTAATCTTTTTTGAAATAAACTTTCATATTCTGAAAAAAAAAAAACTAAAAACACTTAAATATAATTAGGTATCTTTCCCACTAACTCGTAACTGTGAGCTATTGATGGCTTAATATAATCACATCCTTACTTCTGGCCTAATAACACAGCTCTTTACTTATGCTCTGGGTAAATGTAAAGGTGCATTTCGGAAGGCACATAAGTTGAATCCAATACAACATATTTTATAAAATTAAAACTACGAAAGATAGTTTCATTGATTAACACGTGGTAGGGGAAAGGAAAGAAGAAAAGCATATTAATTTTATCATTGTTCATAGTAAGAAACTAACATCTAACTCACTATCTAAAGGAATAGAGAATTGAGCCTAAATATATTGTGTAACATTACATATATTCACCAGAACAAAAATATAAACTTTCCCAATGATCAGAAGAAACAGGTGAGAAAAGACAAATCTCCTATGCAAAAGAAATCCAAAATACTATGTAGATACTTAGCCTATCTTAGTTTTCTATTGTTGCTGTAACAAATTACCACACATGTGTAACGGCTTAAAGCAATAAAAATTTATTATCTTACAGTTCTGGAGGTCAGACGTCTGATAGGTCTCACTGGGATAAAATCAAAGTGTCAGCAGGGCTGCATTCCTTTCTGTAGGCTCTAAGGGAGAATCCGTGTTCTTGCCTTTTCCAGCTTCTAGAGACTTCCTGCTTTTCTTGGCCCATGGCCCCCTTCCATCTTCAAAGCTAGCAATGGCTAGTTGAATTCTTCTTATATCCATAATTTGGATCTCCTCTATCTGCCTCCCTGTTCTACTTTTAAGGACCCTTGTGAACACATTTGGTCCACCTGGATATTACAGGATAATCTCCCTATTTTAAAATTGGTTAAGAAGCAACCTTAATTCTATCTGGAACCTTGTGTCATGTTTGCATGTAATATAACATCTTTATAGGTTCTGAAGATTAGGATGTGGACCTTTTTGGGGAGGACATTATTCTGCCTACTGCACCACCCTCCAGGAGATGGAGCACAACTCCCCACTCCTTGAGTGTGGTCTGTGCAGTGACTTCCTCCCAAAGAGTATAGTATAGAAATGGAAAGCAAAAGAGTAACCCTATATACAGAAGCCTGCAACACCTTCTCAGCCAGGTGATCAAGGTCAACATCCACAGTAATGAGTCATGTTGATAGCATGCACCCTACATAAGATGATGAAAATGGTACTTTGCCTCTGTGGTCTTCTGTCCCCAAACCCATAACCCCAGTCTAATAATGAGAAAAACATCAGACAAATTCTGATTGAGGAAATTACTACAAAATACCTGGCCAGCACTCCTCAAAATTGTTAAGGTCGTGAAAAACAAGGAAAGTCTGAGAAGCTGGAACAGCCAAGAGGAGCCTAAGGAGAAGCAACCACTCAATGGATCCGGGAGAGACATTAAAGAAAGACTGAGGAAATCTGAATAAGATGTGGACTTTAGATAATAATAACATATCCATATTGGTTCACCAGTTGTGATGGATGTACATACTAATGGAAGATATTGATAATAGGGGAAATTGGGCAGAGGATATATGAGAACTCTCTGTACTATCTCCACAATCTTTCTGTAAATTTAACATTGTTCTAAAAAATAACATTTATTTTTTAAAAATAAGAGTTGAAGTTTTAACCTCCTCCATTTAAAAGGCTCTTAGCTTGCTTCAAACTCAATTACAAACTCCTTATAAAAAGACACAACCAAAATAAAGTGAAAGCAAAGTTTCAAAAATTATCTTTTAAAAATTACTTAGGAGGGGGAAGGGAGGATGAAGAGAAGTTGGTTAATGGGTACAAAAATACAGTTAGAAGGAATAAGTTCAAGTATTTGATAGTATAAGAGGGAAATTATAGTTAACAATAACTTATTGTATATTTCAAAATAGCTAGAAGAGAATTGTAACGTCCCCAACACAAAAAAGAGAAGAATTGTAATGTTCCCAGCACAAAGAAAAGGTATCCCAGTTACCCTGACTTAATCATTACACACTGTATACATGTATCAAAATATCACATGTACCTCTAAAATATGTACAACTATAATAACTCAATTTAAAAAAGATTAAAAAAAAGACTTAGTGTAACAGAGTAGTCACCATTTCTCCCATAGATATGGAAGAGAAATACTGACACTGGGGAATACGTAACAGAGAGAATGGCCTGGAAAAAAATGGCAAAAACATTTTGCCTTTTTAAAACATTCTCCACTCCTTTTTGAGAACTAAAACCTGCATCCCTGCCTCAGGCCAGTGGTTGGGAGGGGCAGGGTAATGTCTTTGTTCTTTGTGCTTCAGGAGATGGCTCAGCCCAGACCTGGACCTGGCAGAGAGAGGTCCTGGATGGAGGTCAAGGGATTGTCTTTAGCAGGGATGGGACAATTAGAATCATCAACTGTGGCTGAACAGCAATTGCCTGAAGCTGAGAACCTACCCTTTAAAAGCTCTGCACTTCTGCTTATTATTAGGACAATGCCATTTCAGACAGGAGCCTCCATCCTCCTTCTTTGCTGGCAAAGTAATAAAACTTCTCTTTCCTTCTCCCCAAACCACTTGTTTTCATTCTTCTGATGTGGCCTCAGGGACAAGTGCTGAGCTTTATGGTAACATTAGGACCAAACTGTTTACCAGTGAGATCTTTCAAGTGTCCAGGTTATTAAGGATCAGCTAATTCTTATATAATGTATATTTCTCTATTGTATACAATAAGAAGAAAAAGCTTTTTTAATTTTCTGAAGGAAAAAAAATCATAAGAGCCAGACACCAAGAACCAAGCAAGGAGACCATACAATACTTTAAAAAATAAAATACTTTTTTACTATGTTGTAGTTGGGTTTGAAAATAAAGAGAAAAAAAAAACTTTAAAAAAATTATGGTAAATGAATCAAGAAAAAGAAATAAAGATCTTCTTTTTAAAGTTACGAAGGTAACTAATAGAAGAATTCAAGAATAAAATAACAGGAGAAAGAGAGGGTAGAAGTAGGGAATGCAAAGATGCTAAATTGTCATATTCATGTTAGATATTGCCCATATTTGGCACATCAACAGATAAAAGAACTGCCATTACAGCCAACATCTGTGGAGGGTTGGGGTGGTATAGCTTCCATCCACTCCACTCTCGGTAACAGCTTGGAGTTCTGTTTGGATATCTCCCCTTTCCAACCCTGTTCCACGTGGTTTGGGTGGAGTTGTCTCCAACTTGGCTTATCTGTTCCTGCCCAATGAGTCAACCTGACCAATGACAGCTTTAGCCTGTGGCCCAGGACTCTGTACCTGCAAAACTTTTCTTACTTTTGCAGGGACAGTATCTGTGAAATAGAGTATGTTTAATGTTAAGAGGAGCTCTGGGTACTATTTTATTTCTATGTTTATGGACTTGATATTCTCTTTCATTTGTCAGAAGAGGGAATGGTGTCTTGCCTAGATGGGCCAGAGAAGGCCCCAGTCCCTGCTATGGGAAAAGACCCCTAGTGGACGGTATAGAGGAAGGGTATAGGACATTTGTTGTCAGCATCCTGCGGCATGCCATACACATCCCCTTGGCAAGCACCCTACACACGGATAGCTGCTTATTGCAAACACCTCCAAATCCTCTACCTGAAGGCAGGTGCGCTCCCCCATACCCCCCAAAGATCAAGCTAGGCTAGCAAACAGGACAGCTGAAAGTTTGAAAGTTCGTACCAATGACAGCCAAAGAGTTAGTGTGTCAACACTGCAGCTTCCTTTCACCTCTGTCAGGATAACTCTGAGGCATCCTCTGTAACCACAGCAGGTTTGTTGCCCTGTGCTTGCAGCAAGTCAATATTCTAGACACCGGGTTGCAGGGTAAGGCCATCCACTGAGGAGATGGGAGGAAACCTCGCATCTGCCTCCCCGAGGAGTCTGGCGCTAGGGATTGTAAAGGGTCTGTAGTGGGCCAAGGTGGGGATCCCTGACTGGTCGAAGAGTTCAGGGTGGGGTCAGGGGACAGGGAGATGAGGAAACTACACTCTCGTGCTGATTCCGCTCCTCCGTGGGGGTCTTCAAATTGGCACTGTTCTGTCGGAATTAGGGAGCTGAAAAATATCTTCAGCAATTCTGGCATGTAATTCTTGCTAACCCCATGAGGGCGGTTCCTCCACACTGCCTCCCAGAGTTTCCTGCCCAGGAGACTTGCTCATCACCCCCACCCCCCCGGCTCTCTCCCCTTTCTTACCTTGCTTCCCTACTCCCTTGACGTCATCTCTTAAATAGACTACTTGCAGTTGAACACTTGAGT
This sequence comes from Cheirogaleus medius, assembly GCA_008086735.1. Lineage (NCBI taxonomy): Eukaryota > Metazoa > Chordata > Mammalia > Primates > Cheirogaleidae > Cheirogaleus > Cheirogaleus medius. The sequence continues at coordinate 16,365,730 of VBSM01001118.1, read as the reverse complement.
CGGTCAGACGCTGGGAGAACTTACATTAAGATCCATCCAGTTCCACTCTGTAAGGGCAGCTGGGTTTTCACTTCCTTGAAACATCCCTGCGACTCTTTCCCTCTAAGTTCCCATGGCGGCTCCATCCCGGCTCCGGTAGAGCACGTGGATCAGATCCAGCCAATCAGCACTTATCGTTCCCCAGTCAGGGGGATTGGCTCAAGGGCAGCATGTGACGCGTTTGGAGCCAATGAGATGTAAGGAGACTTTTGCTGGGAGAGAAGCAATTGGGTCTTTTCACCGTGAGCGTGGGAGGATGGAGGCTAGATTTGCTGCGCGGTCTTGCCAGCTCGTTGGAAAATGGAGCTTATAGAGAGGGCTGCTGAATGCTGAGTGAGAAACCAGGCCCTGTGGTCATGCGTGAGCCCCTGAATCAAACTGTGCTTTAAGCCAGAATTATTCTAATAATTTTGAGTTAAATGAGCAAGGAAATTCCCTATTTAGTTTAAACCCAACTTGAGTTGTTACTAAGATTCCCAATGGATGTAAGATGGGAGTGAGAACTGGGCTTGTCCCTGGGTCTCCTGTATGAGAAGGAAAGATGGTTGCCTGCCTTGGCTCTGTGCCAAAGCAGGTGTGTTCAGACAGGCATGGCAGGAATTGATCTCAGTTTGCAGAGAAGAGAAAACCCACATGGGCCTCTCTGGTCCCTGAGAGGCCAGGCACTCCTGGCCCAGGGGGTCAGGCCTGGGGGAAGGAGGGATGACCAGGATGTTCAGCTGGGGCTTCCTATAGGAACTCAGAATCAGGAACTGAACAGGCTGCAAACAGTTCCAGATGGACACTAAATCCAGGTAGGATTGGACACTAAACCCAGGTTAGATTAGGATTGTAATCTAAACCCAGGTAGGATTAAAAGTCAGCAGGTCCCTGCTCTTCTTCTGGGAAAATCTGAGCCCCAAGCAGACAAATCAGAATTTACGTGAAAGCAGAGTCTGTGTCCTCAAGGTGACTTCGGGGAAACAGGAACCTTCCCCTACTCCACAAAGATCTATCCACCAATTGGCCCATGCCAGTATTGGGACACAGTACTCCCCCTCCAACCAAGTATTGTCCCAGGTTACAATGCCAATGCCTCTGCATGAGGTGGCACTATTAGCTATTATCAAACTTTAATACTTAAGTGACATTACAGAATTTCACAGAGAGCAGAGTATGTAGGGGGCATGAGGTAAAGGAACCTAGAGGGAGGTGCTCAGCCACAGAGGATAAAGGATTGTGACCTGGGAACCCCAGTGTGCCTAGAGTAGACTTTAGGACTGATAACAGGGGAGAGGGAGATGCATGGAACATTCTCTTTCTCAAAAATAAGAAAATTGTTTTGCCTGGCATTGACTTACACTTTAAGCATTTACCTGATTCTCTGAGTCCCATCTTAGGCCAAATCTGGCCATGCCCTTGCATTTACTTTTGCACTGCAATGGCAGAACAAAGTAGTTGCCAGGGAGACTACCACTTACAAAGTCTAAAATATTCACTCTCTAGTCCTTTACCTAAAAAGTTTGCTGATTCTTTGAAGCCAGTGGTTCTCAAACTTGAGTGTGCATTGGAATTCCCTGGAGGGCTTGTTAACACACAAATTTCTGAGCCCCATCCCCAGAGTCTCTGATTTATTTGGTCTGGGCTGGGACCCAAGAATAGTTGGCCCTTGAACAACATGGGTTGAACTTCATGGGTCCACTTATAAGCAGATTTTCTTCAGCCTCTGCCACCCCTGAGATGGCAAGAAAACCTCTCTTCCTCCTCCTCAGCCTACTCAACGTGAAGTCGATGAGGATGAAGACCTTTATGATGATCCACTTCCATTTAATGCATAGTAAATGTATTTTTCTCTTCCTTATGATTTTCCTAATAACATTTTCTTTTTTCTAGCTTACTTTATTGTAACATAGTATATAATATATAACATATACAATGTGTGTTAATAGACTGTTTAGGTTATTAAAGGCTTCCAGTCAACAGAGGTCTATTAGTGGTTATGTTTTGGATGAGTCAAAAGTTATATACAGATTTTCTACTCCAATATTAGAGACTGGAAATGTAGCCTCTGGTTAGGCAGCCATATATCCAGGAAGATGGAAAATAGATTTGAAAGGACATCTAGCAGACTCAGAGGACTGCATTATTTTCTAGTGCAATAAAAAAACAAAGGCTTAGTTCTCTCTTATATTACATGTTCATGCCAAGCAAGCTAGAGGCTGTCTCCAGGTTGCTGTTGTCCCCACTTTAGGATCCAGGTTAAAGGAGCAAGTGCTACATTTTTCAAATTTTGCTTTTTAAAAATTTATATTGGAATACAACATGTATATAGAAGAGTGAGCAAATCAAAAGTATATATAGCTCAGTGGCTTTTCACAAAGTGGAACACACCCACATAACCAGTGCACACACAAGAAACAGAAGATGACTCTTGCACCAGTAGTTCCCTTATCCTTCATCTAGTAACCATCCCTCCATCAAGGGTAACTACCATCATGCCTAAGCCACAGATTTTTTTTTTTT
>VBSM01001118.1:16315583-16363089 GCA_008086735.1 Cheirogaleus medius | reverse complement strand
TAGCAAACATACAACAAATTTCTATTTTGGTTTTTTTTTTTTTTGCATTGCTGTGTAACATTCCATAAATGGACCATTCCAGCATTGATGGCCAGTATTTGTTTCTAGTATTTAACTATTACTAATAATATTTCTATGAACATTCTAATACATGTCTTTTGGGGAACATATATTTGCATTGCTCTTGCATACATACATCAAATGTCGGAATGGTATTGCTGGGTCATAGTGATCACAGTGATAGGGTAGGTGTATGTTCAGCCTTAGTAGTTATTGCCAAACAGTTCTCCAAAATGATTGTACCAATTTGCATACTCATTAGCAGTGTGTTAGAGTTCCAGTCGCTCCACATTCCCACCAACACTTAGAACTTCAAGCCCTGAGTCTGATCCAGTTGGACTTTGCTGGAAAGCACATAGACCAACTTTCATTTTCAAAAGCCACAGGATGCCTGGAGAGACACACATGCGATGTGTGATGAGTATGACATCTCATCCAGTGCTCTCCAGTCACTGGGCCAGGAAGCTCAAATTGGCAGCCCACCAATCCAGATATAAAATTTGGATATTTCATATAAAAATCTACTATTTTTTTTCTGGGGAAAAAAAAGTAATAGCCCGTGTTTCCTCATGACTAAAAATGGCTGGAGTGTTGGTGGCTCCCAATCCACCCCTTATCACTCTTCCCTACACCTTCCATGATGGACTCCATTCATTTACTTGAGTTCCCTGACCATAGCAGATGACTGAGTTTCATGCAGTGGACTCCCCAGCCTCCCTCCATCCCTGATCAAGGTACCCAACAAACCATCCAAGCCATGCCTTACCCTTGGTGGGACATGAGAAATGTGTTGGAAATATTGTCTCTGCCCCCAAATGTCTCCACTGTTACAACTTTTACTTTGTATTAAGAATTGCTCTCTTCTTGTGAGTATATCTTAAATAGAATAAAAACTACCAGGAATGATGAAACAGTAAATCATCATTTTGCTGGTGAATACCTTGTGTTTCAGCTATTGTTTTGCTGTTTAACAAGCTATCCCAAAACTTAGTGGCTTAAAACATTTTATTTGAACATGATTTGTGGGAATAGCTCATCTCTGTTCTGTGATGTCTGGGGCCTCAGCTGGAATGGCTCACATAGCTGAGGTCTGGCTAGAACAATTCATCTGGGGTCATATATCTAGGCCTCAGTCCCTGCTGTTGGCGGGGTTCTTCAGTTCTCTTCCATGTAGCCTCTCCATGAAGTTATATTGGGCTTCCTCACAGCATGGTCGTGTCAGGGTAGTTGGACTCGTTACATGGAGCTGGCTTCCCAGGGAGCGAAAGCAGAAGCTGCCAGGCCTTTTGCAGGCTTAGGTCTGAAGCTGGCACATCGTCCTGTATGCTGCATTCTATCGGTCAAAGAAAGTCACAAGTTCAGCTCATATTTAATGGGAGCAAAAAACTGCAAAGAATTGGTGACCATCTTATTCTACTCCACCTTCCTCCCTTCCTGCCTCTTTCTCTTTCTATCCTCCCTCATCCTTTTCTGTCATGTTGTTCTCCACAAACGCGTATGGTGTCTTCCAGGCACTATGCTAGTTAGAAGCACAGAGATAAAACACAATTCTTGACTTCAAGAAGCTTACTATTGGCTGGGCACGGTGGTTCATGCCTGTAATCCTAGCACGCTGGGAGGCCGAGGCGGGTGGATCCCTTGAGCTCAAGAGTTCGAGACCAGCCTGAGCAAGAGCAAGACCCCGTCTCTACTAAAAAAATAAAAAGAAATTAGCTGAACAACTAAAAAATATATATATATATAAAATTAGCCAGGCATGGTGGCACATGACTGTAGTCCTGGCTACTTGGGAGGCTGAGGCAGGAGGATTGCTTGAGCCCAGGAGTTTGAGGTTGCTGTGAGCTAGGCTGACGCCTGGCAACAGAGTGAGACTCTGTCACAAAAAACAAACAAACAAACAAAAAAAAACGAAGCTTACTATCTATTGGACAAAATAAGGAAGCAAACTGACAGTTACCATAAAGAGTAGAAAATGCAAGGATACATACACACACAGGGTCTTTAAAAGAGAGACTAATATATTATTCACATTTGTAACCGCCATACCTAATTCAGAGCCTGGGTCATGCCCCCCGTAAACACAAATTGAACCAAAAAATTAAAGAATGTCATTAACATCTGAGCATGAATGAGTTTATCTGAGTACTTCCCATGAGGAAGAAGTAACTAGAGAGATGTCTTGAAAAGCCTAGAGATAAAAATCCAATTGCCCAAGGGCAAGCACTGAATAAAGGTGCGGAATGAGCCTTAGCCGCAGCATCTGCAGCAGCTGGGGGCAACAGAAGGGATGCCAGGGGGTCTGGGCAGGGCACTAACACCATCTGCTACAGAAGATGACTAATTCTTTTTATGATTTATGACAAGCCTCACAATCTAATTTCCATGCACCCCTACAAGAAAGGCTAAAATGTTACACACACACTGACCAGAATGCTTCCTAAATGTTGGTGAAGACAGAGTGCAATTGGAACTCTCTTACATTGCTGGCTCAACCCCTTTGGAAAACTATTTGGCTGTACCTATTAAAGTAAAACATGTAAAGACCCTATGATCAAGCAATTCCACCCCTGTGACTATACCCAATAGAAAGGAGTGCTTATGTTGATCAAAAGACATAATAATGTCAGCAATAAAAAGGATTATACAGTCATGCATTACTTAATGATGGGGATATGTTCTGAGACATGCATCATTAGGCAATTTTTGCTCATCATTGTGCAAATATCATATAGTGTATTTACACAAATGTAGATAGTATAGCTTACTACATACCTAGGCTATATGGCATAACCTGTTACTCCTAGGCTACAAACCTGTGCAGCAGATTACTGTACTGCATACTGTAGGCATTCAGTACCTCACTGGTAAGTATTTGTGTGTCTAAACACAGCTATTGATTCCATCTTCTATGGTAAAAAAATAAAAAATAAAAAAAATAAAACATAAAAAATCAATATAGCTAAACATAGAAAAGATACAGCAAAACTACAGTATTATAATCCTATGGGAACACCATCATATATGCAATCCATTGTTGACTGGAACATCATTATGGTGGTGCATGACGGTACTATTGACGAATACCAAAGGAATTATCTTAGTGAAAGAAGCCAGTCTCCAAAGGTTATGTACTATGATTCTATCTATATGACATTCTTGGAAAGACAAAGACTATAGTAATGGAAGATGGATGAAGTCCTGTCTCAGTCTATTCTCCCAGGGAGCTCTGAGGTATAAATTGCAACATCGTGAATCTGTTTACCTTGAGGCAAGGGAACTGGGCTTTTGTAACAGTGGTTGTCAAGGATTAAGGGTGAAGGGATAGTGTGACTCTAAAGGGTTAGTTAGCAAGAGGGAGTTTTTGGTGTGGAGGAACTGTAGCTGTTTTTATTTTTTTCTTTTTTTTTTGGAGACAGAGTTTCGCTAAAGTGCTAGAGTGCAGTGGCGTCATCATAGCTCTCTGCAACCTCAAACTACTGGGCTCAAGCAATCCTCCTGCCTCAGCCTCCCGAATAGGTGGGACTAGAGGCATGCACCATGACACCAGTCTAATGGAATCTTTATCATTATAGTGGTTATATAAATCTATACACGTGCTAAAATTCATAGAATTGCATACCAAAAATGTCAATAAGACAAATTAAAATAATTTTTAAAAGATAGGTATTAAAATGTTTGTAGCAACTGTATTTATGACAGCTTAAACTGGGAGCCTCTCAAATGTCCATTATTAGAACAGGCATATAAATTTTGGTATGTTCATACTACAAAACACTACCCAGCCCTGAAAAAGAACAAACTACTGGTACATGCAATAGTGTGGATGAATCTCACAGGCATAATATTAAGTGAAAGAGGACAGACACAAAAGAGAACACATTGATTCCATTTATATAATAGTCAAAAACCGGCAAAATTAATCTAAGATGGTACAAGTCAGGATCAGTGCTGAGAGGGGACATAAATCACATAGCTTCAAATCCATGTATATAACAACTCCTAAATTTATATATCCAAATAGACGTCAATCTTAAATTCCAGAGTTGTGTATCCAAATGTTTATCCAACATCTCCGCTTTGATATCTTGTACACACCTCACTTACCATGTACATACTGAACCATTGATCTTTGCCCTCAGGTCCTGTATCCACAGTCTTTCCCATCTCAGCACATGGTGATCTCATCCTTGCAAATCGTCAAGCCAAAAGCCTTGGAGTCAGCCTTGGTGGTCTCCTAATCTCATACCCCACTGCCAACCCATCTGCATATCTTTTTGGTTTCATCTTCAAAACATCTAGAATTCACTCATTTCTCATCTCCACTGCTGCCCCTCAGCAGCAAGCCACCACTGTCTCTTCTCTGAATCATTAAAATAGCCTCCTCTCTTGTCGTTTGCTTCTAGTGTTACCCACTATGGTCTATTCTCTACCCAGTTGTCAGAGTGCTGATTTAAAATGTAAATGAGATTGCACCAGCCCTCTTCTGAAAACCCTGCAGTGGTCCGCATTTTCATTCAGAATAAAAGTCAAAATCCTTCCTATGTTCTAAATGATTTTGCCCTACCCATTACCTCTCTGATCTCATATCCTACCACCCTCTTTCCTGATCACTACTCTCAAGCCACACTGCCTTCCTTGTTATCCCCCAAACATATCAGGCATGGCCCCTCCATGGACATTTGAGCTGGCCGTTCCCTCTGTCTGGAACACTCTCCTCCCAGACATCCACATGGCCCCTTCCTCAGCTTTTTCATGTCTTTGCTCAAATACTACATTCTCAATGAGGACTACCTTGACCATCATATTCATAATTGAAATCTGACTTCTCCTCATACCACCCCGGGCACTCTCTATCCTTCTACCCTCTTCTACTTTTCTTATTAGTTTTGTTTTAAAACAGGGTCTCACTCAAGTACTGTGGCATGATCATAGCTCACTTCAACCTTGAGCTCCGGGTCTCATGGGATCCTCCTGCCTCAGCCTCTGGAGTAGTTGGGTCTATAGGTACATGCCACCATGCCCAGCTAATTTGTTTTTTAATTTTTTATTTTTTTAGAGATAGGGTCTCATGATCTCTAACTCCTGGCCTCAAGCAATACTCCTGCCTTAGCCTTCCAAAGTGCTGGGATGATAGGCATGAGCCACCAGTGCCTGGCTCTTATCACTTGCAAATACACAATGTAAGCTACCTACCGTGTTTCCCCAAACATAAGATCTACCCATAAAATAAGCCCTAGCAGGATTTCTAAGCATTTGCGTAATATAAGCCCTACCCCAAAAATAAGACCTAGTGATGGGCGTGGCTACGCAGCGTATCTGCACAACCCATGCATTTCGTCGAGGAGCGGTAAAGAAGACGAGCAGCCTTTCTCATCTGCCCCATGATAGCTCTATTGCTTGACATGAGAGACTGGGGCCAACGGTTCTAAAGGAAATAGAGTCACAAGAAATTCAGGATGGAATTCGCAGTTTGGAGAGTTATGATGATGTTCCAGAAGAAGACGACTTAACTATATTTGAATCAATACAGATTGTTGTATCATACTTAAAAAAAATAACACATCCCCTAAAAATAAGCCCTAGGGTGTCTTCTTGAGGAAAAATAAATATAAGACCCTGTCTTATTTTTGGGGAAACAAGGTATTTATTATGTCTGTTTGTGTTATCTATTTTCTCCCATCAGAATTCCTGAAGGCCGGATTTTTGTTTTGTTCAGTTATATCTGAAGTACCTAAAACAGCACCTGGCATGTGGTAGGCACCAAATAAATATTTTTGATTGAATAAGTGAAGATGGTGTTACTGAAAACTCAGCACTTGTCCATGAGGCTGAAGAAGAATGAGGACAAGAAGTTTGAGGAGGAAGGAAAGAGAGTTTACTTTACCAGCAAAGGAGGAAAAATGGCAGAATCTCTCATCTCAAAATCCAAATTTTTCCTGAACATTTGCAGAAATGCAGAGCTTTTAAAGGATGGGTTCTCAGCTTCAGACAATTAGAGTTGATAATTCTGATCATCCCATCTCTGCTGAAGATACTCTCGTGACCTCTGCCCAGGATTTCCCTTTACAAGGTAGGGCTGGGCCATCTCCTATTGCACAAATAAACAAAGGACTTACCCTGCTCCTCCCAATCACTGACCTGAGGCAGGGATGCAGGCTTTAGAGACAGAAAATATTTTTGCCATTTTTTCCAGGCCATTCCCTCTGTTACAATGGGACTGAATGAGAAATCACTGAAGAGCCTTACTGGGAGAACCAGCCTCTCAGTAAAGCCGGGGAGGATGAGGGATGAGGAAAGACTCCCAGGTATGAGCAGTGTCAATCTGGGTTGGCTGAGGAGAAGTAAAGGCTAAAATAATTCACTAACCATGAACCTTATATCATGTGAAGAATTCTTAATGTCCTAGATTATGTCCTAACCCTTTTCCCACATATTCCTTGTGAAAATAGCACCAGAAAGAACTCACATCATTCAAAGATAAGTAATGATAATAAAAAAAAGAAATGGCAAAAGAGCTGTACAAATACCCACAAGAGAAAAGGAGGAAAATAACAGGGGGACAAAAGGGCCAATGGAGAGCCCTTACCAGAAAAAAGTTGATCCGGAATTGACCAAATATATTGCCATGACTTATAAAACTCAAAGGAGCAATCTCTATAAAATAAGAACATAAATTAGAGCTACAAGAGGTTAAGGAATCTATAATGAGATAACAAAATAAGATAAAGGGGTGATCTCAGCAAAATGGTGAAATAGGAAGCTCAAAGCTCTTGTCACCCATAGGAAGATAAAGAAAACAACTAGAAGTTGTTTGAACCAACTTTGCAGGAGCTCTGGGAAACAACCGAAGGCTTACACTGACCAAGCCAATGTTCAGTCATGAAAGAGTTGTCTTAAAAAAGGTAGGAAAGTTTTGTAACATTTCTACTTGCTCTTGTCCCACCCCCTACCTGGTATGGTGGAGGTCTTGGTCTTGAGCAACAGCAGCCAGATTCCAAGTTCTCTCCCTTGACCAGAGGGAAAAGGGCAGAGCTTATTTGTAAATTATCGTGCAGATATGTTCTAACCTGGCTCGGGAATACCTGAAGAACTGACTTGCTGGTTTCTACCTTGCATAACTCAGAATGCAGGCAGCAGGCAGTGCTCATAAAAGCCATAAGGGAACCTCAAACCAACAGTTGCTTGGGGCAAGAAAGTATGGGTGGAGAAATACAATAGACCATCTAAATCTCAGAGGAGAAACCAGGGTGAAACTCTTTGGGAAGTTATGACTTCAAAGGAAGCTGTGTATATGGGGAAATTTAGAAAGCCACATGCATGCCCAGACAAGATGCTCATAAAAGATCTAAGAAGACCTTAAGACTTCACCTCAGGCTTATCTCTAGGCTCACAGCAATCCTAACTAATTGGTGAAGGACTGCCCCAGCACTGTTCTTTCCATTTTTTTTTTTTGTTCTTATTTTTGGTCTGTTTCAGCTGCTGGCATTCAAGGAAATTTCTGAAAAAACATTAGCTGAATATTAGCTAAAGGAGCAAAGACTAAAGGAACATAGAAAACAAGAAATAGTCTTTGGAACAATAGTTTGGAAAACTCTCAGAACAAATGGATTACTATAGCCTTCGACAATTGAAAAGAGCAAACCCTGTGGAAGGGGTAGAACCTGATTTCCAGAGTTACCACATTAAAATCACAAGGCAGCCAGAAGCAGTGTCTCATGCCTTTAATCCAAGCTACTTGGGAGGCTGAGGCTGGAGGATCACTTGAGACCAGGAATTTCAGATCACCCTGGGCAAGATAGTGAGACCCTCTCTCTAAAAAATTTTTTAAAAATTAGCTGGGTATGGTGGTATGCACCTGTAGTATCCTCCTAGCTACTCAGGAGGATGAGAGGGGAGGATTGCTTAAGCCCAGGAGCTCGAGGCTGTAATGAGGTGTGATCATACCACTGTACTCCAGCATGGGCAACAGAGTGAGACCCCATCTCAAAAACAAATATTTTTTAAAAAGTCAACATAGTTCATTCAAAAGAACAAAATTAATTGAAAGTAATCATCCTTGGGGAAGCCCATACAGTGGACTTACTAGACAAAGACTTTAAAACAACTGTCTTAAATATCCATAAGGAGCAAAGAGAAAACACAAAGTAAAAGAAATCAAGAAAATGATATATCAACACAGACATAGAAATTATGAAGAGGAACTAAACCAATAATTTGGAGCTGAGAAGTACAATAACTGAAATGAAAACAATTTTTAGAGGGTTTCAACAACAGAGTTCAGTAAGCAGAAGAAAGAATCAGTGCACTTGAAATTAGGACAATTTAAATGACTGAGTCTGAGCAAAAGAAATAAAAATAATAAAGGCAAGTAAACAGAGCCTAAAAGACTCCTGGGACACCATCAAGCACACTAATATACACATTATGAGAGTCCCAGAAGAGAAGATGGAGAAAAAGGGACAGGAAGATTATTTGAAAAGAAAATGGCTGAAAACACCCAAATTTGACAAAATAATAGGAATCTACAAATTCAAGAAACTCAAACTCCAAATAGAATAAACCCAAAGAGATCCCCAAGGGACAGGAAGATTATTTGAAAAGAAAATGGCTGAAAACTCCCCAAATTTGACAAAATAATAGGAACCTACAAATTCAAGAAATTCAAACTCCAAATAGAATAAACCCAAAGAGATCCATGGAAGACTATAATCAAATAACTGAAAGCCAAACACAATGAGAGAAATCTTAAAAGAAGCCAGAGAGAAGTGAATTGTCATGTATAAGGGATCCTCAAAGATTATTGGCTGATTTCTCATAAGAAACCTTGGAGGCCAGAAGGTAATGGGATGATATATTTAAAGTGCTCAAAGAAAAAGCAATGGTCAATGAGAGTTCTATATCCAGCAAAACTGTCCTTCAAAAATGAGGGAGAAATTAAGACATTCCCAAATAAACAAAAGCTAAGGGAGCTCATTACCACTAGATATGCCTTATAGAATGCTAAAGAGAGTCCTTCAGGTTGAAATGAAAGAATGCTAGGCAGTAACTTGAAGTCATATGAAGATATAAACAACACCAATAAATACATGGAAAAATATAAGCCAGTATTGTTGTAATCTTGGTCTATAAATCCACTTTTTATTTTCTACAGGATTTAAAAGACAAATGCATAAAAACAATTATATATCTATGTTAGTAGGAACAAAATTGTATGAAGATACATATTAATACATAAAAGGGGGAGCTTTATAGTAGTAGAGTTTTTGTGTGATTGAAGATAAATTTTCATCAATTCAAACTATATAATTATAACTTTAAGGTGTTATATGGAATCCCATTATATTTGCAAAGAAAACATTCATAGAATATTCACTAAAGGAAATGTGGGAATCAAAATATGTCACTACAGAAAAATCGACTAAACACAAAAGAAAGCAGTAATGGAAGAAATGAGGAAGCAAAAAGCTATAAGACTTAACAGAAAACAAATAGCAAAGTGGCATAAGTATATCCTTCCTTATCAGTAATTACTGTAAGTATAAATGGATTAAACTCACTAATCAAAAGGCATAGATTTGCAGAATAGATTAAAAAAAAAAGCATGATCCAACCCCCTACCTAAAATCATGCCTGTGATTCCAGCACTTTGGGAGGCCAAGGTGAGAGGATCTCTTGAGCCTAGTAGTTTGAGACCAGCATGAGCAACAAAGCCAGATCCTGTCTCTACAAAACATAAAAAATTTAGCCAGGCATAGTGGTACACATCTATGGTTCCAGCTACTTATGGAAGCTGAGGCAGGAGGATCATTTGAGCCCAGGAGTTTGAGGCTGCAATGAGCTATGATTGTATCACTAAAAAAAGAAAAAAGAAAAAAATATCCAACTATATACCTATAAGAGATGCATTTTAGATCTAAAGACACAAATATGTAAGAGCAAAATACAGGAATAACTCATTTTATTGCACTTTGCTTTACTGTGCTTCACCAATATTCTATTTTTTACAAATTGAAGGTTTGTGTCAATCTTGCATTGAGAACGATTACTGGTACCACTTTCCCAACAGCATGTGCTTACTTTGTGTCTCTGTCTCATATTTTGGTAATTCTTACAATATTTCAAATTTTTCATTATTACTATATCTGTTATGGAGATCTGTTATCAGTGACCTTTGATGTTACTATTGTAATTGTTTGGGGGCACCATGAACCACACCCATATAAGATGGTAAAATTAAATCAATAAATGTTTTATGTGTTCTGACTGCTCCAGCAACCAGCCATTCCCTCATCTGTTGCCTTCTTCTTGGGCTTTCCTATACTCTGAGACACAGCCATATTGAAATTTGGCTAGTTAGAAACCCTATAATATACTCTAAAGCCTCTAAGTGTTTTTTTTTTTTTTTGAGACAGTCTCACTCTATTGCCCTGAGTAGAGTGCCATGGTGTCAGCCTAGCTCACAGCAACCTCAAACTCCTAGGCTCAAGCAATCCTCCTGCCTTAGCCTCATAAGTAGCTGGGACTATAGGCACACACCACCATGCCCGGCTAATTTTTCTATATTTAGTAGAGACAGGGTCTTGCTCTTGCTAAGGCTAGTCTCAAACTCCTGAGCTCAAGCAATCCTCCTGCCTCAGCTTCCCCGAGTGCTAGGATTACAGGCATGAGCCACCGCACCCAGTCAATAGCCTCTAAGTGTTTAAGTGAAGAGAGAGTCACATAGCTATCACTGTAAATCAGAAGCTAGAAATGATTAAACTTAGTGAGGAAGGCATGTCAGAAGCTGAGATAGGCCAAATGCTAGGCCTCTTGTACCAAACAAGTTGCCAAGTTGTAAATGCAAAGGAAAGAGTCTCGAAGGAAATTAAATGCGCTACTCCATTGAACAAACGAATGATAGGAAAGAAAAACAGTCTTATTGTTGATATGGAGAATGTTTGAGTGGTCTGGGTCGAAGATCAAACCAGCCACAATATTCCCTTAAGCCAAAGCCTAATCCAGGGCAAAGCCCTAATTCTCTTCAACTCTATAAAGGCTGACAGAGGGGAGGAAGCTACAGAAGAAAAGTTTGAAGCTAAGAGAGGTTGGTTCATGGGGTTTAAGGAAGGAAGCTCTCTCCATAACGTAAAAGTACAAGTTGAAGCAGTGAGTGCTGATGCAGAAGCTGCAGCAAATTATCCAGAAGATCTAACTAAGGCCATTGATGAAATCTGTTACACTACACAACAGATGTTTAGTGTAGATGAAACAGCCTTCTCTTGGAAGAAGATGCCATCTAGGACTTTCCTCGCTGGAGAAGAGAAGCCAGTGCCTGGCTTCAAAGTTTCAAAGGGGAGGGCTGATTTTCTTGTTAGGGGCTAATGCAGCTGGTGACGTTTAGTTGAAGCCAATGCTCATGCATTATTCCTAAAATTCTAGGGCATTTAAAAATTATGCTAAGTCTATCCAGGTGTGGCGGCTCATGCCTATAGTCTCAGTTACTCAGGAGGCTGAGGGGGCAGGATTGTTTGAGGTCAGGAGTTCGAGACCAAAAAAAAAAAAAAAAGCTACATCTAGTCTGCCTGTGCTCTAGAAATGCAACAACAAAGCCTGGATGACAGCACTTCTGTCTACGGTATGGTTTACTGAATATTTTAAACCCACTGTTGAGACCTACTGTTCAGAAAAAAAGATTCCTTTCAAATATTACGGCTTGTTTACAACATACCTAGTCACCCAAGAGCTCTCTGATGGAGATGTACGATGACATTAATGCTGCTTTCCTGCCTGCTGACACAATGTCAATTCTGTAGCCTGTGGATCAAATAGTAATTTCAAGTCTTATTATTTAAGAAATACTTTTTGTAAAGCTATAAGTGCTGTAGATAGTGATTTCTCTGATGGATCTGGGCAAAGTAAATTGAAAACCTTCTAAAAAAGATTCACTATTCTAGATGCCATTAAGAACATTTGTGATTCATGGGGAGGAGGTCAAAATATCAACATTCCCAGGAGTTTGGAAAAGGTTGATTCCAACCTTCATAGATGACTCTGAGGTCTTGGAGACTTCAGTGGAGGAAGTCACTGCAGATGTGGTGGAAATAGCAAGAGAACTAGAATTAGAAGTGGAGCCTGAAGTTGTGACCAAATTACTGTAATCTCATGACAATTGCTTCTTATGAATGAGCAAAGAAAGTGGTTTCTTGAGATGGAATCTACTTCTGGTGAAGATTCTATGAACACTGTTGAAATGTCAACAAAGGATTTAGAATATTACATAAAATTAGTTGATAAAGCAGTGGCAGGGTTTGAGAGGATTGACTTCAATTTTGAAGGAAGTTTTACTGTGTGTACAATGTTATCAAACAGCACTGCAGGCTACAGAGAAATATTTTATGAAAAAAAGAGTCAACTGAGGTGGCAAACTTCATTGTTGTCTTATTTTAAGAAATTGCCACAGCCTCCTCAACCTTCAGCAACCACCACCCTGATCAGTCAGCAGCCATCAACATCAAAATC
Source organism: Cheirogaleus medius (assembly GCA_008086735.1). Taxonomy (NCBI): domain Eukaryota; kingdom Metazoa; phylum Chordata; class Mammalia; order Primates; family Cheirogaleidae; genus Cheirogaleus; species Cheirogaleus medius. Next base: position 16,350,531 of record VBSM01001118.1, on the reverse strand, counting down.
AAAAGTTGGTTCTTCAAAAATATCAATAAAATTGACAAGCAGTTAGCTAAATTGATGAAAAAAGACAGAATACTCAAATTATTAAAATTAGAAATGAAAGTGGAGATCTCACTAACAATTTTAAGGAAATGAAAGAATTATAAGAGAATACTATGAACATTTGTATGTCAAGAAATTGGATAACCTAGACGACACAGACAAATTTTTAGAAATACACAACCTACCAAGAGTGAATCATGAAAAGATATAAAATATGAATAAGCCTATAATTAATAAGGAAATTGAGTCAATAATCAAAAATCTCCCAACAAAGAAATACCCTGGAACAGACTGCTTCACAGGTGAATTCTACCAAATATTACCTTTTTTTTTTTTTTTTTTTGAGACAGAATCTCACTCTGTTGTCCAGGCTAGAGTGAATGCTGTGGCATCAGCCTAGCTCACAGCAACCTCAATCTCCTGGGCTCAAGTGATCCTCCTGCCTCAGCCTCCTGAGTACCTGGGACTACAGGCACGCACCACCATGCCCGGCTAATTTTTTGTATATATATTTTTAGTTGGTCAATTAATTTCTTTCTATTTTTAGTAGAGACGGGGTCTTGCTCTTGCTCAGGCTGGTTTCAAACTCCTGACCTTGAGCAATCCTCCCGCCTCGGCCTCCCAGAGTGCTAGGATTACAGGCGTGAGCCACTGCACCTGGCCTCTACCAAATGTTTAAAAGAGACTTTACACCAATTCTTTCTCAAAATCTTCCTAAAAATTGAAGAAGAGAGAATTCTTTCTAACTCAGGATATGACGCCAGCATTCCCTCAATATCAAAACCAGAAAAACACTACAGAAAAAGAACAAACCAATATTCCTATGAATATTGATGGCAAATCCTCAAAAAAAAACAAAAACTAGGTACTCTGAAATCAGTGATATTTTAAAAAGGATTATACACCTTGACCAAGTGAAATTTATTCCTGAAATACAAAGATAGTTCAATATATGAAAATCAAACATTATAATATACATTAATAGACAAAAACCACATGATCATCTCAACTGATAGAGAAAAAGCATTTGACAAAGTCCAATACCCTTTCATGACAAAAAAATTTTTAACAAAGTAGTAACAGAAAGAAACTACCTCAATATGATAAAGACCATTGCTATGGTTTGAATGATGGTGCCTCCTGCAAAATTCATTTTGAAACTTAATCTTCTATGCAACAGTATTAAGAGGTATGGCTTTTGGGACGTGGTTAAGTCATGAGGGCTGTACCATCTTAAAGGGGACTAGCACCCTTATAAAAGCTCTCAAGGTTGAAAGGAGCACTCTCTTGTCCTTCCATCTTCCACTATGTGAGGACACAGCAACAGGATGCCATCTTGGAAGCAGAGAGCAGCCCTCACCAGACACTAATGCCAGCATATTGACCTTGGACTTTGCATCCTCCAGAACTGCAAGAAATAAATTTCTTTTCTTTATAAACTACCCAGTCTAAGGGTAATTGTTCATAGATTGGAAGACTTACTATTGATAACACCATCATCCAAAGCAGATTCTATGTATTCTCTATCAAATTCCAGCATGATTTTTTTATAAATAGAAAACCCATTCTAAAATGCATATGGAATATCAACTCTGAATCGCCAAAAATAATCTTGAAAAGAACAAAGTTGGAAGACTCAAACTATGTGATTCTAAACCTTACTACAAAGCTACAGTAGTCAAAACAGTGTGGTTCTCACTGGCGTAAGGACAGACATATAGGCCAGTGCAGTAGAATAGAGGGTCTAGAAATAAACCCATATATGATTTATTGATTTTCAACAACCCTGCCAAGATTATTCAATGAGAAAAGGATTGTCTTTTCAAAAATGTTTTTGGAAAAACTAGATATCCACGTGCAAAACAATGAAGTTGGACCTTACCTTATGCTACACAAATTAACTCAAAATGGATCAAAGACTAAACATAAGAGCTAAAGCTATGAAACTCTTAGAAGAAAACACAGAGAAAAGCTTCATGACATTTAATTTGGCAATGATTTCTTGGACATGACACCAAAAGCACAGGCAACAAAAGAAAAAAATAGATAAATTGGATTTCATCAAAATTAAAATCTTGAATTCCATCTGGCTCTCCCACCATCCCCTCTGTGGGTCGCAGCAGCTCGGGCAGTGTGGGGAGTAGCAGTGGCCGGCAGCCCAGTTTCACGAAGGCTCCACAGTCATCAGGCACACAGCCAAGGTGCCCACAAGGAAGGTCCGCTCAGCCGAAGGCGCGGTGAAGGAAGAGACGGAGAGGAGATTGGCGTGGTTGTCAGTTAAACCTGCTCCTGCAAAAGTGGAAACGAAGCCAAAAAATGCAGCAGCAGAGGATAAATCTTCAGCGAAAAAATGTGCAAACAAAAAGGAAAAAGGGAGCAAAGGGAAAACAGACCGAAGTGGCTAACCAAGAGTGCAAAGATTTACCTGCAGAAAACAGAGAAACTGAAACTGAGGAGCATCCAGCCTCTGATGAAGCAGGAGAGAAAGAAGCCACATCTGATTAATATCATACACCAGGTGTTATCAGTGGTTCCTGTCTCCCTTCTTGTACAATCCAGAGGAATATTTTTATTGACTATTTTGTAAATGCAAATTTTTTAGTAGCTCTAGAAACATTTTTTAAAAGGAGGGAATCCCATCTCATTCCATTTTTTTAAAAGTGTAAATGCTTTTTATTAAGACGTGAAATCACTTGCTGGTTCTTTATTTTTTGGTACAACCAGAAAATAGTATGGGATATTAAATTACGGGAGGCACTGACTGTCTCAGGTGTCAGGTTATTCTATAGATTGGTGTAGGAAGTATCAATGGTTTTCACACTCTGTAGTACAAAGCATACTAAATGGCAGTATGGAGCCATAGTACTGCATTTAAAGCCTTGAATATTTAAAATTATTTCCATTCCCATTCTGTTTTTAGTAGAATTGTTTCCTAAAGAAAACCACGCCTTGATCAGGGCTCTCCCTGTGTAATTGTGTGCACGCTGTAACATCTTTGGTTGGGGTAGTCCTATTTTCCTAATAACTTCTTCAATGTGCTATGAAAGATTGAAAGTTTGAGTACATATTAATAGTATATATGATATTAAATTTTGAATTGGTGGGACTTATGTAACAGCTTATCAACATTTGAAGATACTGGTACTTGATATCCTCTTAAGGAAGATTTGCCTCCAAATTTTAAGCTGGAAATTCACTGGAATAACTGTTTAACAAAGAACTGTAATACATGGCTTTTTAGATTTTTGGAATGTATGTCAAGAATTGTGTACAACCTGAAATGTCTGTATATCGATCCTCAACACAACCAATAAAATCTTAATTACAAAAGAAAAAAAACTGAAGTCTTTTGTGTACATAAGGACCCCATCAAGAGAGTGAAAACACAACTCACAGAAAAGGAGAAAATATTTGCACATCATATATCTGATGAGAGATTAATATCCAGAATATATAAAAACACCTAAAACTCAACAACAACAAATAATCCAATTAAAAAATGAGCAAAAGACTCAAACATTCTTCGAATAAGGTATATGAATGGCCAATAAGCACATGAAAAGATCACTAGTTGTTAGGGAAATGCAAATCAAAACCCCAGTGAGATACCACTTCACATCCATTAGGATGGATATTGAAAGAAAGAAAGAATGAGAAAATAACAAGTGTTGGCAAGGATGTGGTGAAATTGGAACCCTCCATTGCTGGTGGGAATGTAAAATGGTCAGTGTTTGTGAAAAACAGCATGGGAATTGCTCACAAAGTTAAATACAGAATTTCCATGTGATCTAGCAATTCTACTCGTGGATTTACATCCCAATAAACCCATAGAAAGTTGAAAATACCGTAAGCTGAAAGTGTGTTTGACTTACAATATTTTCAACTTACAGTGGGTTTATCTGAAATAATCCCATCATGAATCAAGGAGCATACTGAATGCCTATCGCTTTCTCACCATTGTAGAGTTGAAAAATCATAAGTCAAACCATCATAACTCAAGGGCTATCTGTATATCCAAAAGAATTGAAAAAAGGACTCGAATAGAATCTTGTACACCAACATTCATAGCAGCATTATTCACAGTAGCCAAAAGGTTTAAACCAGCGGTCCCCAACCTTTTTTGCACCAGGGACCGGTTTCATGGAAGACAATTTTCCCACAGATGGGGGAGGGGCGTAGGTGGCGATTCGACTGATGGGGAGCCACTGTAAATACGCTTGCTTGCCTGCGCTCACCTCCTGCTGTGTGCTCCCCCCACCAAGTTCTTAAGTTGCATGGAAGACAATTTTTCCACAGACTGGGAGGGAGGGCGGAGGGCAGCGGAGCTCTGCAACCCAGTCTCTTAACAGGCCATGGACCAGTACTGGTCTGCAGCCTGTGGACTGGGGACCACAGGTTTAAACAGCCCAAATATTCATCAACAGGTGAATGGATAAACAAAATGTTGTGTATACATATGGTGGAATATTATCAAGCCTTAAAAAGGAAGGAAATTCTGACATATGCTACAATGTGGGTGAATCTTGAAGACATTGTGCTAAGTGAAATAAGTCAGACACAAAAGGACAAATATTGTACAATTCCACTCATATGAGGTGCCTAGAATAGGCAAATTCATAGAGACAGAAAGTAGAACGACACTTCCCAGGGGATAGAGATAGGGGGAATGGGGACCTATGTTTTAATGGACATAGTTTCTGATGAGGAAGATGACAAAGTTTTGGAGATGGACAGCGGTAATGGTTGCACAACAATGTGAATGTACTTAATGTCCCTGAATTATACACTTATACATGGTTAAAATGGTAAGTTTTAGGCTACGTGTCTTTTATCACAATAACAACAAAAAAGATGAAATATGGGCTATACGCATTCGAAAAATAAGTGGAATTTCAAAAAACATGCCCTAAATTATTGCCAAATATCCTTTGCAGGACTAGAACAGACACTGCAGAAGTGAGAGACCTATTGAATAGGGTTGAGAAATGAAAGCAAACGAAGTTGAAATGATCAATTAAAAGGATCCATTAAAATGACAAATGTGAAAGGTAGGCAGAGGAGATCTAATACACAAATAATTCATGTTACTGAAGAAGAAAACTGAAGTAATAGAACAGAAAATATATTTACAGATGTAATTTAAATTTTTTTCCAGAGAGACAAAAGAGTCTAAAAATTGAATGGGTACCTCATGTCCAAGGAAAATTGACCCCAATTGACCCCATTGTAGTAAAGTTATTGGACTTCAAAGATAAAGTATGTTTCAGGAAACCATGCAGAGCAATTCAAAGGAGAAAAATTAGCCTTCCCTCAAAGTCTCCACACCTGTATTTGATATTGGAAGACAGATGAGTAAAGTCTGTACAGTCCTCATGCAAAGAAAGTATGACCCAATAAATTTTTTTCTTTTTCTTTTTTTTGAGACAGAGTCTCACTCTGTTGCCCTGGCTAGAGTGCCGTGGCATCAGTCTAGCTCACAGCAACCTCAAACTCCTGGGCTCAGGCGATCCTACTGCCTCAGCCTCCCGAGTAGCTGGGACTACAGGCATGTGCCACCATGCCCGGCTAATTTTTTTCTATATATTTTTAGTTGGCCGATTCATTTTCTTTCTATTTTTAGTAGAGATGAGGTCTCGCTCTTGCTCAGGCTTGTTTCGAACTCCTGACTTTGAGCGATCCACCCGCCTTGGCCTCCCAGAGTGCTAGGATTACAGGCGTGAGCCATTGCGCCCGGCCAAGAGATTTTCACTCAGCAAAACTGTACTTGAGGCACAAAGGCAACATGAACATATTTTTGAATGTGCAAGAATTCAGGAAATACAGTTTCTAAAGCCCTTTCTTAAAGATTTCACTAGAGGATAAATGGAGAGAAGACACTGAAGGGGCTGGTAATGGCCATCAAATCCATCTAAACATGTGACTAAGATTAAAATAAATGTGGAATTATGGTTACAGAACAAAATGTAAATATTATAAACTCTGACAGTGAAGGAATGATAAAAGCCAATGAAAGTCGAGTGAGAAAGAGACAGAAGGAGGGAAGTAGGTCAGTTATGCTGATTTCCTCAATGTTTAGAGCTAGTGGCCAGAAAGTATTATTTAAAGCTGATAAATCAAGCACGGAGGTCTAAATATATTTATTGATTTATTTATATTTCAGAATATTATGGGGGTACAAATGTTTAGGTTACATATGTTGCCTTTGCCTTGCCCGAGTCAGAGTTTCAAGCATGCCCATCCCCCAGACAGTGTACACCACACCCATTAGGTACAAATATATAAATATATTTAAAGGCATAAAGGTAAAGGTTAAAGACAATATAATCCCTATAATTGGGTATCATGAAGAGGGCATATATGCTGACTCCATCATGTTTACAGAATGGTATCAAAAATACTTTCAGGAACATCCTAGGAAAAAGTGCAAGCTGTGATAAGAGAATCTAACTGTATTGCAAATGTATGAGACAACCTCACTGAAGGGTGGGGGCAAAAGGTGCTGATCTAGTAACTTTGGAATGAATGACGTCTATAACACTAAAAGCAATAGGAACTGCACAAAAGCGTGGTATACTAGGAGATAAGGTTGTTTCCCACAGGACTTGAGGTTAACAATCCTGAGTACACTGGAATCGAACAATTATATAAATGGATGGTAAATACTAGAAGCCCAGTTTCTCGCTGTTGGAGTAGGAATTTATCTACAAAAAAGTGGAAGGCTAGAATAATTCATGTAATGAACTAGAGTTGGAGACATCAGTAATAACTTGTTTTACTTAATATAGATGATTACATATAGAAATACTTATAGATATGTGTATATAAACAGGTTAGTATATGCACATATATTTCCTTTCTCTGTCAGCTGAGAGGGCCTACAAGAAACAATACCCTAATAGCAACAAGCACACCAAGAGCCTAGATCTTGGTTTCTATTAATAACATCATTCTTCAATAAAAAGAACCACCGATCGGGGAGAAATGCCTGATTCTAGGACCGATGCAGGAAATATACAAGATTAGGCTGATGTATCTTGTAGTGCTAGAAAGTAAGGAAGTGTTAAAAAAGAAAAACTCATGTTGATGGGGGTGTGTCAAAGGAACACAAGAGCCAACTGAAAGAGCTCACAATGGCCAAAGCTGGAACTATCTGAGCAAAAAAATAATGTAATACTGTGTTATAACACAAAGTACAAAATAAATGTACATGAGTCCATACTGATATAAACGATTAAATAAATTAACAAATGGGCAAGAAGAGACAAATCTCCAGTGCAGCATTTCAAATTATTATAGTTATATAGATACTGCATTGAATTCACACTAACTCCAGGGCTGGAGGAAAAACTGGCTGTTTTGGACTTCCTGAGAGTATGACTACTTTCTTCAATACGTCACCTTCCAAAGGGATTTTTAAGGGTAGTTTTAACTATTTTTGATATTTGCCTTATATGCTGCTGGCTGGCTTTAGCGCCTCAGCCTGAAGAAGATGGGACTTCATTGCACTGACAGCCTGTAGAGCCTACTACAGGGCCATACACAAGGCGAGGCTCCTTGTTTGCTTTTTAAATAGTCATAATGGTGCTTTATGAGGTGCCATGTGGTGTGATATTTCTGCAACCATTTTGTGCTGAGATTGACACATTTACAGGAAGGTTGGTCACTGGTGCCAATTTGGCTGACACGCTCCACCTCCTTCCCAAACAAATCTCCTGCTTTGCCTTCTCTCTCTCAGCACTGCCCCATACAAACTTCTAATCATTGCCTTATGCCCTCACCTGTTACGTTCAAGCCCACTGTCTATTCCACTTTAAACTGATGTCTCCCTGTTAATACCTCCCACTAGTGTACTAATGATCACCGTTGCCTAAGACAGAAGTGACTTGAAACCCAGCTCTCCTATAATAGCCACTAGGACCTGGCTGTGACTCAAGCCCAAATAACATAAGCCAAATTACACACTCAGTGGTGAAGGCATTTTTCAAGTCCCCACCCTTATGTGAGTGAAAATGGAACAAAGATTGTGTGACTACATTGTTCAAACACAGGGAGATGACTGCACTCCCCTCCACTTCAGTTTCATTTCTTGATTCTTTGCTAAGCCCCAAACCTCCAACTCTACTTCTTTTGTGATGTTTCCTCTTACTTATGGAATGCTGAAGGGGAGGATGGGGGAATATGTTGTTTTAAAGAGTTTGGGACTTTATCCTGTATGTACGGAGGGCCACTGAGAGGTTTTTAAGGAGGTCAGCTTCATATTTTTGTCTTTGGAGGTAAGTTCACTCTGATGGCAGAGATGTGGGTGCACTCAGTGTCCCTTCCAGGAGAGTAGTGGTCTCTCTGGGCACATGTGGGTCAATCCAAAGCTGAGAGGGGCTAAGCTAATGTGATCTTAGGGTATCAAGACATTAGACTAAAGGCAGATACACAAGCTTTGTGTGTTCTGGTCTAAAAAGCAAATTGTATTAAATCAGCCATGCTTCCTAATATTTGTCCCACCCTGGTAAACATAAAAGAGGATGATATGTATATAGCTCACTGAGATCCACCTTGAGGAAGCTTGAATAATTCTAAATGGAGCTTTGTGGATAATAATTATTTACATTTTCCATATATGGTATTCTCATAAAAATGAAAAATAAAACCAAAAATATATGATATATGAGAAGAAAAATAAAAACAGAGTATTGGAGTAGATTTAAATATCAAATTTGTATAAAATTTTCTGGTAACATGACTGTGATTTTTTTTAAATGAAAAACTAGAGCTTGCTTCCTGGAGTCTAACTTTTTTACATCAAGTTTTATATTGAAAATAGTTCCTGCACATGGTTCCTGATCAAGACATTTTAAATGATAATCTCTTCAATTTTTGACAGTCATAATGGAGAAAAAAACTTTTTTGGTACAAGAAGTGATGGTAAAATGTAAAGCCATATTTTTCTGTTAGTACTTTTATGTATGATTTTGTATAGACATATATCATACATGTAGATATGAGCACACAGCTTGGTGTGCTACTGGACTAATTTTCCCAAACACCCACTACCAGCACCCAGACCAAGAAACAGAATGATACCAGCATCCCTGAAGCCCCATTCATGCCTTCTCCCAGCAAATACTCCCACTTCCCCTAACAAGGTAACCACTATGTTGACTTCCGTAAGTGGAATTTATACAGATAACACTTTTTTGTGCCTGACTTCTTTCTCTCAACCTTACATTTGTGAGATTAATTCACACATCATTTTGTATAGCAACAGTTCATTCATTCTCAAGACTGTATGGGACTTTATCTTGCGGAAACACCACAGTTTGCTGTCTAGTCTCCTGCTGGACATTTGGGTGGTTTCCAGTGTTTGCCTGTTGTGGTTGTGTGGCTATGCACACTCTTCTACATGTCTCTTTGTGAGCCTATGTATGCAGTTCTGCTGGCTCTGTGTACAGGGGAGAAGTTGCTGGGTCATGGAGGACAGGTGATTCCAGCTGACATTCCTGCCAAAAGTGCAAAGGGTTCCAGCTGTTCCACATTTTTGCCAACATGTGGTATTGTCAGTTAAAGCCATTATTTTTAACAATGATTCATAAATTTACAGTAGTCGAAATTATACTCAAAGGATCTAGCAGCTCTTTTCTTCTATTAATGATAATAATACAGCATTGACATTTTTTTCTGATGAGAGAGATGAATGTTGGCGAAGCCCTTGGGTGAGGAGAAGCTCTTGGGTGAGGCTAACCAAGACCTATTCCTAATCAATATCGTTTGTAGCTGTTTCCATAGGAAGAAGCTAGTTCTTCGTGGATTCCAGAGGGAAAGAACGATCCATCGAATGATGGTTCTCTTCTTTGGCTGCTCTATCAGAAACTTAAGGGTTTCTGGGAGAGGCCATGCCTCTTTCTACCCAAGAGACACGTGAAAATGATGCCCTGCACAATTTCTTACGCTATTTCCAACGCACTTCTTCATTCTATCATTTATTTTCCTAGTAATGTGGACATAAGGCATCTTGTATTACTGGCACGGAATCTGAGGCTCCAAGGGTGTAAAAGTGATCTCAAAAGATTACAGGGGCAACGACAGGGGCAGGGTAAATTTCCTGACCCACCACTCAGCGCTTTTCCTATCAGGAGACAAGGAGGTGTTGCTGCCCAGTTAGCATACTCTTTAGCCACGAGGCTTTTCGATTTTTAGAAAAATCAGAGCCTGACCAGTGGCCCCATAGAGATGAAGAGAAAGCAAATGACCGCGTCTATAAAGTCTAATTATGGGTCCTCAAGCAAAAACTCCACAAGAACTCCACCCGCGTCTCTGAAGCTGCCCGGCTAGGCGATCTCCGGGTGGCACCTGCCCCGCGAAATGGGCGATGAGGGGCTGCATTTGGGCGAAGAGGGTTTTGGGCAAAGCGTCTGGATCAGCCCGGCGCTCAGAGGGACTGGTGTGCGAGGGAGGGGTTTAGCACGGTACCCCCGTGGGAATGCCGGCCCTTCAGGACGTCCCCTGCCGCCGGAGCGCGGGGTGGGGGGCGACACTGAGCCGGCTCAGGCCATGGAACTTCTTACCCTGGCAAGGTGCTGGGCTAGCTCGGGCCGGAGCTCTCTAGAATTAGAATTGGGGGTGTCCTAACTCTGCCGTCCGCGGAGCAGGGGCGCCGCTCGATGCTCGGCTCTCGATTGCTCGAGCCTGGCGGCGGCGGGCGACGCACACGACGGCTGGGGCTCTGCGCTCGAGGGGTCGAGCCTGGCCCGAACCGGCCGCGCTGCGCACTCAGCGGTGACCCCGGCGCCTCGGGCGGGCGGGAGGAAGAGGCCGCGGCTGCTGGCGCGGGGATGTCGAGGAGCTCGAAGGTGGTGCTGGGCCTCTCGGTGCTGCTGACGGCGGCCACGGTGGCCGGCGTGCATCTGAAGCAGCGGCAGGACCAGCAGGTCGGTGTCACGGGACCGTCTCTTCCCGGCCTGTGCGCGGCGGCGGCCTCGGGCCTCTTGTGGTGTCTGTCCGCGTGGTTCGCACACTCCTCCTTGTGCCTTTTCTTCTCAGCCTCTTTTTGTCTGGCGACTGCGTGTCCCGGCGCCCCCACGCATTAGTGACTGCGGCGCAGTGGCCGCCCAGCTGGGCCCTGGCCGCTGCGGCTTTCCGCGGCGTGTGCAGCCTGGAGGTCCAGGGTAACCCCTCTACTAGCGGCTGGGACCCCAGTGCGGAACGCGCCTTGCTCCCGCAAGCGCACGCTCGTGGGGTGCCCAGCGGTTCTGTTTTCGAGTCACAGTCAGTCTGCGGTGAAGCCGACCTTTCAGCATCTCACTTGGGCGGTTAGAAAGTATTGATAGAAGGCAGGCAAGGGCTTTCCTTGGGGTGCTTTCAGCAAGTTACTGGCCTCTTCCCCAACCCCAGACCCAAGGTTGGGGCTGAAGCCTAATGTGTTTAAGTGCTAGTGATTTTATCCCGTGGTAAAGGAGGCGCCCCTATACCCACCTTCCGTGCCTTTTGTATATTTTGTTTAAATGAACACTTTGCTATGGAAACTGTAGACTCTGGGAATGATACCAGCCTCCAGATTTTCTTTTTGGTACTTTTATTTCTGGAAATATACGTGACTCACTGATCAGTGACTGACCATCTATTTTGTCTCTCTCAGTTCATATTTTCTTTTTTATTCAAGTTGGCAAACGTTTTGTGACCGCTGTATGCCAGGTATCTCACTGGGTACTTTGGGAATACAAAGAGAAAGAAACAAAGCTGCTCCAGAGTCTATAAATGATTCACAAAAGTGCTGAATGTTGAGTGTAAGAACGGTCAAGTAGGTCGTTGGTGAGCTTTCAGAGAGCACCTTGACAGTTGTTGGTGTTGAAACTAGTTTGCCCAGGGTGGAGATAATGAACTGGATGAATCAAGAATAAACGGTCTTTTCTTGATTTGCCTGTCCAGAGCTTTGGGCTGTGCTATGTGTTTGGTATACAGAGATGAAGCAGATGAGGTCTTTGTCCTGGGTGCTCCCAGTCTGTGGAAATCAGAGGAGAGGAAGCATGTGATGATAAAAGAATTTTGAGGAGGGGGATGGAATGACTGATAAAAAGAGCACACAAGAGATTGGAGATTTGGGTTTAAAGTGTGGTTCCAAGAGGGTAGCTTTTGTATTTAGCGGACAGGAGACTTCCCCTCCTTAGGAGGAAGAAAACTTGAGATGGAGTAGAGGATGGTATGTCAGATGTAGTTCTGAAGTCAGTGAAGTCAATGATTTTTGAAGAGAATTAGGTAGTAATAGGTTAGAGCTTGGTTCTGAACCCTAGCTACTTACCAGGTGTTCCTGGGAAGTTTTTGCTGTGTGACTAAAGCTTGGCCCCCACCTCATACAAATTAAGCCAGAGTCTCTTGGGGGTGGGGGCCCTGCATAGGTATGTTTTAAAGTTGACCCACTGGGTTTTAACACCCAGCCAGGGCTGAGAACCACTGTGTTAAAGAGTGGAAAAGTGGTTTTTTTGAAGTTGGAGATGAAGAAAAGATTGACCAGAATAACCTGGGTTTATTTTACCTGTGGTCCTTCATTAGGAGCTTACATTCTAGCAATGGGAAATAGAACAAATTTGATTGACATGGTAGGTTTATCAGAAGGTTCAAGGAAGTGAGAAATTAAATAATGATTGTTGTTTCCTGTCTTCTATATGCTAGGTACTATATTAAGCACTTTATATACATCATCTTTAATCTTCACAGTAACCTTGCAAAAACCAAGTAGTACTATATGAGGAGCCAGAGTTCTAGGTATTAGGGTTGTGAAGAGGTCTTTGGAAGTTATTATAGTAAGGGAGGCAGTTTAGTAGCTAGTAAGAAGAGTGGTTAGTAAGGTAGTTAAGTAGAAGTCACAGGAAAGATGTGTGAGGCAATCAAGCGTCCTCAAACTACGGCCCGTGGGCCACATGCCACCCGCCTAGGACATGTATCCGGCCTGCTGGGTGTTTTTGCCACCGCTGCCTGTCCTGCTTAGCAGCCGACTCGTCCGGCGGGCCCCACAGTGCGCACTCTCCAACGATCTGAGGGACAGTGAACTGGCCCCCGGTTTAAAAAGTTTGAGGACCCCTGGATAGACATTGAAACCTGGAGGAAGATCTCAAATGATGGGATGGAGTGCAAGATTATAAGCATATGCTAATGTCTCTGAGAGGGAAGGGAAGGATCAGGGAGGCAGGTGTGGAAGGAGTGACTCCAGTGGATGGTGTGGGCTTTGTTGGGGGGAGGGGTATGTAGGTATGTCATGGTGTAAGGAGCACAGGACAGGAAGACCCAAGGGGTGAGGGGAATGAAATAAACACCTCCATGTTTGTCTCACTGGGGATCTTGCCAAGGGTGCAGGGTTCAAGAAAATTGGGTTTCAGCTATCAGTCCCAGCACTTTTAAATTTCTCAGCTCTCTCATAATAGTGAGTGAAGCTATAGGCCTGCAGGAGGTCCAGCAAGTAGGTACTAGGTGAGATTTTAAAAATAGATATAAATAATTTTTAGAAAACCAAACATACCCAGGCTGTGGGGCCCTATCCTTATTAATTTTATCTCATAAGGCCACTATTAAAAGCTTATTAGAGTGTTTTGTGAGCTATAAACTTGAAAATATTAGTTATTAGTAATGACTGAATTGATGTTTTTAAAAGTCTCATCTTAGGTGCCAGTTCTGCATTCTAGAATTCTGTACTTGATTTTTTTTAGTGCTTAACAAGGTAACTACGATTGATGGGTCTTTATTTTTGCCTCTGGTAGTAGCATTCTTTGTTTTTCTTTTTCTGTCTGTTATGGAATTTTTTTTTTTAAGAGACAAGGTCTTGCTCTATTTGTGGTCATAGCTCACTGCAACCTTGAGCCCCTGGGTTCCAGCGATCCTCCTGCCTTAGCCTCCTGAGTAGCTGGGACTACAGGTGTGTGCCACCATGCCCAACCAATTTTAAAATTTCTTGTATAAATGGCGTCTCGCTATGTTGCTCAGGCTGGTCTCAAACTCCTGAGCTCAAGTGATCCTCCCACCTCAGTCTCCCAAAGTGCTGGAATTACAGGCATAAGCTACAGTGCCCAGCCTCTGTTATAGAGTTGATTAACACTTTTGTATGATTTCTACTTTTTCACTTTACATGCTAGAAGAAGCCACGTTCTTTATTGTATCATTAATAATTTGTTCAGATTTTAGTAATCTTTTTTTTCTCTTGATGTTTATTGTTCAGCTAGGATAATTGCTAACAGGAGAGTAGTTCACAGTGCTGCCATAGTAACTCATCCAGTTTTTATTTTATCTTATTATTAATTAATTTATTTTTGAGATAAGGTCTCATTATATCGCCCAGGCCGGTCATGAACTGGCCTCAAGTGATCCTCCCACCTTAGCCTCCTGAGTAACTGGGACTACAAGATTACAGACGCAAGCCACCACGCCTGGCTTTGTCAGATTTTTAAAGCATCAAATATCAATTAAACTTTTAAAATTCAGCATGGTGCCAGCTTTTTCTTTTTTGCTATTTCAAGTTTTCTATACTAAATGTTCAGGAATGTCTTAAAATATGATAAGAAGTCATTTCAGTATAATAACTGCACACTACCAAATTTATTTGATTACTTCTTCGTTAGATTTTATTACATTTTACATTTGTACAGAAAGTTAAAATAGTAATTGGGTATTTGGAATCTGAAAGTTTTAAGTGCATTTTGGTAACACTGTTATTTAGATTTGAATGGCACAAGGATGGAAACCACCTGTTCTGGGTGTTACTGAAATCTGTTTCTTATGTTTTTAGAGGCTTCGTGACGGAGTGATCAGAGACATTGAGAGGCAAAATCGGAAAAAAGAAAACATTCGTCTTTTGGAAGAACAGATTATTTTGACTGAACAACTTGAAGCAGAAAGAGAGAAGATGTTATTGGCAAAAGGATCTCAAAAAACATGACTTGAAACGAATACGAAATATCAATGGGACAGACAACACTGAGTGTGTTTGTGTGTTGATGGAGAATAGCTTAGTGATATCTTGACCTTTTTTTTTGTCACTGTCCTTTAAAACTTGATCAAATAAAGGACAGTGGATCACATATTCTAAATTACTGTTTTATAAATCCCTTGTGTCTGAGTAAAGGTGTGGGCAGACACTCTTCTAAAGAGTTTCTGTCTGTGTGATCCTGGTAGAAGCCACTTTAAGTTCAGTGTCCAGAGCTTAGGATTGTTACTGAGAACACTTCTGAACTTGTGAGAAGGAAGGGATGGATAGTAACATCCACTTGAGTAGTTTGATAAGTCGGCACGATGATGAAGCCACAAGAACATCTACCTCGGAAGGGCTGGAGGAGGGGGAAGTGGAGGGAGAGACCCTCCTGATTGTGGAATCAGAGGATCAGGCATCAGTGGACTTATCTCATGACCAAAGTGGAGATTCTCTCAACAGCGACGAAGGAGATGTATCCTGGATGGAGGAACAGCTGTCTTACTTCTGTGACAAGTGCCAAAAATGGATACCAGCCAGTAAGGAGCTTCTCAATTCCTTTGATTTGTCAATTCCTGTGTGAAGGTTTGTTTTTCTAACCTGTGAAAGAAACATGAATGTAAAATAGACATAAATAAAAGGATAATTATATTTATTATTTACTTGATCAACTATAAATTTATATAAAACATAGACACTTATACTAATAAAAATTGTCAACCTCTATCACATTGGTAAATTAACATTCTTGATGGTGACTCAATAAAAATAAGAAAATTGGAAATTCTGTGTTACTTATAGAATTAGCCACATTTTTCTAACACGATCATATTATAGATTTGGGGCCAAATTCTAGTCTCAGTGTAGAATTAATGTTCAAGTTCATAACTCTTTTGAACTTGAACTCAAGTTCAAGTTCATTCACTCTTTTATTTAACTCACATGGAAAACTGCTGCTATTTATACTACAGTGAGGTCAGAGCAGACTGAAGGTGTTTTGTGCCCTTTTCCAGGATAAGTCTTTTTTCTTATTTGCTGGTCCCCTTTATCTGCCGGTACACAGACACAGGCTCCCTCATTGCCTCAATCTTGATATTTGCATCTGCTAGCTTCCTGGCTCTTGAGGAGCATGGCTTGCCAGCCTTCATAGGATTCATACCAAAACAGGATTTTTCCATTAGGCAAGAGACTGGTAAAGACATATGTACTCGAATGCTTTGTGTATAGATTTTGAAATTTATGTATATGTTATTGTGAAATGGGTCATTTTCTGGTATGTGGAAGTTTTTGTTAAAAGGGGTTCAATTATTCAAGTTAATAGTAACATTATCACAGAAAACAAACCTAGAATTTACTACTTATTAGCTGGTCTTTGCTTCTGAGCTGTCTCTTTCTGCTTGTTAATTCTGGGTTCTGCCTGAACATCTCATGGTTTTTCCTTTGTCCTCACAGGATAAATAATAAACCTCCCTTTGTGGTCAGGCCCCTGCTAACGTTAGCCTCTTTTATCCCCATACAGGCAAGTTTGCAATTAGGGCAAACTTTTTATTCTCCACAAGCAATTCTTTCTTATCTCTAGGACTTAGCACATTTTTGTTTCCTCTCTGGAATGTGCATCTCTCCAGCCTCCATGCCCTTCCCCATACACACAGGCACCCCTCTTCATCTGGCCAATTTCTAATGTGTCCTGCCATCTTCCTAATATAGGTTGGGCACTCCTCTTATGTGCCCTCACACTGCCCTGTGATACACATCTCGTTCTACTCCTGTGGTTTTCATGCCTCATAGAGCATCAGCATCGCCTGGGCAACTTTAAAAAATGCAGAGGCGTAGGTCCTGCTTAAGAGATAGATTCATTTCGCCTAGGGTAGACATAGGCATATTTAAAAAACAAAAAACAACTCCTTGGGTGATTCTGATGGAGAGTGAGGATGGAGAATTGCTGTGCTGTTGTGATTACCTGTTTTCTTGTAAACCTGTGAGATCAGGCACCATGTCTGTCTTGAAAGTTATATTCCTGGTTCTTAGCCTAGTGCATGTCATGTGGTGGGAGCTCAGATATTTGAAAGAATATGTGAGGAGACCTGCCTTTAGGAGTCAGGAATGTGACAGATGGAAAATCCAGTTAGAGCAATAATACTTGCTTTTCCAGTACCTTTCTCCTAAAAGTTAACCATGATCCTAGTGGACATACACTGGATGTTAGAAGAATAAAAATCTTTCTTTACTCCCTTCCTCACCACAGGCCTGCTATGTGTGTTGGCTGAAAAAAAAAACCACATAGCCTGGGAAACTTTGGAAATCTGGTTGATAAACTGATTAAATCTTTGAGTTACCACTGCTCTAGATACCTATGATGTGACTTTTTGTTTTTCTCCTAGGTCAGCTGAGGGAACAGCTGAGTTACCTTAAGGGTGATAATTTTTTTAGGTTTACTTGTTCCGATTGCTCAGCAGATGGCAAGGAGCAGTACGAAAGGCTGAAGTTGACATGGCAGCAAGTGAGTAAAAAGCTCGCTCTAGAGTTCATGAGGGTGGTCCTCCAAGGGATTTGTTGGAATGACTGTTGAGAGTGAGAAACATGTATGAGCTTTTGCATTGTTTTGAGGGGCACTTTTTATTTCACAATGAAAATTGGATACTGATTATGTGGAGAAAGTAGTTCTTAGTGAAAAATACTAGCTACTAACTTAGTGAATTGGGTTTGAGATTCTTGCAAATCTCACATGATTTCATTTACGTGTAATAACAAGCTCTGATTATAATTGAAACTGAAGTTAACATTTTTCTGGTAGCCATTTTTAGAACAGTAAAACCGGAGGCAGGAGGATCGTTTGAGCTCAGGAGTTCGAGACCAGCCTGAGCAAGAGCGAGACCCCCGCCCCCCGTCTCTACTAAAAACTAAAAAAATAAATAAATAAAAATAAAAAAAAGAACAGTGAAACCATTTTTTAAAATGTAAAGATGGCCACATTGAAAATAGATTTAGAAGAAGTAACGTGACTAACTGCAAAAACTAACATAACCCAACTTTTCTGCATTTGATCTCAGAGATGTTTGAATATTTTTTGTTTGATAAATATTTACGTTCACTTTTAATCATCTCCAATACCATCACCCAAATTTAAGCCAACTATAGCCTAAACAGTAGCTTTTTACTGATCCCTAGCTTGTATTAAATTTTTTTGTTTTTTTAATATTAATATTTATAATAATGTATAATATGTATAGTGAGACACCGACGTATGTATATTTTTCAAGCTCAAAAAACATGAATTGTATATTACTCAGTTTTTTATGTTCATTCGTTGAACAAATACTGAATGCCTATAATGAACCAGGTGCTATTCTAAGCCTGGAGACTACTGTGGTGAAGGAGACAGCTAAGGCCGTTGCCCCAAGGCAGCTGACATCGAACTTTTATTTTAGATAATAAACATAAATAGGATAATTATCCATAGCACTTTTTGTTTGCTTTGAAGAAAATAAACAGGGTAATGAGAAGATTTTAGATTATACCATGTGAGTCACTTAATAGTGATCCTTGTAAATTGTAGTTGCTTTAGCAGCCTTAGACTGTTATCTTAATTATCAGTGCTTTATTAGGACATCTAATGAAATCTGTCAGTGGTGAATTTAGGAAGCCTTTTTGGACATGCCTGAAATTATATTAGTAGAAAATGAAGGGAAGTTTGTATTGAGGGTATAGTATTATGAATGTTGTAATTGGATGTTTATCTCAAAGTGTCTATAGGATACTGTGTCTGGGCAAGGTCATATTAATATTAATAGATTATTGTTATATGTGCACACAGGCAGATTTGTATTTGACTTGCAAGTAGTTTGCCATAAAAGCTGTAAAATGGAAGAAGAGCAAATATGTGTAAGTTGTATTTTCAAGAATTTGAGTTTTCTGTAGAGATTCTTTTTTTTTTTTTTAAGACGAAGTCTCACTCTGTCTCACTCTGTCACTGTTGCCTGAGCTAGAGTGCCATGGCATCAGCCTAGCTCACAGCAGCCTCAAACTCCTGGGCTCAAGCAATCCTCCTGCCTCAGCCTCCGGAGTAGCTGGGACTACAGGCATGCACCACCATAGTCGGCTAATTTTTCTATGTATTTTTAGTTGTCCAGCTAATTTGTTTCTGTTTTTAGCAGAGATGGGGCCTTGCTCTTGTTTAGGCTGGTCTCAAACTCCTTGAGCTCAAACAATCCACCCACCTCAGCCTCCCAGAGTACTAGGATTTACAGGCGTGAGCCACCGCGCCCGGCCTAGAGATTCTTTTTAAAAGAAATTCGGCATTTGCCTATATTGCTCAGTATATATATATATATTGGTTTAATTTGCATATTTAATTAGACTAATGTAACTTGCAAATTATTTTGTCACTTCCAAAAGACATAAAGATGATGGATATAATAACCTGGTAGGATGAAGCGATAACTTAGATCACACACATCTGGTTCTTGGCAAACTACTGACCAGTGTTTCTGGTTGCATCTGAAAAAGCCCATCTTTCGTTGAAGACCTAAAAGAGAATCAGTTTGTCTTGAATAGATTCCACTGATGTCTCCAAATATTTAGTGTATTGGAATGTGGGTTTTCTGTCTTTTTAAACTTTGTATTTGTTGATTTACCAAAGTATAAGTAGAAATGCTTGTACACAAAATCATATTTTGTTTGTATTATATTCATGGTACAGAGATCTGGTTTTGTGACTGAAAGGCCCCTTCCTGTGTCCTCTACCTCCTTGGTGACCCTTGTGAACAAGTTTGATGTATAAGAGAAACTTTATCAAACATTTGGGAAGAGGCTGGGCATGGTGGCTTATGCCTGTAATACCAGCACTTTGGGAGACCTAGGTGGGAAGATTGCTTAAGATCAGGAGTTCGAGACCAGCCTGGGTGACAGAACAAGACTCTGTCTCTGAAAAAAAAAAAAAAAAAAGCATTTGGGAAGGATAGGGAGTTTTAAAATTCTTGTCCTGGGGACTCATTCTTATGTCACAAATAAAGATACTGTGATCTGTGCTCACTATTTTTCTAGGTGTTCTTTAGCAGACACTGAGTGTCTGCTAGCCCTGAGTTAGGCCCTGGGGATACATTGGTCCACAATGCTGGCTTCATTACTTATGAGCTTTGTCTAGTAGCTTGAAAGCAGAAAACTAAACTGGAATACATTCTTTTAGATCACAGATTCCACGAGAGGAGGAAAAACACTTCCTTTATGTATTAGTATATAGTTTGCACAGTAAATTTAAGTGATGAAAAGTTATTTTCAAATAAATATGTGAATTTTAACTTAGTCATGAAATATCTCAAATATAAAGGAAAGTACTGGAAATATCAGTGAGGACATGTTTCTGAGGTACTCTCAGAGTCTGAGACGGGGCAAAGCTCAGTCTTTCCTTTCCTGCCTTCCTGCCTTCCTGCCTCCCTGCCTCCCTCCCCTCCTCTCCCCTCCTCTCCCCTCCCCTCCCCTCCTCTCCCCTCCTCTCCCCTCCCCTCCCCTCCCCTCCCCTCCCCTCCACTCCCCTCCTCTCTCCTCTCCTCTCCTTTTCAACAGTCTCACTGGTGTTTCCCCAGGTAGAGTACAGTGAGTGGCATCATCATAGTTCACTCCAACCTCAAACTCCTTGGCTCAAGTGATCCTCCTGCCTCAGCCTCCTGATTAGCTGGGACTACAGGCACATGCCACGTCGCCCCGCTAATTTTTTCTATTTTTAGTAGAGATGGGGTCTCAGTCTTGCTCAGGCTGGTAATTTTCTTAAAGCATTTATTGAACAGTAACTTTTTTCAGGTTGTGATGAAATATACATAACATAATTTACCATTTTTCAGTGTACAGTTTGGTGGCATTAAATACATTCACACCGTTGTGTAACCATCCCCACCATCCATCTTAGAACTTTTTTATCTTCGCAAAATGAAACTATACTCATTAAACACTAGCTCCCCAGAATATTAACTGTTTAAAGGAAGATGTTTGTTGGTGAAAGACATTTGAAAAATCTGTTCATGGTGTTAATTGTGTGGTAGACTGCAAGCATTAAAAGTTTAAGGATGGGGGAAATTGAAACTTGGCTAGTGAAGAAGCATCAGAATTACTGGGCCTGTCTGTGTGGCATAGTCATGGGTCTTCCCACAGGACCATTGGGGATTTAATGCTGTGAACACATGTTGGGGCATTAACTGCAGTTTACTAGACTCCTAACAGTTATGGAATGCACCTTATAGAAATAAGGATTAAGGATTCTTTTCTGGATTCTTTGTTTCCTTTTCAATTTCATTGGCCCAAAAATAAGTCATGGTTTTTATTAGGTTGAAAACATGGTTTTGAATAGCTCCTATAGTTTTGTCCATTTACATAAAAAATTACATAAAGAAAACATCTCTATGAATATAGATGCAAGGAGAAATGTCTGAAAGGGCAGTCACTGAAATTTTAAGTGATTAATTTCTTGATGGATTTCAAGTGATTTTTCCTTCCTCCTTTGCTCTTTTCTGTATTATTGAAATCTTTTACAGTGAGCATCTGTTATTTATATTTCTGAAAAATACCTCCCCATTTGGGGCCATGTAAAATAACAAGCTTGGACTAGGTTAGGAGTTTGCACACAGCTCTGGGGGTGTACTGGTGCCTTCTGAGAATGGGCGGAGTGGCCAGGCCTTTCAGTTCCCTGCCCTATGTCTAATGCTGATTTCATTTGAAGAAAGGTTTCCACAGTTAAAAATGGCTAAATCACTGAGTAGATGATGTCTGACATTTTCAGCTCCAAAATTCAGAGAATCTTGTTTTTACCCTTATCTAAAGACCTTAGAAAAGTAAATATGCAGGGGTCATTTTAAAAATATTTAATAAAGGGTAGCTCCATCAGTGAGAAAATGCTGATTGACGTAGGCACCTACTGGCCAAGTAGTTAGCCCTTCCTTGAGGGCTGCATTGTGTAGAGTAGGGGCAGTGTTCGAGACAATGCCTGTTTGTCAACTGATTGAGTGGCAACTCTGTCTAGCCACACATCAGCCCTGCATATGTAACACCTACAGAACAACTGCACAGAATTAAGAGGATTAGTAATGCCTAATGAAAGGAAAAAAGGAAGTAAAATTCTACACTGCTAATATTTTGAGATAGTATACATCCCTTGTCCCCTCTATTCACTACCATTCTTACTTGGAATATAAAACACAACAAACTTTTCCCCCTCAAGATTAACATCCCTAATCACACTGTTCTCCCAGCCCTTGTTTTGTTTGTGTTTCAGGTTGTCATGTTGGCAATGTACAACTTGTCTCTGGAAGGAAGTGGACGTCAAGGTTATTTCAGGTGGAAAGAAGATATCTGTGCTTTTATTGAGAAACATTGGACTTTTTTACTAGGGAATAGGTAAGGTGATTTTTAAAAATATTATACTTGAAGGAATATTTAAAGAACAAAGTGTACAAGATTTGAGACAGCCTAATGTAGCCCTGTTAGAGATTTAGAGTATTTACTTGTGACATTTACAAAGAATTTTTGAATGCCAGAAAATGTTTTTACTTTAAGTTAAAAAACTTTATGAAAAATCCAAGTGGCAGTGTATACTTATTATAAAAGTGTGGGTTTTCATACTTCTCTCATTCTACTTCCATAGGCTAGTGTTGGTTTCTACTGAGCATGATGTTTTTGAAGAGATTCTTAGAATGTTAAAAAATAGAGAAAGAATTTGATAAGTAACTAACTAATGAGGAGATAGGAATTATATGTTCTTTTAAACTGGTAATGGTGATGCACGCCTATAGTTCTAGTTACTCAGGAGGCTGAGCTGGGGAGAATAGCTTGAGCTCAAGAGTTTGATGCCAGCCTGGGCAACATAGCAAGATCCTATCTCTTTTTCAAAAAATTCAATACCTTATAGGAGGTCAGGAGAAGAAAAATAATGGCAGTTACTGACTGCACTCATTTAGATTGCCCTTAATGGGGTCTTGTGTTATTAGTTTTTGTTAACTCTGGAAGTAGTTTTTATTTTTTGGTATTATTCATATTGCTTAGCAAAGTCTAGGCACATTAATATGCATCTGGTTTATTTGTTAATTACTGTTTTACTGTTTTCATAATTGTGCTTTGATTTCGCTGCTATCATTCCTCCATGGTTGCTGCTTTGGTTCATCAGACTTAGGGATGCCAGTGCACAGACATTGAGACCATATGTTTTAACTAAAGGTCCATGTGGATCTAACAAGATTTTTATTGCTATTAGGAACTAGTGAGTTTGCTACTACATTGTTGAATTTTGTTTGAGATTCTGATTGTTAGTTGCTCTCTGAAGTTCCATGTGAGATTCATAAGTCTTGCATAATTAGGTCAGTGGAGACATGACAAAGGCTCCGATTACTTCAGGTCAGAGCAAGAAGTTGGTACCTGTCCTCACTCTGAATTCACCGCAGCCTCTGTTTCTTCAGATTCTGAGAAATCACAGCTTTGCTCATGTTACTGAGAGTACAAAGAGGGCAGCTGAAAGGAGGGGTGACCTTCTGAAGGCTTTGTGAGAAAACATGCAATAGATTCAGCACATTTTTACAAAAAGGGTTGTTTTAGTTCTTGAGTTATTTAGTGATGCTAAGAAAAGAATTGATACTGAAACTGGTTCTTTCTCATAAGGAAATAAAATCTGTTGTTTTAGTTTAATGATTCAGTACTATTTATGGAACTTAATATACCCCATTTGTAAGGGATAAGAAAGGGAAAAAACTGATAAAATTAGATCTTGGAATATATTCCTGAACTCTCAGTGCAGTTCTTTTTAGTGGATTATCTTCTGGAAGAAATTTGATGAAAATTGCCTGTTTTTAAGGATATTGCTGCATTTTAATAAGTTGTTCATTTGTTTCATTTGTTCATTTCTAGAGCATGTTCTGAGAGGAATCAGCTGAGCCTTAGCTGCTAAGGCTTTTTCTTTTTAACACTCAAATGCAAGGCATTAATTACTCTCCAGTTTCTGTGTAGTTTAACCATTAAACCAGTGGTTTTTGACCACATTGGTGTATCACCTGAATTATTATTTACTTAATCTCCTATTTAAATAAGAAAACAGTACATTTATTTTAAAAAGAAACTTCTCATCACCATGGTAAATGGGAAACCCATATCATTTGCCATAAATAGAATGTAACTATAATAATAAATACACTAAAAATAAAACAATGCTATTAAATTGTAGCTGGATCTCCATGGCATGTAAAGGCAGTCTGAGGCTTTTTTTTTTTGTCAGTCAAAAAGGGAGGTTTCAAGTGCTAGTGAGAATTTAAAGCAATAAACTTTCTTCTTGATCTAACCGAAAGGAGTGAAAGAGAATTAGAAATCACTCTGTGATTCTTTGCCTCCTGGTTTCCTGCCACAGTGCTGTTCTTCACTTTGGGAACTCCACTTTAAACATCAGTGATTAGAAGAGTCACCTGAAACTACTCACCTTATGTAGTTAACACTTTTTCAGACATCTCTATGTATGAATGTTTACAGGATCACTATACCCCAGGGAAGCTGTCTGTGAAGAGCATTTATATTTAAGTTAAACTTTTTTCTTAGCTACTAAAGATTTTAATTCTTCTATCCATAGGACATACTTTAAATTCTTAAAAATGATAACCATTTCTGATTTGTCACAGGATCTAAGAGAATAGTATACTGTGTAATGAGGTTCTAAATTAGAACACATTCTTTTTCAGATGTTTACAGGTTTTTCTTTTATACCTTTAATATGTTATTAAAATGTAAATATAGGCCGGGTGCGTTGGCTCACGCCTGTAATTCTAGCACCCTGGGAGGCAGAGGCCGGCGGATCGTTTGAGCTCAGGAGTTCGAGACCAGCCTGAGCAAGAGCAAGACCTGGTCTCTACCAAAAATAGAAAGAAATTAGCTGGACAACTAAAAATATATAGAAAAAATTAGCCGGGCATTGTGGTGCATGCCTGTAGTCCCAGCTCCTCGGGAGGCTGAGGCAGGAGGATCGCCTGAACCCAGGAGTTTGAGGTTGCTGTGAGCTAGGCTGACACCACGGCACTCTAGTCCAGGCAACAGAGTGAGACTCTGTCTCAAAAAAAAAAAAAAAAAAGTAGATTTGTGGGATCATAGGATACACACAGTTTTGATATATATTATATGAAAGGAATTTCCAGAAAGAGTATATATACCAGTTTATATTCCCACCTTCAATGCATGAGCACACTCTAAATAACACATTGGTTTTTAAAATTTTTTAAGTCTTTGACAAACTTTTTATTATTTATTTATTGTGGTAAAAAACATAACAAAATTTACCATCTTAACTATTTTTAGGTGTATAGTTCAGTAGTGTTAGGCTATAACCCCCAACCCCTTGGTCGCATACTTGTTCTGGTCTGTGGAAAAATTCTCTTCCATGAAACCAGTCTCTGGTGCCAAAAAAGTTGGGGACCGCTGTACTGTTAAGTATATTTACATTGTTGAATATAGATTGACAGATCTCCAGAACTCTTTTTATCTTGCAGATCTGAAACTCTATACCCATTAAACTACTTTCCATTTTCCCCTCCCCCCAATTCTAGGCAATAATCATTCTAAATACTTTCTATTTCTATGAATTTGACTGTCCTAGGTACCTCATATATGTAGAATGACCCAGTATTTGTCTTTTTGTGACTGGCTCATTTCATTTAGCATTATGTCCTCAAGGTTTACCTATGTTGTAGCATAAGACAGGATTTCCTTTAATTTTTTTTTTTTTTGAGATAGAGTCTCACTCCGTTGCCCTGAGTGGCGTGGGCTCAGCCTAACTCACAACAACCTCAAACTCCTGGGCTCAAGCGATCCTCCTGCTTCAACCTCCTGAGTAGCTGGGACTATAGGCGCTCGCCACCACGCCTAGCTAATTTTTCTATTTTTAGTAGAGATGGTATCGCTTTTGCTCAGGCTGGTCTTGAACTTCTGAGCTCAAGTGATCCTCCCCCCTCAGGCTCCCAGAGTGCTAAGGATTTCCTTTAATTTTAAGACTGAGTAATATTCTATTATATCTATATATACTACATTGTGTTTATCTATTCATCCTTAGATGGCCATTTGGGTTGCATCCATCTTTATCAATCTTTTTGAGAAACTGAAAAGCAACCTCCCTTTGTCTGTTGGGCAAAACAGGAGATTTCTTTTGTGAATCATGACCTTCTTAAAAGGTACATGAAGAAGCCAGGCACAGTGGTGCATACCTGTAGTCCCAGCTGCTTGGGAGGCTGAAACAGGAGGATCGTTTGAGCGCAGTAGTTCAAGACCAGCCTGGGCAACATAGTGAGACCTCGTCTCTAAAAAAAATAAAAAGATAAAAAAGATAAAAAAAAAAAAGATACGTGAAGGAGAGTGGTTCTTAAGCCTTTTGCTCTCAGGACCCTTTTAGACTCTTAAACATTATCTAGGACCCCTAATAGCTTTTGTTTATGTTAGGTATAGTTGTTGATATTTGTCATTTTAGAAATTAAAACTAATTTTATAAATATTAATTTTAAAAATAGTCGACCCATCAGACACTTGTATTTGGCCAACTATAAAAAAATGGAAAAAAAAGAAATGAAAGAAAAAATGGTTGACCCATTTCATGTTAACATATTTTTATGAAAAAATTTATTTTTTCTAAAACAAAAATATAGCAAGACAGTGCCATGTTTTTTATTTTTGCAAATCTCTTTAATGATTAGCTTCTAGAAGACAGTTGGATTCTCTTATCTGCTTCTGCATTCATTCTGCTGGGTATCACAAGTCATTTAGCTGCTGATGGGTGGGAGTGAGAAAGCAAGTAGAATGGTTTCTACTCTGATCTCCCTTGGGTTAGAGGAGGGCATTTGGAAAGGTTAGAAAAAGATGAGAATGTGGAAAAGGTGCTCTGGGACCAAAAGGTGGAAGCCAAGGTGTCATTCTCTCCATCTCAGAGAATGTTCATGCCTACTAAAGTTTATTTTTTTTCCGTGCCTTCTAGTACATCTTTCTTCTCAGAATGGTTTTTCTTTGCCTTTCCAGCAATATTTTCCAACTATTAGACTGGCTTTCTTGTGAAATACTGTCTTTTAGGATTTCTGGTAATTGATTTATGTTTTCAAGGTGGGGAAATAGAAGATTTGCCTTGAAGAATTTTCAATCCTGAATAGTTGACAGCTGGCATGTTTTGTTACTTTGTTGTGAAGTATATGCCTGCTTGTGGAACATACTATGTAATTTTGTTACCACTCGAGTACATCATGGCATGTAGGAGCAGACTGAGAGATACATCTGATTCCTTGGGTAAAATGAGCTATTTACCAGGGCTAATGATTAATTTGTATCACAAAATGCCCAATCCTGGAGTTATGTTTCTTGTTTACTTTATTTCTTGAGAGCTCTGTTTAATTCACATATAAAAGCAACTTAATTAAATTTAGCCTGTAGAATTCCATAATCATGGTGATTGCATGAGAAGTATTTTATGTTCTTTGTATTATTTCGTTTAATCCTTATAACAACCCTGTAAAGTAAGTTCTATTATCCTGATGTTATAGGTGAAAAAGTTAAGCAGCTGGAAGGTAGAGCCAGGATTTGAAGCCAGGCATACTCCAGAGCCTCTCTCCTGACTCTTACACTCTGTGTCTTCAGCAGTGAGAGGTTCTATTGCATATCACACCCTAGGAGTTACAGAGAGTATTCATTGAGTATATTTTCTATATAATGATCAAATTGAAGTACCAGTAATTTTTAAATACTTAAACTCTTTAGGAAAAAGACTTCAACTTGGTGGAGCACAGTAGCAGGCTGCCTCAGCGTGGGAAGTCCCATGTACTTCCGTTCTGGTGCTCAGGAATTTGGAGAACCGGGATGGTGGAAACTTGTTCATAACAAACCTCCAACAATGAAACCTGAAGGAGAGAAGTTGTCTGCCTCTACTTTGAAAGTAAAAGGTACTTTTGTGAGAACAGTGCAAAAGGTGCTGGTTACACCAGAGCCAAGCAGATCTGAGCTTCAGAGACAGTCCTGGTTTACCAGGCATAGCTCGTAGGGCTCTCTGTAGCTACTCTGCTTGGCAGTTTCAGGATGATGCTTTTCTTTGTGTGCTGTAAACAAATACTATATAAAAACATCAAGTTACTGGTTTTACATATTTCCTTTGGTATCTGAAAAATGCAGTGTTTTCAATCTAATTTTTGGTTTTAAACATTTTATTATGAGAATTTCAAACCATACAAAGGTGAAGAGAATAATATAATGAATTCCCATGTACCTTCCACCTCACTTCAATAGTTAACTCCTGACAGTCTCTGTTTATCTAAATTCCCAGTACTTTCCCAAGCCTTCCACCCATCCCTACCCATGGATTATTTAGAAGGAAATCCCAGGCATCAACATTTCTTCTTAAATATTTTTGTATGTATTTCTAAGAGATAAGGATGCTTTCCTTTTTGTAGCCTAAGCCTAATATTACTTTCACATTTTAAAAAAATTAGCAGTAACTCCTTACTATCATACATTAATCTATTTTTTTAATCAAAAAAGTTTTAATAAACTTTTAAATTTTTAAAAATATAATTGGGAAAAGATCAAATAGTGTTTAAGGCTATAAAGTCTGAAAGTTACCCCCTCTGGCCCCCTGCCTGCAGTTTCGCTTCCCAGAGTAACCACTGTTGTCTTTTATGAATACTTTTAGAAATGGTCTCTGCATATTTAAGCATTTTCTTATTTTTTTTAAAAACATGTAAAGACTCATACCGTAATACTTGTTCTCCATTTTCCCACCACTTACCAATATACCTTGGACATTTTGTCATAACTGTATATGTAGATCTATTTTATTTCATCGCATTCAGTATATGGCTGTATGATAAATTGTCAAAGCATTCCCCTATTGATGGACATTTTGGTTGTTTCTACCTTTTATTGTTATTTTAAACAATGCTATAATTGTACAAATTTGTGTACATGTGAAAATTGTGATAAATTCCTGGAAACAGAATTGCTGTATCAAAGGGCATATTCATTCAAAATTTTAATTAGTATTACCAAGTTATCCTCCAAGAATCTGTAATAAAATTTACGTCATACTAAAAGAAATGAAAATGCCCATTTCCCCATACTCTTGCTGAGCATTACCAAACTTTTAATGTTTATCAATTCCAATAGGTAAAAGATAGTATTTGTTTAAATTTATCATACATTATAGTTTCTTATTCCTTAAGAGATATTTAAGTCTTTTAGTTTAAGGCATTCATTGAACATTTCTCTATATTGAACACAATACTAGGCTCACTATAATTAGCAAGTGAAGCTCAAGTCGAGTAGTTATTTTAAAATTTAGATACTGGTTGAGCATCCCAAATCCAAATATTCAAAATCCAAAATGCTCTGAAATCTGAAACTTTCTGAGTGCCCACATGATGCTCAAAGGAAAGGAAATTTCACTGGAGCATTTTGGATTTCAGATTTCTGGGTTTGGGATGCTCAACTGGTAAGTATAATGCAGATATTCCAAAATCTGAAAAAATCTGAAATCCAAAACATGCCTCCTTGGTCCCAAGCATTTTGGAGAAGGGATTATTCAACCTGTATTTATTCTCTTTTGGCAGCCTCAAAACCAATTCTAGATCCAATCATTACTGTTGAGGGACTTAGAAAACGGGCAAGTCGGAATCCTGTGGAATCTGCCATGGAATTAAAAGAGAAAAGATCTCGAACTCAGGAAGCTAAAGACATTAGAAGAGCCCAGAAGGAAGCCGCTGGCTTTCTTGACAGGAGCACGTCCTCTACCCCTGTAAAATTTATAAGCCGTGGCCGCCGGCCGGATGTGATTCTTGAAAAAGGAGAAGTGATTGACTTTTCATCGTTGAGCTCCTCTGACCGAACCCCACTGACAAGCCCATCTCCTTCTCCATCTCTGGATTTCTCTGCCCCCGGGACTCCAGCCTCTCATTCTGCCACGCCTAGCTTGCTTTCAGAAGCAGATCTGATTCCAGATGTGATGCCCCCACAAGCTTTGTTTCATGGTAAGGCTTCCCTTGCTTTGGTCTTTTATTTTGGGTATGGGCCATGATGTAAATGTATAAGTTTTCACCATGGGCTGTGTGCTCGGCATTTCTTCTTTCCTGTGTCTTGATGACACTGTTTTATGCTCTGCACAGATGATGATGAGATGGAAGGCGACGGAGTCATAGACCCAGGGATGGAGTATGTCCCACCCCCGGCTGGGGCAGCAGCTTCTGGGTCAGTGGTTGGGGGCAGAAAGAAGGTCAGAGGACCTGAACAGATAAAGCAGGAGGTAGAGAGTGAGGAGGAAAAGCCCGACAGGATGGACATGGACAGCGAAGACACAGATTCAAACACATCTTTGCAAACGAGGGCTCGAGAAAAGAGGAAGCCTCAACTAGAGAAGGACACGAAACCTAAAGGGCCCAAGTATACTCCCGTGAGTATCTATGAGGAAAAGCTGCTTCTCAAGAGGCTGGAAGCTTGTCCCAGTGCTGTTGCCATGACACCAGAAGCTCGGAGACTGAAGCGGAAACTGATTGTCAGACAAGCGAAAAGGGATAGGGGATTACCACTTTTTGACTTGGATCAAGTTGTTAATGCTGCTCTTCTGTTAGTTGATGGGATTTATGGAGCCAAAGAAGGAGTTTCTAGGCTTCCAGCTGGACAAGCCACGTACCGAACAACCTGCCAGGACTTCAGAATCCTTGACCGATACCAGGTGAATGTGTACATGCTCTAAATCTGTTGGAGGCAGAAGTGGAGGTAGGGCAGGCAGCACCAGGCGGTAGACACATTTATGCTGTGACTTAAAATTATGAGTGATTTGGGGAGAGAGAAGAAAAGAGCAAGAGAGAAAAACACAAAAATTACTGGCCTTTATTTTTTGAATTTGTTCAGTATAAATATTCCTTAATACATCTGGGCTTTTCTTTTCCCTTGGGCATTCAAGATATAGCCTAGAAGTTTTCTTTATAGTTCTCAGTCTCTGTGGGTAACTGTACATGGTGTGTGTCATAGCTTTGATTGACAGATTTGTTGAGGACATCCATGTACTGGATACTGTGCTGAGCAGGATCTGAAGGTGTAGAAACATCTATGTAGTTAGGGGACAACATGAAGAAATAGCAGCCAGGGGATCAGTGTGGTGTCAGTGGAACCCAAGTTTTGTGAATGCTCCTGGGAACAATTAATTCCACTCAGAACTGCTGGCATATACCCTCCCACTAGGGGGAACAGCAGGTCTCCATCCTTGCTAACAGTTAACACTAACCTGCCTTTAAGTTTTGTTAATCAGATGGCTATATGTGAAATCTTATTTTTTATTTACAATACTTGGATTACAGGTGAGGTTAAACATTTTTTAGGTTTCCTGGTTGTTTGTCTGTGAATTGCCTGTTTGGAGTCCTTGCACATTTTTATTTCTTTTCTGGACACTAGTGAGATCTTCTCTTTATTGCCAGTGATCTGATATTATTCA
Source organism: Cheirogaleus medius (assembly GCA_008086735.1). Classification (NCBI taxonomy): domain Eukaryota; kingdom Metazoa; phylum Chordata; class Mammalia; order Primates; family Cheirogaleidae; genus Cheirogaleus; species Cheirogaleus medius. The sequence goes on along the minus strand of VBSM01001118.1, from coordinate 16,319,086 downwards.
GTGATATACCATATGTGGGGCTTCTTTCTTTCCTTGTGCTGGGCATGTGGTGAGTGGGCCCTTTCAATTTGAAACTCTCCTTCCTGAGTTCTGAGAAGTGTTAGTTTCCTGTCTTCTATTTTCTCTGTTCTCTCATTTTAGAACTCCCTTGTTTGGATATTGGGCCCTGTAGAGCAAAGATTGGCAAATTTTTTCTGTAAAGGGCCAGATAGTAAATATTTTAGGTTTTGCAGGCCACATACTCAGTTGGAACTACTCAACTCTGCTGTTGTGATGGGAAAGCAGCCATAGCTAATGGGTGTGGCTGTGTTCCAGTAAAACTTTATCTACTAAAATGGCCATGGGCTGGATTTGGCCTGTGGGTTATAGTTTGCCAAGCTCCCTACTCTAGATGGATCCTTTTCATTTTCTTTTTTCCTCCTCTTCCCATCTTTCCTGGGAAGTACAGTATTAACCTTCTTGCATTCTAGGAGCCAGGTGGGGAGGGGCCAGGACGCTACAATTAAGTAGGTAAACTTCTACTGAATCTGCCTGTCTTCAGAACAGTACTCCCACACTTGGCTACCTGTGTGCGGAATCTCTCTTGACCCTCTCTAGAAAGTCCAGTATTCTGCCCATGAGGGAAAAGATCATTTACTTCATGGGGACAGTATAATTGGTGTAGTGGTATAATTGGAGGCTTTAACCTCTTAAAGAGCCTCTTAATCCATAGCCCTACTGCCCACTTTCAGCTTCCATAGTACCTGATGCCTCTGATTGGTGCGCTTTCCTTAGGCCGTGTTTTGTAAATCATTCTGCTCCTTCATCACCAGCTTAGGTTTCAGCTTTCTTTGGTCTGTAAAGTAATTTGTGGCTGGTGTGGTGGCTCACGCCTATAATCCTAGCACTGTGGAAGGCGGAAGCGAGAGGATTGCTTGAGGCTAGGAGTTCAAGACCAGCCTGAGCAAGAGTGAGACCCTGTCTCTACAAACAATAGAAAAATTACCTAGGTGTGGTGACATGTGCCTTATAGTTCCAGCTACTTGGGAGGCTGAGGCAGGAGACCTAAGGCTTGAACCCAGGAGTTTGAGGTTGCAGTGAGCTATGATGACGCCACTTTACTCTAGCCCAGGCAACAGAGCAGAGACTCTGTCTCAAAAAACAAAAACAAAAACAGGGATTTTGAAAAATAAAAAGTTAAAAAAAAGTAATTTGCCATGTGTTCATATGCTTTTGTTACAGTCATCTGTTCACCTGTTCTTTGTTCTTGTGGGTTTGTCTGTGTAGTGCCTAGCTTTTATTTTTTTAATTGTAAATGTGTCATACAAATAGAAGGCATAGAAAAACAGGCATAGTTCAGAGATTAATAAAATAAATGCCCATCTATCTATCTCCTGGGTAAAGAAATAGAGTGTTACAAAGACCTTGGAAGTCCTCATGTGTACTTTTGTTCCCCTCAGAGGGAGCCACTCTTTGACTTTTAGTGTTAATTATTCCTTTGCTTTTTAAATGTATATATTCCTAAACAATATACTTTTAGTTTTTTAAAAAAACTAAGTAGTAAGCACAAATCTAGCTGTGTAAGCATATTGCCACTATTAGATGAAGTTTCCCAGAGAAGATGAGCTAAAGAGTCTTTTTGGGTCGTTGTTATGGATTGAATTGTGTTCCCCAAAAGGATATGTTGAAGTCCCAACCCCTGGTACCTGTGAATGTGACCTTATTTGGAAATAGGGCCTTTGTGGCTATAATTAGTTAAGATGAGGTCGTACTGGAGTAGAGTGAGCACTTTATCCAATATGACTGAAGTCTTTATAAGAAGAGGAGAAGAGGCCAGGCATGATGGCTCACGCCTGTAATCCTAGCAATCTGGGAGGCCGAGGCGGGAGAATCACTTGAGGTCAGGAGTTCAAGACCAGCCTGAGCAAGCGTGAGACCCCGTCTCTACCAAAAATAGAAAAACAAAAAAAATTAGCCAGTCAACTAAAAACAAAAACAAAAAATTAGCTGGGCATGATGGTACACACCTGTAGTCCCAGCTACTCGGGAGGCTGAGGCAGGAGGATCACTTGAGTCCAGGAGTTTGAGGTTGCTGTGAGCTAGGCTGATGCCATGGCACTCATTTTCAAAAAAACAAACCAAACAAACAAAAAAACAAAAGGAGAAGAGATGCAGAGATGGAAACAAAGGGGAAAAGGCCCTGTGAAGACAGAGGCAGAGATTAGTGTTCATCTACAAGCCCGGGGAACACTCAGGATTGCTGGCAACACCAGAAGCTAAGAGAAAGGCATGGAGCAGATTCTCCATTGGTGCATACAGAGGGAGAACACAGCCCTGCCCACTGTGAGAAAGCCCAGTGATTTCTGACTTTTGGCCTCTAGAACTGTGAGATAATAAATATCTATTGTTTTAAGTCACCCAGTTTGTGGTACTTTGTTCCTATAGCACCAGAAAACTAACACAGTCACATTCTGGCTTCAGATTTCATAATCCTCGCCTGGGGAAGTCAGTGGCCAAGGTCATTAGGTAGTCCTGGGAAACATAAGGCTATGAGCATCAGGGCTGTAGTGTACAGCAGAAATGTGGCAGAAATCTGGGCAGAAGGAGATCCTCTGCTTTTCCTGCCTGAGCCAAGATGGCTTCCCTCCAGCTTGCAGGAGGTTAAAACAGTTATTTGTAGAGTGAGTGTCCTCAGCTGATCCAGGGAGTAGGCATGGAGGTTCACCAGGGCATGGTTAAGGCAAGCTGAGCACAGATGAGGTTTTGGGCCATGCCTCCTTAGGTTTAGAAATGGTCGGTGGCAGCAGGGACTTGGTGATGATAGCCTCAGTAGGTGTGCCCATTGACTCACACTTGTCCAGTCTGGACTGGCCTCCCTTTGTATGTGAAACTCAGCAGTGGCCTTGGGAACTCTTCTCACTAGAGATTCATGTTCCCTCCTCTAAATTTGATCTCCTGTTTTCTGTGGCCCATCTATATATACCTTTTTGTAGGTTTACTCCCTTGTTTTTGTGGAGCACTTTCTTAATGGCTTCTTGAGGAAAGCTACACAGGAAGTAAAACTTGAGACCTACATCCTGAAAAGACCCTGACTTAAAGCCAAAATCCCAGGCCAGCATCAGGTAAAGTTGAAAGCCAACTTAATAGCAACCCTGGAAGCAAGTAGCCAGTGGAGCAGTGCTTTCAAATTCTGAGAGGTAATTAGGTTGAACCTAGAATTTTATACCCAGCCACATTATCTAGGCGAGTCCTCTGTTGAGAACCCCTGACATTTCCTTTAGGTCTTTCCTTTTGGGATAGTCAGTCCCCAGGGAAGAGTCTTCCAGTCTCGCAACGCTAGTTGCCAAGTAGGGGAAGAGGGACCTTAGCATTCAGCCTGTAAGGTGCTCACCCCTCAGTTCATCTGAGCTGCCTGACCCAGAGCCCCTGTTGTACTTTCTCTAGAGAAGGACCTCCAGACTTCTGGAGGGCCCAGCAGCAGGGAATTGGGGGATATGGGGATTTTTAAATTTCTTTCTTTTTTT
>VBSM01001118.1:16286821-16311044 GCA_008086735.1 Cheirogaleus medius | reverse complement strand
CTGCAGAGATAAAAACTGTAAAAGTAAAAGCTTTTGGCTGTCGACTAAAGTCGATGCTCGATGCTCGGCTGTGCGTGTTCATCTGTGGCTGTCGACTGTAGTCGACGCTCGTACCGAAGTGGTTAATAGACCACAGATAGTATAAACATAACTTTTATATACACTAGGAAACCAAAAAATATGTGCTAGTAAAACATAGAATGTTCCTGTTATTGCAGTGATCTGGAGCTGAACCCATAATATCTCTGAGATGTACCTGTATTTTAAATTCCCAGTTCAGTAATTGCAACATCTCTGACATATGAGTCTGGTTCTGATACTTGCTGTCTTCCAGCTGTGTTTTCTGCCTTTAGTAGCCTTGTAATTTTATGTTGAAAGCCAAATATGATGTTCTGGGTAAGCAGAACTGTTTTAGATAGGCCTTTGGTAATGTGGTGATAAGGGGTCAGGGAGGGAAAACCCTCTATATTTCTATGGATAGTTCTCAGTCTTTTGGTGAGCCTGTGCTCTGGCTTTGAACTTAGTAAGTGCTTCTCAGTTTTCTCCCTGTTTAGGTGAAATAGGATGGCTAGAGGGGACAGAATTGGGTATTTTCATTCCTCCAGGTTGGCTAGGCTCTGACAAAATGCCAGTAGGTTAGGCCTGGTAAAATAAATCCTCCTGAGGGCAGGCATTGTTAACACCTTAAGGACCGCTCACGAGTTTTCTCGTTTTTCACTGTAGTTATGATGATTTAAATAACATGCAGTTTGCCCAAAAACGTGTGGTCCCTGGCGTATGTCTTAGAGATTTCTATGCGGTACGAAAGATGTTAAGAGCAGGATGCTATGTCATATTTCAAAATGATTCCTTTTCTCCTCCTCCTACTGGAAGCACTTAGGGATTTTTCTTTAATATTCACTGTGAGAACCTGATCTAACTCCTGGAGGTAAAACTTGTTAAAGTGTTGGGCATCCCCTAAGACTGGACCCCCTGGAGTTTTTATCAGACTCGTCCACATTAACCGTCCAGCAACTCTTCAATCACAGTGCAGGTTTTCCTACCCTGGTACGGGTCCCTACACAGGATTCTACTCCAGGATGTTGGGATGCTCTGTATCTACCTGTTTGTCTTCAATTTGGGGGGCAGCGGATTTATCTTACAGATCTAAGAGGAGTTGTGGATTTTTCAGTTTAGCCTTTTTTTTTTACTAGTTAGGATGAAGTAATGATGTCTAAGCTCCTTATACTCCAGATTGGAAACCAGAATTGCTCTTAATGTGCTGCTTTAATCTGGGAAATTCCTCATTATTGTGTCTTTAAATATATTCTTCCTTTATTATTTTCCTCTTCTTCTGGACTCTTAATATGGATGTCGGCGACATTATTTCTCTTCCTTTGCCTTTTTGAAGAAATCCTTGACCTGTCCCTAACATCACTAATTGAGTGCTTTATTTCTGTGATCGTGTGTTCCATGTCTGCTAATGAATGTGCGATGCTTCATAGCAACCCATTCCAGTTTCCCGGCTCCTCCATTACCTTGAGCCTAGTTATTACTATCTTTTTCTTTCGTAACAGCTTTATTGAGATACAATTCATATAACTTACAGTTCACCCATTTAAAGTATACAATTCAGTGGTTTCTAATATATTCACAGAGTGGAACCACAATCAATTTTAGAACATTTTATAACCCCAGAAAGGAACCGCGACCTCGTTAGCTCTTACTACTCAACCCTCTGCTCCTAGCCCCACCTCCACCCCACCCCCATTAATCTTCTGCCTCTGTAAATTTACCTATTCTGGACATTTCACATGAATGGAATAACATAATATGTGACCTTTTGTGATCACCTTCTTTCACTTAGCATGATGTTTTCAAGATTCATCCACATTGTAGCATATATTAGTATTAATACCTCATTCCTTTTTATGGCTTAATATTCCATTGTATGGATAGACCACGTTTTGTTCATCTGTTCAACAGTTGATGGACATTTGGGTTGTCTCCATCTTTTGGCCATGAACATAATCTACTCTTAGCATTTATATATTATACAGATTTTTGTGTGGACATACGTTTTTGTTTCTCTGGATGTATATCTAGGAGGGAAATTGCTGGTCAAATGGTAACTCTATGTTCGGCTTTTTGAAGAACTGTTAAACTGTCTTCCAAAGTGGCTGTACCATTTTGCACTCCTGCCAGGAATGTATGAAGATTCTGATGTCTCCACACATCCTTTCCATGCTGTTATCTGTCTTTTGATGATGGCCATCCTAGTGGATGTGAAGTGGTATCTCATTGTAGTTTGGATTTGCACTTCCCCAATGGCTGTTTATTACACTTTAAAAAAAATTATTGTCTGTTTAGTATATTAATTCTGCCTTTTCCTGTACAGTTTGTTTAGTTTGTTATCCTTCTTTTGCTTTCTTGCACTCCTTATTTACGAGTCTCAAATTTTTTTCCCCGTGAGCTCATATCCCCTCAGTGTTTTCAGCTACCTTTGCTGGTAGTATATACCTGAGAGGAAGAGCAAAAGCCTAATTCCTAGCTTGTGACCCTCTCAGCAAGTTTAGTAAAATGGGAGGCTCCAGCGAATCCACTTCTGGTCCTCACCTTTTTCCACAATCAGGCAACCTCGCCTTGCAGGGAACCCCCAGGACCTCTGGCCCAGTTGCTGCTTTTTACCTCCCTCTGTATTTGCTGCCTGGGGTTGTGGAATGCTCAGGGGCTGTCCAGAATGAGGTTTGCCCTCTACCTCAGAAAGGCTCCAGCACTGCTCTGGCATCACCCTCCAGCTGACACTTGGCTGGCAGAGTTGATTGGCAGTGATCTGATCTGCCTCTCCCAGTGAAGCATATGGGAGAGGAGGTGGCATAACCAGGAAGCCCCCGGCTCTATCTGTGGGGCAGACCCTTTCTCTGCTCTTTCCACTCAGCTACTTCACTGGTACCTGATGCCCTTTGACCTCTCTGGGCTTTCTCCCAGCCTTGTGTTCCATGTTTCCTCTCAACATCTGGTATCTCCCAGGTTGGGTTTGGCACAGGACCCAGCAGCCCACCTAGCTCTCCATTTGTTTAGAACTAGAAGTTTGAAGAAACTCATTTAACATTTTCCACACTTATTTGACTTTGGGATGCTTTTTTCCCCACCACTTTGTCATTCACCAGACATAAGTTGAGGACTTAGTATGTGCCAAGCACTACTCTAGCTGGAGATACTGCAGTGAATTAAGACAGAGAAGGTCCCCACCCTTATGGAGCTGACATCCTTGAGCAGGGAGATGATAGTGACTAGCTCACCAAGCAGACAACATTACTCATGCAAGGTGAGTGCTGTAGGGGAGTGGAGTGAAGTGTAGGGGCACCCCTCTGTGCTGGGAGGTCAGGATGGCCTCTTTGTGTTGGTAGCTCCAGAACTAAGTCCTGATTCACAGGGAGGAGCCAGGCTGAAGAAGGGTCAGGGCTGAAGGCCCAGGTGCAGGCCCTAAGGCAGGAGTAAGGTATATGTATGTGGCTGAGACTAGGTGATGGCAGAGGAATGGGGTTTAGGCATTGAGGCACGGAATGACGGGCCAGAGCCTGCAGGATCCTGCAGGCTGTGGGTGAAGAGTTTTGGGTTGTGTTCTGAATATTCAGTGGAAAGCCATGTAGGAGTTTTGATCAAGGAAAGTGAATTTGTGTTTCTGGAAGAATATGGCTTCTGTGTAGAGACCATGTATGGGGTAAGAGTGGGAGCAGAGAGGCCAGCAGGAGGCAGTGAGGTGGCCAAGATAGACTGGGGTGGCTTAGACTAGGGTGAGAGCAGAGAGATGGGAAGAAGTTAGGGATCTGGGGATCTGTATAATATCAGTGGAGGTCCCCAGGACTCACTTTGAGACATTAGCCAGATAGAAAGAGCATTCTTTGCACTAGTAGTTCAGTGGCTGGTGTTTTAGTTATCTGTTGCTACATTATATACCACCCCAAAACTTAGTGGCTTATACCAATAACTGTTTAATGTTTCTTCTGATTTTGTGGATTTTTTGTGCTCAGCTGGGTGGTTCTTCTACTCTGTGGGCTGGAGGTTACTCGTGTACTGCATTCGCCTGGGAACTGGGTTGGGATTAGAATGACCAGGAGAGCTTCTCTTCTTCTAGAGCCTGTCTCCATGTGGCCTCTAGTCATGCCCTGGTCTAGCTGGGACAGCATGGCACCTGAACTCCAAGAGGGAGAATGTGGAAGCTGCCAGTCATCTTAAGACCTTGGAAGTCCCAGAATGTTACTTCTGCCACTTTCTGATTGGTCAAAGCCATTCACAAGGCCCGCCCAGATTCAAGGAGAGGGGAAATTGACTCTGCTTTCTGATATGAGGAGCCACTTATACCTACAGGGGTGGGAGGAATTATTAGTGGCCATATTTGAAAAGTATATACCACAGCTTTGGATTTTACTTTGATATTTTAAGCTTTGGAAGAATTTCAGAATTGGCTTTTGAAAATTTTGGTGTCCAGCTTGGGAAAGTATGAGAACAAATTGTGAAGGAAGGAATTCTTGCTCTTCTTTCAACAAAGTTATTTTCTAGGTTAAGAGCAAACTGATTCTACAAAAACAACTCAGGTTTCTAAACTTCATCCAACCCTTGGCAAACAACTTTATAAATGTGCCTTTTCCTTTTAATCTTCCATCTGAGTTCTTTGCTATAAAACCCTAATTGCACATGTTCTGTTACTACATGACTGAGGGCCCTAGAGCGGCACTCATTGAAGAATAGCACATCTTCAGTCCAGCTCTTGGTGTTCAAAAGGAAATGCATAGAATCCACCAGTTCTGTTAGGATACCCTCCTAAGGAACAAATGCCACATCCTCATTGAACCTCTAGTAGGGTCTCTCTGCTGTTGAGATTTGTTTTAAGGATGATAATCTACATCACTCCCAGTTTTGTCCAATTTATTCATTGGAAAAGAGCTGCATTTCAAAAAACCGGTATATAGGCACAGCAGTAATTGGCCTCTGGCCCTTTGGATAATAGAGTCGTCAGATTATATGACCCATATATGCCACCTATTTGATACTAGTGCTAGTTAATATTTAGTAAATAGGTTAAAGGTATAATATGGACAAAATAAAGCCTAGAGAGGCTGTAAATCCAGTGTTCAGTCCTGCATTTTGCTCACTTAAATGAGTTAACATTTTTAAATAACTTCAAAATTTTAAAAATTATTTTGATTTTTAAGCTATTACAACTGGGGTTAGTTTTTCATATCTAGTTTTTTGCAAAGGTGCCTACAAACTTTGTATTGAAGCTTGAGCTTTCCAAATAAGTAATATAAAAAGACCTTTCTGCCGCATAAAAATATCATACTAATTATATATAGAAATTAACCAATCCTCTGAGTAATTTTATTTCTATATAACCAGTGTTACTTTTACACAGACTGCCTTGCCGTCCAGGAAAGGATTTCGGCACCAGACCACTAAGTTTTTGTATCGTTTAGTGGGATCAGAAGATATGGCTGTGGACCAAAGTATTGTCAGCCCTTACACTTCTCGGATCTTGAAACCTTATATCAGGTATATGAAGAAGCAGAGGTGTGATATAAACTGTGTCATGAGGGATAATGATTGCAGTTTCTGTACTTTGTTCTCCTGTTGGAGAAAATAAAGACCAAAAACTGAGAGCAGGCATTGGCAAGGACTGAGTTCTGTGCTCCATCTCCAGTTTCATCCTTTGCTTGTTTCAACTGTACTTTTTTTGCAGGAAAAAATGGTCCTTTGAAAGAAACTTAAAAAGCAAGACTAAGTTAACTGTTAGATTTCTTTGTGATTATCATAATCATTGTTTTATTTTAAATATTAAAGTTGTATATTTTTAGGGTAACCTGTGAAATGAAAAAATGTGAAAGATAGTGAAGTCTATATCTGGACTAGATGTTGGGACAGTTTTTAATTGTCCAGGCAGTGAAATGGAAGCTCAGCTTTGTGCTGTGATTGAGTGGGCCCACTATTGCCTTTGTTGCACCACAGTTGCTCTGCAGATCCATAATGGCCCTGACCAGGGGTCCTCAAACTTTTTAAACAGGGGGCCAGTTCACTGTCCCTCAGACCGTTGGAGAGTGCGCACTGTGGGCCTGGGATGAGTTGGCTGCCAAGCAGGACAGGCAGCAGTGGCAAAAACACCCGGCGGGCCGGATAAATGTCCTAGGCGGGCAGCACGTGGCCCGCGGGCCGTAGTTTGAGGACGCCTGGCCCTGACCCTTCACGCTTGGCATTACGTGCCTGGACAAACACATTGAAAGGCAGCTTGCGAGCCTGCTCCAGGCTCACCGTGTCTCTGGTATTATTCAACTGCCCAGTAAAGTTGGATGCCTCCTCTTCTGTCCTCCAGTGGCACTGGAGATGCATCCCTGTGTCTTAGCACTCCTCAGGTTGAATCCGATGCAGTTTCTGTTTCCTCACTTTGTTCATGAAGGCACCTAGTACATACAGTCCCTGGTGGGTACAGACGATTTGACCTGATGAATGTTAGTAGAGTAAATTTTAGATTTCACACCAGGAAGATTTACAGCTATATTCAAGCTAGCTCCCATAGAAAGCAGTGCCAATTAGTTTAAAATTTCAAGCAGATCAAAGAGTTTATGTTAGTCAAATAGCTAGGAATAATATTGGATATTGTTCTTGACTTGAATTTGTTTGTTTTCTGTGGTTCTGGAGGCGTGATTATGAAACAAAGCCACCCAAACTACAGCTCCTGTCGCAGATTCGCTCCCACCTGCACAGGAGTGACCCTCACTGGACACCTGAGCCTGACGCGCCTCTCGATTACTGCTATGTGCGACCAAATCACATCCCGACGATCAACTCAATGTGTCAGGAGTTTTTCTGGCCTGGTATGTTCCCCCCTTCAAACCAGGCAGATCATTTTTCTGTGTAGTTCATTCTAGTACTTCTTAAAATTAGTGTATGTCATGTGACCTAAGACCTTTACTCATACGATTTCAGTTAGTTTGTCTCTACTAACATAGAAATATTAAAATATAAATACCTCTTGCTTTCCTAAAATCAAGAAGAAGCCAGCAATTAAAGTAATAAACAGTGTTTTTGTTTCTCTTCCCTGTTTGTCTCTGCTTCCAGAATAAAAGATTCATCCTGTTTTGCTTCTACATATATTTAGATACCAGGTAATGTCTATCAAAGATACATAGACTGGTAGCTTGGGTGTGTTTGGACACTTTTGTTTTGGCTTAATAATTCTTTATGTTTTGTTTATTTAGCTGTTCCTTAGAGAATGTTAGTATAGCCAAAAGGTGTTTTTAAAAAGTCAAATACTAATGGTGATATTTTAGATATTTTGGTTAAATAAAATGTATTGTTAAAATTTAAAAAATAAGGTCAAATACCCCAATCACAGACTTTGAGAATAAGAGTAAACCCAATATGACTTGTCATTTTATCAGCCTTAACAAAATTGTCTCTGAAGAGCAAAGGCATTAATTAAAGGACACATTTTAATTGGTGAATATAAACATGTTCTGTATAGATCTGTTTTCTCACACTACTTTGAAGCCTAAAGGACAATAATACATGTCTTCCAGATATTAGATAAAAGATTTCATCAAGATTAGAGTTGTGACATCTTTATTATCTGATAATCATGTAACAGTGCACGTGGTGACAGAGTACTCATTCTGTTAGGAGTGGTACTGGGCCCAAAGTAACATTCTGGGAGCATCTCTGCTTCCTGCCCTTGTGTTAGATGCCTTCCATACATTATGCATAGAATCATTTTCTACTGCTTTATTGTGAAAGGTAGCATTCCTGCGAAAGCTTATAAATTGTGTGTGTATGGGGTGAAGAACATGACAGGAGCACTCTCAGGAGGTCTTTATCGCAACTCTGTCAGGCCTAGGTATGTTGCAGAAACTGAGACCCTGAGACATTTTGAAATGTGCCAAGTAACACATGTGGTAGAGGAGGCTGAGTTCAAAACCACGTGTGTCCAATTCTGAGCCTGTGCACTACTGCCCACCCATGCCGCCTCTCTTCTTTTAACATTTGCATTTAGGAAAGACTACGTTAATTTCAGTATTTTCTAAAATTCATTTTTATTTTCATGATCTGAATGTGTGGTATCTATGGTAATACTTTGTCTCCAATTTTGGTTTTGTTTTTTTTTTTAGTATGCAGGTATAGCTATAGGTACACACTGAACAGCTTGGTGTCCATTAATTCCAAAAGGCACACGGGTTGATTCTCTGGTTGTTTCTTTTCTTTAGGCATTGACCTGTCTGAGTGCCTGCAGTACCCAGACTTCAGTGTTGTTGTCCTTTATAAAAAAGTCATCATTGCCTTTGGCTTCATGGTTCCCGATGTGAAATACAACGAAGCTTACATTTCATTTCTGTTTGTCCATCCTGAATGGAGAAGAGCTGGGATTGCAACTTTCATGATCTATCATCTGATTCAGGTAAGTTGTGCTTGTGATTTACCATCTTGCCTCTGGGTTCACCTGAAAGACTTGGAGGAGGAATAAAAGCTGAGCTAGTTTTTCCCAACATGGCCCAAGGGAATGGGTTGCCTTGTGAAAGAAAGCCAGTCATCACCATTTATGAGGTTATCAAAGCACACAGACAGAAATCTCTGACCCTCTAAAGTATGATTATTGTTCAGACCCTGATTTCAGAGAAACCAGTTTGTAAGCCCATGTAATAAATAAAATGAGAAAGCATCAGAAGCAAGACCCTAAAGCATGTGTACTAGCCATATAAGTAACTGCGGCTGCTTTTAGAATCATCACCATCACAGCTCTGACAAGTGGGAGTAGAACTGTGATTTTACTTTTTTTAGGTATTTGTAAACATTTTCGTATGACTGTATCAATAAGTATTATGGGCCATACGTGGTGACTCACGCCTGTAATCCTACCACTCTGGGAGGCTGAGGCAGGAGGATCGCTTGAACTCAGGAATTGAAGACCAGCCTGAGCAAGAGCGAGACCCTGTCTCTACTAAAAAAAAATAGAAAAATTAGCTGGGTGTGCTGGCGCCTGCCTGTAGTCCCAGCTATTCAGGAGGCTGAGGCAGGAGGATCACTTGAGCCCAGGAATTTGAGGTTACAGTGAGCTGTAATGATACCACTGCACTCTACCCAGGACAACAGAGCAAGACTCTGCTCTGTCTCAAAAAAAAAAAGTAGTACCTATTCTATCATTGCTGATTGTTTTTCATTTTTACTATCACTGTATAAGCTAAGCTGATAAGAATCTTCTAAGACTTGATTCTAATAACAAATTATAATTCATCTGTTGATATATTTGTATCACCTTGAAGAAAATATATCATATATTAATATTTATATGCTAACATAAAAAAATGCAAAGATTTTTTTCCCCCAGAATTTTTCTGGTAACTATTATCAAGAAGCCATTTAGTATGGAGGACTGTATGTTATGTGGGTAAGATTCCTTTTAAAGAGAGGATAGAGATGGTAAATTTTTGTTTTTCTAATTTTTTAATGAAACTTGCTTAATAATTCCCAAATGTTGGCAGGAACCTTGAGAACCATCTTCCTAGAAATTTTTTTTTTCTCCTCAGGCTGTGACTATGTGAGTTACTCACTGGGTAATTAGTATGTGCTACCTTGTGTTGTTGTTTTCTCCTGAGACTATCTCGGTCATTTCTACCACATCCCCCTTTCTCTGCCCCCACCCCACCCACAGAATTGATCTCTACTCTGTATTCATCTCTGTATCCTAGCAGAGTGCTTACAGAATATTCTGCCTTATCTGTTACCAGTAAGGGCCTGAGGATAGGGCAGGGATGGTACTTTAATATGTGTGTGTCATTGGTACCCAATACAAGGCCTAGCACAGAGTTAGTCCTTACTGAAGGTTTGCTGGCCGGTTGGAGGAGTCGTTCATCTTTGTATGTGGGCACTTTGCCCCCAGCCAGCCCATACACCCCAGGGCCAAAACACAGGAGGTGCTCAATCAGTAGTACTTGGTGTTGGCCATGGTTAGACCGTGTATACTTGCAATCTAAAGAACACTAACATCACCCCACAAAGTTTGCTTTAAAAATTCACCGCATGCTCTTGTCTGTTCTTGAATTCCTGACCTCAAGCAATCCTCCTGCCTTGGCCTTCCAGAGTGCTAGGATTACAGGCATGAACCACCACACCCGGACTATCCTTGATATACTAGTAGTGCTCTTTTGTCCTGAAAATGTCTTTGGATACACAGTGTGAATTAAGCAGAGAAAAGAAGGTAGCTGTCAGATGGCCCTTGACAGAGGAGTTCTTAAATGGAGACCTAGGGTAATCATGGATTATAAATCTGAAGGACTTTATCAACTTCAGTATTTGAGTGCCTTCCTCATTAAACAGTAAGTCCCTAATTAATATGACTTTTGGGATTCCTTATTCTGTGTGGCTAATTAAAAGCATCTAAGAACTTGCCTTGTGTTGACAGAATGATTATTACTCTTTTCCCTTAAGATTAGGCCAATGCTGAATATAGAAATTTCAGTTCTAAGAAGCTAATTCTGTCAGTTTTAGAGGAATGGAGGGTAGAATTTGGAACTCAGAAGGTCTATGTAAGGTCCTCAGGTTTGATAATTAAATTCGTAATATTTTATATTTGTGCATGTAGCTTAGCATCTTTTCTAGCTGGTCTAGGAAGGGAATTTTTACAAGTTTTGAGAGGTTATAAGATAACATCTAGTTTAAAAAAGCAAAACTAACTTTGTTCTCTGCTTCTTCAAAGTTGTCATAGTGTTGGGTATTGATGTATTTGACATATTTAAATGTAATTGAATTATAAATAAAATAATAAAATTGGCAATAAAATATATCTCCCTTGGCCCTTTGCTTTAAAAAAAGAAACCAAAAATTCCCGGAATGCTATCAGCGTCCTTAATCTTGTGAACTTTTTGATCGGCAGCAAAACGTCATTCATTTTCCAGTTGTTGCTAGGTGTTGTAGTGTCTCAGCCTCAGTTTCTGATTTCTCTGATTTCCATAACTACCTACCCACACTTAAAAGAGTTTCTTCACCTACTCATTTTCCCTCAGGCCTTTCCATTTTCATCTTGTGTTTTTCCATTCTTTTGGCAGACCTGCATGGGCAAGGATGTAACCCTTCACGTCTCGGCAAGCAACCCTGCCATGCTGCTATACCAGAAGTTTGGATTCAAGACTGAAGAATATGTTTTAGATTTTTATGATAAATATTACCCGTTGGAGAGTACAGAGTGTAAACATGCATTCTTTCTGAGGCTCAGGCGCTGATGTGAATGTAGCCCTTAACAGAGAAACACAGATGCTGTTAGAGAATGGTTCTTCACGGGGAGACCTAAAGGCAGTGATTCATTTCACGGTGGGTTCTAATGTTCTCTGCGATTAGACAGTCCTTCAAACCTCTCAACTAAGGTGAGAAAAGTGGTGGGTGGTGAAATGACCAGTGAGCAACCCTTCAGCAAAATCACTCTCTAGTCCTTTCTGGGGAGGCCTTCAGCCAACATCCTGGACTCTGCAGTTAACTCAGACTAAATGATGCTGCTCTCCCCTTCCACCTGGCAGTCTGTAAGAGTTAAAGAGCATCTCAGTTGATATTCTTGGTCAGAGAGAATCTGTCTGTCCTAACTTAAAGGATGAGAAAGTGTGATAACTATTAAAAGATTCATGCAGAGGCGGGAGGATAGCTGCAGCTTGGGGGTTCGACACCAGCCTGAGCACAGTGAGACCCTGTCTGTATCCCTAGAAACAAGAAGGAAAAAAAAAAGACAAAAAAATTACACAGACACACAAAAGATTCATGCAGTCCCAAGAGGCACTGTCCTATCCTGGGATGATGAGAGATTATGAGATGATTTCATGCAGGGATTCCAGCCCTGTTGATGAGTTGTTATTCAGTCCAGAAGGACTTCTAGGGCACTGAAGTTTTGTTGTCTCTTTTGCTGACTTTGGTCATCGTCAGTAAAAATAAATGTTTGTGTCAATGCATTGTTTTATTTATTCTGTTAGCATCTCCCACAGGGACTTAGGCCTGGGAACGGAGCATCCCATTCTCCCATTGCCCGTGAAGTTGGTTCGGGGTTGGTGCGGTTGAGCAGCCTGCCATTCAGCCTTCACTGGCCCTTCTCACACCCAGGATAGTTGTGCCTCAGAGTGGAGGGTTGGGTGGTGTGAGTAGAACCTACGGTGGATATACCCTGTGTTGTCTGTAGGGCCAGGCTGTTCGGTGTGCTTGCAGGTGTTGGAGATAGACTGTCAGTCAGGTTGTTTTGGATCCAGCAAGAACATTTCCAAAAGTTTCAGATGTAGTCAAATAAAAAGCTTTCCTTGTAACAACCCATGGCCAGAGCTTCCATATGGTCAGTTTCCTTTCAAACCCTCTTCAATTAAGATCAGATGGTTCTTAACTTTTTAGGATATGGATTGCTTTGAAAATCCAAAGAAAGCTGAATACTCTCTAGAAAACTGTCATGCATATTTAAAATTTTGCATCAAGAGGCTGTACTTGCAGCCAGCTTCAATTCCTTTGTTCAAGGGGGAATGTGTTGAGCTCCCACATTAAGACAATCTGGAAATTGTTCAGTCACCTGGGGAAACAGTTTAGGCTTCATTTCATTTGTGTAGCAGCAGTGTCTGCTACACAACTGGTAGCAGCAGTGTCTCGTTTCTTTATATTTCTTTCTCTCTCTCCCTCCCAAAAGCTTTCTACCTTTGACAGTTTTGTTTTGCAAAATGGATTGCAACCCCATGAATTAAAATTGTGGAAGCAACATTTCCAAACCTGTGAACCAACTTGTGATTGTTGCATGTGAATGTCAAGCATTTGTTGTTGAAAAGGGTGGCTGAAGCAATTGTCTCCATAACTTCAGGAAGCCGAGGAAAGCTGTGATTGCTTTAATTGACTCCTTTACATTTTTTTTTTTTGCCTTTTTGAAAAATTTCTGCATATTATGGGGGTACAAATGTTTAGGTTATATATGTTGTCCTTGCACCCCATTTATATTTTTTAATTAAGAAAATTTTCAGTCATACACAAAGAAAATGATGCAACAGAACCCTATCACCTATATTCAACAATTATCAAGATTCTGCCATATTTGCTTCATTTATCTTTTTGTTTCTTTGCTAAAGTATTTTAAAGTAAATCTCAGATATATAATTTCACCACTACTTGGGTGGGTAATTCCATAAAAATATGGATATTTTCTTATATAACTTCAATGCCCATTATCCCTCCTCTAATATAGTGAACAGTTTTGGGATTATCTAGTAGCCAACCTGTAGTCATACCTTCTGGATTGTTTCAGAAATGCCTTCTACAGTTGGTTTGTTTGGATCAGTGGCCAAGCAGGTTTCATTTGAGTGACTTGCTGTCCTGTCTCCACAGTCTGTGTCTAGAGTAGTCTCCTGCTTTATTATTCCCCTGCCACTGATTTGTCATAGAAACCAAATCAGTTGCCCTGTGGAGTGTCCCACATTGTGTGTTGTCTGTTGTGTCCTTGTGGTGTCTTTTGTGCAGTGGGACTGACCGAACAAGGTGAGAAGTGGACTTGCCTTTGTCTCTTTAGTGGGGGCCTGAGGAAAGCTGACTTCCCCTCTCCCACCTGAGTCCCTGCTTGGGTGTCCAGGCATGGCCGTTTCCCAAGGTGGGCTTGGCAGCCCCAATACATGGTTTTGATCTGCCTTCCTCTCTGGCCCTTCTCCTGGGCTTGCATTATAATAAACCCTGAACTAGTCCTCTAAAAGTGATTCTTCACAGTGTAAGCAGTAGGGCTGAGTTGTGGAAGAACCATGTTTTGGTGGATTTACAGTCATAATTTACTTTGAAATGTCAGAATTCCAAGTAAGGAGGAGGGCTTGTTTTTTCATGCCACAAAAATGGGCATGAGTTTTAAAAGGCTGAGGAACAGTATCTTCTGTTGTGTGTTCCTGAGGAGTCTGGATTGTCCCCTTGGGAGTCTGGCCAGTGGTAGCCAGGTGGGCCTTCGGGATCCCTGTAGGGGTAGCAGTGTGACCAGAAGTAATGATGTAAGCAATGATTTACCCATAGTCTTTTTCTGTGGTGGTTGAGTTCTATTTATAACAAGATGTTTGAGAACTTAACCATAATTTTGAATTTTCTAAATATAGTCAATATATTTTATGTAAATATTCATCACCTAAAAGACACATTGCCTTGAGACCTTTCCTGGAACTGCTCCCTGCAGGTGGGCTTGAGCCCTAGGGAGAAGCAGCCAGGCCAACCCCACAATGCTGGGGTGCATTATAGTGGTTAAGGACATTCTTCAGGTAGCTAATAGCAGGAAGTTATGGTAAAATAATATTAAATAAAAGCCAGGAGGGGCCACAAAGCCAAGAGAGGCCTAGGGCTAGGAAGGGACACAGCACCAGAAGGGGCCTCAGAGCCAGGGGGTGGGGTGGGGGGATTGTCATAGAGCTGGGGAGGTGACACAGAGGCAGAAGGGGGTCAAATATCCAGGAGGGGCCTCAGAGCCAAGAGGGACAGAGCCATAGGGGGCCTCCCAGAGTCAGGGGAGTCCTCGGGCCAGGAAGGGACAGAGCCAGGAGAGGCCTCAGGGCCAGGACGGCTTATAGAGCCTAGAGGGGCCATAGGGCCAGGAGGATTTTCAGGGCCTGGAAGGGCCTCAGGTTCAGGCAGGGCCTCAGAGGAGTCAGACAGGGACACGGTTCTGGGTGTGTGTATGGGGGGGTGTTCACAGAGCCACAGAGAAAACACAGAGCCAGGAGGGTTCACACAGCCAGGAGTGGGTCACAGAGCCAGGAGGGGCCTTAGAGCCAGGATGGGACATGGAGCCATAGGGGGCCTCACAGAGTCAGAGGGTCCTCAGGCCAGGAATGGACACAGCGCCAGGTAGGGGTCTCAGAGCCTGGAAGGACCTCAGGGCCAGAAGGGGCCACAGAGCTAAGAGTGTCCATGAAGCCAGAAGGAGCCTCAGAGCCAGGAGGTTCCTCAGGGTCAGGAGGGGGTCACAGAACCAGAAGGAACCTCAGGACCAGGAGGAGACACAGAGCCTGGATTGGCCTTAGAGTCAGGAGGGGTCATAGAGCCAGAAGGGGCCTCTGGGCAAGCAGGGACCTTGGAGGCAGGAAGGGACACCGAGCCATTAGAGGACAAAGAACCAGGATGGGCCATAGAGTCTAGAGGGGTCTAAGGGCCAGGAGGATTCTCGGGGCCTAGAAGGGCCTCAGGTTCAAAAGGGGGGGGGGCTTCAGAGCTAGGCAGGGACACAGATCATGGGGGAGTTCACATACCCAGGAGAGGTCACTTAGCTAGGAGGAGCTTCAGGGCCAGGACAGACCACAGAGTCAGGTAAGGCCACAGAGCCAAGAAGGGCTACAAAGCCAGGAGGGGCCTCAGGTCCGAGAATATCCTCAGGGTCAGGAGGGAGGGGCCCCAGGGCCAGGAGGGGCACAGAGGCAGGAAGGGCCTGAGTGTCATGGGGGGGCCTCAGACTTAGGAGGGGATACCGAGCTAGACAGTGACCCAGGGCCAGGATTGGTGACAGAGCCATTAGGGGTCAAAGAGCTAGGAAGGCTCTCATAGGAGGGGACATAGAGCCAGGATGGGCCACAGAGCCAGAAGAGGACCTGGGGTTGGGGTCACAGAGCCAGGAGGTGCACTGTGGGTGGGAGAGGCCTCAGCCCAAGCTCAGGTGGGAGGGGCTGGCCCGACCCGAGGAGGGAGGGAAAAGCCTGACTGTGAGGTAAAGAGAGCCAGGACAGTTAGCACAGGCATGTTTTATTTTTTATTTTATGTTTTCATATATACGTACACACACACACACTCTCCTCACTTATATAAAGCAAAATGCATTCAAACTGAGGGAGGATCAGTATGAAGTGAAAATAGCTGTGCTCAGTCCCAGCCTTAATGTGGGGAAGCTCCCTACAGGCGATTCTCTGTGCTTCCAGGTGACAGCTGGGGGGGAAATGGCAGACAATTTTCCCGTCTACTTCTATTTGTGAATTTCCTGCACCATGAAAATCTTTTGTAATCAATTGGTCTACCTTTAAACAGGATACCCAGAGCTTGGGCCTTAGGGCACCCAATTCCACCAGAATGTCCTATACCCACTCGGTGTGTGTGCCCAGCTTCCCCATCTGTACAATGGGACATTCTCACTGGAGGAGTAGAAGTCACAAGAAGAACTTTGGACTTGGAGTCAGAGGCTCACAGCCTCCAGGGCTGGGTGAGCGTTCCCTGTCTCTCACAGTGGCTCTGGGCCTATCCCCCAGAGAGAGCCACAGGACACAGGGGACTCTGGCCTGGGAATATCCCAGCACTTGCTGAAGGCAAACACTCCTAGTTCCCCTAGACAGTGCAGGGTCATCAACGGAGGGGCTGCCCCATATTCTGTGCAGAAGTGAACCTGCTTCAAAGCAAGTTCTTTCCATTAAGAGGTGATAGCAGAGGGTTCCCCAGGCTCTTTTTGGAAGTGGGTCTCCCTCTGCTCAGAAGTTCATCTGTAGCTCCAGCCTACTTTCTCCTGCTGCAGAGCTGGAGATTAGACTCAAGGCTGCCTGGGCGCCCAGGCCTAAGCCCTTGGGGACCCAGCAGGCCTGGGGCATCCCTGGAAACAGTGTAGAAAGCAGGTGAGACACCTGCTTGTCCCCTCCACCCTCATTGCTACAGCAAGTGTAACATAGCCTCCTGACCTCTCCAGGAGGGTCTTTCCTGCTGTTGGCAGCCGAGTCCTCTCCTCTTCCACTGAGCTCCACGGATTTGGTGGAGGGAAGATTTGTAGGAATCCATCGCGTGCTGGCCCGGGGCCTGGGTCCCAGCCTCTCGCCCTGTGCCTCACCGTGTTTCTGTTGTATATGTGGGCTCTCGGCCTAAAGGGAAGAGGTCGAGGCACAAAATATAGTTTACTGGAGCCAAAGTGAGGACATCTGCCCAGAGGATTCAGACCCAAGTGACCTTTGTTACAATCAGGTTTTTAAAGGCAAAAATGGAGGATGGAGTGATATGAAGTCTTTTTTTGGTCAGGAATTCTCATTGGTTTACAGAGATAACATTGATTAGTGAGTGGCATACATTGTTAAGCTAGCGGGTGTGGGTTATAGTGCCCGAGGGATATTATCAGCTTAATTTGTATCTACTTGTGGCAATAGCAAGCAGTTTCAAGAGATGAATATATAGCAATACCACAAAATGAGGAGAGTAGGACATGATTTCTGCCTCTCTGGGCCTGATCATTTAAAATGACTCACATTCCTCAGATAAAAGCTCTTTTCTTTACTCAGGACTCATTCCTGTGTTTCCCTGCGGCACAGGCAAGAGTGCTTCAGTCTGTGGGTCCCAGTGAACACTGGAACCCGGGCGGGCTCCCCTCCAGGGTCGGAACAAGGGGCTCAGGCCTCAAACCTGCCCCTCCTTCCTGGGCTTCTCACTTCTCCCCTCTCCTTGGCTGTCAGAGGTGGGCAGGTGTGGGGGCAATGTGCTGCTGGTTACGTCTGTCCACCTGGGACCTCTGAAGTGAAGACACCAGGTCCCAGGCAGCCCCAGACCCCATGTCTCTGGAGATAGCTGTGTGCGGAGCAGTACTCACCAGGTAAAAGCCCTGCATTTTGCCTGTGGGTGTGAAAGAGGCACAGGACCAACTCAGGCAAAAAATTTTTAATTGTCACAAGCAGACAAAAAATGTGTGACCCCAGTTGTACTTCTTATTATGTGTATGGACATGGCACCCGATGCAGTTCAGATAGAGACTGATTTGACAAATACACAAAGTAAGTGGGGCCAGGACTAAGGTCCAGACCTCTCAACTCCTGGCCAGTAGAAAATCCCAGGCTGCCCCCGGACACGGGTCCCCCACAGTCCTGGCACTGTTCCCCACCCTGCTTTCCACAGGCCTCAGTATGACGCCCTGTGCTGTAGGTTTTTACTGCCCAGAGAGCAGTGGAGAACCCATCTTGTGGACACCTCACACCTTGGCAGCTCCCCCTGCAACCAAGAGGAAATGTTGCTGAAAGCTCAGCACTTGTCCCCAAGGCCACATCAAAAGAATGAAGACAAGTGGTTTGAGGAGAAGGAAAGAGAGATTTATTAATTTGTCAGAAAATGAGGAGGATAGAGACTACTGTCTAAAAATGCCATTATTCTAATAATAAACAGAAATACAGGTCTTGGGCAGGAGAGGGCAGATGCTGTCAGAAGGTTCCAGGGGCTTGCCATTCTTTGCCTGGTGCTTTTCTCTCTTCTGTCGAAAACCACCTACGTCATCCAGGCCACTGGTATCTAGCGGACCAGGGGCGCTTTCTTTGCCCACCTGGCACCTTTTGGTCTGAGCCAGGATTGTAAGCATGAGGGGACTGTAAAGCCTGCCCTCCCGGCTTCTGCCCCAAGGCAGAGCTGAGGAGCCCACACAAATGTGTTTGCCATCCCCTGCAGAGCTGGATCTGAGTGTCTGGCAGGTGAGACTGCAGGATGTTTCCCAGCTTCAGCTCCACCCTCCACCCCTCACCCCTGAGGCTCAGGCCAGGGCCTCGGCAAAACACCCTCCCTGAGCTTGGACCACAAGTATGGCATGGCCACCTGCTCACCCTAGGAATTCTCCTGCCCATCTTCCACGTGGCTCTCCCAGTCATTGGTGGTGTCCCCAAGACCAGGGCACCTTCGAGCCCCCTCTTCCTCCCTGTCTAGATGAGGGAGGAAGCTGGCCAGAGGTTTAACTAGAAATAGCAAAGTCTACTACAAGGTGTTCTGTGTCCACCATGTCTCAAGGTACTACAGAAAGTTCCCTCCTCCCTTCTGAGAGCAGGGAAGTGTGTCCAGCAGGAAAGGAAGGGAGTCCCTAGGCATCTGGGTTCCCACTGATGCTGTGCAAGGACATCAGCAAGCAAATGAGTGGGTGTGAGAACTTGTGCAGAGAGGCTGAGCCACTTGCTCAAGCTGGCTTGGCTGACGGGGGCCAGGCCCTGTTCTGAGACTGTCCAGCATGGCCGACGTGCTGCATCTGCTCCGGGGGCAGCAGCCTCGGCCCACTCTCCCCAGTCTGTCAGGGTAGAGCTGCAAGCACAGCTCCAGCCTCCTTGGGCCAATGGCTCCCTGCTCATCCCTTCACCCCTCTCCATTTCAAAGGTGTGGTCTTCTCATGGTCTTTGTCATGGGACCCATTCACATACAGTCCACTGTTTGTATGTGCAAACAGAGTTAACCACATAATCTCACAGTGAATAACACAAGAACCACATGCATATTAAGCTCCAAAGGGGGCTCCTCCCAGCCCTGCCCCCGGAAGAGGACTGATCCCAGATCTCTGCTGAGTTAGCAAGCTTCATCTCTGCAGGCAATAGGAGTGCTCACCACATGCCAGGCACTAAGTGCTGTCCAAATATCAGCTCATGTGATCATTGTAACAATTCAGTGAAACAGGCACAAACTACCATCATCCCTGTTTTACAAACATGCCAGCTGAGGTACAGAGCATTTAAATAACTCTGACATTCAGTTAGTAGCAGAATCAGGGTTGGAACCCAGTCTGGCTGACTCCCAGGTTCCTCTGTCAACCCCCACACCATGCCACCTTCAGACAGTTAGTGTGATTTGAGATGCCTAGGAATTCTGCTATCCTTTCCTTTCGTCTGGATTAGGCATTCTATCTCTCACGTGACCAGCCCCCTGAATCCTGTGATGCTCCCCCATTACCTGGAGATCAGGGGCTGAGTAAAGTGGGTCCCAATGGTGGTTGTGTCTAAATTATGTTTCACTGGCTTGTACGTAACAACACAGTACAGCCAGTTGTGGGTTTTTATCATTATGGAGTTTGGGTTATTTTTAACTGATTTGGCCACATGATTGTATTTTTGTAGAGAGATGAACTTTAGGTAGCACTAAAAATATTTTCAGGCTCAAATCGTTGCAGCCATTCTGTATGACATAGACCTCTAGGGCTGGATGCGTCTGCTGGGGCTGCCATAACAAAAGGCCTAGACTGGGTGGCTTACACAGCAGAAATTTATTTCCTCCCAGTTCTGGAGGCTACGAATCCAAGACCAAGGTGTCAGCAGGTTTGGCTTCTCCTGAGGCCTCTGTCTTTGGCTTACTTACAGATGGCCACCTTCTTGCTGTGCCCTCCCATGGCCTTCCCTCTCTGTGTGCAGCCCTGGGGTCTCTCTGTGTGTCCAGATTTCCCCTTCTTATGAGGACACCAGTCAGATTGGATGAGCCCCTTCCATCATCCCCATTTTAACTTCACCACCCGTTGAAAGGCCTCATCTCCAAATCCAGTCACATTCTTGGATACTGGGATTAGGGCTTCAGCATATGAATCTGGGGACACAATCCAGCCCATAATCAGGGCCTCAATTGCTTCTGGGTTGAGTGTTGGAAATAAGCGCCATTCTCTTCAGGCTTGTGCTCTGATTGTGCTTCTCAACTTCGACAAGAAGGCCCACTCCAATGGACATATTCTCTTTTTTATTTCTTACAGACTTTGTTGTTTCATTGTGTAGGGTGTGAGTTAATGGTCAAAATTCATTTTTCCCAAATAGATATCCAATTGTCATGGCACCTTTCATGAAAGATCACTCAGGTTTGTCATTCATCAAGCATCCCATAGACATGTAGGTCTGTTTGGGAGACTCTTCTGTTCCACTGGCCTTGCATTCTATTCTTGCACAAACATCACCCTGGCCTAATCACTGTAGCTTTATAATGTGTCTTAATGTCAGATTATCTAAGTCCTTCAACATTGTTATGTTTTTGAACATAAGACAATCTTCAAATGCAAGGCCCTTGAATTTCCATATAATCAGATCATCAATATCCACAAAGAAACTTGCTGGGATTTCCATTGGGATTGCATAGAAACAATTGATCAAAGAAATAATGTCATTACTTATTGAGTTTCCTAATCCTTGAACATGGCTTATTCTTCCACTTATTTATGTCTTATTTTATTTTTCTAGGCAGATTTTAATTTTGTTTCCTGAATAGAGATAGTATATATCTTGTTAGATTTAGTAGTATTTGATTTTTTTAATGTTATTGTGAATGCTATTAGGTTTTAAAATTTTTATGTAGTAATGCTTTGTTAATTTAAAAATGCATTTGTTTTCAGTTTTATTCCTGAAGTATATTTTAGGTAGGTATGGAATTCTAGCTTGACAGTGATTTTTTTCAGCATTTCAAAGATATCCTTCCATTGCCTCTGATTTTGATTATTCTTGTTGAGAAGTCAGTTATAAATCATGTTTACTCTTCAGAGTAAACATGTCTCTTGCACTATTCTCTGTGTTTTTCATATTTTTCTCTGTGCTTCAATTTGGATAGTTTTTAGACCTATAGTCCATTTACTAATTTTGTCTTCAGGTCTATATAATCTGATATTAAATCATTGATATTTTAATTTTTGTTACTGAATCTTCTATATATTTTATTATTTTGTAGTTCCCTATTCTCTGTTGAAATTCTCCATCTTGTTATTTATCAAACATGCTAATCATAATTTAAAGTACATGTTATATCTTATAACTTTAATATTTGGATCCTCTGAGAGTCTGTTTGTTTTTTTTTCTCGTGATTTCTTAGCAATGCTTGTTATCTTGCATGTCTGGTTATTTTTTATTAAATAGTAGATATTGTAGTTGAAAATTGTAGAGAAAATTTGCAATTCTGGATGCTGCTACCACCCTCCAGAAAGTAATTATTTTTATTGTAGAAAGTAGTTACCGTAGGTAATACCATCACATTAGGGGTTAGGATTTCACATATGAATTTTGGGTGGACATAACCATTCATACCATAACTTCAGACTCTCAACTGTACCTTTTGAAGTGTCAAATGCCTTTAGGGGAAATGTGGTACCAAATGTGGAGAATGTCCATCTGGATTTTCCTTCGCTCCAGACTTTTTTTCCCTTAAGTCCTTGATTAAGTTCTCTGTTATTCAAACAGATATTTTCTATATATTTTTAAACTTTTCTTAGGAGAATTGGCCTGAAATAAGCTATTCTGCCATTACCAAATGTAGAAAAAGTCTTATTTATTTTTACCTTGTGAGTATATGTACTTTTTTAAACTCCCTCTTTCCTCTTTCCCTTTGAAGATGAGGTGGAGAGTTTTTTAGTTAATTTTTTTTACCATCAACTCACAAACACTAACCTCCCATCATTGTTGGTAGCACAAGGGCACCATGAAAAATACTAATATAGACATAATAGGAAGAAAGAAAACAATGTACCCACAGGTGGCAGAAATGTCAAGTACACAAGACAGGACCCCAAAATGCCTGGACATTCACAGTGGGATATAATGCTTCTGTATGGCAGGGTCAGAAGAACTTTATGGAAAAGGTGTGCTTAATCTTGTCAAACTAAAATAATCAAAAGGGTCAGAATCTAGTTTAAAGAGAGATTATTCATGGCTGGGCACAGTGGCTCATGCCTATAATCCTAGCACTCTGGGAGGCTGAGGCAGGAGGATCAGTTGAGGTCAGGAGTTCCAGACTAGCCTGAACAAGAGTGAGATTCCACCGCTAAAAAAAAAAGTAGAAAAAATTAGCAGGATGTGGTGGTGCATGCCTGCAGTCCCAGCTACTTGGGAAGCTGAGGCAGGAGGATCGCTTGAGCCCAGGAGTTTGAGGTTGCAGTGAAAGACCAGCCACCTGGAAAGCATAGATTCCAAAGAATGGAAGTCAGTGTTCCTAAGTGTAGAAGTTTGGGATCATTTATACAGACAAAATGTAGGGAGGCTTAACAGAATTTCAACATCTTTCTATATAGGGCTTAATGCAAAGTTACAAGGATCTGATTAGCTCAGGTAGTCTTTTTCTTTCAGAAAAGGTATATTTAACATTCCACATGGAAGACATAATAGTCATGGGGCCTTGGGGGCCATCTGGTCTAAAGTAGAGGATAATAAAGGAGGAAGTTAATCTATAACAAAGATCAGTGATTGGAAAGGTGGAGGTCTGGTCTCTGGTCTCTTCTAGTCATTTACAGAACAAGAACAATGAGGAAGAGAGTTAATATATAATCTTAGAAGCAGAATTGAAAACACGCTATGTAACTAGTTCTCCAGATCTAACTTCCCCTTTAGCATAATAAATTTAGAGGGTCCTGAGGTTTTATTTTCTTTTACGAATTGAATCTCGAGGATAAGTAAAATTTTAGTGGGTTGACATAATAGTGGGAAATATTTAAGAATGATACTTTGAATTTAGATCTGTGTTTAATTCTACAGCTATAAATGCCAGGCCAAGAGTTCACACTTTTCTTTGAAGTGTTCTTTAACAATGGAACACTTTATCAAAAGAGTTCTTAGTTAAGGAATTAATACAAAACATGTAAAGCAGAGAGGCTTGGATTGAATGAAGGGTGAGGTCTCATGACTGCTCCTATCTGGTCACTCGTTCACCCAACGAGACCCTGAGGCACCTCTGTGGAACCACAGGGCTCCAGAAACCCAGTATGCATTGGCACTTCAGTGAATTGGACAATGAGAAGAGATGTCAGGCTCCTAGACCACATGGATTATGAATGCTGCATACGGTCTCAGCAGGGAGCTGAGAATATTAGAGAGAGTTTGACCATCCAGAACCTATCTGGGGAGGAAGGATGTTCCATGTGTCATAGTTTTACTACCTCCCCCCTTCTCTGCAGTGGAAATAGTCCTCTCTCTTTTTCAACAGCCCTAAATTTCTTTGGGGAATGGACATGACCACGTCAGTAAAGCAAATGCCAGCTTTCCACCAACTCGTTCAACAAGGCGTGCTGAGGTTCCACTGAACACCACATGTGTGAGTGGTGATCTGCAGCAACCTGACAGGGTGGAACTTCACATGAGTGTTTTGGGTCTCTCTGAGTAGATACCAACCCCCATAGCAGCCAAGTCACAGGGACCCCCAGTCTACCACCTGGTCCCAATCACCACCTCTCTTCCAGAAGACAAATCCACCTGGACTCCTTTTGCCTTCCAAATAAACCTTGAACTTCCCCCTGCTCACCTTCCTGTCCTCCTGGTTTTGCCCACCAAATCCGGTCCATCCCTCAGGCTTTGGTATCTGCAGATCTCTCTCCTCCTGTCACCTGGAGACAGCAGCCTTTGCCCATGCTTTGAGACTGTCTCATGCAGCTTTGTGTGATCATGTATGAGAACGAGGCCTTACGTATGGGGTGTGGTGCTTTCTGTGGCATCAGTAGTTCTCAGCCCAGGCTGCACATTATATACCCAGGGGGCTTTTAAAAAGGCTCCCTGCTAGGAGCCTGTGAGGCTACGGGACTTCTCTATCC
>VBSM01001118.1:16270383-16280688 GCA_008086735.1 Cheirogaleus medius | reverse complement strand
CCACCTCGGCCTCCCAGAGTGCTAGGATTATAGGCATGAGCCACCGCGCCCAGCAACAGCTTTAGAAAGGTTTTGAGAAAAAATCTCCTTGTTTTCTTTTAGATTAGGTACATGAAAGTTCATTTTGTTCTTTAAATAAATCGACTCATTTCTTGAATCTCTCCAGAGCAAATTCTAGGTCTCTTTTGGATGCTGTAGGCTGATCAAGGCCATGTAGAGTAGTAGTCAGTTGAGAACTGTATGATTCCACTTCTGTTTGCAGTCTTTCCTTGTTTTGTTTTTCATTCTCCAGTTGAGCATTTAGTATTGCGTTTTCAGATATCAGAACGTCAAGCTGTCCAATGTACTGAGGTATTATATTTGCTATTCTTTCCCCAGTTCGTTGTATGGTCATTTCAAGGTTCTCATTCTTGTACAATTCTTGTACAATTTTAATGGCCTTGAAATTTTTCTCTTCCTATTCCTCGTTCTGCATTTGTGTTCTGTCTCTTTCCATTCTTAGCATGGCAGTTTGTTCCTGCAACATGCAATTCTGATATAACAGATCTTGTTCTTTTTCATGACTCTGAGACATCTAAGTAATACAAAGGAAACTTTTAGTTAGTACTGAAAACAATGACATATCATGATTTCTTCTGAAATTAAAGGAGAATCTGTCCATTTATACAACAAAAGGGTTGCAATAAGTGGATATCCAACTAGAAAAAGAAGTTGTATCAAAACCTCACACCTTATACAGCATAAATGCCCAAAAGTTCAAAAAGTTACTTGAAGACAATGAGTCCATGAAAGTGAAACCACTGGAGAATTTTTAAGAATTTCAAAAGTAGAACAGTCTTTTTCTGAATTACAACAGACTCAAAGGCACAAAATGAAAGATTTATAAATCTGACTATAGTAAAAAACTGTATTTATACTCTAATATCTAACCTATGCCTTACCCCATAGAAAGATCCTTAGCTCTGCATATATTCAGACAGATAAAATTTCCTTACAGATATTCTACTTTTCTAACATTTCATATTGAGTGATAAGAATTACACTGATTGATGAATGATATATATCTAGACTTTGAACTACACCACTTCTACATACGTCAATGTACTCATTTAGTTATCACAGTTCTAAAAAGGAGAGGTTAAAAATGTGAGCAAGCTGTGGGATTCCCTCCAGGTCTTCCGACTCCACTTCTAGCAAGTTACAGTTACTTTTTTTCGTGTAAACATATAAACAGGAAGCCTTTTTTTCAAAACACCAATGGTAAATAAGATAAAATTTATAGACCTCTTCTTAGAAAATCAGGACTTGCCATTGCAATAGCCCTTGTTTCCTCTTTATGTTTGGAACCGTAATCAATGTGAAAATACACTCAACTATTTTATTAGGAACAAAATACTTATCAAGAAATTCTCACTAAGTATACATTACGGCATATTATTGTTTGCAAAAGCTCTTTGTACTGAAATAAGATACTGCTTAATGCAAACTGTTATTCTACTCAAAAGAGAGGAGAATGACATCCAGCAAAATGGTAAGTGTAGGCCCCGGCAGGCCATTTATATAGCCTTCCATATTCAAATAAAGTTTTCTGGAATGTGCATTCTGATTGGATAGGAAGAAAACTCATAGTCTAACTCTGATTGGATAATCTAATCCAATCGTAACGGGTATTCTAGAAAAGGATATTTGAAAAGAGAAACTCATAGACTAATTGTGATTGGATAATTACATCCAATCAGAATGATCATTCCAGCATACTTCTTTTTAATATAGGAGGCTATAAATTGTCTGGGGCAGGTTGAAGCTGTCGGTTTTTTTGTTTGGATCTTACAAGGACTCCCCTGAAGGTTTTGGGGGCTGCGGTCCCCTCATCCACGGGACTACTGATTTCCTTTGTACTCCGGCCCAGAGATCTGCATTGGTGAGGGCTTTGTGGCCAGAACTTGCTCCGAATGGGTTGGAAACAGAGCGTCCTGTATTGAGCAACACCCAAGAAGGGACCGAGCTGGAACGTGAGAGGGACCTGCAGCTGAGCATCCTGTGGTGAGAGGCAGGTGAGCAAGGACTCAGCTGGCACGTGGGAGGGACTTGGTCCTTGGTACTCAGAGGCTTTGGGGACCGGGAACGGGCGCCTGAGTGGGAAGGGGCACCGCATGTGTGTGGCGCTGTGCCCGGGTTCTGCTTCTCCTCCCCATAGCAGTTTGTGTGGCGGCTGGGTGCTAGGACAGCAGGGAACTAGATCAGGGATGATGTTCCCCAGACCCGCCCATTGGCGGGCCCCAGTTGTTGGCTGGCTTCCGGTGGATTTTGCAGAGTGGGTTTGAGGGCGTCAGGTGAAGCTCAGCCTCTGTACTACAGGGGCCAGTGTGAGGGAATAAGTTATCAGAAATCATTATGGTAGTTTTCCCAAGCAGTGCTTGCTTTTTCATTTGCAATTAAAATGGCTATGAACCCTGTTGGAATTGTAAAAAGGGAACAGTTGAGGAAGAGGTTGACACAGTGATTATTTGAAAACCTAAATCATCAGTGTGGGCCTTTCTCATTCTGTCCAAGGTCTGCAGTCAGAAAGCCTGCTCTAAATTGAACCTGCATTAAGGCTGTGGTCAGCCAGGGCATGCTTATTTTCTTTCTGTCTGCATTGTATTTATTTATTTACTGAATATTTCACACTTCTTTTGGGATAGGTAGGATTTCTGAGTCCAAAACTAAAGACATGCTGATGACTAAGCATTAGAAAAGGAGACCTCAAAATTAAGGTAGATCCTTACAAAGTTTTCTATGGTAAAATGAATCAATTTTAGAATTGGTATAAAATCCATGGTAAATTGAATCAATTTTATAATTGGTATAAAATCTAAGTTTATACAGAGCAAGGTTATTAAATAGCATTTACTAGAACAGGGTTGCCATTAGGTAGTTGCTGTGATCAATCTTTACCGAGTCTTTTTTTTTTTTTTTTGAGACAGAGTCTCACTCTGTTGCCCAGGCTAGAGTGCCGTGGCATCAGCCTAGCTCATAGCAACCTCAAACTCCTGGACTCAAGCAATCCTCCTGCCTCAGCCTCCGGCGTAGCTGGGACTACAGGCATGAGCCACCAGGCCTGGCTAATTTTTTTTTCTCTATATATTTTTAGTTGGCTAATTAATTTCTTTCTATTATTTATTTATTTATTTTTTAGTAGAGACGGGGTCTCGCCCTTGCTCAGGTTGGTTTCAAACTCCTGACCTTGAGGGATCTGCCCACCTCAGGCTCCCAGAGTGCTAGGATTATAGGCGTGAGCCACCACACCCAGCCTTTACTGAGTCTTAAAGAGCTTATATAGGAATGTTATTTCATTGCCCACTACTTTTGAATACATAGGCATGGCTTTATGCACAGCCTTGAAAGTAGTAATAGGGACTGTTTATAACTTCATTCATTATCTTGATCCTCTTGACTGTATTTTTCTCAATAGATCTTCCATTCTGCTGGGAATTCTCCTGCCACAGCAATTGGGGAGAAACTGTAGTTCATTTGAGTAGTGAATGGTGCTTAATATCTTTTCCTTTATTCCTGCAATTTAAAGTTGGGATTATATCTGTTATTTGATCAAATGTATTTTAGTCTTCCTTTAGAATATGGATATCTTTGAATACTTTAAAATGTGCTTTTGTAATAAACCCATCAGTAAATTTCTTTTACTCATAAGTTTTATTGAAGTTTAGCATATTCACACAAAAGTACACAAATCATAAATGTATAGCTCAATCCATTTTCACAAAGCTAATACACTTATACCAGTACCCAGCTCAAGAAACAAACGTTACCAGAAACTCCTTAAGGCTTCCTTCTAGTTACACTCTCTCCCCATCCTAAGGGTAATTGTTGTCCTGTCTAATATCATACATTAGTTTTCCTTGTTTTTGTATTTTATGTAAATATGATCCATGTAGAATAGGCTCCTTTGGGTCTGACTACTTGCCCAACATGGTTGTGTAGAAGTAGAAGCTGACCTGGTGTTTCCAGACCCTCAGTAGAAATTCCTAAGGCTTGCAGAAGAGAAAAACAGAGTAATAAATCAGAACCATTTGTGTAACCTTGCAGCTGCATATAGCTAAAATTTTACTTTGTTTGCTCAATTTAGAAAAGAATGTGCTGTAACCTTGGCTGATGCTGTCTGCTTCTGTAACCTGGCTTGCACAAGAATTGTTAGTATTGTTAGTGTTGTTGTCAGGCCAGGGGCTTCGAGGCTGGTTCCGGAACCCCACGGCATGGAAAACATGTAATGTTTTCCAAGATAAAGTTTCAACTGCTGTGCCTAAAGTCAGGAGCCCCTAACTTAGAAGGGTATAAAAATCTCCCTGCTCCTTCGACTGGGGCCTCTCTCTATACCTGCCATCCTGGGGGACAGAGGTGGTCGCTGGCCAGCCAGTAAAGACTCACAATTCGTTTCAATTCGGTCTGAAGTGGTCATCTCTCACACTCCGTATCATAACATTTGGAGGCCCCAGGGAGATTTCTCCCTCCTTTAGGGAGTGACCACTGGTGTCTGAAGACCGGGTGTGAGGTCGAACGCCTAGCCCAGGGGAGAGCTCCTGAGAGGCACTGCCCTCAGCCCCAGGCAACGGCCAAGACTATGCATCGGCCTTCAACACCCAAACACACTAAAAACTCTTCGGAGGAGTCTTCTAGTCCTGCTCACCGGTGAGTTCTTACTTTTCCTTGTTCTTGTTTGTGGGCCCTTTTGATACCCTCGGAAGACTGGACGCAGCACAACTCCTGGAGTTTGAGTTCCAGGGGTGAGATGTCACCCAGGAACTTTGTTTATTTCGGATTTCCCTTCTGTCCCCTGACTGAAAGGGTACCGCCTTTGTTGGGCAGTTAGGACTGAAATTGTTTGTTTCTCTCTTCTACCTCATTTGTATGCTATCTGGTGTATATTTTGTCTGAAGTCTTTGTGTCCATTGTATTGTTGTGTCAGATGAGACCTCGGGAAGACAGCGTGCAGCTGGACCCGAAGCAGGGTCAGCTGGGTAGTCCTAGCTGGCCCTATTGCCAGTGAAATGGTCAGTGGGTTGCGTTGTCAGCCTCAAAGAGACCCCTGCCGGTGTCAGCTCCAAAAAATTAGAAAGATTGACCGGCTGCCGTGTGGTCTGGCAACATTGGTGTGTTCTGCTTTTAGTTTCTTGGTAGTTTCGGGTCTCGTCTCACGTGGGATTCCAGGAGTGACGGTTGGCACGGTGCACGACCATTGGAGAGGGCCTGGTGCCTTGGTCGCGGTGCCCCTGGGGGCTCGCCCCCGACCTCGGCTGTGGTTTCCAGCATTTGCCGGGCTGTTTGTTTTTCCTGTTGGTGTCTCGTGTTGCTCACTGGCCGGGGGCGGGCCCACCTGCGCCACGTGAAGCGTCTTGGTATACGTCTCCAAGTTCAGCTTTAAATTTCCATTCTTGCATAAATGACGGGCTTGGTGCTTTACCTCATTTCTGGCACATTGACTTTGTTATTGGGAATTGGGCTATACATGGTGGCT
The DNA here is from genome assembly GCA_008086735.1 of Cheirogaleus medius. Classification (NCBI taxonomy): domain Eukaryota; kingdom Metazoa; phylum Chordata; class Mammalia; order Primates; family Cheirogaleidae; genus Cheirogaleus; species Cheirogaleus medius. The sequence goes on along the minus strand of VBSM01001118.1, from coordinate 16,275,179 downwards.
CTGGAGGACTGGGGAGCTGGGGAAAAGGTAGCTCTTGTTCCAGTATACTGGGTAGTTGTGGGTGCCATATTCCTAGCCTTGATTTCTTTGAAAAACTCCTGAGCCTTTCAGTGTCCTTGTTTGTGTTTGTATTTGTTGCGCAAAATGGGTCAATCTGCATCTTGTATTATTGCCTGTTTCCCAGTGGAGTGTTTTCTGAAAAAGTTTCAAGACTTTCAATGGCGAGCCCGGTCTTACGGGTTTTCAGTTAACTCTTTTGAGTTACAGAAATTTTGTGAATGGGAATGGCCCACTTTTGGGGTAGGATGGCCACCAGAAGGAAGTACCCGGGTTGCCCTTGCCAATTGGGTACAAGTGATAATTTTTGGGAACCCAGGTCACCCAGATCAAATTCCTTATGTACAGATTTGGAATGATATTTTGGTAGATAACCCAAGGTAGTTACAGCAGTGTAAGAAACTGGTGGGGAAGGTTAAAATGGTTTTGGTATCTAAGCCGGTGCCTGAAGAAAAAGGGAAAAAGAAACTATACCCAGTTTTGATGGATGCTTCAGAGGATCCACTTTTAACTGATTCCCCTCGTTATGCCTCTGTCCTCAGCCCCCACCTCCGCCACAGCCTCTACTCTGTCTTTAGAGCCAGAGTCGGATTCCGAACCACTGAGCCCTGCAGGTCTCGTTAGTCTGCCTCATACTCGCGGCAGCTCACAGTATCGACCCATGACTGGTCCCTCACCTGAAGTTCCCATCCTCTCTTTAAGGCAAGCTGCGACTCCACCTGGGCTTGACCCGCCTGCCTTTCATGGTATATGTTTCCTTCTCAACTAGTGATCTGTACGATTGGAAGACTCAGAATCCCTCCTTCTCTGAGAAACCACAGGGATTAATTTCTGTCTTGGAGACTATTTTGTTTACCCACCAGTTGACTTGGGATGATTGTCAGCAACTCCTCCAAGCTCTCTTCACATCCGAGGAAAGGGAGCGTATTCGGAGGGAATTTGTTAAGACGATCCTTGGCCCTGATGGGCAGCCCACCACAGACTTCGATCGGGTGGAGCATGTTTTTCCTGCAGTGCGTCCAACCTGGGACCCTAATGAGGATCAAGGTAAGGAGGCTCTCGAGCGGTATCGCCAGACTCTGCTTGGGGGTATCAGGGCAGCAGCTAAGAAGCCAACTAATCTGTGTAAGGTAAGTGAAACTGTTCAGGGACCTAATGAGTCACCAGCAGCGTTCTTAGAACGTCTTTTTGAAGCTTACCGCCTGTATACCCTCATAGATCCAGAGGCGCCAGAAAATAGGCGCGCTATTAATATTGCCTTTGCTACCCAGTTGGCCTCAGATATTAGAAGGAAGTTACAGAAGTTAGAGGGATTTGAGGGAAAAGTGCTGTCAGAGTTGGTGGAAACTGCCCAGAAGATTTATAATAATAGAGAGGATCCTGGACCTGTACAGCCGAAAAAGATGGCCAAGGTACTGATAACAGCTATGACCAAACAAGGGATAGAAACGGGAAGAAGCAAAACAAGAATGGGAGTCGCCCCAAAGAAAGGGAGAGGAGATTTGGAGCCTGGTCAGTGTGCATATGGTAAAGGGCGAGGCCATTGGAAGAAAAATTGCCCCTTTTTGAAGCAGAAGGAGGTTCCTGCTCCTGTCCTGGTAGAAAGTGAAGATTGAAGGGCCGGGGCTCCATCTTAATGAGCCCCCAGGAGCCCAGGGTGACTTTGAATGTTGGGGGCAAACCTATAGAATTTTTGGTAGATACTGGGGCTACCTATTCAGTCCTTCAACAAGCAACAGGGCCTGTGTCTAAGGAAAAAGTTTTAATTCAGGGGGCCACAGGAAAAACAAAGGCGTACCCTTGGACTAAAACTAGAATAACCAATCTAGGAGCTGGAACAATCACTCGTTTGTTTCTGGTGATGCCTGAATGCCCATACCCTTTGTTGGGAAGAGATTTACTCCACAAATTACAGGCAACAATGTCTTTCCAGGAGGATGGGGCTGAACTTTCATTTTGATAAAAACCCCACTACTATCCTCTTAACATGTCCTCTATCAGAAGAGTATTTGTTGATGGAAGGGGCCTTGGCATCATCACAATCGACTGTTAGCCTATATCTACAAGAACTTCAAAATAAGATTCCCGGGGTTTGGGTGGAGAATAACCTGCCAGGGCTGGCCTCTCATGGGCCACCTACTGCAGTACAATTGTAGGCGTAGCATGGCTATGCCTGTACGGGTGCGCCAGTACCCTATAAGTTTAAAGGCAAGGAAAGGTATTGCTGTTCACATTAAGAGACTTTGGGATGCAGGTATCTTAGTCCCTTGCCAATCAGCGTGGAATACGCCTTTACTCCCTGTCCAAAAACCGGGGACTGAGGACTGTCGGCCGGTTCAAGATCTCCGAGAGGTCAACAAGCCAGTTGAGACCATTCATCTGACTGTGCCCAACCCGTACACTCTCCTCAGCTTGCTGCCCCCCAAGTCATCAGATCTACACAGTGTTGGACTTAAAGGATGCCTTCTTCTCGCTCCCTCTGGCCGCAGTAAGTCAACCAATTTTTGCCTTTGAATGGACTGATCCGGAGGGCGGATATTTGGGACAATTGACCTGGACTTGGTTGCTACAAGGTTTTAAAAATTCACCCACACTATTTGATGAGGCCTTGAGTCAGAATTTGATCCACTTTAGACAAGAACACCCAGAAGTCACTCTTTTGCAATATGTGGATGCAATATGTTGATCCTCTTACCTGCAGAGGATCAACCCACTTGCAAAAGAGCTACTGAAGGCCCATTGAAAACATTAGCCCAGTTGGGCTATCGGGTGTCGGCAAAAATGGCACTTTGATGTTCAACACAATCTCCTATATAAAAGAAACCCTGAGGATATCACTAAGAACCTGCTCCAAGTAATAAGTTTAGCAAATTTGCTGACTATGAGGTAAGATATCGATATCAATTGCATTTCTGTATACTGGTGATGAACATTCTGAAAATATAATTAAGCAAAAATATTTTGGTTCAAAACACAAAAGAAGCATGAAAACATGGGTATGAGATTTTTTAAAAATGTACTCTGATTTTAAACAGAAAAATAGCAGGTTTTTTCAAATATAAAAGAAGAAAATCACAACTTTAAAAATTAGGTAATAATTTTAATACACATTTTCCCCTTTGTCATAATAAGAAGAACCCTGAAATAATTGAAATAATGGTCAAAGAACAAGAAAGCACAAACTTTATAAGCCATGTTTGGAAAAGAACTAAACAAAATTTAAACATTTGAAAAACGTGGTAAGTAAAGTTAATATGCAATGCACAAAGCACTAATTTAAACCTAGTGGATGAGAGGATTAGCGAACTTGGAAGATAGAGGTGCCAAGATGTGTTACAGAGAGACAGTGAAATAGAAAATACAAATATAGACATATGATACATAGAACACAGAGGAATGAAATGTATCTATTTCATCACTAGAAATTTATAAATATCTAAAACAGAAAAAGTACTCCAAACATAAATTGAATTCAGCGTTTCATTGCATCACAAAAGTGAAATACTCAAACAGAAATAGTCAAACTGCATTAGAGCAAAGAGAAGTGAGAATGAAAAGAGAGCCTAGAAATGTGGCAGCACAGTCTCCATAGCTTTAGTAGAAAACAGACCGCAGAGGAAAAACAAACAAGCAAACAAACAAAAACCAAACACAGTGCTGGCTAAAACTGGCGGCCAAACTAGACTCCAGTACTTAACTACCTCTAATTAAAAGTGGCAAAATAAGATTTTCCAAAGTAAAAATCATATAAGATTTGATCACAAATGGGAACTTCTCAAGTATAGACTTTAGGTTGAAAGAAAGGTTTTCCTGTGTGAAGATCGGACATCAAAATGAAAGAGTTAAGAAGATTTTTAAACATAGGAGAATATCAGTTCATTGTGGACTTTGAACTAATGGAACTACAAATTCTTGCTATCATAGGTGACAAAACTCACAGATATGATAAAAATACAATTGTATACAATTCAGTTAATCAGGTAGTAACCTTCTCTACTTGAATAAATTATAAAATGTAAGAAAAACCTATTAGCCAACCACTTTTATCACAAACTTGTAAAAATTAAAAGTGCTTGCAGAAAATTCTTTTATCACAACCAATTAGCAACAAAAGACTGACAGTGACGTAGGCACTGACCATTAGACTCTGGACTTCAGGACTGTGGGGTCATATCTCCATGCTGCAGTTGCAGGGAGGAGGAGTTGAGAGACAGAGAGAAGGAGGGGAGTCGGAGAGTGCGGTGCACATTCCACACGTGCACACTATATGGGCCTGGGACAAGTCGGCGGCTAAGCAGGACAGGCAGCGGTGGCATAAACACCCGGTGGGCTGGATAAATGTCCTCCGCGGGCCACACGTGGCCCGCGGGCCATAGTTTGAGGACCCCTGCTCTAGACCTTGCCTTGTGGATCCATGATTCCTCCGGTATCAGTCTGCCCATCTGTCAAATGGTCTCCCAGGACCAATGATCTATAGAGTCTTATGCATCACTCCAAGTTAGAGCCACCCTGGAGAGGCACAGGCCAGCAGAGACTGCAGAGACTGCAGCACCAGGGAGTTGACTTCCTGTTCAAGGGAGAGGACAGCGGCTGAGGGTGCAGGAGGAGAGGCAGGGCTGTCTGGACTCACTGAATTTTGAGAGTCAGGGGGAGGAGGTCTACACGCTGGCGTGCCATGCCACCCTGTGTAGGGGACTGATTCTGGCAATTGCCTGCCTTGTACTAATCATTCATTATAG